>CM038674.1:80395097-80995097 GCA_021605145.1 Aegilops bicornis | reverse complement strand
ATGCGTGTGCATGCAAGTGTTGGTTTTGTCATGCTGCGTGGTCGAGCGAGGGAGGGGGCGATTGTGGGGGCCGTGAATCAGTGACTGCAGGGTGTGGTGTTGGGTGCGAAGAGGCGCCTAGGGGATCGAGCAGGCCCAGCGGCCGACCGGAGGGCGGCTGTGGCGACTCGGGTGGGGTAGTTACGTCAGTGGTATGTGATGTGTGGCGTGTAGGCGGGTCGATTCTGGCCGGTTCTTTTAAAAAATAGGGCTGGTCGATGTGGGGTACGGAATAGCTATCTATATCGTCTTGTTTTCTTTCTGGAGAGGGGATGCGGGGAGACTCGACGGGTGCGGCCGATCTAGGTGAGTGGCACACGTGTCCCAGGCCATCGAGAGCATTGCGGTCAACATGGTAAGCAGCGGTGGAATCCGCGCAGTGAACAGTGGCGTGTATCTTGGCGTGCAGGTGAGATGGATCCGGTGATAGTACTTTAGTTGACGGATGCGGTCCAAGCAAGGACGTGCGGTGGGTGGTCAGGACGGGCACGGATAGTCCAACTGAGTCCGGTTCAAACACGACAGGCAGCGGTACCGATCGCACTATTTGCGTAGCATGGTCAAACGAGTCAAATAGTTGAAGCTCAAAATTTGAAAAAAGGATGGGCGCGGCACGGAGGATTTCAGTTCTGACTTGGTCCGAGTAGACATGCACTAGAAACAAGTTGGGAGCAAGCGTGGTCGCGTGGAAGACCCGTTGAAACGAGAATTGGTGGTCTAGAGCATTATTAATCAAGGTTTCATTAGCACACACTGATTTAGAACAGAATACAATCCATATAGGGGTGGTTGGTTTGTGGGTTAAACATGTGGTGGGAGTGGTGACAAGACAATGGTACCTAGAGAAAATCAGCTTATTAAACGCGATCCTCGGTCGGAACGGTCGTACCTTTGCATGCGGTCGCAGAGTAGAGAGCGGTGCGGAAGTCGCAGTAGGCCCAGCGTGCTACCGACCGTTGGTGGCTGGTCCCACCTGCATGGAGGACATGCAGGGAGGGGAGCGTGGTTGGTCGTTGACGACGATGTAGGGGAGCACCGGCGATGAGCTTAGCAGCGACGATGGCCGCCCAGCCAGCGATGCCGGCGAGCCAAGAGGTGCAACCGTAATGGTGGCAAACAGACGAGGTGCCACAATTGGGGAGCATGCCGCCATGAGAGTTGCGACGATGTTGGAGGAGACCGGCGCAGCGAAGGCAGCGTTGGAAAGACGTCGAACGGCGATGGAACGTGCTGGTCCCCCAAAGCGGAACGAGAGAAGAGAGGCGACGAGAGTTTCATCGACCATGAAGTACGCTTTGTGGACGAAGAAGATGATAGAGTTGGACGAGGCCGAGGCCGTTGGCGTCTCGAAAACCTTGGAGGAGAACAGCTCACGGAAATTGAGCTCGAAATCGACTCCGGTAGCGGGGACGAACCCAAGCTGAGAACGAAGGAACGCGTCCGCATGGCCGAAGCGGTCGCTGATGTCAATGGGATTTCTTCGGCGAATGGGCGGTTGGTGTGTGGCGGTGTGTGGCGGTGGAAAAGGGAGAAACTGGATGGAGCGGGTTTTTGCAGTGAGAATGGGTTCGGCGATGAGAGCCTGAACGATGCGGTTGTGGGAGACCGAGATGCGATAGAGATGATCCTGAAGGCGAGTCACCTGGAAGGCGGGAGCGTTGCCGCCCAGGCAAGCTTGCATGAGGACAGCCACGAGATCCTCGTCGAGGTCGAGCGAGTCGTGGTGGACGCGCACAGAGAGGAAACATGGAGCTTCATGGCGGCGCGGGTTGATGTGCATGGAGAGGCATCTCCACACTTGCGCCTGGAAGTCCTCACCCATTGTGTCGCCAACGTCGAGCGCGGCCCGCAGAGCCTTGTCGGTGGGGGAGTCATTCCAGCGCAGGGGATCGTGGAAGGATGCGGCCGCCGGAGCCAGGAGGGAGGGAGTAGAGATGGTGGTGGTGTTGGGTGGATCTGTGTCGCCGGAGGGGAGCGGGAGGAGAGGGGGAAAGGGGGCCATCGTCCCAATACATAATAATCTTGGCTAACATGAACCATGACGATGCATGCATGCCGAGCACACTAGCATATAAGTACAGTATTACATGCATGATGGAGCGTACGTGATCGTCCTAGCCGATGCTGGGGACCCTGGCGACGTCGTCGCGGGTGTTGACGAAGACACGGACGCGCTTGTCGTTGAAGTCGCCGGTGACGTTGTTGCCGACGGGTACCACGAACACACGCACGTCCGGGCGGTCGCTGAGGATCTTCTGCTTGGCCACCTCGGACGGCGCCCCTAGCAGCTCCGGCCACGACGACTTGGCGTCACCCATCTCCGCGGAAACTGAAGACCTGGAGATCAATGGAAGTATAAATGAGAAATTGCATGGAGATAGAAGAACACATATGTAGTTAGGACGTGAGCTTGCTGCAAGCTTAGTGCTCACCTGTATGTATCTGAAGCTGGAGCCTGTGGTATGGTTTGGTTGCTGGTGCTACTGCTTGTGGTTTCTGGATTGGATTGAGGAGATGGTCTGTATTTATAGCACGTAGAGATGCATGGGAACTTGCAGGGATCGGGCATCTTTTGACAGCGCGAAGCTTCAACATTTGAGGCTTTAATTTTCCAACTTTGAATGTGGGAGGGAGAGGGACGCTTGCTTGCTCGTCCGGGGTCCGGCCTAGTTCTTCTTCCGCTTCTTCGTACGTGTGGTTGTGGAGGGACACGGCCGTCTTGGACTGGGTATTTCTGTACGCGTTCTGACGTACATTAGTACATACACGATGTCCGGCAGGCTTGGTCGCTGTAGTTCGTCAGGCACCGATATAATCAACGATTTGTACGCCTGCGGATACTTGTCCGCATGTACTAGTAGCCAAGGATTTGCTGCATCTTCTACAATGCAATAGGTGCGGCCTGGTCACTTTGGGCCTGTTTGATAGCGTGGACCTATTTTTGCCTCTTTGTATATGTGGCTCACTTTGGAGTTTGGACAAGCTGAAACACATTGTGCACTTCGTTTGGTAGCCTACATTGTATCAGTGAATTCATGCATGTTGTTTGGTAGCTTGCATTTGTGTTTCAGGGATGGGCATATGCAAACCTCAGCTGTTTGGATGTGTGCATTGTGCTGTTCTGCTCATCCCTTTCAAATCTGATGAACTTACCACTCAAATGTAGCACACTTCATAGCAAGGCATCACATATCCAGTAGGAACACAATTAACACCACTCCTACACAATTACCACACAATTAAGTAGTGCATCAGTTTTAAGACAGCTGGGGCACAGAGTACCGATCCTTGGGGGCAAAATTTACAGTTCACCAGCAAAAGAGAGAACAGTTTAGACAGTTAAGAGCTCAGACAGCAGGATTTAGAGCGCACGAGTCAGGTCACCTTGACAGTACTGCTTGGTATGGCTGGAATTTTTTCAACAGGTCTGGCGGGGTATATATGTTCGTGGCTCTGGCTGAAAGTTTACGTCTTCAACCGGAGGATGCTAGCAGCGGCTACAACCAAGGGTGTTCTGTTCCTTCTTGACAGTGGAGTTTGAATTGGCCGATGTCGGTATTGTTTTTCTCTCTCTTTTGTTGTCTGGGTTTGTACATGGTTATCCTTAATCAATTGTGTGGTTTTTAGCCTAGTTCTTTCATAAACCAGGCCATTCCATATTTTTGTCTTCTCTTTTAATGAAATCAGAAGTGTTCATGCCTTGCACGTCAAAAATATATTCTTATATCCATGTTCATGAAATGTTTGTAATTGTCCTCCTTTGTTCACAAATATAAGATGTTTTGTATATTTCAATATGGAATATATATGGACTAAAGTGAGTGACCAAACACACTAAAACATGTCTATATACATTCGATTCTGAAAAAGTCATCTTATATTTGTGAACGAAGGGAGTATAATTTTATGCACATAAGTCATGTTTTTGTGGTATTTAGAGGCAAGCTAAGAATAGTAGACGATGATAAGGTATCTTTGGTTGACAATGCGATGCCTCAACGTGTGAGCCTTGCCACCTTTATCTGCTATGCACTTCCTTCGTTTGAAAATACTTGTCGTGATTTTAGTTTAAATTTTACATTTTGTTCGACGATTGCAACACTTTGGTCTCCATCTTGGACCGAGCCTGTCTGACGTATTTGCAACTGTCCGTACATGCATGCACTGCCGGCCTGCACGGTTAGTGGACTTCGGCACGCCTCGATAGAGAAGGGCAAGTCTGTGCCTGCTTAACATCTGAGTTATATGTAAACAAATACATGCGGTGATCAACTATAGCCAAGGATTCTCCCGCACAAAAACATAAAATAAAGCACCACTGTAGCCAAGGATTGGAAGTACTTTACATCTACGTTTTTAATTTAAACTCGTGTTTGCTTAAGAATGCAAAATTAAGCTCTCCTGACGTGGCTGCGACACAGCAGCAGCCTTTGTGGCTTCAGTTAGGATCAAACGCAAATTCTGTGGATTCTGAACCACGAGAACTCTTTATTTTAGTATGTATGAGTAATAGGAATTGGTATCCTATATATACTTAAGAGATTCATCCCTACTATCTTATTTATCTTGATATGCAAGCTATCCACATCATCAAAGAGGTCCATCGTGTAAAAAATGCTTTCCCACTAACTCTTTATGCACATGCACCCACTAATTTTTCATGCGCATGCAATCTACCACATATAACCATTTATTTTGTTTTCGTGCACTCCCAAACAACCACGTCATTGTAGGTTTCTTTAGCTTCTATATACCTACGAGATTCATCCACACTATCTTATTTATCTTGACATGCAAGCTATCCACATCATCAAGGAGGTCCATCATGTAAAAATGTTTTCCCACTAACTCTTCATGCACATGCTCCGACTAATTTTTCAGGCACATGCAATCTGCCACATATAATCATTTATTTTGTTTTTGTGCACTCTCAAACAACCACGTCATCATGGGTTTCTTTAGCTATATGTATATTTCTTGACGTCATCTGATCCACTCCAAACGTACAACACGAGTCCCTGTCCAACTATTTGGTTAGACTTCATGTGTTGTTAATGCTTTCGTCTGATTCTGAGAGCGCAAACAACCATCTTTTCTCATTCTCAATCTCTTGCGCTTTCTGTCCATGTCTCTTTTTGCTCCCAACAGGTAAGAGAATTGCATTAGATGCCTTCGTTCCCTCGAACCTCCAGTGTTCCAAGCAACCTTTTAGTCCGAGTTTAATTCCATTGCGCACAGTGAGGTAGTTCAACAATTTTTTTATTTTTTTATAACCCACTATTCCCATGCAACCGTTTAATCCCAATTTTATTCCATTGCATACACGTGGATAGCTAATAAGGTTTTTTTATGACTAAACTAAGGTTCGCCTAATAGGGAAGCATGCATGGTTGTGCACGTGAAAAAGATAAACAAAAATAATTAGAGCTACCTATGTATATTGTGGTGAATGAGCTACCTGGTAAGTGAGCTTCTTCTTTTAATAGGAAATCAAATTATGTGAACTCACGTTTTTTCCATGTGAGCTATTTTTTTATGAATGCACATATGTAGGTTATATCGTTGTTTTAGGTTTAGCCAAGGGTTGAGATATCTCCAATGTCTCTATGCAACACTGGTTACATCTCATATCGCCTTCCTGATATATTGCCAAGGTAATAGATCAGAACAAAAATCACACCTTTTGTCTGTTTATCATCAAATTTGCTTGAAATGCTTACTCTAAACAATATTTCTTCCAAACAACATTCTTTATATCTACTTATACTATGTTTCGTAAAAAAATCATGTATTTAAACATTAAATTATTTATTAAAAATTCCCGCAACAACGTGCTGGGTATCATCTAGTTTATCCAGATTTTGTTCTCTCCCTATCCATTGAAAGGGTAGAGGGCTAGAGACTCTCTTATCCAAGTAGGAGTATTATCTTAAATGGTGTTTTTTACTAGTTTGCTCTATTAGTGCAGAAATAAGTAAAAACATGTCTAATTATATCAATCTTGAATTTTCAAGAATCCTTTGAGAAGGTGTTCAAGAGGTTCTCAAGGCTTCCCACCGGAAGTCGTCAGATACACCCGGTGCCCACGACGTTCAAGAAAGAGTTCATGTGTATATGAATGGCTATTTAAAAGTTATGAGAAAAACCTAGAAAAAGGAACTATGAAAAATACTACTCCCTCCGATCCAAATTAATTAATGCTGATTTAGTACAACGTTAAGGGAGTACAAAACATTACTCTGAATTTGATTCACAACTTTATACACAAAAATGGGAGAAAAGGTTAAGTCAATGTCGTCATTCCGGTACTATTCACATCACAATTTGTCTTTTTTATTCTAGAGTTATATACCAAATTTGGAAGTACAACTTTGTGGCACAGTTTATTGAGTGTTGCTGATTTTTTTTGGTCGAAACACGTAAAAATATTTCCAATGTTATTAAACACGTAAAAAAAGAGGTTGATATCACGGATAGCTTATGCGAAACTTTACAATCCGCTTTGTTTGGGCTACATACTCCCGAGAATTAATGTCTTAACACCTCCTGAATGATGAGTTTGATATTTATATATTGATTAAGCATAAAAGGTGTGGCTAGGTCTCAGTCGACTGGGATTTAACCAAGTCTCAGTCAAGTGACATAGTATAAGAAAAACAAAAAGCAATGGTTAAAAAGAAAATTTTGCATGGATCTCCATGTAAGATCAAATGAATATAGTATCGACTGAGACATAACCAAGTCTTAGTCGACTGAGACTTAGCAAAACTATTTTTAAAATTGCTCTTACTGTAATGTCTCCATGTCTTCTCAAAGAAAATGACAGCTATACGGATGTATCTAATACTAAAACATGACTTGATACACTCGTATTTAAACAAATTTAAAACAAGAATTTTGGGACGGAGAGAGTATTTTAAAGTTCGTCTAGGAGAGCTTAATTGGATCTAGACATTTGTTGAAGATATCTTGTTGGTATCCAGTGTCTACGCGGTTTGTAGTATCTTGTTGACCTTTATTCTATAAATGAGACATGTATTATCATGCAAAAAAAGAAAGAGGTTGATATCACGGATAGCTTATGATAAACTTTACAATCCGGTTTGTTTGGGCAACACACTCCCGAGAATTAATGGCTGTAACGCCTCTTGCATGATGAGTTTGATGTTTATATGTTGATTAAGCATAAATTAATTATCCATTTTTGTATGCCTTAAACTGAAATGACACAAATGTACACTAATTAAGTGCAAATTAATTAATTGTCCTATTTTCTAAATCTGCTATTAGCCTCTTATTGTAATGTCACCATGTCTTCTCAAAGAAACTAACAGCAATACGTTCTTGTGTACCCTAGTATGTGTCCGATTTGGTGGCGACCGAGAATAGTTTTTTCGTGGGCGCACACAAAATGTGATAAGCCTGGCCACAATCAGTGAGCTTTATTGCAACGGAGATACAATATAATGTTGAATACATCATGCTAGTACATAGGTGCGCCTCGCCAAAAAAAAAAAAGAATAGTACATAGGTGCGTACGCGTACAATACATAATAATCTTGGCTAGCACACCCGGCCGCATGAACCAGGACGATGCATGCATGCCGGGCACCCTAGCACTGTGCATGGTGGAGCGTGACCGGCCTAGCCGATGCTGGGAACCTGGGCGACGTCGCCGCGGGTGCTGACGAAGACGCGGACGCGCTTGTCATTGAAGTCGGTGGTGACGACGGAGCCAACGGGAGCCACGAACACGCTCACGTCCAGGCGATCGCTCAGGATCTTCCGCTTGGCCACCTCGGACGGCGCCCCCAGCACCTCCGGCCACGACGACTTGGCGTCACCCATCTCCGCGGAAATCTGGAAATCTGCAGCAAGAACAACAACAATGAACACAGTTGTCGGCGGAGATCGATGTTAAAGAGATACTCCCTCCATCTCATAATATAAGAGCGTTTTTTATTATGGAACGGAGGGAGTAGAAGGGTATGTACACGTTTGCTGCAAGTGCTCACCTGTACTGTATGTATCTGAAGCTGGAGCCTGTGGTGTGGTTTGCTTGCTGGTGCTGCTTCTGGTTTATGGACTGGAAGGAGGAGATGGTCTGTATTTATAGCACGTAGAGATGCATGGGAACCTGCTGGGATCGGGGATCTTTGACAGCGGGAAGCTTCAACATTTTAGGCTTTAATTTTTCAACTTTGACTGTGTGAGGGGCACTTGCTTGCTCCGGGTTCTTCTATCTTCTTCTGCATGTATGTGGTTGTGGAGGGACACAGCCGTCTTGGACCGGGTCTTTCTGTGCGCGTTCTGACAGAACATCCATAATGCACGGCCGGCTTGCTGATTGTAGTTCGTCAGGCACCGGTAATAATCAACGATTTGTACGCCTGCGGATACTTGTCCGCATGTACCAGTGGCCAAGGATTTGCTGCACCTGCTACTGTGGGGTGGCTGGGTGGTAGCCAAGCTGGGCTGCAGGTGTCATCGGCCGATGCTGCGGCGTATACATGTTTTGGAACCTTGCCATGAAAATTTTGCTTCGGCTGGGTCGGAGCCCCTGTCGCCAACTAGCTAGCCATCTTGGAGGTGTCCTTGTCAGGTTACCTCTGTCCTCCCCTTCCGAACTCCGGAGAAACGCTTGCTCCAACAGCATTGAATGGACGATGGGGCCGCACCTTAGAGCATCTCTAGCCGCGCCTTTAACAGGCCCCTCAAAACTCTTTTTTGGGCGCCGGCACCCAAAAAACAGTCCAGTCGCGTTCCAGAAGTCCAGTTTTCGCCGGTTAGGGCCGAAACTGGCGTCGGCGGACCCAGGCCTAACTCGACACACCCGGGGGTGCCGGAGCGATCGTTTTTGGCGCGAAAAAACAGCGGGCCCATCGAGTCAGTGATCCATGCCTCGTCGTCCTCGCATCGTCTCGGTTTCCCGCGGGGAATCAATGCCAAGGCCGCCGCCGATCAGCCTTCCGTAGATTCCTCACGGGCGGCGACGCGCCCTCTCCCCGCCACGCGTACACACGGCGCCACCCCCTCGGCCGCTATATAAAGCAGCGCCTCCCTCGCCGGTGGACACACCCGCCCGCAGCCCCTCTCTCCCTGTGCACAGACACAGCCGACGAGCCCTCTTTCCTCTCTCTCCCCGTTCACATCCACCGCAGACGATGGGCGGGAGGTTTCCCGACGATGGGGCGGCGGCGCAAATGGCTTTGGCCGCCGCTCTCTGCACGAGTGGGTCCTGCACGAAGCCAACTATCCGGCGCCTCCCGACATGCGCGCGCCGGGGCGGTGGAGCTCAGCGTTGGGGGCGTCCCCGTCCCCCAGCTGCTCGTCGTCACGCGCCCCGACTACTTCCGCGCCGAGATCGAGTGTGCGTGGGCGTCTCTGACGGAGGAACAGCGGGCCCTCCCGGAGTACGACGCCGACAACCACCAGGCGAGGGCGGCGTACTTCGAACGCCGGCAGGCAGAGCGGGTAGCCTCCACCAACAACGCGTCGGTGGTGCGGAGGACCAAAAACAACGACGATCGCCGCCTGTGGTGGGGTGCCCCCGGCCGCACGCTCCACGCCGTCCTCGAGCACCTCGAGGGCGGCAACGAGCCTCCGCTAACGTACCCGGCCACCCCTGTCCCCCGCCGGAGTGGCGGCCAATGGATGCCGAGGAGGACCGTCTCCTCTTCCTCCTCCTCCCACTCCTCCTCGCACTCCTCCGGGTCGCCGGCGCTCTTCAGCGTCAAGGCGGAGCCCGCGGAAACGCCGCTTGGCCGGCGCACCCGCAGCACCGGCATTGTCATCAACGAGGGCAGGCGTGCCTCCTCCTCCTCGGCTCCTCCCCACTTTGTCAAGCCGAAGACGGAGCCGGGGCTCGCCGCCGTGAAGACGGAGCCGGAGCTCGACGACGAGGCGGCCACGAAGTGGGCGCGAGGAAGGGGGCGTCATCGTGCTTGAAGACAGTGACGGCGACGCGCCACCACCGGCCAAACCTATACGCCAAGGCGACCCCGGGCAGGGGTCCAGCAGCGTGAAGAAGGAGAAGGACGACGGCGAAGACGGCGACTAGGTCGCGCTCAGCGAGTTTTTTATTTAGTAAATTTTAAGTTTTCTATGTAAAAAAAATTAGAATGCCGAAATTTGTGTCCTGTTTGCCGAATCTTTGCAATGTTTGCCGAATTTTAGCCAAATCTATTTTCTAAAATATTAAAAGACGGGCGACTGGGGGCGACCTTGGGGACGGCGGCTGAGAACCCGATCGCCCCCATGCCGATCTTTAGCGCCGGTTCGCCTTCAAACGGCGATTTACTAAGCCCCTGAGGGGGCCAACGGCTGGAGATGCTCTTACATCACGACTAGTCATGGCCATCTCCGCCCCGGTCCTGTCG
This sequence comes from Aegilops bicornis, assembly GCA_021605145.1. NCBI lineage: Eukaryota > Viridiplantae > Streptophyta > Magnoliopsida > Poales > Poaceae > Aegilops > Aegilops bicornis. Next base: position 80,984,679 of record CM038674.1, on the reverse strand, counting down.
GCCCACCCAGTCCCGACCCTAAAATCCAGGGCCTAGGCCCTATGGCCTTGCCCATGGGCCAGGCTTGGGCCTGAGTTTTGAGCCCACCAGCAGGGCCTGGATGGGCTTGGGTTTGGCATATTGACATTTTAAGGAAGAGGCCCGGCCCACGGCCCTAGGCCCTAAAGGCTTTTTACCAGATGGGCCAGGCTTGGGTTTGAAAAATAGTCCTGATGGTAGGGCCTGGGAGGGCCTGGGCCTCAATTTTCTGCCATGGGCTTTTTCAGGCCCGGCCCATGGCCAGGTACACGACCATTCTAGAAAGCATCGTGTTCGAGTCGGCTTTGCTTCTCGATATGGCCGGGTGGCTGCTTGATATTGGGAGGGGGCTCTGGATCCGTTGGTGTGGCATCTTGTTTAACAATTCTTTCCAGCGTGCCTGAGAGGTTTACTGTGTGTAAATAGTAACTGGTGAACGTTCGCCAGGAAGCAAATGCCAACAAACACCTAAATTGCCGCACGATCTCAATCCTACAGTACAGATTGGGTTTCTTTTACACTCAAAATTAAAGAAATGCTATGGCAGGTTTGCAAATAAAGCCACTCGAGTTTTGATAATTCAACCTGGAGCCTAGGGAACAGTACCTTGACTTAAAATATTAAAAAAGCTCAAAAAAAATCATTTTTTTGTGGTGCAAGATGCTCCTGTGTGTGAACTTCGTGCAAAATTTTGTGAAGTTTGGACATTCGAGGAGCTCGCGACAAAAAAGGCAAAATCAGTCATGAATAGTATGATTTTCAAAAGTTTCTCCGACCTCCGAAATTTGTCTTTTTTGCCATGAGCTCCTCGAATGTCCAAACTTCACGAATTTTTGCACGGAGTTCACATACCGGAGCATCTAGCACCACAAAAAAAAATTGGATTTTTTAAACATTTTTTCAATTTCAAATGGCGGCACTGTTCATGCCCGCGCTCATCTGAGCCTGGGCACCAAATCGCCGCTCTCCTCGGGTTTCAAATACACTGAAACTGACATACGAACGTTCGCAAATGTCATGTCTTGTGGCGAACGTTTTAGAATATATGCCAACCCTTATTGTGCCTTGTTGCATCGTTGTGGAGTCCGATCTCACGTGAAGAAGCCTTTGGGGTGATGATGACATGAGATGGATGGTCGTTTGCGGGTAAGTTTTTTTTTCTTTGTAAAATGTTTGTTGTTAGAGTCCGAGCGGTCTAGCCGCCGGCGCGAGTAGCCATATTTTGGCATGGGCCAGCATGGGTTCCTACCGCCTATTGCGGCGAGGATTTGGTCAATGCCTTTAGCTAAGACTTAACCAAGTCTCTGTCGGCTAACGTTACGTGTTTCGGCCTGTTTTGACTCTCTTGTAGTTGGGTTGCATTTGTAATTGTGGGCTTTAGCTGTATGCATTGACTTACTGGCGGAGCTATGTACAAAGCTGCAGGTGCCACGCCCCTCAGCCTAGGCTAGTTTTATGAAGAACTTGTTCTAAAGGGCTGAGATTGACTCACTGCATTTACTGTTTATCCGCCTTTTCACTGTGTGGCTAGACATTTTGGGCTGTGCTTGTCCATCATATCTTATTTTTTATTATTTTTTCACTAACGTCGCTGATGGTCTGTTCTTTCTCTTCATCTCGCTCTCTCTTGTTGTCCTTTCATCCTTTCTTCCAAAAAATCAGTTGACATTTTTAAGACACAGAAGGTAATCTTTAATGTAACAAAGAAATAAAAAGAAAAGAAAATAACGTGTGGTTGATGGATATGCAACTGTGTGCGACTGACTAGTGTTCAACCGTGTAATAGAGATAAAAGTAAGTTGCAGTTGAACAACAGTTAATTGTGCGTGATTGAGGACATGCAATTACATGTGGCAACAATTAATTTTTCCAAAGCTATGTACGGATGACATCTAGATGATTGAGTAATAAATTCTTTTTCACCCGCAAAAATGTATATTTTATTTTGTTTATACTAAAAAAAATGTAAACAGATAAAAAAACATGTTTCACCGATCATGAAAACTCCTCATGAATACCAATTTGAATGTCCATGGGTTGGTTCATGGGTGATTAAGAAATGTTCATCCAATTTCTTAAAATAGTTTTTCACAAATAATAATATTTCATACAGACTTTAAATATGCTCCTCATCTATTTGAAAAAAACTATGTGAAGTGCTCGTGTGCTTAAAATTTGCATGTATCTTTTTTAAATTGTTAAAATTGCTTTGGCGGTAAAATTGCTGCGAACAATTTTAAAATTATGTTCTACATTGCGAGAAGTATGTTTGATGTAGTTCGGAAATGTTAACATAACTCATTAGCATGATATACCCCCTTGTATTAAATTTGTTTTTTATGACAAATAATACTGTGAAAATTTTATTATATTCTATGAACAAGTTATTATATAAACTTGTTTTTGAAATAAGTCCAACACATTATATACACAGGGAAAACAGAAATATAAAGGAAAATCTGAACAAAAAGGGTAAAATATAATAGGAAATAAAGTATAAAAAATGAAAAATAAAAGGGAAAACCATAAAAGAAATGAAAAAGAAAAGGAAAATGACAAAAAATAAAGAAAATGCTCTATTTGAATGTAAAAAAAGAGTACCAGTGTACTGGATAGTGTTCGCTTGGTCCCGCCTAATGCATTTTCGCCCCCGCGGCAGTACTAGACTGGCTTGATTTTCTTCTAGTTTTTTCCTTTCGTTCTTTCTGATCAGGAAGATCCCTCGTGGTGGTTGATGTCCTGGTTTCTTCCCTTTTCTTTACTTTTTTAATATTTTTTCCTTTGGGTTTTCTTTATTTTTTCACCAGTTTTCTCCAGGCTTATGTTTTTCTTTGATTTTCACTTGTTTTCTTTATATCTTTCACCATTTTTCCTTTTCTTTCTTTTTTCTTCCTCTTTCTTTGTTTCTTTCTTGGTTTCAGGACTTTTTTTTTTGCTTCTTGTTGTTCTTTTTTGTTTCTTTCTTGGTTTTCATCGGGTTTCTTCTTTTTCTTTGTTTTTTCTCAGCTTTTGAATACATGGTCAATTTTTTTACTATTTACCCCTCCGTTCTTAAATATAAGTCTTTCTAGAGATTCTAATATGGACCAAATAGGGAGCAAAATGAGTGAATCTACACTCTAAACTATGTCTATATACATCCGTATGTAGTCCATATTAAAATCTTTAAAAAGACTTATATTTAGGAACGGAGGGAGTACGTTTTTATTTATTTAAATGCATAAATAATATTTTTAAATAAATAATTAACATTTTTTAATATATGGTCAATATTTTTCTATACACATTTTCAAATGCTTGATTAACACTTTTCAAAAACAGGATTAACATTTTTCTAATCCATGGACAAAAACTTTCCCTACACATTTATCATTTTTAAATGCAAGATTAGCTATTTTTAATACATGGTCAATACTTTTATATAAATTTATAAATTTAAAATGTTTGATTGATATTTTCTGAATACGTGTTTAACATATTTTTAAATACATTATAGGATTAACATTTTTAAGACATAGTCAAGATTTTTTCTATACACATTTAATAGTTTTCAAATGTTTCATTAACATTTTTAAATACTTGATCAATTTTTTTTAAATACATGTTCATAAATTTTTCACATACATTGTATATTTTTGGTATATATGAGAAATATTTTCTTTATACACATTCAACATTTTCCAAATGGTTGATGATCATTTTTTTAAAAAACATTAACTTAAATTGTTTGTTATGATATGTTTATATAGATTATTCGTAAGTATAAAAACGTGGAAAAAAACAAAAAAGGAGGTCATGGCTAGATCATGCTAGGTTTCGCTATAAGCGATAAATAGAACGACATCACTAGTTAAGGGATACCGCTTGCGAAGGTTACTCCCACCTTATCACTCGCTAACAAGTGGCGCAGTTTGTACCAACCAGTGAGTTTTTATTTTGGTAAGTTTTTTTGTAGATCCATTTATTGAAAATGTTTATGTGTTGAACTGTGTGTCCAAATCGTGAACTGTTTAACCACTGAATTTCCCAAGTCATGATCTTTGAAACTAGATCACATGTTAATATGTTTTGACGAACATTTTTTTCACAAAAAATCAGAAGTAAAAAAAGAGAGCCAGAACACGGTTGTTTTCAATTTCCCCTATTTTCAAGAGACACAATTGTGCTTCTCGTAGAAACAAATCCATGCATCCACGAGAAGCAAATATGTATTTTTTGTGGAAGCAAAATGCCCCGATTTTTTTCACTTTCAGAGAGGCACAAATGTGCTTCCCGCGGAAAAAAATGTGCCTCCACGAGAAGCATTTTTGTGCTTCACGTGCACGAAAAAACATATTTTCAAGAGGCACAGTTGTGCTTCTAGCGGAATTAAATATGTACCTCCACGAGAAACAAATCTATTTTTATTGTGGAAAAAAAATGCATTTTTTTCTTTGTGAGACGCAAGGATGTGCTTCTTGCGGACGCAAATCCATGCCTCCACGAGAAGCAATTCTATTTTTCTCGTGGAAGCAAATAAACACTCGATTTTTTCACTTTCCGAGATGCACATATGTGCTTTATGTGGAAGCAAAAAAAAAACACGCAAAATATTATTAATTTTTTTCCTCCAAACCTACAAAAACCGGGCGAGACCAAAAACACACAGGAAAAACATCTTGGACCTGAAGACACGAATCGAAACAAGAAACAAAATCCCGACATGCCGGCGGCTGGACGCACCACTTGGTGAGCTCTCGGCCCACCAAAGTGACTCTTAGACTGACCGTGTACGGGACCTCCTATTTAGCGCACATAGCACTCGGTGACCCGTGAACGGACAATTCCCGCCCCCATGTGCGGGGCGGGCGCGCCCCTTGTTTCTTACTATGTTTTTAAATTTTCGCTTCCTCTTTTTGATTTTTAAAAATATTTGGGATTTACAAAAATAGCACCTAAAAATATTCATGATTTTTATGTTTTTCCCAATATTTCAAAAAATGTAAAGAAAATGAAAGTGTCCGCCGCATAACTAAAATGTTCTGAGTTTAAAAAAATGTGGGTTTGAAAAATGTTCTTGGATTCAAAGAATACTCACAGATTTGAAAATTTGCCAAACTCAAAAAATGTTCATCAGTTTGTGTATTCAAAAAGTCATTCATGGATATAAAAAATGTTCCAAATTCAAAATACATTCTCCAATTCAATTTTTTTATCAATTCAAAAATTATTCATGAATTAAAAAAGCAATTCGCCAATTCGAAAATTTGCACATATTCAAATCTTATTTTTCTAATTCCAATAAAATGTTCATTGATTCAAACCAGTTCTCACATTAAAGTTAACTCCACACATTAAAAAATATGATCAAAACACTCGAAAAACTCAGGATTATAGAAATTGTTTGGGAATTCAGAAAATGTTCATGTATTAAAAAAAATGTTCACTACTTTGGAAATACTTCGCTACTTTCAGAAGAAATCAAGATTTTGTAAAAAAAAAAGTTGAAAGTTCTTCTCTCTTTTGAAAAGAGTTTACAAATTTAAAATGTTGTTGACAAATTTGTAAAAACAACATCGCAGATTTGAAAAGTGAAAAGGAAAAAGCCAGAGAAAAACAAGAAAGCAGAAATAAACGTGGGCAAGACTGCGTGTTTGTTTGCTTTCTCGAGAGAGAGCTCTTAATTGCCGTCTAGGTTAACTGGCGCTCACGCACATAGTATATGGCAATCGTTGACTGCTGGCTGGTCCAGCAGCAACCGCTGACCGTTGACCATGTAGAGTCGATGATTGAATTTTTCAAAGCAGGAAAAAGCTCACAATTGTTAAGAAAAAGTTTAAACTTAAAAAAACATTTATGAAATCTGGGAAAAAGCTTGCAAATTTTATAAAAGTTCATGAATGTGAAACATGTTCAAGTCTTGAAACAGCTCACAAAGATGAAAAAATTCACTAATTTGAAAAAAAATCAGAAAAGTTTTGATAGAATCTTCAGAAAAAAATTGAAAATTTTATCAAATTTGAAAAAAAAGTTAACAAATTTGGAAAAAAGTTCTCAAATGTGAAAAAGTGAGAAATGAGAAAACAAAGAAAAAATAAGAAAGGAAAATAAAACAAAACGAGGAACCTGTAGAAAAACCCACGCGAGCTGGCCCATTTGGATACCAGTGTTGTGGAGGGAGTGTCCACCGGTTTACAGAATGCACCTTAACCGGCGCTTAAGTCGCCAAATAGGAGTTCGATTTCCAATGCTGGCCTACGATTATATGAGCCCGAAAATAAGAGAAATTCCTAGTCCTCAGTCACTAGGAATGAATGTGGACCGAGCATGCAAAGAGCACAGCCTCCGCGACAAGGGCCAACCCATTTCAAGACTTTGTGGACAGCCCAACAAGACAGTCGCCCGCATGAGTCTGCGGTTTTCTTTTGTGTTTTCTGTTCTTTTTTCGGGTTTTCTCTAATTTTCTTTTTGTTACGTATTTTCTAAATTAATGAGAATATTAAAAATAATAGTTCATGGAATATATTTGATTGGTTTTTATCTAATGAGCATTTCTAAAGATTTTTTAATATGTTATTAAATTGACAACATTTTTGTATAAACCCATTAATATTTTTCAAAAATATTGAACTTTATTAGAATACATTGACATTTTCTAACTTCGTGTAAAATGATTTTTTTTCAAAGCGAGGAGTTGTCGATTTTTTTAACCGTTTTCTATTTGGGGAGGAAAAATAAATTAGCTGTCCGGTTTTCTCGGGAGCGAAAGAGTGGTGCCGGTTTTCTCCTGAGCCCGTTTTAATCCCTACCCTGTGCTATGACGTTTAAATGAAGTTTGAGGCAAGCTCCTTTTAGGGTGACTTTTCACTTCATTTAACAGCGCAACTTTGTTTTAACTAATGGACTAGTGGCTACAACATTTTTATTGGACACTAATAACGCGCGAACATTTCTAGCTAGACCTCGGACGGAGGTGGTGCCGCCGGTGATCCCAAAGGCGTGCGGGCGCCGCCTTCACTAGCTCGGTTGTCGCGGTGACGACGACTCGTCATCGTCGTGGAGCATCGCCACGGCGGGTGAGAGGGCAGCCAGGCTGCCAGCTCAACACGGCACGTTGCACGGTGTTTGCCAAGTCCTACGAGGTGTCGGCCTGTGTCTGCGAAAACCTCGACCTCGTGAAGGCCTGGGGCCGTGGGCGACCGATGGCCACCATGGAGATGGTCGCGTGCCTTTAGGAGGGGCACAGTCAAGGATCCCAGACCAGGTTCGGTGTCGACCACGACGACCCTCCAGACGACGCATGAGGAAGCAGATCGGCTCCTCTGCGAGCGCCAGGCGGCTACCAGGCAAGGCGGCTGCTCCCCCACTCCCTTCCACCGCTCAAAGGACCACTCCGATGATGATGCCACGAACAACGATGTCGGTGCCACTGATGAGCGATATTTTTGCGCTCATGCGTGCCACCATTGTTTAAGATGGACCTAATTTTTTTTAGAGAATCTCGCCAATACCAGTACTAATCACTACGAAATTGCGAAATTCTTTGTTTAATGTGTTTCCACACGAAATAGGCTCAAATAGGGAAGAATATCATCATATAGGAGGAAACAAGAAGTGTGGAGAAGAAGGCAAGTCAATTGAAGGCACAGCATGCTATATATCAATGAAGATGCCATCTCTTTGCCAGACCCAAACAGACAGAATCGTACAAAACAGACATCCATTGGAGGTCGTGCGTTGGAGTTGGCCTTAGGTTGCTCATAATGTGAGGATCATAAGTGGTATCATACATGTCAACTATGTTTTTTTTGTGATTTGGCACATAATTAAACGAGGAAATGGAGGATATGGTATCATATTAAATGATGTACTACTTTGTGTTGGAAATATGCCCTAGAGGCAATAATAAAAGGATTATTATTGTATTTCTTGTTCATGATAATTGTCTTTTATTCATGCTATAATTGTATTATCCGGAAATCATAATACACGTGTGAATACATAGACTAAAATATGTCCCTAGTGAGCCTCTAGTTGACTAGCTCGTTGATCAATAGATAGTCATGGTTTCCTGACTATGGACATTGGATGTCATTGATAACGGGATCAAATCATTAGGAGAATGATGTGATGGACAAGACCCAATCCTAAGCATAGCACAAGATCGTGTAGTTCATTTTTCTAGAGCTTTTCCAATGTCAAGTATCTTTTCCTTAGACCATGAGATCGTGTAACTCCCGGATACGTAGGAATGCTTTGGGTGTACCAAACGTCACAACGTAACTGGGTGACTATAAAGGTGCACTACAGGTATCTCCGAAAGTGTACATTGGGTTGTCACGGATCGAGATCGGATTTGTCACTCCGTATTACGGAGAGGTATCATGGGCCCACTCGGTAATGCATCATCATAATGAGCTCAAAGCCCGACCAAGTGTTTGGTCACGGGATCATGCATTACTGATGCGAGTAGAGTGACTTGCCGTAGAACGAGATTGAACGAGGTATTGGGATACCGACGATCGAATCTCGGGCAAGTAACATACCAATTGACAAAGGGAATTGTATACGGGGTTGCTTGAATCCTCGACATCGTGGTTCATCTGATGAGATCATCGAGGAGCATGTGGGAGCCAACATGGGTATCCAGATCCCGCTGTTGGTTATTGAGGAGAGCCATCTCGGTCATGTTCACGTGTCTCGAACCCGTAGGGTCTACACACTTAAGGTTCGGTGGACGCTTAGGGTTGTATGAATATGAGTATGCAGCAAACCGAAAGTTGTTGAGTCCTAGATGAGATCCCGGACGTCACGAGGAGTTAGGAATGGTCCGGAGGTAAAGAATTATATATGGAAAGTCGAGTTTCGGCCATCGGGAAAGTTTCGGGGTCCACCGGTATTGTACCGGGACCACCGGAAGGGTCCCGGGGGTCCACCGGGTGGGGCCTCCTATCCTCCGAGGGTCCCATGGGCTGAAGTGGGAGGGGAACCAGCCCCTGGTGGGCTGGTGCGCCCCCCTGGGCCCCCCTCTGCGCCTAGGGTTGGGAACCCTAAGGGAGGGGGCGCCTCCACTTGCCTTGGGGGGCACTCCACCCCCCTTGGCCGCAGCCCCCCCTAGAAGATCCCATCTCCTAGGGCCGGCGCCCCCCCTTGGGGTCCCTATATAAAGAGGGGGGTGGGAGGGCAGCCGCACCCAACACCTGGCGCCTCCCTCCCCTCCCTGCTACACCTCTCCCTCTCATGAGAAGCTCGTGAAGCTCTGCCAGAACCCTGCTGCATCCACCACCACGCCGTCGCGCTGCTGGATCTTCTTCAACCTCTCCCTCCTCCTTGCTGGATCAAGGCGCGGGAGACGTCATCCGCTCCGTACGTGTGTTGAACGCGGAGGTGTTGTCCGTTCGGCACTTGGTCATCGGTGATTTGGATCACGACGAGCACGACTCCCTCAACCCCATTCTCTTGAACGCTTCCGCTCGCGATCTACAAAGGTATGTAGATGCACTCCTATCACTCGTTGCTAGATGAACTCATAGATGGATCTTGGTGAAACCGTAGGAAAATTTTTATTTTCTGCAACGTTCCCCAACAGTGGTATCAGAGCCAGGTTTATGTGTAGTTATCTATTGCACGAGTAGAACACAAATCTGTTGTGGGCGTAGATGTTGTCAACTTTCTTGCCGTTACTAGTCTTATTTTGCTTCAGCGGTATTGTGGGATGAAGCGGCCCGGACCGACCTTACACGTACGCTTACGTGAGACAGGTTCCACCGACTGACATGCACTAGTTGCATAAGATGGCTAGCGGGTGTCTGTCTCTCCCACTTTAGTTGGAGCAGATTCGATGAAAAGGGTCCTTATGAAGGGTAAATAGAAGTTGACAAATCACGTTGTGGCTTTTTCGTAGGTAAGAAAATGTTCTTGCTAGAACCCTATTGCAGCCACGTAAAAGATGCAACAACAATTAGAGGACGTCTAAATTGTTTTTGCAGCAATTGCCTTGTGACGTGATATGGCCAAAAGTTGTGATGAATGATGAATGATATATTGTGATGTATGAGATCATGTTCTTGTAATAGGAATCACGACTTGCATGTCGATGAGTATGACAACGGCAGGAGCCATAGGAGTTGTCTTAATTATTGTATGACACCGCTTGTCATTGATTCAACGCCATGTAATTACTTTGCTTTATTGCTAAACCGTTAGCTATAGTAGTAGAAGTAATAGTTGGCGAGCAACTTCATGGAGACACGATGATGGAGATCATGATGATGGAGATCATGGTGTCATGCGGTGACAAGATGATCATGGAGCCCGAAGATGGAGATCAAAGGAGCTATATGATATTGGCCATATCATGTCACTACTATATAATTGCATGTGATGTTTATTATGTTTATGCATCTTGTTTACTTAGAACGCAGCGATATTAAATAAGATGATCCCTTATAATAATTTCAAGAAAGTGTTCTCCCTAAGCGTGCGCCCGTTGCTAAAGTTCGTGCGTTTCAAGCACTACGTGATGATCGGGTGTGATAGATTCCTACGTTCACATACAACGGGCGTAAGACAGTTTTACACATGCCAAACACTTAGGTTAACTTGACGAGCCTAGCATGTACAGACATGGCCTCGGAACACAAGAGACCGAAAGGTCGAACATGAGTCGTATGGAAGATACGATCAACATGGAGATGTTCACCGATGATGACTAGTCCGTCTCACGTGATGATCGGACACGGCCTAGTCGACTCGGATCATGTAACACTTAGATGACTAGAGGGATGTCAAATCTGAGTGGGAGTTCATTAAATAATTTGTTTAGATGAACTTAATTATCATAAACATTAGTCTAAAATCTTTGCAAAAATGTCTTGTAGATCAAATGGCCAACGCTCATGTCAACATGAACTTCAACGCTTTCCTAGAGAAAACAAAGATGAAAGATGATGGCAGCAAATATTCGGACTGGGTCCGGAACCTGAGGATCATCCTCATTGCAGCCAAGAAACAATATATCCTAGAAGCACCGCTAGGTGAAGCACCCATCCCAGAGAACCAAGACGTTATGAACGCTTGGCAGTCTCATGCTGATGATTACTCCCTCGTTCAATGCGGCATGCTTTACAGCTTAGAACCGGGGCTCCAAAAGCGTTTTTAGCAACATGGAGCATATGAGATGTTCGAGGAGCTGAAAATGGTTTTCCAAGCTCATGCCCGGTCGAGAATCTGAAGTCTCCGACAAGTTCTATAGTTGTAAGATGGAGGAAAATAGTTACATCGGTGAGCACATACTCAAAATGTCAGGGTTGCACAACCGCTTTGTCCCAGTGGACATTGACCTCCTGGACGAGGCGGTCATCGACAGAATCCTTGATCGCTCCCACCGAGCTACAAGAGCTTTGTGATGAACTACAATATGCAGGGGATGGTGAAAACTATTCCTGAAGTATTTTCAATGCTGAAGTCGTCAGAGGCAGAAATCAAGAAAGAACATCAAGTGTTGATGGTCAATAAAACCACTAAGTTCAAAAAGGGCAAGGGTAAGAAGGACTTCAAGAAGGACGGCAAGGATGTTGCCGCCCGATAAAGCCGATTCTTAGGAAGAAGTCAAAGAATGGACCCAAGCACGAGTCGAGTGCTTTTATTGCAAAGGAAGGGTCACCGAAGCGAATCGCCCCAAATACTTAGCGGACAAGAAGGCCGGCAACACTAAAGGTATATTTGATATACATGTGATTGATGTGTACCTTACCAGTACTCGTAGTAACTCCTGGGTATTTGATACCGGTGCCGTTGCTCATATTTGTAACTCACAGCAGGAGCTGCGGAACAAGCGGAGACTGGCGAAGGACGAGGTGACGATGCGCGTCAGGAATGGTTCCAAGGTCGATGTGATCGCCGTCGGCACGCTACCTCTACATTTACCTACGGGATTAGTTTTAAACCTCAATAATTGTTATTTAATGCCAAGTCTGAGCATGAACATTGTATGAGGATCTCGTTTAATACGAGATGGCTACTCATTTAAATCCCAGAATAATGGTTGTTCTATTTATATGAGAGATATGTTTTATGGTCATGCTCCGATGGTCAATGGTTTATTCTTAATGAATCCCAAACGTAATGTTACACATATTCATAGTGTGAATACCAAAAGATGTAAAGTTGATAACGATAGTCCCACATACTTGTGTAATCGCCGACTTGGTCACATTGGTGTCAAGCGCATGAAGAAGCTCCATACTGATGGACTTTTAGAGTCTCACGATTATGAATCATTTGACACATGCGAACCATGCCTTATGGGCAAAATGACCAAGACTCCGTTCTCCGGAACAATGGAGCGAGCAACCAACTTATTGGAAATCATACATACCGATGTGTGCGGTCCGATGAGCGTTGAGGCTCGTGGAGGATATCGTTATGTTCTCACTCACCGATGACTTGAGTAGATATGGGTATGTCTACTTGATGAAACACAAGTCTGAGACCTTTGAAAAGTTCAAGGAATTTCAGAATGAGGTAGAGAAATCAACGTGACCGAAAAATAAAGTTCTTACGATCAGATCGTGGAGGAGAATATTTAAGTCATGAATTTGGTACACACTTAAGGAAATGTGGAATCGTTTCACAACTCACGCCGCTGGAACACCTCGGTAATAACGGTGTGTCCGAACGTCGTAATCGCACTCTATTGGATATGGTGCGATCTATGATGTCTCTTACTGATTTACCGCTATCATTTTGGGGAAACGCTCTAGAGACAACCACATTCACTTTAAATAGGGCACCGTCTAAATCCGTTGAGACGACACCGTATGAATTATGGTTTGGGAAGAAACCTAAGCTGTCGTTTCTAAAAGTTTGGGGATGCGATGCTTATGTCAAGAAACTTCAACCTGAAAAGCTCGAACCCAAGTCGGAAAAATGCGTCTTCATAGGATACCCTAAGGAAACTATTGGGTATACCTTCTACCTTAGATCCGAAGGCAAGATCTTTGTTGCCAAGAACGGATCCTTTCTTGAAAAAGAGTTTCTCTCGAAAGGAGTAAGTGGGAGGAAAGTAGAACTTCGATGAAGTACTACCTCTTGAACAGGAAAGTAGTGCAGCTCAGGAAAATGCTCTGTGGTGCCTACACCAATCGGAGAGGAACTTAATGATGATGATCAAGGTACTTCGGATCAAGTTGCTCTTGAACTTCGTGGGTCCACAAGGACACGTTCCACACCGAGTGGTATGGCAACCCTGTCTCCGGAAATCATGTTGTTGGACAACGGTGAACCTTCGAACTATGAAGAAGCGATGGCGGGCCCAGATTCCAACAAATGGCTTGAAACCATGCAATCCGAGATAGGATCCATGTATGAAAACAAAGTATGGACTTTGACAGACTTGCCCGATGATCGGCGAGCGATAGAAAGCAAATGGATGTTTAAGAAGAAGACGGACGCGGATGGTAATGTTACCATCTATAAAGCTCGACTTGTCGCTAAAGGTTATCGGCAAGTTCAAGGGGTTGACTACGATGAGACTTTCTCTCCCGTAGCAAAGCTGAAGGCCGTCCGAATCATGTTAGCAATTGCCGCATACTATGATTATGAGATATGGCAAATGGACGTCAAAACGGCATTCCTTAACGGCTATCTTAAGGAAGAACTGTATATGATGCAGCTGGAAGGTTTTGTCGACCCTAAGAATGCTAACAAGGTATGCAAGCTCCAGCGATCCATTTATGGGCTGGTGCAAGCATCTCGGAGTTGGAACATTCGCTTTGATGAGATGATCAAAGCGTTTGGGTTTATCTTGAGACTTATGGAGAAGCCTGCGTTTACAAGAAAGTGAGTGGGAGCTCTGTAGCATTTCTCATATTATATGTAGATGACATACTTTTGATGGGCAATGATATAGAACTTTTGGACAACATTAAGGCCTACTTGAATAAGAGTTTTTCAATGAAGGACCTTGGAGAAGCTGCTTACATATTAGGCATCAAGATCTATAGGGATAGATCGAGACGCCTCATAGGTCTTTCACAAAGCACATACCTTGATAAGATATTGAAGAAGTTCAAAATGGATCAGTCCAAGAAAGGGTTCTTGCACAGTATTACAAGGTGTGAAATTGACCTCGGCTCAATGTCGACCACGGCAGAAGATATAGAAGAGATGAGTGTCATCCCTATGCATCAGCCATAGGGTCTATTATGTATGCCATCTTGTGTACTGCACTGATGTAAACCTTGCCGTAAGTTTGGTAGGAAGGTACCAAAGTAATCCCGGCAAGGAACAACTGGACAGCGGTCAAGAATATCTGAAGTACACGAAAAGGACTAAGGACATGTTTCTCGTTTATGGAGGTGACGAAGAGCTCGTCGTAAAGGTTACGTCGACGCTAAGCTTCGACACAGATCCGGATGACTCTAAGTCACAAACCGGATACGTGTATATGTTGAATGGTGGAAGCGATGGAAGTGCGGCTGCAAGCGAAGCGTCGTGGCGGGATCTACATGTGAAGCAGAGTACATGGCAACCTCGGAGGCAGCGCATGAAGCAATTTGGGTGAAGGAGTTCATCACCGACCTAGGAGTCATACCCAATGCGACGGGGCCGATCAAACTCTTCTGTGACAACACTGGAGCTATTGCACTTGCCAAGGAGCCGGGTTTCACAAGAAGACCGAGCACATCAAGCGTCACTTCAACTCCATTCATGAAAATGTTCAAGATGGAGACATAGAAATTTGCAAAGTGCATACGAATCTGAATGTCGCAGATCCATTGACTAAACCTCTTCCATGAAAGCAAAACATGATCAACACCAGAACTCTATGGGTGTTCGATTCATCACAATGTAACTAGATTATTGACTCTAGTGCAAGTGGGAGACTGTTGGAAATATGCCCTAGAAGCAATAATAAAAGGATTATTATTGTATTTTTTGTTCATGATAATTGTCTTTTATTCATGCTATAATTGTATTATCCGGAAATCATAATACACGTGTGAATACATAGACTACAATATGTCCCTAGTGAGCCTCTAGTTGACTAGCTCATTGATCAATAGATAGTCATGGTTTCCTGACTATGGACATTGGATGTCATTGATAACGGGATCAAATCATTAGGAGAATGATGTGATGGACAAGACCCAATCCTAAGCATAGCACAAGATCGTGTAGTTCATTTTTCTAGAGCTTTTCCAATGTCAAGTATCTTTTCCTTAGACCATGAGATCGTGTAACTCCCGGATACCGTAGGAATGCTTTGGGTGTACCAAGCGTCACAACGTAATCGGGTGACTATAAAGGTGCACTACGGTATCTCCGAAAGTGTACATTGGGTTGTCACGGATCGAGACTTGGATTTGTCACTCCGTATTACGGAGAGGTATCACTAGGCCCACTCGGTAATGCATCATCATAATGAGCTCAAAGTGACCAAGTGTTTGGTCACGGGATCATGCATTACGGTACGAGTAAAGTAACTTGCCGGTAACGAGATTGAACAAGGTATTGGGATACCGACGATCGAATCTCGGGCAAGTAACATACCAATTGACAAATGGAATTGTATACGGGGTTGCTTGAATCCTCGACATCGTGGTTCATCCGATGAGATCATCGAGGAGCATGTGGGAGCCAACATGGGTATCCAGATCCCGCTGTTGGTTATTAATGGAGAGCCGTCTCGGTCATGTCTACGTGTCTCCCGAACCCGTAGGGTCTACACTTAAGGTTCGGTGGACGCTAGGGTTGTATGAATATGAGTATGAAGCAAACCGAAAGTTGTTCGAGTCCCAGATGAGATCCGGACGTCATGAGGAGTTCTGGAATGGTGGGAGGTAAAGAATAATATATGGGAAGTCGAGTTTGACCATCGGGAAAGTTTGGGGTCCACTGGTATTGTCTGGGACCACCGAAAGGGTCCCGAGGTCCACCGGTGGGACCACCTATCCCGGAGGGCCCCATGGGCTGAAGTGGGAGGGAACCAGCCTGGTGGGCTGGTGCGCCTGGGCCCCTTCTGCGCCTAGGGTTGGGAACCCTGGGGAGGCGCCTCCACTTGCCTTGGGGCACTCCACCCCTTGGCGCGCCCCCTAGGAGATCCCATCTCCTAGGGCAGCGCCCTTGGGTCCCTATATAAAGAGGGGGTGGGAGGCGGGCGCACCCAACACTGGCGCCTCCCTCCCTCCTGCTACACCTCTCCCTCTCGCATGAAGCTCGTGAAGCTCTGCAGGAACCTGCTTGCATCCACCACCACGCCGTCGTCTGCTGGATCTTCTTCAACCTCTCCCTCCTCCTTGCTGGATCAAGGTGCGGGAGACGTCATCCGCTCCATACGTGTGTTGAACGCGGAGGTGATGTCCGTTCGGCACCTGGTCATCGGTGATTTGGATCACGACGAGCACGACTCCCTCAACCCCGTTCTCTTGAACGCTTCCGCTCGCGATCTACAAAGGTATGTAGATGCACTCCTATCACTCGTTGCTAGATGAAGAAACCGTAGGAACAAATTTTAATTTTCTGCAACGTTCCCCAACAGTGGCATCATGAGCTAGGTCTATGTGTAGTTCTCTATTGCACGAGTAGAACACAATTTTGTTTTGGGCGTAGATCTTGTCAACTTGCTTGCCGCTACTAGTCTTTTCTTGCTTCAGCGGTATTGTGGGATGAAGCGGCCCGGACCGACCTTACACGTACGCTTACGTGAGACAGGTTCCACCGACTGACATGCACTAGTTGCATAAGGTGGCTAGCGGGTGTCTGTCTCTCCTACTTTAGTTGGAGCGGATTAGATGAAAAGGGTCCTTATGAAGGGTAAATAGAAGTTGACAAAATCACGTTATGGTGATTCGTAGGTAAGAAAACGTTCTTGCTAGAACCCAATTGCAGCCACGTAAAAGATGCAACAACAATTAGAGGACGTCTAACTTGTTTTTGCAGCAATTGTCATGTGATGTGATATGGCGGAAGTTGTGATGAATGATGAATAATATATTGTGATGTATGAGATCATGTTCTTGTAATAGGAATCACGACTTGCATGTCGATGAGTATGACAACCGGCAGGAGCCATAGGAGTTGTCTTAATTATTGTATGACCTGCGAGTCATTGATTCAACGCCATGTAAATTACTTTACTTTATTGCTAAACGTGTTAGCCATAGTAGTAGAAGTAATAGTTGGCGAGCAACTTCATGGAGACACGATGATGGAGATCATGATGATGGAGATCATGGTGTCATGCGGTGACAAGATGATCATGGAGCCCGAAGATGAAGATCAAAGGAGCTATATGATATTGGCCATATCATGTCACTACTTTATATAATTGCATGTGATGTTTATTATGTTTTATGCATCTTGTTTACTTAGAACGACGGTAGTAAATAAGATGATCCCTTATAATAATTTCAAGAAAGTGTTCCCCTAAGCGTGCACCGTTGCTAAAGTTAAATGCGTTTGAGCACCACGTGATGATCGGGTGTGATAGATCCTTACGTTCACATACAACGGGTGTAAGACAGTTTTACACATGCATAAACACTTAGGGTTAACTTGACGAGCCTAGCATGTACAGACATGGCCTCGGAACACAAGAGACCGAAAGGTCGAACATGAGTCGTATGGAAGATACGATCAACATGGAGATGTTCACCGACGATGACTAGTCCATCTCACGTGATGATCGGACACGGCCTAGTCGACTCGGATCATGTAACACTTAGATGACTAGAGGGATGTCAAATCTGAGTGGGAGTTCATTAAATAATTTGTTTAGATGAACTTAATTATCATGAACATTAGTCTAAAATCTTTGCAAAAATATCTTGTAGATCAAATGGCCAACGCTCATGTCAACATGAACTTCAACGTGTTCCTAGAGAAAACCAAGCTGAAAGATGATGGCAGCAAATATTCGGACTGGGTCCGGAACCTGAGGATCATCCTCATTGCAGCCAAGAAACAATATGTCCTAGAAGCACCGCTAGGTGAAGCACCCATCCCAGAGAACCAAGACGTTATGAACGCTTGGCAGTCTCGTCTTGATGATTACTCCCTCGTTCAACGCGGGCGTGCTTTACGACTTAGAACCGGGGCTCCAAAAGCGTTTTAGCAACATGGAGCATATGAGATGTTCGAGGAGCTGAAAATGGTTTTCCAAGCTCATGCCCGTCGAGAGATCTGAAGTCTCCGACAAGTTCTATAGTTGTAAGATGGAGGAAAATAGTTACATCGGTGAGCACATACTCAAAATGTGCAGGTTGCACAACCGCTTTGTCCCGGTGGACATTAACCTCCCGGATGAGGCGGTCATTGACAGAATCCTTGATCGCTCCACCGAGCTACAAGAGCTTTATGATGAACTACAAAATGCAGGGATGGTGAAAACTATTCCTGAAGTATTTTCAATCTTTGAAGTCGTGAGGTAGAAATCAAGAAAGAACATCAAGTGTTGATGGTCAATAAAACCACTAAGTTCAAAAAGGGCAAGGGTAAGAAGAACTTCAAGAAGGACGGCAAGGATGTTGCGGCGCCCGATAAGCCGATTCTTGGGAAGAAGTCAAAGAATGGACCCAAGCACGAGACCGAGTGCTTTTATTGCAAAGGGAAGGGTCATCGAAGCGTAACTGCCCCAAATACTTAGCAGACAAGAAGGCCGGCAACACTAAAGGTATATTTGATATACATGTGATTGATGTGTACCTTACCAAGATCGTAGTAACTCACAGGTATTTGATACGGTGCCGTTGCTCATATTTGTAACTCACGGGGAGCTGCGGAATAAGCGGAGGCTGGCGAAGGGCGAGGTGACGATGCGCATCGGGAATGGTTCCAAGGTCGATGTGATCGCCGTCGGCACGCTACCTCTACATTTACCTACGGGATTAGTTTTAAACCTCAATAATTGTTATTTAATGCCAAGTCTGAGCATGAACATTGTATGAGGATCTCGTTTAATACGAGATGGCTACTCATTTAAATCAGAGAATAATGGTTGTTGTATTTATATGAGAGTTATGTTTTATGGTCATGCTCCGATGGTCAATGGTTTATTCTTAATGAATCCCAAACGTAATGTTACACATATTCATAGTGTGAATACCAAAAGATGTAAAGTTGATAACGATAGTCCCACATACTTGTGGCACTGCCGACTTGGTCACATTGGTGTCAAGCGCATGAAGAAGCTCCATACTGATGGACTTTTAGAGTCTCTCGATTATGAATCATTTGACACATGCGAACCATGCCTTATGGGCAAAATGACCAAGACTCCGTTCTCCGGAACAATGGAGCGAGCAACAAACTTATTGGAAATCATACATACCGATGTGTGCGGTCCGATGAGCGTTGAGGCTCGCGGAGGATATCGTTATGTTCTCACTCTCACTGATGACTTGAGTAGATATGGGTATGTCTACTTGATGAAACACAAGTCCGAGACCATTGAAAAGTTCAAGGAATTTCAGAATGAGGTAGAGAATCAACGTGACCGAAAAATAAAGTTCTTACGATCGGATCGTGGAGGAGAATATTTAAGTCACGAATTTGGTACAAACTTAAGGAAATGTGGAATCGTTTCACAACTCACGCCGCTGGAACACCTCAACAGAACGGTGTGTCCGAACGTCGTGTCGCACTCTATTGGATATGGTGCGATCTATGATGTCTCTTACTGATTTACCGCTATCATTTTGGGGAAACGCTCTAGAGACAGCTACATTCACTTTAAATAGGGCACCGTCTAAATCCGTTGAGACGACACCGTATGAATTATGGTTTGGGAAGAAACCTAAGCTGTCGTTTCTAAAAGTTTGGGGATGCGATGCTTATGTCAAGAAACTTCAACCTGAAAAGCTCGAACCCAAGTCGGAAAAATGCGTCTTCATAGGATACCCTAAGGAAACTATTGGCTATACCTTCTACCTTAGATCCGAAGGCAAGATCTTTGTTGCCAAGAACGGATCCTTTCTTGAAAAAGAGTTTCTCTCGAAAGGAGTAAGTGGGAGGAAAGTAGAACTCGATGAAGTACTACCTCTTGAACAGGAAAGTAGTGCAGCTCAGGAAAATGTTCTGTGGTGCCTACACCGGCGGAGAGGAACTTAATGATGATGATCAAGGTACTTGGATCAAGTTGCTCTTGAACTTCGTGGGTCCACAAGGACACGTTCCACACCAGTGGTATGGCAACCCTGTCCCGGAAATCATGTTGTTGGACAATGGTGAACCTTGAACTATGAAGAAGCGATGGCGGGCCCAGATTCCAACAAATGGCTTGAAACCATGCAATCCGAGATAGGATCCATGTATGAAAACAAAGTATGGACTTTGACAGACTTGCCCGATGATCGGCGAGCGATAGAAAGCAAATGGATGTTTAAGAAGAAGACGGACGCGGATGGTAATGTTACCATCTATAAAGCTCGACTTGTCGCTAAAGGTTATCGGCAAGTTCAAGGGGTTGACTATGATGAGACTTTCTCTCCCGTAGCAAAGTCGAAGGCCGTCCGAATCATGTTAGCAATTGCCGCATACTATGATTATGAGATATGGCAAATGGACGTCAAGCGGCATTCCTTAACGGCTATCTTAAGGAAGAAGCGTATATGATGCAGCTGGAAGGTTTTGTCGACCCTAAGAATGCTAACAAGGTATGCAAGCTCCAGCGATCCATTTATGGGCTCGTGCAAGCATCTCAGAGTTGGAACATTCGCTTTGATGAGATGATCAAAGCGTTTGGGTTTATCTTGAGACTTATGGAGAAGCCTGCGTTTACAAGAAAGTGAGTGGGAGCTCTGTAGCATTTCTCATATTATATGTAGATGACATACTTTTGATGGGCAATGATATAGAACTTTTGGACAGCATTAAGGCCTACTTGAATAAGAGTTTTTCAATGAAGGACCTTGGAGAAGCTGCTTACATATTAGGCATCAAGATCTATAGGGATAGATCGAGACGCCTCATAGGTCTTTCACAAAGCACATACCTTGATAAGATATTGAAGAAGTCAAAATGGATCAGTCCAAGAAAGGGTTCTTGCCTGTATTACAAGGTGTGAAATTGACCTCGGCTCAATGTCCGACCACGGCAGAAGATATAGAAGAGATGAGTGTCATCCCCTATGCATCAGCCATAGGGTCTATTATGTATGCCATCTTGTGTACCGGACCTGATGTAAACCTTGCCGTAAGTTTGGTAGGAAGGTACCAAAGTAATCCGGCAAGGAACACCGGACGATGGTCAAGAATATCTGAAGTACACGAAAAGGACTAAGGACATGTTTCTCGTTTATGGAGGTGACGAAGAGCTCGTCGTAGAAGGTTACGTCGACGCTAGCCCGACACAGATCTGGATGACTCTAAGTCACAAACCGGATACATGTATATGTTGAATGGTGGAGCGATGGCTGGTACAGCTGCAAGCAAGCGAGCGTCGTGGCGGGATCTACATGTGAAGCGGAGTACATGGCAGCCTCGGAGGCAGCGCATGAAGCAATTTGGGTGAAGGAGTTCATCGCCGACCTAGGAGTCATACCCAATGCGTCGGGGCTGATCAAACTCTTCTGTGACAACATCGGAGCTATTGCACTTGCCAAGGAGCCCGGGTTTCACAAGAAGACCGAGCACATCAAGCGTCACTTCAACTCTATTCATGAAAATGTTCAAGATGGAGACATAGAAATTTGCAAAGTGCATACGGATCTGAATGTCGCAGATCCGATTGACTAAACCTCTTCATGAGCAAAACATGATCAACACCAGAACTCTATGGGTGTTCGATTCATCACAATGTAACTAGATTATTGACTCTAGTGCAAGTGGGAGACTGTTGGAAATATGCCCTAGAGGCAATAATAAAAGGATTATTATTGTATTTTTTGTTCATGATAATTGTCTTTTATTCATGCTATAATTGTATTATCCGGAAATCATAATACACGTGTGAATACATAGACTACAATATGTCCCTAGTGAGCCTCTAGTTGACTAGCTCGTTGATCAATAGATAGTCATGGTTTCCTGACTATGGACATTGGATGTCATTGATAACGGGATCAAATCATTAGGAGAATGATGTGATGGACAAGACCCAATCCTAAGCATAGCACAAGATCGTGTAGTTCGTTTTTCTAGAGCTTTTCCAATGTCAAGTATCTTTTCCTTAGACCATGAGATCGTGTAACTCCCGGATACCGTAGGAATGCTTTGGGTGTACCAAACATCACAACGTAACTGGGTGACTATAAAGGTGCACTACAGGTATCTCCGAAAGTGTGCATTGGGTTGTCACGGATCGAGGCTGGATTTGTCACTCCGTATTACGGAGAGGTATCACTAGGCCCACTTTCGGTAATGCATCATCATAATGAGCTCAAAGTGACCAAGTGTTTGGTCACGGGATCATGCATTACTGATGCAGTAAAGTGACTTGCCGGTAACGAGATTGAACGAGGTATTGGGATACCGACGATCGAATCTCGGGCAAGTAACATACCAATTGGCAAAGGGAATTGTATACGGGGTTGCTTGAATCCTCGACATCGTGGTTCATCCGATGAGATCATCGAGGAGCATGTGGGATCCAACATGGGTATCCAGATCCCGCTGTTGGTTATTGACCGGAGAACCGTCTCGGTCATGTCTACGTGTCTCCCGAACCTGTAGGGTCTACACACTTAAGGTTCGGTGACGCTAGGGTTGTATGAATATGAGTATGAAGCAAACCGAAAGTTGTTCGGAGTCCCAGATGAGATCCCGGACGTCATGAGGAGTTGTGGAATGGTCCGGAGGTAAAGAATTATATATGGGAAGTCGAGTTTCGGTCATCGGGAAAGTTTCGAGGTCCACCGGTATTGTACCGGGACCACCGGAAGGGTCCCGGGGCTCCACCGGGTGGGGCCACCTATCCCGGAGGGCCCCATGGGCTGAAGTGGGAGGGGAACCAGCCTCGGTGGGCTGGTGCGCCTGGCACCCTCTGCGCCTAGGGTTGGGAACCCTAGGGGAGGCGCCCACTTGCCTTGGGGGCACTCCACCCCTTGGCGGCGCCCCCTAGGAGATCCCATCTCCTAGGGCAGCGCCTTGGGGTCCCTATATAAAGAGGCGGGTGGGAGGGCAGCCGCACCCAACACTGGCGCCTCCCTCCTCCTGCTACACCTCTCCCTCTCGCATGAAGCTCGGCGAAGCTCTGGCCGGAACCTGCGTGCATCCACCACCACGCCGTCGTGCTGCTGGATCTTCTTCAACCTCTCCCTCCTCCTTGCTGGGTCAAGGTTCGGGAGACGTCATCCGCTCCGTACGTGTGTTGAACGCGGAGGTGATGTCCATTCGGCACCTGGTCATCGGTGATTTGGATCACGACGAGCACGACTCCCTCAACCCCGTTCTCTTGAACGCTTCCGCTCGCGATCTACAAAGGTATGTAGATGCACTCCTATCACTCGTTGCTAGATGAAGAAACCGTAGGAAAAAAATTTAATTTTCTGCAACGTTCCCCAACAGTGGCATCATGAGCTAGGTCTATGCGTAGTTCTCTATTGCACGAGTAGAACACAATTTTGTTGTGGGTGTAGATCTTGTCAACTTGCTTGCCGCTACTAGTCTTTTCTTGCTTCAGCGGTATTGTGGGATGAAGCGGCCCGGACCGACCTTACGTGACGCTTACGTGAGACAGGTTCCACCGACTGACATGCACTAGTTGCATAAGGTGGCTAGCGGGTGTCTGTCTCTCCTACTTTAGTTGGAGCGGATTAGATGAAAAGGGTCCTTATGAAGGGTAAATAGAAGTTGACAAAATCACGTTATGGTGATTCGTAGGTAAGAAAACGTTCTTGCTAGAACCCAATTGCAGCCACGTAAAAGATGCAACAACAATTAGAGGACGTCTAACTTGTTTTTGCAGCAATTGTCATGTGATGTGATATGGCGTAAGTTGTGATGAATGATGAATAATATATTGTGATGTATGAGATCATGTTCTTGTAATAGGAATCACGACTTGCATGTCGATGAGTATGACAACCGGCAGGAGCCATAGGAGTTGTCTTAATTATTGTATGACCTGCGAGTCATTGATTCAACGCCATGTAAATTACTTTACTTTATTGCTAAGCGTGTTAGCCATAGTAGTAGAAGTAATAGTTGGTGAGCAACTTCATGGAGACACGATGATGGAGATCATGATGATGGAGATCATGGTGTCATGCCGGTGACAAGATGATCATGGAGCCCCGAAGATGAAGATCAAAGGAGCTATATGTGTAACATCCCAAAATTCTAAATTTTGGAATGTTATAAACAAATAGATAGATTTGATTGATTGCTTGATTGATTGACTGAAATTGAGTGAATTCGAAACTTTTTGAAAGTTAGATGAGAGGGAATAAAATGACTTTCCCAAACTTCCATTTTTCTTTTATGATCTTCGGGAATTCAAATTCTTTTCATCACAAAACCCTGGAGAGAAGATGACATGACTTCTTCCATTTATTTAAATGACAAGGGGTGTTGAAAATATTTGAATTTCATTTGGAAAACATTTCCAATTATGAAACTTTATGCAACTCGATGATTTTCACGAGCAAAGATAAAATGACTTCTTCAAAACATATGAAATATGAGTTGGGAGTTTCAAAGAATTAAATTCAAAGCTCCTTTGTATTATTTTCAATTTGGAGTTATTTTAGTTTTATTCAAATTATTTTTCTCCAAAAATAAAATATATGAAAATAGGGTAACATGATTCCCTACATCAGAAAATTGGAGAGATATTAATTTGAAATCATTTTGGTATTTTAAAAATGATTTTTAATGGATTTTATTAGAGTTGAAACACTCTTTGCTTTATTTGAATTTGTGTGTATTTTATTTGAAGCTAGAATAATGTTCATCATGTAGGAAATCTTTTTCTGAAAATTTTGATATATTATATGCCTATATAATATTTTATTTATTTGGTCCTATTATTTTATTTGTCTCTGTTAAAAAAAATTCCGCTTGTTGGGCCGGCCACCAACCCGGCCGGCCAGCCCGGCTCGACCCATTGACCCGGGAAGCCACTCCGCTCCGCTCGCCCGTTCGCGCCTGAGATCGGCCGCCGCTCCGCCCAGCCACCGACAGGTGGGACCCACCTGTCGGGTCCGTCTCCGACCTTGGGACTCCGCCGCCACCACTGACGCCACCGCGCCGACCTCGGCGTCCGTGCCGCCCGGCTTGAAGGAAATATGCCCTAGAGGCAATAATAAAGTTATTATTTATTTCCTTATATCATGATAAATGTTTATTATTCATGCTAGAATTGTATTAACCGGAAACATAATACATGTGTGAATATATAGACAAACAAAGATGTCACTAGTATGCCTCTACTTGACTAGCTTGTTAATCAAAGATGGTTATGTTTCCTAACCATGAACAAGGAGTTGTTATTTGATTAACAAGGTCACATCGATAGTTGAATGATCTGATTGACATGACCCAATCCGTTAGCATAACACTTGATAGTTAAGTATGTTAATGCTTTATTCATGACACATACATTTTCCTAAAACTATGAGATTATGCAACTCCGTTTACGGAGGAACACTTTGGGTACTACCAAACGTCACAACGAATCGGGTGATTATAAAGGAGTACTACAGGTGTCTCCAAAGGTACTTGTTGGGTTGGCGTATTCGAGATTAGGTTTTGTCACTCCAATTGTCGGAGAGGTATCTCTAGGCCTTCTCGGTAATACACATCACTTAAGCCTTGCAAGCATTACAACTAATGAGTTAGTTGTGAGATGATGTATTACGGAGCGAGTAAAGAGACTTACCGTAGCGAGATTGAACTAGGTATTGGATACCGACGATCGAATCTCTGCAAGTAACATACCGATGACAAAGGGAACAAAGTATGTTGTTATGCGGTTTGACCGATAAAGATCTTAAGTAGAATATGTAGGAGCCAATATGGGCATCCAGGTTCCGCTATTGGTTATTGACCAAGAATAGTTCTAGGTCATGTCTACATAGTTCTCGAACCCGTAGGGTCCGCACGCTTAACGTTTCGATGACGATTCATAATGAGTTTATAAGTATTGATGCACGAAGGTTGTTCGAGTCCCGGATGTGATCACGGACATGACGAGGAGTCTCGAAATGGTCGAGACATAAAGATTGATATATTGGAAGCCTATGTTTGGACTTGGAAGGGTTCCGAGTGAAATCGAATTTCTGAGTACCGGAGGTTACCGGAACCCCCGGGAACTACATGGGCCATAGTGGGCCTTAGTGGAAAGGAGAGGGCCAGCCCTAGGTGGCCACGCCGCCCCTTCCCTAGTCCTATTAGGACTAGGAAAGGTGGGCCGCCCCCTCTCTCTCTTTCCCCTCAGGAATCCTAATCCAATTAGGATTGGAGGGAGTCCTACTCGGAGGAGTAGGACTCCTTGCGCGCCTCCCCTTGGGCGGCCACCTCCCCTTGGCTCCTTTATATCTGAGGCGGGGGGGCACCCAGAGACACAAGTTGATCTACGGATCTTTCCTTAGCCGTGTGCGGTGCCCCTTCCACCATATTCCACCTCGGTCATATCGTCAGAGAGCTTAGGCGAAGCCTGCGCCGGAGAAGTCATATCGTCGCGGAGCTTAGGCGAAGCCCTGCGTCGGTGGAGCATCTACATCGTCCTGCCGCGTCGTCTTGTGGAACTCATCCCGACACTTTGCCGGATCGAGTCCGGGATCGTCATCGAGCTGAACGTGTGCGAGAACTTCCGGAGGTGCCGTGACGTTCGGTGCTTGGATCGGTCGGATCATGAAGACGACGACTACATCAGCAGCGTTGTTATAACGCTTCCGCTTTCGGTCTCACGAGTGCGTGGGCGGACACTCTTCCCTCTCGTTGCTATGCCATCACCATGGTCTTGGCGTGATCGTAGGAAAATTTTCGAAATTTCTACGTTCCCCAACTGTGGCATCCGAGCCTGGTTTTATGCGTAGATGTCATATGCACGAGTAGAACACAAGTGAGTTGTGGACGATACAAGTCATACCGCCTACCAGCATGTCATACTTTGGTTCAGCGGTATTGTTGGACGAGACGATCCGGACCAACCTTACGCCAGACGCTTCTGCGAGACCGGTTCCCTCGGCGTGCTTTGCACATAGATGGCTTGCGGAAGACCTGTCTCTCCAACTTTAGTTGAACCGAGTGTGGCTACGCCCGGTCCTTGAGAAGGTTAAACGGAGTCTATTTGACAAACTATCGTTGTGGTTTTGATGCGTAGGTAAGAACGGTTCTTGCTCAGCCCGTAGCAGCCACGTAAAACTTGCAACAACAAAGTAGAGGACGTCTAACTTGTTTTTGCAGGGCATGTTGTGATGTGATATGGTCAAGACGTGATGCTATATTTTATTGTATGAGATGATCATGTTTTGTAACCGAGTTATCGGCAATCTGGCGAGAGCCATATGGTTGTCGCCTTATTGTATGCAATGCAATCGCGATGTAATGCTTTACTTTATTACTAAGCGGTAGTGATAGTCGTGGAAGCATAAGATTGGCGAGGCGACAACGATGCTGCGATGGAGATCAAGGTGTCGGCGCGGTGGCGATGGTGATCATGACGGTGCTTGGCGATGGAGATCACAAGCACAAGATGATGATGACCATATCATATCACTTATATTGATTGCATGTGATGTTTATCCTTTATGCATCTTATCTTGCTTTGATTGACGGTAGCATTATAAGATGATCTCTCACTAAAAATTATCAAGAAGTGTTCTCCACGAGTATGCACCGTTGCCAAAGTTCAGTAGTACCCGGACACCACGTGATGATCGGGTGTGATAAGTTCTACGTCCATCTACAACGGTGCAAAACAGTTGCACACGCGGAATACTCGAGTTAAACTTGACGAGCCCGGCATATAACAGATATGGCCTCGGAACACGGAGACCGAAAGGTCGAACGTGAATCATATAGTAGATATGATCAACATAATGATGTTCACCATTGAAACTACTCCGTCTCACGTGATGATCGGACATGGTTTAGTTGATTTGGATCACGTGATCACTTAGATAACTAGAGAGATGTCTGTCTAAGTGGGAGTTTAGTAATATGATTAATTGAACTTTAATTTATCATGAACTTAGTCCTGGTAGTATCTTGCAAATTATGTTGTAGATCAATAAGCTCGCGTTGTTGCTTCCCTATGTTTTTATATGTGTTCCTAGAGAAAATTGTATTGAAAAATGTTAGTAGCAATGATGCGGATTGGATCCGTGATCTGAGGTTTATCCTCATTGCTGCCTGTAAGAATTATGTCCTAAATGCACCGCTAGGTGATGAGACCTATTGCAGGAAGCAGATGCATACGTTATGAACGTTTGGCTAGCTCAATATGATGACTACTTGATAGTTTAGTGCACCATGCTTAACGGCTTAGAATCGGGATTTCAAAGGCGTTTTGAACGTCATGGACCATATGAGATGTTCCAGAGTTGAAGTTAATATTTCAAGCAAATACCCGAGTTGAGAGATATGAAGTCTCCAACAAGTTCTATGGCTAAAAGATGGAGGAGAATCGCTCAACTAGTGAGCATGTGTTCAGATAGTCCGGGTACTTCAATCGCTTGAATCAAGTGGGAGTTAATCTTCCAGATAAGATAGCGATTGATGTAATTCTCTAGTCACCATCACTAAGTTACTAGAACTTCGTGATGAACTATAGTATGCAAGGGATGACGAAAACGATTCCCGAGCTCTTCATGATGTTGAAATCGACGAAGGTAGAAATCAAGAAAGAGCATCAAGTGTTGATGATTGACAAGACCACTAGTCTCAAGGAAAAAGGCAAAGGGAAGAAGGGGAACTTCAAGAAGAACGGCAAGCAAGTTGCTGCTCGAGTGAAGAAGCCCAAGTCTGGACCTAAGCTTGAGACTAAGTGCTTTTGCTGCAATAGAACTGGTCACTAGAAGCGGAACTACCCCAAGTATTTGGCGGATAAGAAGGATGGCAAAGTGAACAAGGGTATATTTGATATACAGGTTATTGATGTGTGCTTTACTAATGTTTATAGTAGCCCCTGAGTATTTGATACTTGTTCGGTTGCTAAGATTAGTAACTCAAAGCAGGAGTTTCTGAATAAAAACTAATTGAAGGGGAAGTGACGATGAGTGTTGGAAGTAGTTCCAAGATTGATATGATCATCATCGCACACTCCCTATACTTTCGGGATTAGTGTGGAACCTAAATAAGTGTTATTTAGGTGTTGAGCATAAATATGATTTGATCATGTTTATTGCAATACGGTTATTCATTTAAGTAAGAGAATAAATTGTTGTTACATTTTACATGAATAAAACCTTATATGGTTACACACCAAATGAAAATGGTTCATTGGATCTCGATCATAGTGATACACATATTCATAATATTGAAACCAAAAGATGCAAAGTTAATAATGATAGTACAACTTATATGTAGCACTGCCGTTTAGGTCATATTGGTGTAAAGCGCATGAAGAAAACTCCATGCTGATGGACTTTTGGAATCACTTGATTATGAATCATTTGATGCTTGCGAACCGTGCCTTTTGGGCAAGATGACTAAAACTCCGTTCTCCGGAACAATGGAACAAGCTACTGACTTATTGGAAATAATACATACCGATGCATGCGATTCAATGAGTGTTGATGCTCGTGGCAAATATCATTATTTTCTGACCTTCACAGATGATTTGAGCAGATATGCGTATATCTTCTTGATGAAACATAAGTCTGAAATAGTTGAAAAGTTCAAAGAATTTCAGAGTGAAGTAGAAAATCATCGTAACAAGAAAATAAAGTTTACGCAATCTGATCGTGGAGATGAATATTTGAGTTTCTGAGTTTGGTCTTCAATTAAAACAAAGTGGAATAGTTTCACAGCTCACGCCACGGAACACCACAACGTTATGGTGTGTCCGAACGTCGTAATTGTACTTTATTTTGATATGGTGCGATCAATGATGTCTCTTACTTGATTTACCAATATCGTTTTGGGGTTATGCATTAGAGACAGCTGCATTCACGTTTAATAGGGCACCATCTAAATCCGTTGAGACGACACCATATGAACTATGGTTTAACGATGAAACCTAAGTCATCGTTTCTTAAAAGTTTGGAGTTTTGATACTTATGTGAAAAAGTTTTCACACGATAAGCTCGAACCCAAATCGGAGAAGTGCGTCTTCATAGAATACCCAAAGGTAACTATTGGGTACACCTTCTATCACAGATCCAAAGGCAAGTTTTTCGTTGCTAAGATGGATCCTTTCTAGAGAAGAAAGTTTCTCTCGAAAGAAGTGAGTGGGAGGAAAGTAGAACTTGATGAGGTAATTGTACCTTCTCCCTTATTGGAAAGTAGTTCATCACGTAAATCAGTTCCAAAGTGATTCCTACACCAATTAGTGAGGAAGTTAATGATGATGATCATGAAACTTGAGATCAAGTTGCTACCAAACCTCGTAGGTCTTCCAGAGCAAAATCCGCACTGCAGTGGTATGGTAATCGTGTTCGGAAGTCATGTTACTAGACCATGATGAACCTACGGACTATGAGGAAGCGATGATGAGCCCAGATTCCGCGAAATGGCTTGAGGCCATGAAATGCGAGATAGGATCCATGTATGAGAACAAAGTATGGACTTTGATTGACTTGCTCGATGATCAGCAAGCCATGTTAAATAAATGGATCTTCAAGAGGAAGACGGACATTGATAGTAGTGTTACTATCTACAAAGCTCGACTTGTCACAAAAGGTTTTCGACAAGTTCAAGGTGTTGACTACAATGAGATTTTCTCAAAGCTGTAGCGATTCTTAAGTCTGTCCGAATCATGTTAGCAATTGCCACATTTTATGAAATCTGGCAAATGGATGTCAAAACTACATTCTTTAATGGATTTATTAAAGAAGAGTTGTATATGATGCAACTGAAGGTTTTTTCAATCCTAAAGGAGCTAACAAAATATGCAAGCTCCAATGATCCATCTATGGATTTGGTGCAAGCATCTCGGAGTTGGAATAAACGCTTTGATAGTGTGATCAAAGCATATGGTTTTATCTGAGACTTTTGGAGAAGCCTGTATTTACAAGAAAGTGAGTGGGAGCATTACAACATTTCTGATAAGTATATGTGAATGACATATTGTTAATCGGAAATAATGTAGAATTATTCGCAAAGCATAAAGGAGTATTTGAAAGGAGTTTTTCAAAGAAGGACCTCGGTGAAGCTGCTTACATATTGAGCATCAAGATCTATAGAGATAGATCAAGACGCTTGATAAGTTTTTCAATAAGTACATACCTTGTCAAGATTTTGAAGTAGTTCAAAATGGAACAGTCAAAGAAAAGTTCTTGCTGTGTTGCAAAACGTATGAAATTGAGTAAGACTCAAATCCCGACCACAATGAGTAAAATAGAAAAGGGAATGAAAGTCATTCCCTATGCCTCAATCATAGGTTCTATGAAGTATGCTATGCTATGTACCAGACCTATTGTATACCTTGCTCTGAATTTGGCAAGGGAGTACAATAGTGATCTAGGAGTAGATCACTGGACATTGGTCAAGAACATCCTTAGTGAGGACTAAGGAAATATTTCTCGATTATGGAGGTGATAAAAGAGCCCGTCGTAAAGAGTTACATCGATGCAAGCCTTTTACACAGATCCAGATGACTCTAAAGACTCAATCTGGATACATATTGAAAGTGGGAGCAATTAGCTAGAGTAGCTCCGTGCAGAGCATTGTAGACATAGAGTATTTGCAAAATACATACGGCTCTGAATGTGAAAGACCCGTTGACTAAGCTTCTCTCACGAGCAAAACATGATCATACCTTAGTACTCTTTGGGTGTTAATCACATAGCGATGTGAACTAGATTATTGACTCTAGTAAACCCTTTGGGTGTTGGTCACATGACGATGTGAACTATGTGTGTTAATCACATACAGATGTGAATATTAGTGTTGAATCACATGATGATGTGAACTAGATTATTGACTCTAGTGCAAGTGGGAGACTGAAGGAAATATGCCCTAGAGGCAATAATAAAGTTATTATTTATTTCCTTATATCATGATAAATGTTTATTATTCATGCTAGAATTGTATTAACTTAGGAAACATAATACATGTGTGAATATATGGACAAACAGTATGTCACTAGTATGCCTCTACTTGACTAGCTTGTTAATCAAAGATGGTTATGTTTCCTAACCATGAACAAGGAGTTGTTATTTGATTAACAAGGTCACATCATTAGTTGAATGATCCGATTGACATGACCCATTCCGTTAGCTTAACACTTGATCGTTTAGTATGTTAATGCTTTCTTCATGACCCATACATGTTCCTATAACTATGAGATTATGCAACTCCGTTCTGGAGGAACACTTTGGGTACTACCAAGCGTCACAACGAATCGGGTGATTATAAAGGAGTACTACAGGTGTCTCCAAAGGTACTTGTTGGGTTGGCGTATTTCGAGATTAGGTTTTGTCACTCCAATTGCTCGGAGAGGTATCTCTAGGCCTTCTCGGTAATACACATCACTTAAGCCTTGCAAGCATTACAACTAATGAGTTAGTTGTGAGATGATGTATTACGGAACGAGTAAAGAGACTTACGGTAACGAGATTGAACTAGGTATTGGATACAAGCGATCGAATCTCGAGGCAAGTAACATACCGATGACAAAGGGAACAAAGTATGTTGTTATGCGGTTTGACCGATAAAGATCTTAAGTAGAATATGTAGGAGCCAATATGGGCATCCAGGTTCCGCTATTGGTTATTGACCAAGAATAGTTCTAGGTCATGTCTACATAGTTCTCGAACCCGTAGGGTCCGCACGCTTAACGTTTCGATGACAGTTCATAATGAGTTTATAAGTATTGATGCACGAAGGTTGTTCGGAGTCCGGATGTGATCACGGACATGACGAGGAGTCTCGAAATGGTCGAGACATAAAGATTGATATATTGGAAGCCTATGTTTGGACTTGGAAGGGTTCCGAGTGAAATCGGAATTTCTTGAGTACCGGGAGGTTCTGGAACCCCCGAACTACATGGGCCATAGTGGGCCTTAGTGGAAAAGGAGAGAGGGCCAGCCCTAGGTGGCCACGCCCCCCCTTCCCTAGTCCTATTAGGACTAGGAAAGGTGGGCCGCCCCCTCTCTCTTTCCCCCTCAGGAATCCTAATCCAATTAGGATTGGAGGGAGTCCTACTCGGAGGAGTAGGACTCCTTGCGCCCTCCCCTTGGGCGGCCACCTCCCCTTGGCTCCTTTATATCTGAGGCGGGGGCACCCCAGAGACACAAGTTGATCTACGGATCTTTCCTTAGCCGTGTGCGGTGCCCCTTCCACCATATTCCACCTCGGTCATATCGTCATAGAGCTTAGGCGAAGCCTGCTTGGGAGAAGTCATATCGTCGCGGAGCTTAGGCGAAGCCCTGCGTCGGTGGAGCATCTACATCGTCACCACGCCGTCGTCTTGTGGAACTCATCCCGACACTTTCTTTGGATCGGAGTCCGGGATCGTCATCGAGCTGAGCGTGTGAGAACTCGGAGGTGCCGTGACGTCGTTCGGTGCTTGGATCGGTCGGATCGTGAAGGCGTCTGACTACATCAACAGCGTTGTTATAACGCTTCGCTTCGGTCTCACGAGTGCGTGGGCGGACACTCTTCCCTCTCGTTGCTATGCCATCACCATGGTCTTGGCGTGATCGTAGGAAAATTTCGAAATTTCTCGTTCCCCAACACCGACCTCCTCTTTCCCCTCCTCCAAGCCGGCGCCCATTATAAATCTAGGGCCCCGCCCCGTTTTCCCGACGCCCTCTCTCTCCTCTCCGCTTGAGGCCCCCTCGCCCATGGGCGAGATCCATGAAAACCAGTAGCCGCGCCGCCTCCGTGCCCTTGGCCGGCCTCGGCGACCAGCAAAAGCGCCGCCCCGCCTCATGGGAGAAAGCCGCCGCCGCCGCCCGATCTGCGGAGCCGGTCCGAGCCGCCGGTTCATCTCACTGAGCCGGTAAAAACTGCATAAAAACCCTCCCGGTTTTTCTTTGAAATGCAGTTTCTGTTAAGATCGGTTTTATTTTTGTTAGATTAATTAGTGGACGTTATTCGTTAGTATTCGATAGCTTAACGATTTTCATTGTTTAGCGTTCAGTATGGCGATCGCTCGCTATTTAGATTTTTCCTTTTATTTTAGATTTCCGGCGAGGACCCATCCGTGAATATTTTTCTTCTGATTAGCCCTGATTTTCAAACGTTCATAACTTTTTACTCGTGAAGTCGGAATCCATGAAACCAACGCCCACTTCTTCGTTATGATCTCCTCTATCTAGTAATACAACTCAAACATATTTTTGAAAGTTTTAAAATTTGAATTCAAACAGATTTGTATTTGAACTTCGTTTGATAATAACTTGAGTTTCGTAACTCCGATTTAGTTGATTCTTTTTGCTAATCGAAGCTCTTGACCTAAACTTTCTGATAAGGCCAAATTCACATAATTTTGGTACTGTTAGAAATTGTTTTATGCTGCAAGAGTTATTAGATTTGGTTTTGACGTTCTCCGAATTGTTTTCTTCGTTCTTTCCGATCTTTTGAGTGATTGCTTATGTGTGGTTACTATTGCTTGATTACGATAGATTGACCGGAGTGTGACGAGTAGATCTATCAAGAGTTTTGAGTGGAATCATCTTCATCAACTTTGCGTGCAAGTAACACTTGATCATACCTTTTCTACTACCGGTTTTATTGCATTAGATCAAACCCTCAAACACTTGCATGATTAGGATCTAATTAAATTGTGGGATGGGAAGTAGATTGAGGTAGTACCTATTACTGTTTTACTTATGAAACCTTGGGAGTTACTTCTACGTTTGCTTAATTATGCCATGCTATGCTAGTAGACGTGGATTGGGTGAGTGAATATCCATGATGATGTGAGATTGTTAATTAAGGTTTATCTAAGGTGGCAACCTAAACACACATCTGGGTGGATTGAGGCACTGGTTTCTATCGAGGACTTGCTCAGATTTCTTCGGACCGCCACCTGTGCTCTAAGGGATCATAAGATTATTCAAGCTGGAAACTTCCGTGTGCAGCCACAAGCCAATTATGGGCTCTGGCGTAGTTGACTAAGTTGTGCGAACTCTTACGGGTAGGCTAGCTGATGTAGGGGATGTAGGTTGGTACGGTCTACCCACATGTAAGGTGCTAAGCTTACGAAAGACTATGTCTCGGTCATCCGTTTCTCAAACACCATGTAGTGCGAGAACCAAGCGGAGGCGATCGAGTCTTGTGGGGAAAAGTGCATAAACCTCTGCAGAGTGTACAAACTAATCATGATTAGCCGTGTCCCGGTTATGGACATCTTGAGTATCTAGTTCTTGGATTATCCTGTTGATCTCATCATGTTACTTCTAATTAATATTGTTGGGTTTTAATGAGTACTTTTAATTGGGATTGAGGATCTTTGTCAACCATTCTCAATGTTCAACAACCACCATGATAGTTAAATAAATTTATTCCTTTGAAATAGGGAAAAATTGGCTTTTAAAAAAGCGTAACCATAGAGCTTTCCACCAGCCATATATGCATGTAGTATAGCTTATTCTTTCATTACTCTCTATGTGTTACATTGCGAGCATATTCCATGTCTTGACCCGTTTTCGGGCTGCAGCGTTTCATGTTGCAGATTTTTCGGACGAGTAAGTGATACGTTAGGGTTACGATTTCCTATACTCAACTTTGCCGTTGGTGTTGATGGGAATCCACAACCTTGTTGCTTCCGCTATATTTGGATCGAGGTAATAGTATTTACGTTACTTTATACATGTGATTTACCTCTGTTATAAATCCTTGATCTTGTGTGTCAAAGACATACCGATCCAGGGATGACACGAAAGCACAGAGACTTGATCCATTCGGGTCGGGTCGCTACAATATGATATTGGCCATATCATGTCACTACTTTATATAATTGCATGTGATGTTTATTATGTTTTATGCATCTTGTTTACTTAGAACGACGGTAGTAAATAAGATGATCCCTTATAATAATTTCAAGAAAGTGTTCCCCTAACTGCGGCACGTTGCTAAAGTTAAATCGTTTGAAGCACCACGTGATGATCGGGTGTGATAGATCCTTACGTTCACATACAACGGGTGTAAGACAGTTTTACACATGCATAAACACTTAGGGTTAACTTGACGAGCCTAGCATATACAGACCTGGCCTCGGAACACAAGAGACCGAAAGGTCGAACATGAGTCCTATGGAAGATACGATCACCATGCAGATGTTCAGAGACGTTGACTATTCCGTCTCACTTGATGATCGGACACGGCCTAGTCGACTCGGATCATGTAACACTTAGATGACTAGAGGGATGTCAAATCTGGTGGGAGTTCATTAAATAATTTGTTTAGATGAACTTAATTATCATGAACATTAGTCTAAAATCTTTGCAAAAATATCTTGTAGATCAAATGGCCAACGCTCATGTCAACATGAACTTCAACGCGTTCCTAGAGAAAACCAAGCTGAAAGATGATGGCAGCAAATATTCGGGCTGGGTCCGGAACCTGAGGATCATCCTCATTGCAGCCAAGAAACAATGTATCCTAGAAGCACCGCTAGGTGAAGCACCCATCCCAGAGAACCAAGACGTTATGAACGCTTGGCAGTCTCATGCTGATGATTACTCCCTCGTTCAATGCGGCATGCTTTACAGCTTAGAACCGGGGCTCTAAAAGCGTTTTTAGCAACACGGAGCATATGAGATGTTCGAGGAGCTGAAAATGGTTTTCCAAGCTCATGCCCGGGTCGAGAGATACGAAGTCTCCGACAAGTTCTATAGTTGTAAGATGGAGGAAAATAGTTCTGTCAGTGAGCACATACTAAAATGTCTGGGTTGCACAACCGCTTTGTCACATTTGGACATTAACCTCCGGACGAGGCGGTCATCGACAGAATCCTTGATCGCTCCCACCGAGCTACAAGAGCTTTGTGATGAACTACAATATGCAGGGGATGGTGAAAACTATTCTGAAGTATTTTCAATCTTTGAAGTCGTGAGGTAGAAATCAAGAAAGAACATCAAGTGTTGATGGTCAATAAAACCACTAAGTTCAAAAAGGGCAAGGGTAAGAAGAACTTCAAGAAGGACGGCAAGGATGTTGCCGCGCCCGATAAGCCGATTCTTGGGAAGAAGTCAAAGAATGGACCCAAGCACGAGATCGAGTGCTTTTATTGCAAAGGGAAGGGTCATCGAAGCGAACTGCCCCAAATACTTAGCAGACAAGAAGGCCGGCAACACTAAAGGTATATTTGATATACATGTGATTGATGTGTACCTTACCGAGACTCGTAGTAACTCACGGTATTTGATACGGTGCCGTTGCTCATATTTGTAACTCACGGGGAGCTGCGGAATAAGCGGAGGCTGGCGAAGGGCGAGGTGACGATCTTGGCGTCGGGGAATGGTTCCAAGGTCGATGTGATCGCCCGTCGACGCTACCTCTACATTTACCTACGGGATTAGTTTTAAACCTCAATAATTGTTATTTAATACCAAGTCGAGCATGAACATTGTATGAGGATCTCGTTTAATCTGAGATGGCTACTCATTTAAATCCGAGAATAATGGTTGTTCTATTTATATGAGAGATATGTTTTATGGTCATGCTCCGATGGTCAATGGTTTATTCTTAATGAATCCCAAACGTAATGTTACACATATTCATAGTGTGAATACCAAAAGATGTAAAGTTGATAACGATAGTCCCACATACTTGTGTAATCGCCGACTTGGTCACATTGGTGTCAAGCGCATGAAGAAGCTCCATCTTGATGGACTTTTAGAGTCTCTCGATTATGAATCATTTGACACATGCGAACCATGCCTTATGGGCAAAATGACCAAGACTCCGTTCTCCGGAACAATGGAGCGAGCAACAAACTTATTGGAAATCATACATACCGATGTGTGCGGTCCGATGAGCGTTGAGGCTCGCGGAGGATATCATTATGTTCTCACTCTCACTGATGACTTGAGTAGATATGGGTATGTCTACTTGATGAAACACAAGTCTGAGACCTTTGAAAAGTTCAAGGAATTTAAGAATGAGGTAGAGAATCAACGTGACCGAAAAATAAAGTTCTTACGATCAGATCGTGGAGGAGAATATTTAAGTCACGAATTTCGTACACACTTAAGGAAATGTGGAATCGTTTCACAACTCACGCCGCCTGGAACACCTCAATAGAACGGTGTGTCCGAACGTCGTGTCGCACTCTATTGGATATGGTGCGATCTATGATGTCTCTTCTTGATTTACCGCTATCATTTTGGGGAAAGCGCTCTAGAGACAGCTACATTCACTTTAAATAGGGCACCGTCTAAATCCGTTGAGACGACACCGTATGAATTATGGTTTGGGAAGAAACCTAAATATCGTTTCTAAAAGTTTGGGGATGCGATGCTTATGTCAAGAAACTTCAACCTTGAAAAGCTCGAACCCAAGTCGGAAAATGCGTCTTCATAGGATACCCTAAGGAAACTATTGGCTATACCTTCTACCTTAGATCCGAAGGCAAGATCTTTGTTGCCAAGAACGGATCCTTTCTTGAAAAGAGTTTCTCTCGAAAGGAGTAAGTGGGAGGAAAGTAGAACTTCGATGAAGTACTACCTCTTGAACAGGAAAGTAGTGCAGCTCGGGAAAATGTTCTGTGGTGCCTACACAATCGGAGAGGAACTTAATGATGATGATCAAGGTACTTGGATCAAGTTGCTCTTGAACTTCGTAGGTCCACAAGGACACGTTCCACACCAGAGTGGTATGGCAACCCTGTCCTGGAAATCATGTTGTTGGACAACGGTGAACCTTCGAACTATGAAGAAGCGATGGCGGGCCCAGATTCCAACAAATGGCTTGAAACCATGCAATCCGAGATAGGATCCATGTATGAAAACAAAGTATGGACTTTGACAGACTTGCCCGATGATCGTGAGCGATAGAAAGCAAATGGATGTTTAAGAAGAAGGCGGACGCGGATGGTAATGTTACCATCTATAAAGCTCGACTTGTCGCTAAAGGTTATCGGCAAGTTCAAGGGGTTGACTACGATGAGACTTTCTCTCCCGTAGCAAAGTGAAGGCCGTCCGAATCATGTTAGCAATTGCCGCATACTATGATTATGAGATATGGCAAATGGACGTCAAACGGCATTCCTTAACGGCTATCTTAAGGAAGAACTGTATATGATGCAGCTGGAAGGTTTTGTCGACCCTAAGAATGCTAACAAGGTATGCAAGCTCCAAATGATCCATTTATGGGCTGGTGCAAGCATCTCGGAGTTGGAACATTCGCTTTGATGAGATGATCAAAGCGTTTGGGTTTATGCAGACTTATTTAGAAGCCTGCGTTTACAAGAAAGTGAGTGGGAGCTCTGAAGCATTTCTCATATTATATGTAGATGACATACTTTTGATGGGCAATGATATAGAACTTTTGGACAGCATTAAGGCCTACTTGAATAAGAGTTTTTCAATGAAGGACCTTGGAGAAGCTGCTTACATATTAGGCATCAAGATCTATAGGGATAGATCGAGACGCCTCATAGGTCTTTCACAAAGCACATACCTTGATAAGATATTGAAGAAGTTCAAAATGGATCAGTCCAAGAAAGGGTTCTTGCTGTATTACATAGGTGTGAAATTGACCTCGGCTCAATGTCCCACCACGGCAGAAGATATAGAAGAGATGAGTGTCATCCCCTATGCATCAGCCATAGGGTCTATTATGTATGCCATGCTGTGTACGGACCTGATGTAAACCTTGCCGTAAGTTTGGTAGGAAGGTACCAAAGTAATCCCGGCAAGGAACAACTGACAATGGTCAAGAATATCCTGAAGTACACGAAAAGGACTAAGGACATGTTTTCGTTTATGGAGGTGACGAAGAGCTCGTCGTAAAGGTTACGTCGACGCTTAGCCCGACACAGATCTGGATGACTCTAAGTCACAAACCGGATACATGTATATGTTGAATGGTGGAGCAAGAGCTGGTACAATTGCAAGCAGAGCGTCGTGGCGGGATCTACATGTGAAGCGGAGTACATGGCAGCCTCGGAGGCAGCGCATGAAGCAATTTGGGTGAAGGAGTTCATCACCGACCTAGGAGTCATACCCAATGCGTCGGGGCTGATCAAACTCTTCTGTGACAACACTGGAGCTATTGCACTTGCCAAGGAGCCCGGGTTTCACAAGAAGACCAGGCACATCAAGCGTCACTTCAACTCTATTCATGAAAATGTTCAAGATGGAGACATAGAAATTTGCAAAGTGCATACGGATCTGAATGTCGCAGATCCGTTGACTAAACCTCTTCATGAGCAAAACATGATCAACACCGTAACTCTATGGGTGTTCGATTCATCACAATGTAACTAGATTATTGACTCTAGTGCAAGTGGGAGACTGTTGGAAATATGCCCTAGAGGCAATAATAAAAGGATTATTATTGTATTTTTTGGTCATGATAATTGTCTTTTATTCATGCTATAATTGTATTATCCGGAAATCATAATACACGTGTGAATACATAGACTCCATTATGTCCCTAGTGAGCCTCTAGTTGACTAGCTCGTTGATCAATAGATAGTCATGGTTTCCTGACTATGGACATTGGATGTCATTGATAACGGGATCAAATCACTAGGAGAATGATGTGATGGACAAGACCCAATCCTAAGCATAGCACAAGATCGTGTAGTTCGTTTTTCTAGAGCTTTTCCAATGTCAAGTATCTTTTCCTTAGACCATGAGATCGTGTAACTCCCGGATACCGTAGGAATGCTTTGGGTGTACCAAACGTCACAACGTGAATCGGGTGACTATAAAGGTGCACTACAGGTATCTCCGAAAGTGTCTCATTGGGTTGTCACGGATCGAGATCGATTTGTCACTCCGTATTACGGAGAGGTATCACTAGGCCCACTCGGTAATGCATCATCATAATGAGCTCAAAGTGACCAAGTGTTTGGTCACGGGATCATGCATTACTGATGCGAGTAAAGTGACTTGCCGAACGAGATTGAACGAGGTATTGGGATACCGACGATCGAATCTCGGGCAAGTAACATACCAATTGACAAAGGGAATTGTATACGGGGTTGCTTGAATCCTCGACATCGTGGTTCATCCGATGAGATCATCGAGGAGCATGTGGGAGCCAACATGGGTATCCAGATCCAGTCGGTTATTGACCAGAGCCGTCTCGGTCATGTCTACGTGTCTCCGAACCCGTAGGGTCTACACATAAGGTTCGGTGGACGCTTAGGGTTGT
Organism: Aegilops bicornis; assembly: GCA_021605145.1. Taxonomy (NCBI): domain Eukaryota; kingdom Viridiplantae; phylum Streptophyta; class Magnoliopsida; order Poales; family Poaceae; genus Aegilops; species Aegilops bicornis. The sequence goes on along the minus strand of CM038674.1, from coordinate 80,943,298 downwards.
ATGAATATGAGTATGAAGCAAACCGAAAGTTGTTCGGAGTCCCAGATGAGATCCCGGACGTCATGAGGAGTTCTGGAATGGTCCGGAGGTAAAGAATAATATATGGGAAGTCGAGTTTCGGCCATCGGGAAAGTTTCGGGGTCCACCGGTACTGTACCGGGACCACCGAAAGGGTCCCGGGGGTCCACCGGGTGGGGCCACCTATCCCGGAGGGCCCCATGGGCTGAAGTGGGAGGGGACCCAGCCTGGTGGGCAGTGCGCCCTGGGCCCCCTCTGCGCCTAGGGTTGGGAACCCTAGGGGAGGCGCCTCCACTTGCCTTGGGGCACTCCACCCTTGGCCGGCGCCCCCTAGGAGATCCCATCTCCTAGGGGCGCGCCCCTTGGGGTCCCTATATAAAGAGGGGGTGGGAGGCAGCCGCACCCAACACTGGCGCCTCCCTCCCTCCTGCTACACCTCTCCCTCTCATGAAGCTCGGCGAAGCTCTGCCGGAACCCTGCTGCATCCACCACCACGCCGTCGTGCTGCTGGATCTTCTTCAACCTCTCCCTCCTCCTTGCTGGATCAAGGTGCGGGAGACGTCATCCGCTCCGTACGTGTGTTGAACGCGGAGGTGATGTCCGTTCGGCACCTGGTCATCGGTGATTTGGATCACGACGAGCACGACTCCCTCAACCCCGTTCTCTTGAACGCTTCCTCATGATCTACAAAGGTATGTAGATGCACTCCTATCACTCGTTGCTAGATGAAGAAACCGTAGGAACAAATTTTAATTTTCTGCAACGTTCCCCAACAGTGGCCTCATGAGCTAGGTCTATGCGTAGTTCTCTATTGCACGAGTAGAACACAATTTTGTTTTGGGCGTAGATCTTGTCAACTTGCTTGCCGCTACTAGTCTTTTCTTCCTTCAGCGGTATTGTGGGATGAAGCGGCCCGGACCGACCTTACGTGCACGCTTACGTGAGACAGGTTCCACCGGTGACATGCACTAGTTGCATAAGGTGGCTAGCGGGTGTCTGTCTCTCCTACTTTAGTTGGAGCGGATTAGATGAAAAGGGTCCTTATGAAGGGTAAATAGAAGTTGACAAAATCACGTTATGGTGATTCGTAGGTAAGAAAAGCGTTCTTGCTAGAACCCAATTGCAGCCACGTAAAAGATGCAACAACAATTAGAGGGCGTCTAACTTGTTTTTGCAGCAATTGTCATGTGATGTGATATGGCCAGAAGTTGTGATGAATGATGAATAATATATTGTGATGTATGAGATCATATTCTTGTAATAGGAATCACGACTTGCATGTCGATGAGTATGACAACCGGCAGGAGCCATAGGAGTTGTCTTAATTATTGTATGACCTGCGAGTCATTGATTCAACGCCATGTAAATTACTTTACTTTATTGCTAAACGTGTTAGCCATAGTAGTAGAAGTAATAGTTGGCGAGCAACTTCATGGAGACACGATGATGGAGATCATGATGATGGAGATCATGGTGTCATGCCGGTGACAAGATGATCATGGAGCCCGAAGATGAAGATCAAAGGAGCTATATGATATTGGCCATATCATGTCACTACTTTATATAATTGCATGTGATGTTTATTATGTTTTATGCATCTTGTTTACTTAGAACGACGGTAGTAAATAAGATGATCCCTTATAATAATTTCAAGAAAGTGTTCCCCCTAGCTATGCACCATTGCTAAAGTTCGTCGTTTCGAAGCACCACGTGATGATCGGGTGTGATAGATCCTTACGTTCACATACAACGGGTGTAAGACAGTTTTACACATGCATAAACACTTAGGGTTAACTTGACGAGCCTAGCATGTACAGACATGGCCTCGGAACACAAGAGACCGAAAGGTCGAACATGAGTCGTATGGAAGATACGATCAACATGGAGATGTTCACCGACGATGACTAGTCCATCTCACGTGATGATCGGACACGGCCTAGTCGACTCGGATCATGTAACACTTAGATGACTAGAGGGATGTCAAATCTGAGTGGGAGTTCATTAAATAATTTGTTTAGATGAACTTAATTATCATGAACATTAGTCTAAAATCTTTGCAAAAATATCTTGTAGATCAAATGGCCAACGCTCATGTCAACATGAACTTCAACGTGTTCCTAGAGAAAACCAAGCTGAAAGATGATGGCAGCAAATATTCGGACTGGGTCCGGAACCTGAGGATCATCCTCATTGCAGCCAAGAAACAATATATCCTAGAAGCACCGCTTAGGTGAAGCACCCATCGAGCAGAACCAAGACGTTATGAACGCTTGGCAGTCTCGTGCTGATGATTACTCCCTCGTTCAACGCGGCATGCTTTACAGCTTAGAACCGGGGCTCCAAAAGCGTTTTTAGCAACATGGAGCATATGAGATGTTCGAGGAGCTGAAAATGGTTTTCCAAGCTCATGCCCGGGTCGAGAGATACGAAGTCTCCGACAAGTTCTATAGTTGTAAGATGGAGGAAAATAGTTACATCGGTGAGCACATACTCAAAATGTGCAGGTTGCACAACCGCTTTGTCCCATTTGGACATTAACCTCCCGGACGAGGCGGTCATTGACAGAATCCTTGATCGCTCCCACCAAGCTACAAGAGCTTTATGATGAACTACAATATGCGGGGGATGGTGAAAACTATTCTGAAGTATTTTCAATCTTTGAAGTCGCAGAGGTAGAAATCAAGAAAGAACATCAAGTGTTGATGGTCAATAAAACCACTAAGTTCAAAAGGGCAAGGGTAAGAAGAACTTCAAGAAGGACGGCAAGGATGTTTCCGCCCGTAAAGCCGATTGCCGGAAGAAGTCAAAGAATGGACCCAAGCACGAGATCGAGTGCTTTTGTTGCAAAGGGAAGGGTCATCGAAGGCGAATCGCACCAAATACTTAGCGAGACAAGAAGGGCGGCAACACTAAAGGTATATTTGATATACATGTGATTGATGTGTACCTTACGATTACTGTAGTAACTCCTGGGTATTTGATACCGGTGCCGTTGCTCATATTTGTAACTCACAGCAGGAGCTGCGGAATAAGCGGAGACTGGCGAAGGACGAGGTGACGATGCGCGTCGGGAATGGTTCCAAGGTCGATGTGATCGCCATCGGCACGCTACCTCTACATTTACCTACGGGATTAGTTTTAAACCTCAATAATTGTTATTTAATGCCAAGTATGAGCATGAACATTGTATGAGGATCTCGTTTAATACGAGATGGCTACTCATTTAAATCCGAGAATAATGGTTGTTCTATTTATATGAGAGATATGTTTTATGGTCATGCTCCGATGGTCAATGGTTTATTCTTAATGAATCTCAAACGTAATGGTACACATATTCATAGTGTGAATACCAAAAGATGTAAAGTTGATAACGATAGTCCCACATACTTGTGTAATCGCCGCCTTGGTCACATTGGTGTCAAGCGCATGAAGAAGCTCCATCTTGATGGACTTTTAGAGTCTCTCGATTATGAATCATTTGACACATGCGAACCATGCCTTATGGGCAAAATGACCAAGACTCCGTTCTCGGAACAATGGAGCGAGCAACCAACTTATTGGAAATCATACATACCGATGTGTGCGGTCCGATGAGCGTTGAGGCTCATGGAGGATATCGTTATGTTCTCACTCTCACCGATGACTTGAGTAGATATGGGTATGTCTACTTGATGAAACACAAGTCCGAGACCTTTGAAAAGTTCAAGGAATTTCAGAATGAGGTAGAGAATCAACGTGACCGAAAAATAAAGTTCTTACGATCAGATCGTGGAGGAGAATATTTAAGTCACGAATTTGGTACACACTTAAGGAAATGTGGAATCGTTTCACAACTCACGCCGCTGGAACACCTCGGTAGAACGGTGTGTCCGAACGTCGTGATCGCACTCTATTGGATATGGTGCGATCTATGATGTCTCTTACTAATTTACCGCTATCATTTTGGGGAAACGCTCTAGAGACAGCTACATTCACTTTAAATAGGACACCGTCTAAATCCGTTGAGACGACACCGTATGAATTACGGTTTGGGAAGAAACCTAAGCTGTCGTTTCTAAAAGTTTGGGGATGCGATGCTTATGTCAAGAAACTTCAACCTAAAAAGCTCGAACCCAAGTTGGAAAAATGCGTCTTCATAGGATACCCTAAGGAAACTATTGGGTATACCTTCTACCTTAGATCCGAAGGCAAGATCTTTGTTGCCAAGAACGGATCCTTTCTTGAAAAAGAGTTTCTCTCGAAAGGAGTAAGTGGGAGGAAAGTAGAACTTCGATGAAGTACTACCTCTTGAACAGGAAAGTAGTGCAGCTCGGGAAAATGTTCTGTGGTGCCTACACCTCTTGGAGAGGAAATTAATGATGATGATCAAGGTACTTGGATCAAGTTGCTCTTGAACTCAGAGGGTCCACAAGGACACGTTCCACACCAGTGGTATGGCAACCCTGTCACCGGAAATCATGTTGTTGGACAACGGTGAACCTTCGAACTATGAAGAAGCGATGGCGGGCCCAGATTCCAACAAATGGCTTGAAACCATGCAATCCGAGATAGGATCCATGTATGAAAACAAAGTATGGACTTTGACAGACTTGCCCGATGATTGGCGAGCGATAGAAAGGAAATGGATGTTTAAGAAGAAGACGGACGCGGATGGTAATGTTACCATCTATAAAGCTCGACTTGTCGCTAAAGGTTATCGGCAAGTTCAAGGGGTTGACTACGATGAGACTTTCTCTCCCGTAGCAAAGCTGAAGTCCGTCCGAATCATGTTAGCAATTGCCGCATACTATGATTATGAGATATGGCAAATGGACGTCAAGCGGCATTCCTTAACGGCTATCTTAAGGAAGAAGCGTATATGATGCAGCCGGAAGGTTTTGTCGACCCTAAGAATGCTAACAAGGTATGCAAGCTCCAGCGATCCATTTATGGGCTGGTGCAAGCATCTCGGAGTTGGAACATTCGCTTTGATGAGATGATCAAAGCGTTTGGGTTTATGCAGACTTATGGAGAAGCCTGCGTTTACAAGAAAGTGAGTGGGAGCTCTGCAGCATTTCTCATATTATATGTAGATGACATACTTTTGATGGGCAATGATATAGAACTTTTGGACAGCATTAAGGCCTACTTGAATAAGAGTTTTTCAATGAAGGACCTTGGCGAAGCTGCTTACATATTAGGCATCAAGATCTATAGGGATAGATCGAGACGCCTCATAGGTCTTTCACAAAGCACATACCTTGATAAGATATTGAAGAAATTCAAAATGGATCAGTCCAAGAAAGGGTTCTTGCCTGTATTACAAGGTGTGAAATTGAGCTCGGCTCAATGTCCGACCACGGCAGAAGATATAGAAGAGATGAGTGTCATCCCTATGCATCAGCCATAGGGTCTATTATGTATGCCATGCTGTGTACGGACTGATGTAAACCTTGCCGTAAGTTTGGTAGGAAGGTACCAAAGTAATCCCGCAAGGAACACCGGACATCGGTCAAGAATATATCCTGAAGTACACGAAAAGGACAAAGGACATGTTTCTCGTTTATGGAGGTGACGAAGAGCTGCGTCGTAAAGGTTACGTCGACGCTAAGCTTCGACACAGATCTGGATGACTCTAAGTCACAAACCGGATACGTGTATATGTTGAATGGTGGAAGCGATGGCTGAATGCGGCAAAGCGAGGCGTCGTGGCAGGATCTAAATGTGAAGCGGAGTACATGGCAGCCTCGGAGGCAGCGCATGAAGCAATTTGGGTGAAGGAGTTCATCACCGACCTAGGAGTGATACCCAATGCGTCGGGGCCGATCAAACTCTTCTGTGACAACACTGGAGCTATTGCACTTGCCAAGGAGCCCGGGTTTCACAAGAAGACCAGGCACATCAAGCGTCACTTCAACTCCATTCATGAAAATGTTCAAGATGGAGACATAGAAATTTGCAAAGTGCATACGGATTTGAATGTCGCAGATCCGTTGACTAAACCTCTTCCGCGAGCAAAACATGATCAACACCAGAACTCTTTGGGTGTTCGATTCATCACAATGTAACTAGATTATTGACTCTAGTGCAAGTGGGAGACTGTTGGAAATATGCCCTAGAGGCAATAATAAAAGGATTATTATTATATTTCCTTGTTCATGATAATTGTCTTTTATTCATGCTATAATTGTATTATCCGGAAATCGTAATACACGTGTGAATACATAGACCACAATATGTCCCTAGTGAGCCTCTAGTTGACTAGCTCGTTGATCAATAGATAGTCATGATTTCGACTATGGACATTGGATGTCATTGATAACGGGATCACATCATTAGGAGAATGATGTGATGGACAAGACCCAATCCTAAGCATAGCACAAGATCGTGTAGTTCGTTTTGCTAGAGCTTTTCCAATGTCAAGTATCTCTTCCTTAGCCCATGAGATCGTGTAACTCCCGGATACCGTAGGAGTGCTTTGGGTGTACCAAACGTCACAACGTAATGGGTGACTATAAAGGTGCACTACGGTATCTCCGAAAGTGTGCATTGGGTTGACACGGATCGAGATCGGAATTTGTCACTCCGTGTTACGGAGAGGTATCACCGGGCCCACTTTCGGTAGTGCATCATCATAATGAGCTCAAAGTGACCAAGTGTCCGGTCACGGGATCATGCATTACTGGTCTGAGTAAAGTGACTTGCCGTGCTTGAGATTGAACGAGGTATTGGGATACCGACGATCGAATCTCGGGCAAGTAACATACCGTCTGACAAAGGGAATAGTGTACGGGATTGATTGAATCCTCGACATCGTGGTTCATCCGATGACATCATCGAGGAGCATGTGGGAGCCCACATGGGTATCCAGATCCCGCTGTTGGTTATTGACCGGAGAGTCGTCTCGGTCATGTCTGCATGTCTCCCGAACCCGTAGGGTCTACACACTTAAGGTTCGGTGACGCTAGGGTTATTAGGAAGACTTGTATGTGATTACGAATGTTGTTCGGAGTCCCGGATGAGATCCCGGACGTCACGAGGAGTTCCGGAATGGTCCGGAGGTAAAGATTTATATATGGGAAGTTGTCAAACGGACACCGGAAAGTTTCGGGGTCATATCGATATTGTACCGGGGCCACCGGAGAGGTTCCGGGGGTCCACCGGGAGGGGCCACCACTCGGAGGGCCTCATGGGCCACAAGGCAGCGAACCAGCCTGGAGGGCTGGGCGCCCCTTGGGCCCATGCGCCTAGGGGTTGGGGAACCCCAGTGGGGGCGCCTTTTTGCTTGGGGGCAAGCCCCTCCTCGGCCGCCCCCCTCTAGATCTCATCTAGAGGGCCGCCCTGCCCTTCCCCTATAAATAGAGGGGTGAGGGAGGCTGCAACACACTTCAAGGCGCAGCCCTCCCTCCCAACACCTCTCCTCCTCCGTTAAGTGCTTGGCGAAGCCTCGCCGAGTATCTTGCCTCTTCACCATCATCACGCCGTCGTCTGCTGCTGGAGCCTTATTCCTCAACCTCTCCTTCCCCTTGTTGGATCAAGAAGGAGGAGACGTCGTCCGTTGCACGTGTGTTGAACGCGAGGTGCTGTCCGCTCGGCACTTGGTCATCGGTGATCTGAATCACGGCGAGTACGACTCCATCATCACCGTTCCCTTGAACGCTTCCGCACGCGATCTACAAGTGGTATGTAGATGCAATCTCTCTCCCATGACTCGTTGCTTAGATGAACTCATATATGGATCTTGGTGAAACCGTAGGAAAAAAATTTAATTTTCTGCAACGTTCCCCAACACACCGGTATTGTACCGGGACCACCGGAAGGGTCCCGGGGGTCCACCGGGTGGGGCCACCTATCCCGGAGGGCCCCATGGGCTGAAGTGGGAGGGGAACCAGCCCCTGGTGGGCTGGTGCGCCTGGCCCCTCTGCGCCTAGGGTTGGGAACCCTGGGGAGGCACCTCCACTTGCCTTGGGGGGCACTCCACCCCCCGTGGCCGCCCCCCCCCCCTAGGAGATCCCATCTCCACGGGCCGCCCCCCTGGGGTCCCTATATAAAGAGGGGGTGGGAGGGCAGCCGCTCCCAACACCTGGCGCCTCCCTCCCCTCCTTGCTACACCTCTCCCTCTCGTAGAAGCTCGGCGAAGCTCTGCCGGAACCCTGCTGCATCCACCACCACGCCGTCGTGCTGCTGGATCTTCTTCAACCTCTCCCTCCTCCTTGCTGGATCAAGGTGCGGGAGACGTCATCCACTCCGCACGTGTGTTGAACGCGGAGGTGCTGTCCGTTCGGCACTTGGTCATCGGTGATTTGGATCACAACGAGTACGACTCCCTCAACCCCGTTCTCTTGAACGCTTCCGCTCGCGATCTACAAAGGTATGTAGATGCACTCCTATCACTCGTTGCTAGATGAACTCATAGATGGATCCTTGTGAAACCGTAGGAAAAATTTTATTTTCTGCAACATTCCCTAACACTTTGTATCATGTATGTCAATTAATAATACAATCATACTAACATATGATCCTATGCATTACGGAAATAGTATCATACACTAGTATTATATAGATTACATATTTCAGTGGGGTCCGCAATATTTTTATTCCCGATATTTCAAGGCAGATTCAAACTGATTTCAAAATAAATTTAAATTATGTTTGAATTTTTAAAAATTAAATAAATTTAAAATTTCAAAATCCAATTTTTTTGAAATAGGCGAAGTTTTCGAAATTTCAAATATTTTCAGTGAGGTCCGAAATTATTTTGTTTCCGAAATAAAAAAATCAATGCATGATACTCCCGTTACGAGCAGCCTTAGGTGTAGAAATTATCATAAAGTGTTGGGGTAGGGCCCACTTCATTTCTTTGACGGAGCAGGCTGCAGCTTTATGCAAAATTTTCAGAATTTTTCATACGTCAACCTAGCAGAAAGGCAACACATCTATGGAGAAACGGTGCAATTGTACAATAAGATGGAAAATAAAGATAAATATCATTGATTATGCATGATAAAATATGTTTATGAACTCGGCGTCAATGATAAAAAAGATATATGCATTAATTGCAACATCACGCATAATCCATTCACTCACAATTGCTAGGGTGGCAACTCACTCTGAAACCATGCAAGTTACTCGCAACTGATGTCATGGATTGCAAATGAGAAGATTGCCTTTCGTCAACTCTTGTGATCGATGAACAGGCAATTCGTTGTGCCATTCAAAGGCAGATGTTTCTGAACAAACCGAGCAAGGAATTCCATGCAAAGGACTATGACCGGTCACCTGTGCTTCCATCGGTACCTAGAAGACGGGGAGTGGATAGCGCCGGTGCCGGTGCGGGTGCGACGACCCTGCTGCTTCTGCTTCTCGTGGCCGCCTGTCGCCGGCGCCTTACCATGGCCATGCCGGCGACCGGTGGTATTCGTACCCCCGTCGTCCTCCGTGTCCGTGTCCGTCTCCGTCATCATCTCTCCAAAGCAGGCAGCGGCATCCACCGGCAGCTCCTCAAATGAATCGTCTTCTTCTACGTCATCATCCACCCGTCCATTGAAGGAAAAATACCACGGTGAACTGCGGAAAGGACTAGGAGTAGGAAGAACAAGCCTAGGGTCCCTCTGTCGCGTGGCCCACACAAACATCTCCTTCCAGCTCGCCGCCGGCAGGTCGTCGTCGGAATCGATGTCGCAGAGGAGCGACCACCACAACGTGTTCCCCGGCAGCGCCTTGTACCTGGGCAGCCAGAGCTGGCGGTCGCGGTCGGCCACGAAGCGCCTCAGCTCGGTGCAGGTGCTCTCCACGCTCACGAGGTCCTTCCCGTCGGCGAGCCTCTCCAGGATCGCCACCATGGCGTCTCCTGGGAGGGACGTGAGGGTGGGGTCTCGCGGCGCTCGCCCCGGCACCACGCCGTGCTCGCGGCATATATCTGATAGGATGCGACGGCAGAACCCGTCGGTGACCGACCTCCAGAGCGTGGCCGTCCGGGAGCCGTCGCTCCCCAGTGTTAAGTTGGGAAGCGTTTCTACTCCTGGATGAGGAGCCGCGTTTGGTTTATATTGATGTGAAACAAACAGCTATGCCTTGGCGTACAAGATGAGAGGCCCATCGTATGAGATCAGGCCGGTACAGAGGATAACTACGAGAGAGGGAGAAAGAGAGGATATGTTGGTTGAGATTATAAAGTGGAGATAAGCAAGACTTAAACATAACTTTCAACACCCTCCCTTAATCTCAACTATCCTAGGTTCAAATTCCTCTTGAATTCTTCAAACGGTTTTGTTGGTAGCGCCTTGATGAATCCATGAGCTACTTGATCTTTGGAAGGGATGAATCGTATCTCAAGTTTTTTGTCTGCAACTCTTTCACGCATAAAGTGAAAATCAATTTCAATATGTTTTGTTCTGGCATGGAACACAGGATTTGCAGATAAGTATGTTGCACCCAAGTTGTCACACCAAAGACATGAGACACGATTCAGCTTAACTCCAAGTTCCTCAAGTAGTGATTCCAACCAAATAATTTCTGCAGTGGCATTAGCCAAAGATTTATACTCAGCCTCTGTACTTGACCTTGATACTGTTGCCTGTTTTCTTGCACACCAAGAGATGAGGTTAGATTCAAAAAATACTGCAAAGCCTCCAGTTGATTTTCTGTCATCACTACAGCCTGACCAATCAGCATCAGAGAATGCACTGACAAGTGTAGAATTGGAACGTCTTAAGTTAAGACCTAAGCTCACAGTATTGTTTTACATATCTCACAATCCTCTTGACAGCTGACCAATGTGCAGTGGTAGGAGCATGTAAATACTGACAAACTTTATCAATAGCAAATGAAATATCTGAACGTGTAAGTGTCAGGTAGTGTAATGCTCCAACAGTGCTTATGTACCTTGTACTTTCCACCTCTTGAAGAGGCTCTCCTTCATAAGCTGAAAGTTTTTCTGAAGAAGATAATGGAGTAAGTGCAGGTTTACAGTTCTTCATTCCCATGCGGACCAGGAGCTCATTGGCATACTTCTCTTGATTCAACACTATACCATCTTGAGTTTTATTAACCTCAATACCTAGAAAGAAATGCAACTCTCCAAGATCCTTCAAGGCAAATTCTGAGCTCAGGTCATGTAGAAGGGCATTAGTAGCATCCTGTGATGAACTTGCAACAATAATATCATCAACATAGATGAGCAGAAAAATGACTACTCTTGCCTTGTTGTAAATGAACAATGATGTATCAGCCCTTGATGCAAAAAAGCCAAGGCATCTTAACTGAGTGCTCAACCTAGAGTACCATGCTCTAGGTGCCTGTTTTAACCCATACAGTGACTTGTCAAGTTTGCATACATAATGCGGTGTTTTCTTACTCACATACCCAGGCGGCTGTCTCATGTAGACTTCCTCTTCCAGAACACCATGCAAAAACGCGTTCTTTACATCCAGCTGACGCAAACTCCATCCCCTGAATACATCAATAGCTAGAACATGTCTTATTGTAGCAGCTTTTACAATTGGACTAAAGATATCTTCATAATCTATACCATAGCGTTGTTTAAATCCTTTTGCAACCAGACGTGCCTTATACCTGTCAATGGTTCCATCTGCCTTCTTTTTAACTTTGTACACCCATTTACAATCAATAATATTTTTACCTCTCTGATCTGGTACGAGATGCCAAGTTTTATTTTTCATGAGTGTTGAGTACTCTTCATCCATGGCTTTCTTCCACCTTGGATCATCCAGCCTCATTCAACGTTGTTGGTTCACCTGAGATACACAACATGCCATATGGTATTGTGCCATCAGTACATATTTTTGGATTTTTAATACCTTTGTGAAGACGTGTCATAACACGTGTAGACACTGCTGGCTGTTCATGTTGCACAGGGGAGTCGGCCACAGAAGATCCCATTGGCGTTGATGCAGAAGATCCTGTAGAGTCCGGTGTGGCTCCGTCTCCACGAATCACCCTGGTACCCACAGGGTCTACGGATGCAGAAGATCCCGCTCCACCTGGTGCATGCATGCAGGGGAATCCCGGCGCGGAGCACAAGGGCGACGCGGCCCCGCCTGCTGATGACGTGGCGATGCGAGGTTGGCTGGGCGAGACGCGGGAGCGCGGCGTGGAGCACGAGGGAGATACGCCCCGCCTGCCTGTGACGTGGCGGCGCGAGACTGGCTGGATGAGGGAGTGCGTCCGCGCCCGCCAGGAACACGATCCGAGGGCGATTGCGTCCCGTGATCCAAGGCTGACAGGCGAACAGGAGTTGCTGGCGCCGCCGGATCAGCTCCATTTTCAGCGCCAATTTTGTCTTCTTGCGGCACATGAAATACACCCTCGTTTTGATCATCCTGTACATCATTTTGGGCACCGTTTTCGCTGCGGACCTGCACAGGAACAAGAGCAGAACTGGTGCTAGCTATATTATCATCATATTGATCAGTGCAATTGTCTCCCCCTTGATCAAAACTTCGGAGATTTTCAGGAAGAAGAAGAATTTCCTTTCGAAGCAAGGCATCGCGGCGTTGGGATGTAGAAATGCAAACGGAAAAATGGACTCATCAAATACAACATCTCGCGAGATGTAGACTCTTCCTGTAGGAACATCCAAGCACTTGGCTCCTTTGTGCATGGGACTATACCCTAAGAAAATGCACCTCTTTGACCGAAAAGCGAGTTTGCGTGTATTGTAAGGTCGAAGGTTCGACCAACATGCACAACCAAAGATGCAAAGTGATGTGTAATCTGGTGTTATGCCAAGGAGTCGTGTGATGGGTGTTTCAAGCTTGATGACCTTACTAGGGAGCAAGTTGATGAGATATGTAGCAGTTAAGAAAGCTTCATCCCAGAACTTAAGTGGCATGGATGCATTAGCTAGTAATGCAAGCCCTACATCAACAATGTGACGGTGCTTTTTTTCAGCATACCCGTTTTGTTGGTGAGCGTGAGGGCAAGAAACATGATGAGAAATGCCAAGTTTTTGAAAGAATGAGTTGAGTTTCTCATACTCACCTCCCCAGTCTGTTTGCATAGTAATAATTTTGGAGCTCAGTTTGCGTTCAACAAGGTTTTGGAAATTGATGAAAACTTGGAATACATCAGATCTTTTCTTTAACAAGTAAATCCAAGTAAATTTACTATAGTCATCAATAAAACTTACATAATAGGAAAATCTACCAACGGAAGTGGGAGCTGGCCCCCATACGTCGGAAAATATAAGTTGCAAAGGTGCAGTGGACACACTGGTAGAGATAGGGTAAGGTAATTGATGACTTTTTGCTTGTTGACACGGATCGCAAACTGACTCAACACTAGGCTCATAGGGGAGCTTATTTTTGCTAAGGACATGTCTAACAACTACTAAGGACGGATGACCCAAGCGACTGTGCCACTTTGCAGAAGATGGCTTGACGACGAGGTATGCTTGTTTATTTGACGCTGATGATGATGATGATGATATGAGTGGGTAGAGACCTCCCACACACCGTCCTCTAAGAATGATTCTCCGTGTGGCCAGATCCTTAACCAAGAAAAAATAGGGATGAAACTCTATGAGAACATGATTATCACGAGTGAATCGATGAACAGAAAGAAGACTTTTTGCTGCTTCAGGAACATGAAGAATATTTTTCAGATGCAAGTTTTTGATGGGGTTTTTAACAATTGAACTACCAATATGTGTTATTGCCATACCAGAACCGCTTGTTGTGTGGATTTGATTGCCTCCGTTGTACTTCTCTCGCATCGTCAGCTGATCAAGTTCTCCTGTGATATGATTTGTGGCTCCTGTGTCGGCATACCAGTTGGTATCTACGCCGTAGGTGGCTGCATGCGCCGCCTTTTCTTCTGGTTCTCCATCTTCATCGCGCCCCCAGCCTAACCGCCCCCCCCCCCCCCGCCGGATGATACTTGAGGCATATTTGACACTCGAGGTTGTCGCGCTGCTGCTGGTCACGCGCTTGTTGAGGTTGGTTCTGTCGTTGACGTCCTCTGTAGCTGTTCCCACCGCGAGCAGGGGACAGCTGCCGATCTCCACGGCCGTGCCCCCTTGTGCCTCGCCCACAGTAGGGTTTCCCACGAGCTTGGCCGCGGCCTCTGTAGGCAGCGTTTGCAGAGGTATGAAAGCCACCAGAGGAAGCATCGCCCAACATCTCCATTCTCTGATCAAAAGCAGAGATTTGGGCAAAGAGGTCATCTGCGATGATTGTGTTCTTGATGGCACCGATCGCCGCAACTACAGGATCGTAGTCACGGTCTAGCCCTGCCAGGATATAGTCCACCATCTCCGGATCAGAGACGGGACGACCGGCAGCTGCTAGCTCGTCGCCGAGACTCTTCATCTTGGCCATGAAGGCAGAGCTTGACATGGTGCCTTTCTTGGTGTTGGTGATCGCAATTCTCAGATTTGTGATCCGAGACTGCAATTGGGAGGCGAAGATGGCTGTCACCGCTGTCCACAACTCGAAGGTGGAATCCTTCCCGATGACCTGCGCAAGTATTTCTGAAGTCATGGAGTTCAATAGATATGAGAGCACCTGTTGGTCTTTGGCGATCCAGGCCGCATACTGCGGGTTCGGCGCCATGGCCGTAGTCTTGTCCGCCTGCGCGACTTCCACCGTTTTGGGTGGAGCTGCGTCGCTGTTGTCCAGTAGACCCGTCACCTGCGCTCCTCGCAGGGCTGGGAGGACTTGTGCCTTCTAGAGGATGAAGTTTCCTCTCGCAAGCTTCTCCGTCGGTGGTGACCCGAGGTTGAGGGAGGCAGACGACGAGGAAGACATGGCGACGGCGGCGGCAATTGTGGTTTGTGATTTTGTTGTGGCTAGATGTATTTGAAAGAGGTGGCTCTGATGACCATATTAAGTTGGGAAGCGTTCCTACTCCTTGATGAGGAGCCGCGTTTGGTTTATATTGATGTGAGGCAAACAGCCATGCCTGGGCGTATAAGATGAGAGGCCCATCGTATGAGATCAGGCCGGTATAGAGGATAACTACGAGACAGGGAGAAAGAAAGGATATGTTGGTTGAGATTACAAAGTGGAGATAAGCAAGACTTAAACATAACTTTCTAACACCCAGCAGCTTGCGCCCCGTGTCGTCCAGACCGCCGGACAGGAGCGGCGCGAGGGAGAGCGCGTCCAGGCACACCCAGTACGTGCGGATCCGGACAGAGCAGACCTGCAGCTGCAGGTAGAAGATGACGTGCCGCCCGTTGGTGCACATCCTCAGCGCGGCGCCGTCCATGTCGTGCTCGTGCCGTGGCAGCAGCTGCGGCGCGGTGTACTCCAGCGACAGGGTCGAGGCCGTCGCGCCCACCTCTGCCGGAAGCCGGCAGGTAGACGGCGGATCCCCGCTGTGGCGGCGGGCCACGATGAAGCCCGACTCGAGGAAGGCGGCGTGGAGCACGATCACTAGACGACCCAGGAGGCGCTCGCCGTCCCACTGGTTGGCGGGGAGAGACCAGCGACGACATGGCTGGCGACGAGCACGAGGTGAGTTCAGGTGATCCCTCTGATCGTTTAAAGCGGTGTCGTCTGGGTGAGTTTTCAATGGCAAGAGCTATGCTGGTTTGGCGAAGCCCATTGCAATGAGACACAACAAGTCCCCATCCGACATCTTGGAAATTTCACCACAGGTTTCTACCCAACTCTTTTTTCCTTTCTCTAACATAGTATATACATAGACGCACACGTTAATACATACTCCACTATTGTACTCAATGCCAACCCCACTAAAAATAGTCCAACATATAAGGATTTCAGCTTTTATCATTTCCCCACAAACTAGATTACATAAAAGGCTCCATGTAAAAGGAATTCAATTTTTGAGACTTTTTCATTTTTTTTCAAAATTGGGCCAAACTTGCAAGGATGTCTATTCAGAGCAAATGGTTGAGAATTTCACCTTCGTTTGTGGCTAGTGCCAACACTCATAATATGCAAAATTGAAATCACTTTTGTCAGTTGTACAACCAAACTAAAGAACACTTGTAGTTCAAATTTGAATTACTTAAGGTAAATCTCTAGAAATTCATTATATCAATGAAATATAGCAAAAACACTCTGAAATTCATAAAAGATCTGCAGTTCTCATCCAGTGTGGTCTACTTTGGGTGATAATTGCAAAGGTCTAAATTTAGTTCTTATTTGTGTTACTTCTTTCACAAAAAACCACTTTGGCACTTGTTAAATGAAAACAAATTATTTTATAACAAAATAATTGGACCTCCTTTGGCAATATTGTTTCAGCGGTAATACCCCTCCTTTGGCATCCAATGTGGTCTACATTGGGTGAAATTTTAGAAAGGGTTAAAGTTTTAGAAGATTTTTGAAAGTTTCTGGATTTAAATCTATTCAAATCAACTAACTAGAAACTCATTTTTGGCAACCGATAGAAGTAACACAAATTTGAGTCAACCTCTAAACATTCGTGAGAGAGGGACGAACTAGATAGGTTGTGCGGCTCTGCCATGCCAAATAAAATTCAAGCAAATCAAATTCATTCAAATAACATGCATACAACTCAAATTTCATTTAAGTTTTAGGATTTTTACAGGCATTCAAATGAAATTTGAGTCAACCACTAAACATAAATACTGGCGTTACTAACCCTAACTGCTAGTCCTAATCTACTCGTTGCCGTCATCAACGTTGAACCCACTATTGATGTCCAGGGAGTCATCGCTCACAAGGTCGACGGTGGCGGAGGCCACCAAAACAACGAGCGTGGTGTGGAGCCCCGGCATGTCAGACAGGTAGTCATGGTGGTGGTGCGGTCCCTTGGCTGATTTGCGCATTGCCAGGATGAGCCATGGCGAGTCTTCAGGGTCACTGGCCTCGCTGGCCACTGAATGTTTCTACTCCACAACCAGGGTGGATCCAACTCCTTAGGGACGCGGAGGCCTCTGTGCACCATGGAGCTCATCTCTCGATTGGTGCGGACGCTGCCTCACGAAGCGGAGCGCGACGCAGAACCCTCGCTAACTTGAACCCGCTATGCGGCTATCATGTATTGGAAGTTGCGTCCATCCTAAAAGTCATACCGCCCATTGGTGTTATTGCACGGCCACATGTAGGGGCCGCCTAACTGCTGGATCCGGGTGACATTATCCTCGGCAAGGATTTGCATCCAGTGAGGGTTGTTTGTCGTGTAGCCCATATCCACCCTCTCATCCGACGTCAACCCCGTCGAAATTCCCTAATGGCTCATGCCATTGCAACCGAACCGACACTGGGCACAGGCTCCACCGAGACGTCCGCATGCTAAGATGTCAGCCCAATGACAAGCGTGTATCCGACACCATGATGTCGCGGCCGAGAAGCTCGGCTTCTTCGACTATGAGGCTGCATGACATCCTAGTAATTCCACTGTGCGGCATTACCACTAGTGAACTGATCATAACTTTTTAAGTTCCGTTGCTAGTAAGGACATGCAATGTGTTATACTGATATGTGATGTTGTGGGATCAAAACATTCAGAATTTTTATTTATTTTGGTAGCACTTTTAAATATAATGTTGGAACATGGGTCCCGCATGTCAATGGGGACCTACCCCTAAAATCCAACAAACTCATCAAAGAAAAGTCAAGTATAAATGTATAATTCACATCAACAACGAAGTAATGCTATATCTACGAACAATCCACAGTGTAGCAATTTTGTGCCTCTAAGGTTACCTCTAGGTCATGGAGGCTGCCTCTATACACTGTGAGTTGTAGTTTTGTTGCCACCAAGCTTAGCGTCATCTCCGACCTTAGAGGCATCCTCTAACAAATAAACTGTTCTAAAGGTCCTACGTGTCAGCAAGAATAAGAGCAAATGGCTAGAAGAGAGAGGCATATACATGAGTGGTCGGACATTATTTTATTTTTGGTGCGCTTCAGATTAGGTAAGCGAATCCTGTACGACCCGCTTGTGAAAGAGCACCTCGTGAGGGTGGCCCACCTGCCAGCCTCCCTATGCGGCCGGGTCGCATGTATAACCCGGTCGTATAGGATTATTTTGCTCAGATTAGAGGCTGCCTGGAGTTTTATATATTGTGTGCGTTTCAACTCAAAGTAGAGGCAAGCACGTGGGATCCACCTTAGAGGCAGGTCTGCCTCTATACACTGGTGGTGCTCTAGGGCTTATTTGGTTCAAGGATTTTCATAAGAATTTTGGAGGATTAGAATCCTTAGAAACTTTTCCTATTTCGGTTGTTTGGTTCCAAGGATTGAATCTTATAAAAAAAATTCTTAAGGATTTTTTGGTACTACTTTCATAGAATGCAATGAAACAACCCAAAAGCCTGCAGGATTGAGATGAGCATTCCAGTCCTATATTTCTCTTAGGACCTTGATAAGTGTCACTCGTGTGGCATGAACTCATGACACCTCCGAATTTTTATGGCAAGTTAAGTGATGCGTTGATAGCAACTTTAGTTGTCAAGCATGGCAACTTACTTTTGAATGCCAAATTTCATTTTTTTTTTTCGAGTTTGTTTTTTATGGCAATTTTAGTTGTAAATAACGTTAGGGCCGGAGTGCTTCGTGCCACACGTGTGACATTTATCATTTAGGTTTTCTTATTCTCTCGTTTTTTGAATCATGCGAAAGAGTCCTTAGGCCTTATGCAATGGTGGGTGCTTATGCCAGGTGCTTAAGGAAAAAATACTAGCATTGCGTCGTAAATAAACATGGTCTCGCAATGGGGAGGTGCTAATAAGAGGTGCTTCAGTTGCTTTGACGTAGGCGTAGCACCTGGCCTGGCACCCGTTTTCTCCAATGCGGGATGCTACGCAACTAAAATAACGCTCGCATGCTCAGCTCCCTCCACTAAAATAACGCTCACACGCTCAGCTCCCTCCTCCTCGCGCTATCCTCTCATCTCCTCTGTATCCTGACCACACACTGATCACACACAGTAATCCCCAAATCACGCCGGCGACAGCTCCGATTCCAAAGCACAGGGCCGCCCCTTCCTCCGGTGCTCCCATGGCGCGGCTTCTTCCTCAAGCTGCCCGGCGCTGCTTCGCCGGTGGCGCATCCGCGGGAGTCCTTCGGGCAGGGGTCCAGGCGTTTCTCGACGATGCAGCCGGTGACGGGGAGGAGTCGCGCGGGGTCACGCCGGGGGTAAAGGACCTGGCCCAGGTGGTTCTCGACGAGCCGTGTGCATAGGGGAGCAGGATCCGTCTTCTAGCAGAGGTGAGTAACTGAGGTTCGTTGATTCGCTCGACCGTTCTTCCTGCAAGGATGTGACTGCTGGCTGCTGCCGGGTGTGGGTAGGAAAACGAGAAGGGTGTGGAGAGCGAGGTCTCTGCCGGAGCGAGGTTGATTTGGTGTTGCGTTTTCAGGTACAAGCTCGATTTGTGCATCTGCGCCTGCCACATGGAGAGGCTTCCCTTGCTGCTGTTCCGATTCTTGATGAGGCCTAAACATCATATTTTTTATTCCATCATGTTTGGTTTCAGGTCCGGGGATTGGGTTGCTGGAGGAAGGGAGGAGGCGTTGGCAAAGTGCTGCAGGGTGAGTACTTGACCCTCCTAATCTGCTATATATTTTAGTATGGTGGTAAAAACTGGATTGCTTGACCATAGAGTTGATTATTTGATCATTCGTAGATTATATAGTTTTCTGTGCCTGCCTGTACTTAGTTCTCATGTCATATGCTGCATAATTTAGATCATCTGTTCATGTTCATCTCATCAGAAGCTACTAGAGCTTTTAGTACAGACTAGGATTTGTGAAGTGACATGTCTCATTGATATGATCTGATTCATACAGCTGATCTAATTTATTCGGACGTGTAGATACGAGAATAGGGTGATTTTGCTTATCTCATCTATCACTTGGCAAAAATAAAACATCGATGTCCTCATAAAAAAACTACTGATTCAAAAAAATGGTACCATTAACTAAACTACTGATTCAACCTTATTTGAACCTACAATCGCCTAGAATGATATCAAATCATGCGTCATTGTCTTCTCACTGGCAGTTGATCAAGTTCCAGTGGGGCTCATTCCTTAGCACACTCCATGAGTTCAGATCTTTGAAGGACTTGTTTGTTTCTGACCTGTACATATTAAGTGCTCTAGACACTAATTCATCACTAGATCTGCAAGTAATGTACAAATCTCTCACCCTACGCCACATACTATGAAATAGGACAATTCTATTATTCAGCTTATACCAGTGTCGCTTGCATTGGATTGACTGCCTCCGTCGTTCATGAAGACTATTTTCGTTGAAATCGTCGGCGATTTGGTTCCACAAATCCTCTAAATTTTCATTGATAGCCTGAATTGAGTTGTTTAACCACGCAAAGATCTGCATGTTGAACATACTATAGTAATTAACGGAGTTGTTTAACCAAGCACTAATCTACATGTTCAATGCATTACATTATAAACAATTGTAATGGACAAGTTAAAATAAAAATAGTAGATAACATAAGGCAAATAGTTACCAATCGAATGTTATCTTCTGTTGGAAATATGAGCAATTTACCGAATGATTTTATTAACAAAAATACTAGATAAAGCATGACTAAAATAGCAAATATAAAGCAAGTCATGCAATCTGACAGAGAGAAGGTAAACATCGTCTGCGTATATGAATTTGAGGTTAACACATCTAGAACAGACACTAGATGAAGTTGCTTATCTGACGAGAACCTAACATACGTAGAGGCGAAACTAGAGCCAAGAAGCGTAGGAGGACTTCTAACAGAAAGGAGAAGAACACGACGCACAAAGACGAAGCAGGTTACCGGACTTGGGGTTGATGTCCTCGCCGCCATGTCGCTAAGGAGGTCGTGGACGTCGGGAAGAAGCCGTCGTCGGGAAGTAGTCGTCGATGACCGGATCGTCCGTGATGAAGCGACAAGATGGTCGCTACCGAAGGCCTCCCTAAAACCTTATCACCCTTCAACCGTACAGGACTCAAAAGGTGCGGTCTCGGAGGCCTACTGTCTCGACGTGCGGTGCACGCCGCAAGCCGGGATGAGGAAGACAACAGTAGCGCAGATATTGGAATTGTGAGGCGAGAGGAAGAGGACCTTCTGATATGTATCTCGGGAGAGGAGCGACCTCTCTTATATAGGCACAGCAGAGGGACGCGAACAGGCTGCGCCGAGAGGTGAAGCAACGGAGGGAGACGAAGTGAACAAGCAGCACGCGAAGAGGTGCGCCGTTCGTATTCATTATCCATTACCGCAAAAACTTTTCAGCTCCCAGGTGACCTTTCGTATACCCGTAGTGCGTGGCAAAAATTAGACATCGGCTCGACTCATTCCCGCAACCCGCGTCGTGTCGTGGCGTGGCGTGGCGTGGCGAGGCGGGCGGCGGAGGAGGAGCGCGCGTGGATGTCCCTCTTGTTCTCATGCTCATACAAGTGGGGAAAAAACTCCCTTATAAGGAGGTCCAATTCCCACTCAACTAGCAATGTGGGACTAAACTTTGTAGTATCCATTGCCTTGCACAAATGGGCTAAGTGGGCCTTTAGGATTTATTAGGAATTTCTGAAATAGTTATTGGGCTGCCTAATATAGACTAAATTCAGCAGTCCCCACCGCATCCCAGAGGCACACGAAATTTGCTTTTGGTTCCAAAACACTGCTTTTATTTACGATCTTGCGGTGAAAGACTGTTAAGTTGAACTTCCACCTAGAACTCTATGCTACACTAGTAAGCAACTTGAGCGATTAATTTGGGCCTTGAATCGCAAGTTTTCTGCGAATCTAGCTTCACATAAAGCCTTGACCAAATCGTGGCTACCGTGGGTCTTCCCATGGGTGGAGCTTATGCGTCATACTCCGTGACCTTTCATGAGTTATTAGAGAGAACCCTACTCTCATAGATTGCGACGTTTTACAATCAGACTCATATATGTGTGTTCTTCAAAAGATGTTCTGCAGGATAACATCTCTGCTTAAATAAGCCACTTAGAACACATTAAGATATACATCAACAACCGGTATAGGTTTCTCAACAACCGGCAAGTCATTCAAGAGCCGGCGAAGCCAATCTGCTTCAACCGTAGCTGTATCTAGTGCTGTGAGTTCTGCTTCCATTGTTGACCTCGTTAAGATGGTCTGCTTGCAAGACTTCAAGAAACAGCGCCACCTCCATAAGTGAATACATATCCGCCGTGGCCTTTATCTTATCGACATCGAGATCCGGTTTGAGTCACTATACCCTTCAAGCACCTTTGGGTGCCGGTGTAGTGAATTCCATAATTTATGCCTTTCAAATAACGCATAAAACTCTCTCTAGAGCTTTTCAATGCACATCTCCACGGTTTTGAGACAAACCGACTCGGTTTGCTAACAAAGAAAAGAGATGTCGTCTTGTAGCATCGGCTAAGTACATAAGCGAGCCAATAATGCGAGAATACTTCAATTGATCTCTAGCAATTCTTGATTCTTTCAAAGCAAAGACGCTAGCATCATATGGTGTTGGAAAGGGCTTGCGGTCACTATAGCCAAAGCGACTCAAGATCTTTTCCACATAGTGAGATTGAAGCAATGTAATCCCACCATCATCATCTCTCAACAACTTGATGTTCGTAATGACATCACCACTCCTAAATCCTTCATCTCAAAACAAATGAGATAGAAAATCCTTGACCTCCTTAATAACATTGATTTGTTAGAAAATGGTGTGTCATCAACATACAAGCAAAGCATAACTCCCTCGCCCCCACAATGGCGATAGTACACACATTTGTAAACTTCGTTCACAACAAAGCTGAAATGTTAAAGTTCTTCGAACTTCTCATGCCCTTTGTTTGGGTGCTTGCTTGAGTCCATACAAAGACTTGACAATTTGCACACTTTCCATTTCGACCATCTATTACAAACCCATCCGGTTGTTCCATATAAATTTCCTCATCCAACTCTCCATTTAGGAAAGCGGTCTTAACATCCATTTGATGAACGAGAAGACCATGTGAGGCTGACTAGTGAAAGTAGAACTTCGAATAGTGGTCGGTCGAGCCACAAAGTAGTAGGTATCAAAGAAGTCTTCACCTTCCTTTTGGGTATAACCCTTTGCCACGAGTCGAGCCTTGTACTTTTCAATAGTACCATCGGGCCTAAGCTTCTTCTTGAATACCCATTTGCATCCTATAGGTTTGCACCCATAAGGACGATCGATTATCTCCCAAGTTTCATTCGCCAAGATGGAACCCATCTACTTCTGAACCGCTTCCTTCCAAGAAGGTCGGCATCTTGGATGCATAGGCCTCTGAAATAGAACTGGAGTGTCATCTATGAGATACACAATAAAATCATCACCAAAAGACTTGGCAGTCCTCATCTCTTGCTCTGGTAGGAACTTCATTGTTCTCCTCCACAGGGACTTTCAAAGTGTTCCATCGAAATGGCGAGGTTCGAATTGTAACTGGTTCTGATTCGATGAAATAGGCATCTCTGATTAGATGAGGTAGCCATATCCTTCATGGGAAAGATATCTTCAAAGAAAGTCGCATCATTCGACTCCATGATCGAACCGACATGCATGTCAGGTACCTCAGATTTTACAACCAAGAATCTATAGCCAATGCTATGAAAAGCATATCCCAGGAAAACACAATCCACAGTTTTTGGTCCCAGCTTCCGCTTCTTTGGAATTGGTACATTGACTTTCGCCAACATGCCCCATGTTCGCAGATAAGAGAGTTTTAACCTTTTCTTCTCCCATTCCTCGAATGGAGTTATCTCTTTGTTCTTTGTGGGAACTCGGTTTAGGACATGACATGCGGTCGATATCGCCTCCCCCACCATGCCTTGGAGAGACCCGATGTGTCTAACATGGCGTTAACCAAATCAGTTAGAGTACGGTTCTTTCTTTTCGCCACCCCATTTGGTGAGGTGAGTAGGGAGGCGTCCTCTCATGGATTATACCATGTTCCGCACAAAAAGCATCAAATTCATTGGAAAAATACTCTCCACCAGTCGGACCTAAGCCTCTTGATTTTTCGATCAAGTTGGTTTTCCACTTCACTTTATAGATCTTGAAAAAGTTCAAAGCCTCATCCTTAGATTTGAGAAGATACACACGGCGGTATCTAGTGGAGTCATCAATTAACGTCATGAAATATTTCTTTCCACCTTTTGTCAAAACACCATTCATTTCACATAGATCTGAATGTATTAGTTCTAGTGGTGCAAGATTTCTCGTCTCCTTGATCACGTGAGACTTACGAGGTTGCTTAGCTTGCACACACACTTGACACTTAGGTCCCTTAGCGGTGGTGAAACTAGGGATTAAGTTCAACTTCGCTAGTCGCGACATGCAACCAAAGTTAACATGACAAAGACGTGAATGCCACACATTTGATTTACTATTGTTGCAAATATGATTAACAATTTTATTGCAAGCGTCGATAAGGATAAACTAAACAGGGCCTCCCCGACTCATAGCCTTTACCAACAAAGGTTCCATACTTGGAGATTACAAATTTATTCGACTCAAAGACTAGCTTGTAGCCATCTCTACACGTAAGAGATCCGCTAACAAGATTTTTATCGACGGAGGGACATAATGCATGTTCTTGACCGCACGATCTTCCCTCAAGTAAACTTGAATGGACCGTGCCAACACCACGAGCGAAGCACTTGAACCATTGCCCATCAAGACGGTTGAAGTCCTGCGGTCCGATAAGACGAAAACATGGAAATATCACCGCATACATGCACATTAGCACCCGTGTCAATCAACCAATCGTGAGAATGACATCTTGAAAGAATAGTGGAGAATATACCATACCCAGCATCCTTCATGTCAGTGTCTCCAATGACAACATTAGCGGTCTTGCCGCCTTTCCCAAGATGACGCTTGTCATAGCGATTAGGACAACTAGGAGCCCAATGATCAGGATCTCCACACACATGGCAAGCACATTTCTTCTTGTCACTCTTCTTCTTGAAGTTCGTGTGTTGTACAGCCTTGTTCTTCCCATCAAACTTTGCTTTACCATCAAGCTTGCCCTTGTTCTTGAACTTGTGGAATGGAAGTTTTTCTTACATGCAGTTGGCACTAGATCCTCCCTCAATACCTCGAGCACATGTGTCCTTTGCTCGCCTTTTCTTCCACATCAAGAGTACCAATGAGATCCGGAGCGGAAAACTCCTGTCTCTTATGCTTGATAAGGTAGCAAAGTTCCTCCATGAAGGAGGAAGCTTAGTAATGATACCCCGGCAACAAACTTGTCGGTAGCATGCAATTGAAGTGCTCAAGTTCTCTAGCAAATGATCAGTATCTCATGAGCCTGCTCAACCATGGAGCGCTCTTGATCATCTTGTAATCATAGAATTGCTCCATGATGTATTTCAAGGTCTGCGGCATCCGAGACCCCAAACTTGGCCTCGAAAAGGCCCCACATATCTTTTCCATTATCAATTGACGATAAGCATCAACAATGTTCTCACCAAGAACACTCAAGAGAGCAGCCTTAAACAAGGTATCCATTTTACGAAAAGCTTGTGCTGTTGGGCGTCTTGCTCCCCTTGAGTTTGCCAAGAGTGGCGTCATAGCAGCTCATGGTGCGAAACCATAAGACTGCTCTCACGCGCCACCTCTTATAGTGGATACCCTCAAACATAGGAGGTCTCATGGAAGCAGCAAAACCACTTTCGGGGTAAATTGCCTATAATAAGGTTTTTGGATTGTTGGAAATATGAGCAATTTACCGAATGATTTTATTAACAAAAATACTAGATAAAGCATGACTAAAATAGCAAATATAAAGCAAGTCATGCAACTGGACAGAGAAGGTAAACATCGTGCGCATATATGAATTTGAGGTTAACACATCTAGAAACAGACACTAGATGAAGTTGCTTATCTGAAACAGAACCTAACATACGTAGGGCGTAAACTAGAGCCAAGAAGCGTAGGAGGACTTCTAACGAAAGGAGAAGAACACGTCACGGCACATCAATGAAGCAGGTTTGGACTTGGTCGGTGTCCTCGCCTGCCATGTCGTCGAGGAGGTCGTGGACGTCGGGGAAGAAGTCGTCGGTGACCGGATCGTCTGTAATGAAGCAGCCCGATGGTCGCTACTGGCGCCTCCCAAAAACCTTATCCCTTCTTCGTGCACAGAGTCTCGGAGCCCTCTTGTCCCGGCGTGCGATTACGCCGCATAAGCCGAGATGAGGAAGACAACAGGCAGCACGCGAAGAGGTGCGCCGTTCGTATTCATTATCCACTACCGCACCCAGGTGACCTTTCGTATAAATTAGACATCGGCTCCGCTCATTCCCGCAACCCGCGGCGGAGGAGGAGCGCGCGTGGATGTCCCTCTTGTTCTTATGCTCATACAAGTGGGGAAAGAACCTCCCTTATAAGGAGGTCCAATTCTCACTCAACTAGCAATGTGGGACTAAACTTTAGTAGTATCCCTTGCCTTGCACAAATGGGCTAAGTGGGCCTCTAGGATTTATTAGAAATTTCTGAAATAGTTATTGGACTGCCCCAATATAGACTAAATTCCAGCATCTCTTCCATCCATGGTAGTCTCTTGCTACCTTTTTCTTCGTCGTTGTTGTCCTCCCGTTCATCTCCATCCCCTCCAACACCTAAACTATTGTAATTCCCACCATAGCCAGCCTCATATGCAGCTGACCCATCATTCATCAAATCCATGAAGGGGATCTGAGAATCCATGATCTTCTGCAAAGAGAGTGACTGCACAAAAAACTATGAGAAGTAGCCTATATATAAAGAGTCTGAACCAACACAACTTCTTCGCAAGTTGCATGTAAAAATATTTGACCGCTTCAGTGCTGCATATCACAAGTCATGTGGCCAGTATTAACGTATTGGATTTGACTAATTAACAATCTTCTTTTGGCAACCATGAGATGAATTTATTTTTGATACATGGCAGATGCATTTCCTCTCTTCTGCTATATAATCAGGGCAGCATACTAACTTTTGTTTATGTTGTCAGCTCTGTGTCCACAGTGGGAAACTACGTACAGGGATCTAGATGAATAGTCAAGTGGCTAGACATAACATATTCCATCTGGCTACTATACTTTGATGTCCCTGTTGATGACAGAGCTGGTCAGCTGCTCACGTGAAAAATCTCTGCTGCTCACATGGAGACACTTTTTTTTTCCTTTCTTTTGCCGATGGAGGCACCGGGTGAAGCACCCGTGACTTTTCGGGAGCGGTTATTTCTTCGAAGCACCGGCTGGCACCGGAAGCAAATGTTTGCTTCTCCCCCCTTTTCTAAGCACCCGTGCAGTCCAATCTTGGAAAAAAAACCGGGTTTTTTTTTTCTCTGGCACCTGTCTAAACACCTGCCGTTGTACAGGCCCTTAGTCACTTTCCAGCAAAAGAAAAGAGTCCCTTAGTCACGGAGAAGATTTACTGGCTGATGTGGCGTCATCTGGTCGGGTTAGTGACTTAGTGAGGGACCCATAGAGAAATTCAAGGGTAGACGTTAGTGGGATTGGTGGAGGATTAGCCCATAACCCTGTCTGTAACCATTTTGTCGCTAGGTTTGGATTATTGCTGCAGAAATTGTCAGCCAGGGCCCTCTTCAATTCTTTGACGGAGTAGGCTACAGTTTTCGAACAGTTCTTCAGAAAACTGTATATCATACGTCAACCTAGCCGAGAGTCAACTCATCTATGAAGAAACGGTGCAATTGTACAGTAAGATGTAAAATGTAAAGATAAAATATGCTAAAGGGGATTGATTGTGCTTGTGCATGATAATAAAGGAATTGAGTTCAGGTGGACACGATCACCCGTTGCCTTTTCAAGTAGACTTGAGGCCACGGGATCTTAGAAAAGATGAGCAGTTCATATATTTATTCTTGCCCATATTCGCAAAAGAAAAAAAAGCACTCCAACAACTCTAACCCTTCTGTTCTGCACAAATGACACTGCACGACTGTTCTTATAAAGTGGATAAGCAACATTCATCTTATTGTATAGGCAATATACATAGTAGTACATTTTCTTCAACTGGCAAAAGCTTGATGAAGTGCAAATGAGAATATTCTGTTTTGTCAACTCTTGTGATCGATGAACAGACAGTTCAGTGTGCCATTCCAAGGCAGATACTTCTGAACATCACAAGAACTGGCGGCAAGGATGACCGTTCACCTGTGCTTCCATCGGTACCTAGAAGACGGGGAGTGGATAGCCCCGGTGCCGGTGCGGTTGCGACGACCCTGCTGCTTCTGCTTCTCATGGCCGCCTGTCGCCGGCGCCTTATCATGGCCATGGCGGCGACGACCGGTGGTATTCTTGCCGACGTCGTCTTCCGGCATCATCTCTCCAAAGTAGGCAGCAGCATCCACCGGCAGCTCAAATGAATCGGATCCGAAATGCCAATTCCATGAATCGAGGATAGAAAACCGCGGTGAGTTGAGGATACGAGTCGGACGAAGAAACCAATGTTCCCTCCGTCGCGTGCCCCGCACAAACATCTCCTTCCAGCTCGTGCTCGTCTCCGGCAGGTCGTCGTGGGAATCGCCGTCGCCGCCGAGCGACCAGCACCACCACCACAGCCAGTTCAACCGTAGCGCCTTGTACCTGGGCATCCAGAGCTGGCGGTCCCGGTCGGCCACGAAGCTCCTCAGCTCGGTGCAGGTGCTCTCCACTCTCAGCAGGTCCTTCCCGTCGGCGAGCCTCTCCAGGATCGCCGCCATGATGTCGCTCGGGAGGGACATGAAGGTGGGTGCTCGTCCCGGCACGACGCCGTGCTCACGGCATAGATCCGAGAAGATGCGCCGGCTGAATCCGTCGCTCACCTTCCTCCAGAGCGCGGCCGTCGGGGAGCCGTCGTTCCCCAACAGCCTGCGCGCTGTCCCGTGCAGATCGCCCGACAGGAGCGGCGCGACGGAGAGCGCGTCCAGGCACACCCTGTACATGCCGGTCCGGACAGAGCAGGCCTGCAGGTAGAAGATGACGTGCCGCCCGTCGGTGCACACGCTCAGCGCGGCGCCGTCCAGGTCGTGCCGGGGCAGCAGCTGTGGGGCGGTGTACTCCAGGCCCAGGGACAGGGTCGAGGCCGTCTCGCCCAGCTCTGTCGGAAGCCAGCAGGTAGACGACAGATCCCGATCCCGACGGTGGGGGCGGGAGACGATGAAGCCCGCGTCGAGGAAGGCGGCGTGGACCACGATCACTAGACGGCCCAGGATGCGCTCGGCGTCCCACCGGCGGGCGTCCACTACCCCGTGGAGGGGAGAGACCTTCGACGACATGGCTCGCTACGAGCGCGAGGTGAGGTCCGGTGATCCCTTGATTAATTGTTTAAAGAGGAGTGTGGCGGAGCTAGCTGGTTTTAACCTTTTTGACGAAACCCATTGCGATGACTTTTTGCTTTGAAAACGAATTGCAATGCAAATGAGACACCACAAGTCCCCATCCCACGTCTTGAAAATTTCACCGCAGGTCCCAACTCCCTGATGTTATTTTTTTTAGCTTGCTTTTTATGTACGGCAACTCCTTTTATCCTAGGATTGTGTTGTGTGTTGTATGGTCGCCCAGTTGGGTTTATAAAAGGACGTCGATAACTGCCACACGTGTAGTGTATTGGGTGGTTGTGCCGCACGTCCTGTGTGGCACGGAGAGCGCGCAGCCACAGCCCGCACGTCCGGTGCAGCGCGATCACCCCGCACGAGCATGTATGGGCGAGCGAGCACACGGCCCGCACGACCCGTCTCGGCCGTCGCCCCTCCCCGCCTGCGAGCCACACGCCCCGCGTGTCAGTAACCACACGTCTGTCGCGATTGCTGGTCCACACCCTCTTGATTGCCATGTTGCCATGTTCTTTGAACAACGGTTGTCATGTTCTTTGAACTACGGTTGCCATGTCGATTGACTACTGATTGCCATGTCGGACAACTACAGTTGCCATGGTTGCTCAACTGCAGTTGCCATCTTAGGTCAAGTGCCGGATGCCATTTTTGGGCAACTGCAGTTGTTGCCATGTATGGTCTGATCTACTACAGTTATCATGATTTGAAAATTTTTAGGAGTTGCCACATACTAACACTAGACAGTTGCCATGTAGCACTAAATAAACATGGCAAAATATATTTCGGGTAAAAAAAGAGTTGCCATCTGCTTACAAGCACGCTAGAGGCAGTTGCCATGTACCCTACAAAAATACATGGCAACTGATAGCTTTGGGTGTGTGGTAGAGGAGACGGGCATGTGGGCGATGGTGGTATCTTTAGGAGTTGCCACCTACTAACACTAGACAGTTGCCATGTAGCGCTATAAACAGACGTGGCAACAATAACATGTTCGGGTGAACGAGAGTTGCCATCTGTTTAAAATTACAAATAGGGCAGTTGCCATGTACCCCTCAAAGACATGGCAAATGATAGCTTGGGTGTGCGAGAGTGGGAGAATGGACAGTCGTGGGAGATGGAGAACAGAAGTGGTGCGTGGTTTCATCGCACGCCCCGATTGGCAAACCATTGACAGCGGAGAGAAAAACGGCGTGCGGGCGAACTCCCCCCCACGCCACACACACGAGTTGTCCTACGTGGCACATAAATTCAATCTTTTCACGTCAAGATTCGTGCAAAAAGCGCCTGGACGGCGATGAAGGCGTGTGGGCGAGTTGGCTAACACCCACACGTGTGGGCGTTAGTGTTTTCGTTGTAAAATGGACCATCCTTTGCAGTTTATCATCGATTTCTAGCTGCCGTCTGATCCATACAGGGGGCAACAGAGGCTGAAGAAGTCAAACCAAGGTGCAAACTAAACAGCATACACCATGCCTTATTACAAGTTTGACTGAGATTTAGTCAAGTCTCAGACTTCATATCTTTGCAGGCATCAATATGAATAACAAGCCCTTCAGGATGTTCTATAACCCTTTTTAGAGTTTGGAAAAACCAGGCCCAACTCTTATGCATGGGACTTTGTCTCTAGTACACCATATAACACAAAAAAACCCAGTTATGTGCATCAATTGCACATGCAGCTACCAACTGCCATCTAACCTATCATTAAGTGTCGTAGTATCCACAGTAAGGTAGGGCCTACGTCCAGCTAAAAATCCACTCCATCAAGCTTAAGAACTAACAAAGACCCTTCTAAAACACTCCTTCTCGTATCTCTTTCCCTTGAACTGGAAAGGAACAGAGTGCCTGCCAGTTTCTACAACACTTTCATGCGGCGCTCTCTACTTCAGCTTTGAACGAATACACAAGCTGGAAACTATCCTCATACTTTTCATAAATGTTGTGAATAGCATTTGTTTACCATAATAAAATCTCGTGTAAGGCAATTCTGGAACATATTTTTTCTTCAAATAGGTTTGCAATTCAGTAGGACCTATGTTAGAGTTTTCTCTTACCTAGTTCTACACAACATCAGCTATCCATCTTCTCTTGGCTGCCCTCAATCTTTGAGTTCTGTTCACATTAGGACAATTGTGCTCATAAGGATTTACTTTGATCTACAAATAAAATATAGCTAGCAACCGAATATGAAACTAAATTAATTTTACTATGTTAGAACATCATATGCAAAATAGTCAGCAATGTATATGCAATTTGTTAGTACCTGAAATAAAGTTTTGACCTCCACCTACATCTTGGAAAAGCACAATACGCAGTGAACCTTGTTGGATCACTGTGATCAATTTTGTACTCTGCTTCATGTTTTATGGAGAATGTAGCTACAACATTTCGACGGCCAACGATAGAAGGAAAGATCACCCCTTCAGCGATACTTGGATTATCTCTTTCATACATCATCTCAGGCCTGTCCTAATCATCATTCTTAAAAGATCCCATGTCAATGTTCTCGTCTTCCTCTTCTTCATCTGTATTTGAAAAACTTTGCTTGATGTAGTCCTAATCCTGCTGCTCTGGATTCCTCTCATGGCCTAGATCAGGGAACATTCTCTCACCCTCTTCATCTGAATCTAGAACATCATCGGGATCTCCCTCCTCAATTATAGGATCTGTAGGAATCTGAGTGAGACTTAACATTCCGACTCTCACCATAACCAGGTCGAGATGGCACATTTGCACTAGGAGTTCCTGGAGGATGATATCAACTACTTGGAGCTGCTATGTTGCTCCTTGAACTAGTACCAGAAGATTTTGGTTTGTTTTCCTGGGGCAGGGGGCTTTGTTGTCCTAGCAGCTGCTTCTGGTCTGGATCTCTGTATGACAGTGGCTTCAATTTTGTAGTTTATGACCGCGTAGTTGTTCCAAACATCAGAACTAGCTCATCATCACACTGCAAAGGGATCCGTCCAAGGAAATTGTTTCTGGTCCCAATATCTAAACTCAACTGCGTCGTACAGACCCCACAGATATTTAGCATATATTGCATCCCAAAAATCATTGAATTTTCTTGTAGCATCACCCACAAGGGGGAAAGTGAAGCATGTGCGTTGATCCTTAGTACTAGCCATTGCTAAAGCAGTCATTTCCGTTCTAACCGACAGAAAAAACGTGCACATTGTATTCGTCCTATGACTGCAAGCACAGCCAAAATCATCACACACAACTACCAAAATCACAAGTATGTACTCATGAGAGAGGAGCAGATGAACTTACCCGTCCGGGATCTGTTGCCCTCTCTTTTTCATAGACGACACTCATTTCATCACTGTCTCATGAGCTATGGGTCTTTCACCATAGTAATCGATGCAGTTGTGGCAAGGATCTCTCACGACATTGACCACACGACGGCCAGGGCTCAGATGAGTCGCCGCCGATAGCTAGGGTTAGCATTTGCATGCGTTGCCACTCTAGAGTGTGAGTCGGGAGAGAGAGAGCGATATGAGAAGCGAGACCTATGCGAAACCATGTGTAATTAAGGAAAGGGCAGGGGAATCTACTGTCCAAAACGGTGATCCACCATGGTCAAACATCACTAACCAGACGGAGTCGTCACGGAAGGGCATTCAAGCGTGTCCTAGGACAAATCTAACTGTAAATCTGAGGCGGAAACGTAACGGCAAACCCTATGGGTGGGTTGTAATGAGGGGCAAAGATGCAATTGTCCCTGTAAGAAACCATAGATGAAGTCTGTCCTTGTATATTTATGTAGCATATGGATTTATTTGATAAGAACCATGCATGAACTAATCACAATTTGTTAAGTAGTGCACTAGTAAGGACAAGAAGTGTAGTATACTGATACTAGATTGTTACTCTATTTTGCCCATAGGGAAGAACCCTAGAGAAACCCTCCCTCCGATCTAGATCATTGCAGTTAGTTGCATCCTCCCATGACAAAAATGGAGATGGCAACAGACTTTACAAACCCCAAACTGGATACAGGTCCAGAGCGTTGGTACTTTGAGCAATATTAGTAGAAAGTAGAAACGCCCATAGCAGATTTGCACATTGTGAAACAATATAGGACCAGAGCATTAGCACCTGAGGAATCAGAAGATGTGGTCATTCGAACATAATGTTCAACACACAAATCATCGTAGTTGTGAGCAGTGCTTCACCTTGCCATTCAGTAAACCCGTCGCAAGCAAAGCTCCAATCAACATAAATTGGGAATAGAAAGAGCATGAACAAAATTGGGCGTGCAGAATTTGGGGGAAGAAGAGGTAAGACAGGTAGGCAAAGGGGTGATTAGTTAGGACCCTAAGCATCAATCATGGGTGTCTAAGAAGATTTTGCTGGGTAGCGAAGAGAACGGGAAGGAGCAGTGATACATATTATATGGAGGTGCGTACAGTAAGGGGAGGGCATAAATCGACAACATAACTAACCTGCTATTATCGCGCGACTGTGACCGCCTCATATCTATTACCATTCATGGCATGTGGGAATTGCGATTTAGTTCCGGAATCACTGGTGAAGGTACTCGAATCATCAGCAGATGATTCAATGTTTGCGCTACCTCTTCTAGGTGTTGCCCGCGGATGTACCTGGTCGGCCGCCTTGGTCGTACCAGGTGTAGGATCGCCATGGTTGCCACCCCCGCTTAACTTACCATGGCCCATGGTGGTGGTGGTCTAGTGAGCTAGTGCGCACGGGGAGCTCCTATTTGCCGACCTGGGCGCTGGAAGTCGTGGAAGCGCGCCACCCCCAGCCCCCTCGCGCCCTGTTGAACCGGCCCATGCACGGGGCAGGATGCCCCCTGTCTTTTTATTTTATTTTTTACTTTTTGTAAAAAAAAGTCATGATTTCCAAAAAAGATCCAAATTTCTCAATAATTACGAATTTTGAACAAGAAATCATAAAATAACCATGAATTCAAAAAAATGTTCATGATTTTGAAAAAAAAAGTTCGAGAAATCATAAAAGGCTTGCAAAATAAAAAAATGTTTTGATTTTGAGAATTTTTTTGCATATTCAAAAAATATTCACGATTTTGATTTTCTTTGCGTATTCCAATAAATGTTCATGAATTGTACAAAATTTTGCTTTAAAATAATGTTCATGATTTTCTAAAAGGTTCCCAGAATCGAAAAATCTTTATCGGTTAAAAAAGTGTTTGCTGATTCAAAAAATGTTCATGAATTCGGAAAATGATGATGCATTTCGAAAAAAATGTTCGTGTATTCCAAAAATGTTCACAATTTTCAAAAAGTGTTCACGAGTTTCAAAAACTATTCACAATCCTAAAATGTGTCCGCAAATTGTAAAAAAGTTTATGAATTCGACAAATGTTCATGATTTTACAAAAATATTCAAAAAATTGCAAAAAAGTGCAAATGGTTCATGATTTCAAAGTAATGATCATAAATTTAAAAAATGTTCACAAATTTTAAAGATGCTCACAAAAATTAAATAGAAAAAGAAACAAAAATAAAAAATAAAAACAGAAAACGAAAAGAAACATAAAAGAAAAAAATAAAATAAAGAAAAATTGGAAGAAAAAACAAAGGAAAACGAATAAACTGGTTCACCAAACCCAAAACCGGTGGGGAATAAACACTAAATGGGCCGGCCCAAACACTGGATCGAGCGCTGGAGGGGTGTGCGCTAGGTTGCTCACGCCCGACCTATGCGTCAAATAGGATCTGACGTGCGAACGCTAGAAGATGAAGATTGTTTTGCCATGATTTTTTTTGAGAAAAAACCATAATATTTTTATATAACGAAGAAAACACCATGAGGCCCAAATACACATAAGTTGACTGATTTTGACACCGCAACATCTGGTCTCTACGTGAATCGATGGGTGGCGGAAGTAAGTAGCCCACTTGGGAATGGAAGTTGATCAAACAGCTAGGGACAACCTTAGGTGATGATACAACGGTGAGAAACGTAAATGGCCTGAGATGGCTGAAAAGTTGTGTGGTTGTAATGTCTCTAAATGTGATGTTTTGGGATCAAAATAGTGCGATGTTTTTTTTACTTTGGTAGCACTTATATATATAAAGTTGACATGTGGGCCCCAAACGTCAATGCAGAACTACCCGTAAAAGTGCACAAACTCAAATGCACCCACTCAATCAAAGAAAGTTAATCTCCCTAAAGGAGGCTTTGCATTTATATTGTGATGGTTAGGCTAGAAAGTCAATCTCCAAAAATCATCAATCTTCTTTGGTACTCATTGCTCCAATGATACTAAGCAAAAGGTAATGGGAATTTTGGGGGTCACAAATGAATCATTCCACGATACATATCTTAGAATGCCTACTCATGTGGGTAGGTCGCCAACCAGGACATTCAAATTCCTAAATGACAAAGTTTGGTAGCGCATCATTAGTTTTTCATATCGACCCTCTTCTTGGGCCGGAAAAGAAGTTTTGCCGAAATCTGTGGTTCAGGCTATTCCAACATATATTATGAGTTGTTTCTGAATACCCATTTCTACATGTGAAGGGATGAGACAAGTTGTTGCTGATTATTGGTGTGGTAGAGAAGATGGTAAGAGGAAAGTTCACTAGCGTTCATGGGAATTGTTATCCACACCAAAAAAGCTTGGTGGACTAGGTTTCCGTGATTTTTCGCTCTTCAACCAAGCTATGCTTGGTAGACAATGTTGGAGGCTTCTTACTGAGCCAGATTCTCTTTGTGCTCGGGTTCTCAAAGGACCCTATTTTCCCTACTATGATTTTTGGGATGCGCCCAAGCCTAGGTCTTCATCCTATACTTGGAGAAGTATTCACTATGACCGAGAGCTTGTTAAGTTTGGTGTTCGTTGGGGAATTGCTAATGGCCAAAAGTTTAAAATTATGACAGATCACTGGATTCCCGAATGACCACCGCACATGTTGCAAACTCTATCTCCAATTCCAAAATATGCTAAAGTGTGTTGTCTCATGGATGGACATGGTCATAGGAACGAAGAAAATGTTAGAGCTTTCTTCCCGGAGAAAACTGTTGAACTCATATTACAAACACAAATTAGTAGCCATGGAGGAGATTTTGTGTATTGGCATCATACTCGCTTTGGACTATATACTGTCCGTTCAGCTTACAATCTTGATCGATCTTCGGATTTCTTTTTATCACACAGTAAGACTGGCCGTGGACTCCCGTCAAGTAGGGAAGTTGAGGAGAAATATTGGAAGGCAATCTCGGCAATCAAGGCCCCAAACAAAATGAACATAGTGCTCTGGAGGTTCACACACGACTGCCTCCCATCCGGACTTCAATTATGCCATCGGAATATCCCCACAAATCCTGCTTGTGTGCATTGTGGGAGAGACGAGAGTATTGAGCACTGTTTGTTGTTTTGTTAGTTTGCTTCCAAGTTTTGGAACAAGGTCAAAAAACGGTTCGACATCCACCTATGTCGCAAAAACTTCCACTCAACGAAACAATGGCTATTCGATTTCATTGACAGAGCATCACCGGAGCAGTCCACTGTCTTGGCAACATTGTATGGCATATTTGGGAACCAAGGAATGCGGTAAGGAATGGTGAAGGTAATATCCATCGACACTGTGTTGCCTCAAAGATCCACGCTTATGTTGATTTGGTTCTGCTGCATCTCTTTAGGACTGTTGCAGGGCATAGTGATATGTCTCCAACGTATCTACTTTTCCAAACACTTTTGCCCTTGTTTTGGACTCTAACTTGCATGATTTGAATGGAACTAACCCGGACTGGCGCTGTTTTTAGCAGAATTGCCATGGTGTTATTTTTGTTCAGAAATAAAAGTTCTCGGAATGACCTGAAAATTCACGGAGACACGTTTTGGAATATATAAAAAAATACTAGCGAAAGAATCAGCGTAAGGGGGCCCACACCCTGTCCACGAGGGTGCAGGGCGCCCCCCTTGGGGCGCGCCCCCTGCCTCATGGGCCCCTTGAGGCTCCACCGACGTCAACTCCAACTCAATATATTCATGTTCGGGGAGAAAAAAATCAGAGAGAAGGATTCAACGCGTTTTACTGTACGGATCCGCCGACAAGCCCTAATCTTCATCGGGAGGGCTGAACTGGAGTCCGTTCGGGGCTCCGGAGAGGGGAATCCGTCGCCATCGTCATCATCAACCTTCTTCCATCACCAATTTCATGATGCTCACCGCCGTGCGTGAGTAATTCCATCGTAGGCTTGCTGGACGGTGTTGGGTTGGATGACATTTACCATGTAATCGAGTAGGTTTTTTAGGGTTTGATCTCTAGTATCCATTATGTTCTAAGATTGATGTTGCTATGACTTTGCTATGCTTAATGCTTGTCACTAGGGCCCAAGTGCCATGATTTCAGATCTGAACCTATTATGTTTTCATGAATATATGTGAGTTCTTGATCCTATTTTGCAAGTCAATAGTCACCTACTATGTGTTATGATCGGGTAACCCCGAAGTGACAACAATCGGGACCATTCCCGGTGATGACCGTAGTTTGAGGAGTTCATGTATTCACTAAGTGTTAATGCTTTGGTCTGGTACTCTATTAAAAGGAGGCCTTAATATCTCTTAGTTTCCAATAGGACCCCGCTGCCACGGGAGGGTAGGACAAAAGATGTCATGCAAGTTCTTTTCCATAAGCACGTATGACTATATTCGGAATACATGCCTACATTACATTGATGAACTGGAGCTAGTTCTGTGTCACCCTATGTTATAACTATTGCATGAGGAATCGCATCCAACATAATTATCCATCATTAATTCATTGCCTACGTGCTTTTCACATATTGATCTTTGCTTAATTACTTTTCCGTTGCCACTGTTACAATTACTACAAAACTACTGCTGTTACTTTTGCCACCGTTACCGTTACTTCCATACTACTTTGCTACTAAATACTTTACTGCAGATATTAAGTCTTTCAGGTGTGGTTGAATTTACAACTCAACTGCTAATACTTGAGAATATTCTTTGGCTCCCCTTGTGTCGAATCAATAAATTTGGGTTGTATACTCTACCCTCAAAAGCTGTTGCGATCCCCTATACTTGTGGGTTATCAAGACTATTTTCTGGCGCCATTGCCAGGGAGCATAGCTCTATTCTTTGAGTCACTTGGGATTTATATATGTTGATCACTATGAGGAACTTTGAAGATGAAAGAACCAAGATTTTTCCCTCAACTACGAGGGGAGGTAAGGGACTGCCATCTAGCTTTGCACTTGATTCACCTTCTGTTTGAGTAAACTTGCGACACCTACTCCTGCTATTGATTCTGATATGTCGCATGTTATTGATGATGCCACTTCTACTACGCATTATGCTTATGATGAAACTACTTCTATGCTTGATAATACTGTGCCATTAGGTGAATTTCTTGATGAACAACTTGCTAGGGTTAGAGAAAATGAAAATATTGAAACTTATAATACTGATGAAAGTGATGATGAAGATTCTCCCCCTAGATATGAATTGCATGATGTGCGTGAGGGTTATGTTGTGGATGAAGAAGAGATCTTTTAGCTTGCAAAGATAGATATGATCTTAAGAAACTGTTAGCTAAGCTGAAAGAAAAGTCTTTGAATTCTAGAATGAAATATGACCCTGCTTTTGCAACTTCACCTATCTGTATTTCTGATAAGGATTATGATTTCTCTGTCGATCCTGATTTCATTAATTTAGTTGAATCTGATCCTTTTTATGGCTATGAATCTGAAACTGTTGTGGCGCATCTTACTAAATTGACTGATATAGCCACCCTATTCACTCATGAGGAAAAAAATTCTTACTACTATATCCTTAATTAGTTTTGTTCTTATTAAAGGGTGATGCTAAAACATGGTTTAATTCTCTTGCTCCTGGTTGTGTGCATAGTCCCCACGATATGATTTATTACTTCTCTGCTAAATATTTCCCCGCTCATAAGAAACAAGCTGCCTTAAGGGAAATATATAATTTTGTGCAAATTGAAGAAGAGAGTCTCCCACAAGATTTGGGGAGGCTTCTCCGATTACTAAATGCTTTACTGATCATCCTCTCAAGAAAAATGGAATACTTGATATCTTTTATAATGGACTAACCGATGCTTCCAGAGACCACGGATAGTTGTCTTTGGTTGTGTTTTTAGGGAAAGAACTGTTGAGCAAGCTGAATTGCTATTGAATAATATGTTGAGTAATGATAATGATTGGACACTTCCTGAACCAACTCCTAAGCCAACTCCGAAGAAAAGGGGAATTCTATTTCTCACTCCTGAAGATATGCAAGAGGCAAAGAAATCTATGAAATAAAAAGGTATTAAAGCTGAAGATGTTAAGAATTTACCACCTATTGAAGAAATACATGGTCTTAATAACCTGACACAGGTAGTAAAGGTAAATTCCCTCTATAGATTTGATGAAGGTGATATTCCTCGTAATAAGTCTGCTAGCCAATGCTTGGATGAGATCGATAATTTTATTGTTAAACAAGAAAACTTCAATGCTTATGTTGGTAGACAATTGAAACATAATGCTTATATGATTGAACACTTGAGTGATTATATGTCTAGAGTTAAATATGACCTTAAACTTATTAGTAAACATGCTTCTATGGTTACCACTCAAGTAGAACAAGTGCTTAAAGCACAAGATGATTTGCTCAATGAATTGAATAATAAGGAAAATGAAAATGTTGTTAGAGTTGTGACTAGAGGTGGTAAAATGACTCAGGAACCTTTGTATCCTGAGGGTCACCCCAAGAGAGTTGAGCAAGATTCTCGGAGAACTAATGTTGATACACCTAGTCCTTCTAAGAAAAAGAAAAAGAAAAATGATAGGACATTGCATGCTTCTAGTGAACCTGTTGTTGACACACCTGAGAATCCCAATGATATTTCTATTTCTGATACTGAAACACAATCTGGTAATGAACATGAACCTAGTGATAATATTAATGAAGATGTTCATGTTGATGCTCAACCTAGCCATAACAATGATGAAGAGATTGAACATGCTGTTGATCTTGATAACCCACAATCAAAGAGTCAACGTTATGATAAGAGAGACTTCGTTGCTAGGAAGCACGGTAAAGAAAGATAGCCATGGGTTCAGAAGCCCATGCCTTTTCCTCCTAAACCATCCAAGAAAAAGTATGATGAGGATTTTGAGCGCTTTGCTAAAATGATTAGACCTATCTTTTTGCGTATGCGTTTGACTGATATGCTTAAAATGAATCCTTATGCTAAGTATATGAAAATATTGTTACAAATAAAAGAAAGATACCGGAAGCTAAAATTTCCACCATGCTTGCCAATTATACTTTTAAAGGTGGAATACCTAAGAAACTAGGAGATCCCGAAGTACCGACTATACCATGCTCCATTAAAAGAAACTATGTTAAAACTGCTTTATGTGATCTTGGAGCCGGTGTTAGTGTTATGCATCTCTCTTTATATCGTAGACTTGATTTGAATAAGTTGACACCTACTGAAATATCTTTGCAAATGGCCGATAAATCAACTGCTATACATGTCGATATCTGTGAGGATGTGCCTGTTGTGGTTGCAAACGTTACTATTGCAACTGACTTTGTTATTCTTGGTATTCCTGAGGACGATAGTATGTCGATTATCCTTGGTAGACCCTTTTTGAATACTGCAGGGGCTGTTATTGATTGCAACAAAGGCAATGTCACTTTTCATGTTAATGTAATGAGCATACGGTACACTTTCCGAGGAAACAACCTCAAGCCCATAGTATCAATTCTATTGGAAAATTTTCAACGATCAATATTGGAGGTTCTGAATTTTCTCTACCTACTGTCAAGAAGAAATATGATATTCTTATTGTTGGGGACATGCATATCCCCGTTGAGGTAACCTAGTGTTATTCGAAAATTCTCGGTTTCATGTTATTCGGAAAGAGTTTGTAAACAAGACTTGATCAACCTTGATAGTGGATTCCTTTTGATGAGCATGAGATGGATGAAGTTAGAAAGCACAACTTTATGTATCCTCCTTTTACTTTCTGTTATTTAGATTAAAGAAAGCAAGAATAGTATTTTTTTTGTCTGTTTTCTGAATTATCCTTGCAATAAAAATACCCCAAAAATAAAAGTTCTCCAAATATCCTGAAAATGATATATGATTTTTTGTAAAATATTTAAGAATTACTGGCACTGAGAACACACCAGGGGGCCCCACCACTTGGCCACGAGGGTGCAGGGCGCCCCTGCCTCGTGGACCCCACATGGACCCCCTCCACTTATTCCAGCACCCACTCACTTCATCTTTCTCCAGAAAAAATCATCACGTAGCTCAAACCCGTGTTCTAACTCATCTTGCTGCCATTTTTATCTCCATGCTCAAAGCTCCATTCACAAAACTGCTTTGGGGGATTGTTCTTCGGTATGTGACTCCTCCAATGGTCCAATTATTTTTTGTTCTCGTGCTTTATTTATTGCAAATTTTTGCTACTTAGGTGACCCTGTTTTTGAGCTTGCATGTCAAATTTATGTGGTCAAAAGTAGTTTTAATGCATGATATAGCCTCTAGGCACTTGTAGGAGCAGTTGCTTTCAATCTTGTTGAGTGTTCACTTTTATTTTGAGTCACTAAAAAATTCAGAAATTTTTTAGAGAAAGAAAATGATGAGGAGATTGTTGAGGGGCTCTTCGAGCCGAAGTTCGAAGGATAAGCAGAATGAGGAAAATAAAAAGCCCAAATAGAATCTTCCTCGCACTGCGGAGGTTCGGCCGTGTGAATGGCCTTGTGGTGAGTTCTTAAGAACCGCCGAAATTTATGATGATTTCTATTACTTGGCTGAGAATGCAGGCCTCACCGACTTCCTCCACGACCAACGTGAACAGTATCTCCTACTCACTAATATTTTCATGCAAAAAAATTATTTCCATGCTAAGAAATCACCATCTTTAGTGGAGTTTCACTTATATGATGAGGTTAAGGAGATGTCACTCCATGATTTTTGTCGAGTCTGCAAGATACCCTTTGAGGGCAGCATCGAGGAACCACACTGTAGTGATGTGGATGGGTTTATTGATAGAATTGCCGTAGGAGAAACTAGGAAAGTTTCCGATGCAAGGATTACCAGTATACATTTTCCTGTTCTACGTTACTTTGCGATATTTGCTAGTAGATGCTTAATTGGTCACGGGAACAGTGGAAATCTTAGTGCTCCTGATATTGTCATTTTGCGCCATGCGCTGTTTCGTGATACCACTTTCAGTTTAGGCACTATAGTTGCTAAACGATTAAATCTGAACCGTACAAAGTGCCCCATTTTTCGAGGCATCTTTGCTTCACGCCTTGCTGAACATTTTGGGATACCTATTATGCATTATGAGAAAGAGAAAAAATTGCTTCCCCCTATTTTTCTAGATTATAAGAGTATGGTAGCACATGATTTTATTGTTAAAGATAAGAAGAAGAGGCTTAAGTATAATTTGATATTTGATAAAACTCACTGTGAGATTATTACCTTGCCTGCATCCTCTTTGTTTAACATACTTTCAAGCACGTACCTCATCTTACCATAGGCCATTTATGCGTACTGGAGGCTGACACAAGTTCCAAAGCCTGAGCCTGAGCCACCACCTGACCCTTATCGTCAGTCTGTTTATCAGTGGGATCCGGAGGAGATCGCCAACCAGTGGCACCCTGAGGACTCTCCTCAGTACACCAGAGGGAGTAGCTTCGATCCGTGGGCATAGACCAACTTAGGCCAAAAGCCTAAGCTTGGGGGAGCACGTATTTCTCACCGACGTTACATTCATGTTCGCACACTCATGCCAGTTGTCGGTGCTCATACTTTTTCATTGTACTATCCATGCTAGTTTATTTTGTTTTCTAGCATTCTTCTTGTGTGTTGGAAAAACCTTAAGAAAAAAACATTAGTTGTAGCTAGTTTATTTTCCATGCCTGCAGTAGTAGTAATTAAAAGAAAACCCAAAAATATTTCTCGTTCTTCTTTTGCTTGTGGGGAGCTTTCCCGTGTAAGTAGTTTTATTTCTTTTCTTGTTCTTTGGGGGTCGAGAGGAGAAGACCATGCTGAAAATGTTGAGTGGCACTCATATGCATTATTGTTGATTTAACTAAGAGCCCATGTTACCTTGTCTTCTTCCTTGTATTAAATGCTTGCAGAATCCAGCTTAGTCCAATGCAAGTGCACTATTATTATTATCCACACCATTCGGTCGTGGAAGTGAAAGGCAATATCAATGATATATGATGGACTGACTGAGATGAGAGAAGCTGGTATGAACTCGACCTATCCTGTTTCCGTAAATATGATTAGTTCATCGTTCCTGATTCATCCTATTATGAATGAAACATGTTTGCAATGACAATTAGAGATTATAATGGTTTACCTTGCATGCCAACATGCTATTAAAATGGTTGTGATGTGGTATGATAGGGTGGTATCCTCCTTTGAACGATTCGAGTGACTTGACTTGGCACATGTTCCCGCATGTAGTTGAAACAAAATCAACATAGCCTCCACGATACTTATGTTCATGGTGATTTATATCCTACTCATGCTTGCACTCATTGTTGATTAATCTTAATGCATGTTCATGACTGTTGTCGCTCTCTAGTTGGTCGCTTCTCAGTCTCTTTCTAGCCTTCACTTGTACTAAGCGAGAATACTGCTTGTGCATCCACTTCCATAAACCCCAAAGTTATTCCACATGAGTCCACCATACCTTCCTATCAGCGGTATCTACCTGCCGTTCCAAGTAAATTTGTATGTGCCAAACTCTAAACCTTCAAATGAAATTCTGTTTTGTATGCTCGAATAGCTCATGTATCAACTAGGGATGTCTATATCTTCCATGCTAGGTGGGTTATTCTCAAGATGAGTGGACTCCGCTCATCATTCACGAGAAAATGGCTGGTATCCGGGATGCCCAGTCCCATGCTCAAATTAAAATAATTGCAAACAAAACACCCCCAGGATTGTTGTTAGTTGGAGGCACCCGTTGTTTCGGACAAGCCATGGATTGATGTTTGTTGGTGGTGGGGGAGTATAAACTTTACCATT
This sequence comes from Aegilops bicornis, assembly GCA_021605145.1. Classification (NCBI taxonomy): domain Eukaryota; kingdom Viridiplantae; phylum Streptophyta; class Magnoliopsida; order Poales; family Poaceae; genus Aegilops; species Aegilops bicornis. The sequence continues at coordinate 80,899,026 of CM038674.1, read as the reverse complement.
CTGTTTGGGAACCGCCTATAATGTGTGTAGCATGGAAGATATCGAGATCTCTTGGTTGTTATGTTGACAATGAAAGTATACCACTCAAAATATTATTTATCTCTGTTTCAAAACTTAAGCTCTGGCACCTCTGCAAATCCCTGCTTCCCTCTGTGAAGGGCCTATCTATTTACTTTTATGTTGAGTCATCATCCTCTTATTAAAAAGCACCAGTTGGAAACAGCAGCATCATTCGTATGCATTGCTATTAATTTACATTGAGTATGACTGTGACTGGATCTCTTTTACCATGAATTACAATGTTTAGTCAATCCTTGATCTTCAGGGGTACTCTGCATTTATGTTTTGCGGTCTCAGAAAGGGCTAGCGAGATACCATCTTGTTATATCATATTATGATTGTTTTGAGAAAGTGTTGTCATCTGAGATTTATTATTATTGCTCGCTAGTTGATTATGTCATTGATATGAGTAAACATGAGACCTAAATGTTATTGTGAATATGGTTAGTTCATAATCTTTGCTGAAAACTTGAATGATGGCTTTACATATTTGCAACAACAAGAGCAAACAGGGTTTGTAAAAGATTTTCTTTATCACTTTCAGTTTGTCAACTGAATCAGGGGCGGAGCCAGGATTTGAACATGAGGGGGGTGAGAAACCAATGCTTAGAATGAAAGAAATATCATGACATATAGTCTTGTAATAACGTTGAGGACAAAGCATAAGAAATATTCATAGACCTATAAAATGAAGTTACATATCTATTAGCTTAAACTCAGCTCCACGACCACCAGTGTCGAACAAATTGATTATCTCATCAAATTTGATCTTTGCAGCTATTTCCTTCCCGATATAGACGACCATGTAATGTCAAGAAAGTCATCTCCCATTACATTTTCAAGACGTGTCTTGACTAGTTTCATAGCTGAAAAAGCTCGCTCGGTTGTCGCGGTTGACACCGGAAGAGTTATGACCAACCATAGTAATCTATCAACCATTGAGTACGTAGCGACTTTACACGTATTTAATAATCAAGCGATCAAATAAGCAAAAGTTATGAACAAGCTGCAGTAGTCTATCAATCATTCAACCATTGAGTATGTAGCAACTTTACTGTTTTAAATAATCCAATAGTCAAATCAGCAAGTGAGGCGAACTCTTTAGTTAGGATGGTTGCAAACATCAAAATTTGGAAATGGGGAAGTTGAGACTCCAAATGAGCTCGTTCTTGACTAGAAAAGTCAGCAGGATAAAACATTTCCACTAATGTGCATATATTAGACACGCCAAATGAGTCATGCCGTGGATCCAAAGATGCACAAAGTGTCAAAAGCTACGTGTTTTGAACACCGAAGCGATCATTTAGCTCAACCAATTGCTGATCTATGGCAAGATTGAACACATACGCTTTGTAGTGATGTAATGTAGTAGTGTTATCATGTTTGTTGCGAGACATTGTTACATCTACATACCTACAAATCACATCATATATTAGTAAATATGATAAATAATATTCTATATTATATAAATAAGAAAATATATGTTACCTGCTATTCAGATCAGGGATCTCAATCTCATGCTTCAAACAAAAAGATTGAACCTCTTGAAGAAGGGGATCCCAACCACCTATATTAGTCCCGGTTCTGCACGAACCGGGACCCATGGGGGGCATTAGTCCCGGTTCGTGAGCCCAGAGGGCCGTCCGGGACCTCGTGGGCATTGGTCCCGGTTCGTGTGGACCCATTTGTCCCGGTTCTAGGCACGAACCGGGACCAATGGGCCTCGCTCCTGGCCCACAGCCATTTGTCCCGGTTCGTTGCTCGAACCGGGACAGAAGGGGGAGCTTTAGTCCCGGTCCTAGCCACGAACCGGGACAAATGAGTTTCCTATATATACCCCCATCCCCGCAGTAGAGCACTCCACAGTGCTCTATTTTTTGCTGGCCGGCGAGGGGGAGGGCATTGGGTGCTCTAGCTCACCTCCTATGCACATGAGGTGTTCGATGAAATGCCCGAGCCACACTGGTTAAGATTTCTCCTCTCGAAGCTCGACCTCCGAGCTCCATTTTTCCCGAGATTTGTCTAGGTTTATATTAGCGGTCCGTCACGCCCCGTCCCCGTCTTCACCACCGTCGATCGCCCGCGCTGATCTCATCGACGGCACCGCCATGGTGAGCCTCTTGTTCTTATCTTCTTTATGAAAGAAAAAAAATTCTTACTTTACATAGATACTTGTCTAATTTTCTTACTTTTGACACACATAATTATATATACTGCACTCAGAGGAACCGGCAATGGATGTACGGTGACAGACACACCTCCGAGTACATTAAGGGCATGCATGATTTTCCCGAAGTGGCTGAGGTAAACAAGCAGAATGGTTTTATGTGTTGTCCATGCCCTAAATGTGGGAATACGAAGTCTTACTCTGACCGGAAAATCCTTCACACCCACCTGCTTTACAAGGGTTTCATGCCACACTATAATGTTTGGACGAGGCACGGGGAAATAGGGGTTATGATGGAAGACGGCGAAGAAGAAAAGGGAAATGACAACTATGTGCCCCCTGAATACGGTGATGCTGCAACGGGGGGAGCTGCTGAAGATCAAGAGGAACCAGACGATGTGCCAGATGATGCTGCTGTTGGGGAACGTTGCAGAAAATTAAAATTTTTCCTACGGTTTCACCAAGATCCATCTATGAGTTCATCTAAGCAACGAGTGATAGGAGTGCATCTACATACCACTTGTAGATCGCGTGCGGAAGCGTTCAAGGGAAGTGTGATGATGGAGTCGTACTCGCCGTGATTCAGATCACCGATGACCAAGTGCTGAACGGACAGCACCTCCGCGTTCAACACACGTGCGTGCGGGACGGAGGCGTCTCCTCCTTCTTGATCCAGCAAGGGAAAGGAGAGGTTGATGATGATCCAAAGACGACGGCGTGGTGGTGGATGCAGCAGAACTCGGCGAGGCTTCGCCAAGCTGCTGCGGGAGGAGGACGAGGTGTAGCAGGGGAGGGAGGCGCCAATGCACGTGGTCCGGCTGCCCTCCCCCTTGCCCTCCTTTATATCGGCCCCAAGGGGGGGGCCCCTGGGAGATCCAATCTCCCAAGGGGGCGGCGGCCAGGGGGGTGGAGTGCCCCCCAAGGCATGTGGTGCGCCCCCCCCCACCCTAGGGTTTCAACCCTAGGCGCAGGGGGTGGGCCTAAGGGGGCGCACCAGCCCACTATGGGCTGGTTCCCCTCCCACTTCAGCCCATGGGGCCCTCCGGGATGGGTGGCCCCACCCGGTGGACCCCTGGGACCCTTCCGGTGGTCCCGGTACAATACCGGTGACCGAAACTTTCCCGATGGCGAAATACCACTTCCTATATATAATTCTTTACCTTGGACCATTCGAAACTCCTCGTGACGTCCGGGATCTCATCCGGGACTCGAACAACATTCGGTATACTGAATACTCATATTCATACAACCCTAAGCGTCACCGAACCTTAAGTGTGTAGATCCCTACGGGTTGGGAGACACGTGAACATGACCGAGACGACTCTCCGATTCGATAACCAACAGCGGGATCTGGATACCCATGTTGGCTCCCACATGCTCCTCGATGATGTCATCGGATGAACCACAATGTCGAGGATTCGATCAAACCCCGTATACAATTCCCTTTGTCAATCGGTACGTTACTTGCCCGAGACACGATCGTCGGTATCCCAATACCTCGTTCAGTCTCGTTACCGGCAAGTCACTTTACTCATACCGTAATGCATGATCCCGTGACTAACCACTTAGTCAATTTGAGCTCATTATGATGATGCATTACCGAGTGGGCCCAGAGATACCTCTCCGTCATACGGAGTGACAAATCTGATCTCGATCCGTGTCAACCCAGACACTTTCGGAGATACCGTAGTGCACCTTTATAGTCACCCGATTCACGTTGTGACGTTTGGTACACCCAAAGCACTCTTACGGTATCCGGGAGTTACACGATCTCATGGTCTAAGGAAGAGATACTTGACATCGAAAAGCTCTAGCAAACGAACTACACGATCTTGTGCTATGCTCGAGATTGGGTCTTGTCCATCACATCATTCTCCTAATGATGTGATCCCGTTATCATTGACATCCAATGTCCATAGTCAGGAAACCATGACTATCTGTTGATCAAACGAGCTAGTCAACTAGAGGCTCACTAGGGACATATTGTGGTCTATTTATCACGTGTATTACGATTTCCGGATAATACAATTATAGCATGAATAAAAGACAATTATCATGAACAAGGAAATATAATAATAATCCTTTTATTATTGCCTCTAGGGCATATTTACAACAGTCTCCCACTTGCACTAGAGTCAATAATCTAGTTACATTGTGATGAATCGAACACCCATAGAGTTCTGGTGTTGATCATGTTTTGCCCATGAAGAAGAGTTTAGTCAACGGATCTGCGACATTCAGATCCGTATGCACTTCGCAGAAATTTCTATGTCTCCATCTTGAACATTTTCACGGATGGAGTTGAAGCGACGCTTGATGTGCCTCGGTCTTCTTGTGAAACCTGGGCTCCTTGGCAAGTGCAATAGCTCCAGTCTTTATCCACAGAAGAGTTTGATCGGCCCGACGCATTGGTTATTACTCCTAGGTCGGTGATGAACTCCTTCACCCTTATTGCTTCATGTGCTTCCGACGAGGCTGACATGTACTCAGATTCACATGTTGTTCCCGCCACGAAGCTCTGCTTGCATTTGCACCAGCTCTTGCTCCACCATTCAACATATACACGTATCAGGTTTGTGACTTAGTGTAATCCTGTTGTGTGTCGAAGCTAGCGTCGACGTAACACTTTACGACGAGGTCTTCTTCACCTCCATAAATGAGAAACATGTCCTTTGTCCTTTTCGTGTACTTCAGGTATTCTTGACCCTTTGTCCGGTGTTCCTTGCGGGATTACTTTGGTACCTTCCTACCAAACTTACGGCAAGGTTTACATCAGTCCGGTACACGCATGGCATACATAATAGATCCTATGGGTGAGGCATAGGGGATGACGCTCATCTCTTCTTTACCTTTTGCCGTGGTCGGGCATTGAGCTGAGCTCAATCTCACACCTTGCGATCTGATGCAAGAACCCTTTCTTGGACTGATCCATTTTGAACTTCTTCAAAATCTTATCAAGGTATGTGCTTTGTGAAAGACCTATGAGGCGTCTCGATCTATCTCTAAAGATCTTGATGCCTAATATATAAGCAGCTTCTCCAAGGTCCTTCATTGAAAAACTTTTATTCAAGTAGGCCTTAATGATGTCCAAGAGTTCTATATCATTTCCCATCAAAAGTATGTCATCTACATATAATATGAGAAATGCTATGAGCTCCCACTCACTTTCTTGTAAACACAGGCTTCTACATAAGTGCGCATAAACCCAAACGCTTTGATCATCTCATCAAAGCGAATGTTCCAACTCCGAGATGCTTGCACCAGCCCATAAATGGATCATTGGAGCTTGCATGCCTTGTTAGAATTCTTAGGGTCGACAAAACCTTCCGGCTGCATCATATCTGACTCTTCCTTAAGATAACCGTTAAGGCAGCTGTTTTGACGTCCATCTGCCATATCTCATAATCATAGTATGCGGCAATTGCTAACATGATTCGGACGGACTTAAGCTTCGCTAAGGGAGAGAAAGTCTCATCGTAGTCAATCCCTTGAACATGTCGATAACCCTTAGCGACAAGTCGAGCTTTATAGACGGTAATATTACCATCCGCGTCCGTCTTCTTCTTAAAGATCCATTTGTTTTCTATCGCTCGCCGATCATCAAGAAAGTCTATCAAAGTCCATACTTTGTTTTCATACATGGATTCTATCTCGGATTTCATGGCTTCAAGCCATTTGTTGGAATCTGGGCCCGCCATCGCTTCTTCATAGTTCGAAGGTTCACCGTTGTCTCACAACATGATTTCCAGACAGGGTTGCCGTACCACTGCAGTGCGGAGCGTGTCCTTGTGGACCTGAAGTTCAAGAGCAACTTGATCCGAAGTACCTTGATCATCATCATTATTTTCCTCTTCAATTGGTGTAGGCATCACAGAACATTTTCCCGAGCTGCACTACTATCCCGTTCAAGAGGTAGTACTTCATCGAAGTTCTACTTTCCTCCCACTTACTTCTTTCGAGAGAAACTCTTTTCCGTAAAGGATCCGTTCTTGGCAACAAAGATCTTGCCCTCGGATCTCAAGTAGAAGGTATACCCAATGGTTTCCTTAGGGTGTCCTATGAAGACGCATTTTTCCGACTTGGGTTCGAGCTTTTCAGGTTGAAGTTTCTTGACATAAGCATCGCATCCCCAAACTTTTAGAAACGACGACTTAGGTTTCTTCCCAAACCATAATTCATACGGTGTCGTCTCAACGGATTTAGACGGTGCCCTATTTAAAGTGAACGTAGCTATCTCTAGAGCATATCCCCAAAATGATAGCGGTAAATCGGTAAGAGACATCATAGACCGCACCATATCCAATAGAGTGCGATTACGATGTTCGGACACACCGTTCTGTTACCGAGGTGTTCCAGCGGCGTGAGTTGTGAAACGATTCCATATTTCCTCAAGTGTGTACCAAATTCGTGACTTAAATATTCTCCTCCACGATCGATCGTAAGAACTTTATTTTTCGGTCACGTTGATTCTCTACCTCATTCTGAAATTCCTTGAACTTTTGAAAGGTCTCGGACTTGTGTTTCATCAAGTAGACATACCCATATCTACTTAAGTCGCCCTGTGAGAGTGAGAACATAACGATATCCTCCACGAGCCTCAACGCTCATTGGACCGCTTTACATCGGTATGTATGATTTCCAACAAGTTGGTTGCTCGCTCCATTGTTCCGGAGAACGGAGTCTTGGTCATCTTGCCCATGAGGCATGGTTCGCATGTGTCAAATGATTCATAATCGAGAGACTCCAAAAGTCCATCGACATGGAGCTTCTTCATGCGCTTGACACCAATGTGACCAAAGGCGGCAGTGCCACAAGTATGTGGGACTATCATTATCAACTTTACATCTTTTGGTATTCACGCTATGAATATGTGTAACATTACGCCGAGATTCATTAAGAATAAACCATTGACCATCGGGCATGACCATAAAACATATCTCTCATATAAATAGAACAACCATTATTCTCGGATTTAAATGAGTAGCCATCTCGCATTAAACGAGATCCGGATACAATGTTCATGCTCAAACTTGGCACTAAATAACAATTATTGAGGTTCATAACTAATCCGTGGGTAAATGTAGAGGTAGCGCGTCGACGGCGATCACATCGACCTTGGAACCATTCCCGACGCCAAGATCGTCACCTCGCCCTTCGCCAGCCTCCGTTTATTCCGCAGCTCTGCATTGTGAGTTACAAATATGAGCAACGGCACCGGTATCAAATACCTGGAGTTACTACGAGTAATCGGTAAGGTACACATCAATTACATGTATATCAAATATACCTTTAGTGTTGCCGGCCTTCTTGTCCGCTAAGTATTTGGGGCAGTTCCGCTTCGGTGGCCCTTCCCTTTGCAATAAAAGCACTCTGTCTCGTGCTTGGGTCCATTCTTTGACTTCTTCCGGCAACTTGCTTATCCGGCGCGGCAACTTTATCCTTGCCGTCCTTCTTGAAGTTCTTCTTACCCTTGCCCTTCTTGAACTTAGTGGTTTTATTGACCATCAACACTTGATGTTCTTTCTTGATTTCAACCTCTCACGACTTGAGCATTGAGAATACTTCAGAATGTTCTTCACCATCCCCTTCATATTGTAGTTCATCACAAAGCTCTTGTAGCTTGGTGGGAGCGATCAAGGATTCTGTCGATGACCGCCTTCGTCCGGGAGCTTTATGTCTAGTCGACAGGCGGTTGTGCAACCTGCACATTTTGAGTATGTGCTCCTTGTAACTGTTTTCCTACAACTATAGAACTTGTCGAAGACTTCATATCTCTCGACCTGGGCATGAGCTTGGAAAACTAGTTTCAGCTCCTCGAACATCTCATATGCTCCGTGTTGCTCAAAACGCTTTTGGTTCCTACAGCTGTAAAGCATGCCGCACTGAACGAGGGAGTAATCATCAGCACGAGACTGCCAAGCATTCATAATGTCTTGGTTCTCTGGGACGGGTGCATCACCTAGCAGTCCTTCTAGGACATATTGTTTCCTGGCAGCTATGAGGATGATCCTCAGGTTAGGACCAAATCCGTATAGTTGCTGCCATCATCTTTCAGCTTGGTTTTCTCTAGGAACGCGTTGAAGTTCATGTTGACATGAGCGTTGGCCATTTGATCTACAAGACATATTTGCAAAGGTTTTAGACTAAGTTCATGATAATTAAGTTCATCTAATCAAATTATTTTAATGAACTCCCACTCAGATTAGACATCCCTCTAGTCATCTAAGTGTTACACGATCCGAGTCGACTAGGCCGTGTCCGATCATCACGTGAGACGGACTAGTCATCGTCGGTGAACATTCTCAGGTTGATCGTATCTTCCATATGACTCGTGTTCGACCTTTCGGTCTCCGTGTTCCGAGGCCATGTCTGTACATGCTATGCTCATCAAGTTAACCCTAAGTGTTTTGCATGTGTAAAACTGTCTTACACCCGTTGTATGTGAACGTAAGGATCTATCACACCCGATCATCACGTGGTGCTTTGAAACGACGAACTTTAGCAACAGTGCACAGTTAGGGGAGAACACTTCTTGATATTGTTGTAAGGGATCATCTTATTTACTACCGTCGTTCTAAGTAAACAAGATGCATAAACATAATAAACATCACATGCAATTATATAGTAGTGACATGATATGGCCAATATCATATAGCTCCATTGATCTCCATCTTGGGGCTCCATGATCATCTTGTCACCGGCATGACACCATGATCTCCATCATCATGATCTCCATCATCGTGTCTTCATGAAGTTGTCACGCCAACGACTACTTCTACTTCTATGGCTAACGCGTTTAGCAAGAAAGTAAAGTAATTTACATGGCGTTCTTCAATGACACGCAGGTCATACAAAAATAAAGACAACTCCTATGGCTCCTGCCGGTTGTCATACTCATCGACATGCAAGTCGTGATTCCTATTACAAGAACATGATCTCATACATCACAATATGTCATTCATCATTAATCACAACTTCCGCCATATCACATCACATGACAATTGCTGCAAAAACAAGTTAGGCGTCCTCTAATTGTTGTTGCATCTTTACGTTGCTGCAATTGGGTTCTAGCAAGAACGTTTTCTTACCTACGAATAACCACAACGTGATTTTTGTCAACTTCTATTTACCCTTCATAAGGACCCTTTTCATCGAATCCGCTCCAACTAAAGTGGGAGAGACAGACACCCGCCAACCACCTTATGCAACTAGTGCATGTCAGTCGGTGGAACCGGTCTCACGTAAGCGTGCGTGTAAGGTTGGTCGGGCCGCTTCATCCCACAATACCGCTGAAGCAAGATAAGACTAGTAGCGGCAAGCAAGTTGACAAGATCTACGCCCACAACCAAATTGTGTTCTACTCGTGCAACAGAGAACTACGCATAGACCTAGCTCATGATGCCACTGTTGGGGAACGTTGCAGAAAATTAAAATTTTCCCTACGGTTTCACCAAGATCCATCTATGAGTTCATCTAGCAACGAGTGATAGGAGTGCATCTACATACCACTTGTAGATCACGTGCGGAAGCGTTCAAGGGAAGGGTGATGATGGAGTCGTACTCGCCGTGATTCAGATCATCGATGACCAAGTGCTGAACGGACAGCACCTCCGCGTTCAACACACGTACGGGACGGGAGACATCTGCTCCTTCTTGATCCAGCAAGGGGAAAGGAGAGGTTGATGATGATCCAGTAGCACGACAGCGTGGTGGTGGATGCAGCAGAACTCCGGCAGGGCTTCGCCAAGCTGCTGCGGGAGGAGGACGAGGTGTAGCAGGGGGAGGGAGGCGCCAATGCACAGGTCGGATGCCCTCCCCTTGCCCTCCTTTATATAGGCCCCGAAGCGCCCGGCCTGGGAGATCCAATCTCCCAAGGGCGGCGGCCGGGGTGGAGTGCCCCCAAGGCATGTGGCGCCCCCACCCTAGGGTTTCAACCCTAGGCTAGGGTGGGCCTAGGGGGCGCACCAGCCCACTATGGGCTGGTTCCCTCCCACTTCAGCCCATGGGGCCCTCCGGGATGGGTGGCCCCACCGGTGGACCTCGGGACCCTTCCGGTGGTCCCAGACAATACCGGTGACCGAAACTTTCCCGATGGCGAAATACCACTTCCTATATATAATTCTTTACCTCCGGACCATTCCGAAACTCCTCGTGACGTCCGGGATCTCATCCGGGACTCCGAACAACATTCGGTATACTGCATACTCATATTCATACAACCCTAGCGTCACCGAACCTTAAGTGTGTAGACCCTACGGGTTCGGGAGACACGTAGACATGACCGAGACGACTCTCCGGTCAATAACCAACAGCGGGATCTGGATACCCATGTTGGCTCCCACATGCTCCTCGATGATGTCATCGGATGAACCATGATGTCGAGGATTCGATCAAATCCCGTATACAATTCCCTTTGTCAATCGGTACGTTACTTGCCCGAGACTCGATCGTCGGTATCCCAATACCTCGTTCAGTCTCGTTACTGGCAGGTCACTTTACTCTTACCGTAATGCATGATCCCGTGACTAACCACTTAGTCAATTTGAGCTCATTATGATGATGCATTACCGAGTGGGCCCAGAGATACCTCTCCGTCATACGGAGTGACAAATCCCAGTCTCGATCCGTGTCAACCCAACACTTTCGGAGATACACGTAGTGCACCTTTATAGTCACCCAGTTACGTTGTGACGTTTGGTACACCCAAAGCACTCTTACGGTATCCGGGAGTTACACGATCTCATGGTCTAAGGAAGAGATACTTGACATCGAAAAAGCTCTAGCAAACGAACTACACGATCTTGTGCTATGCTTAGGATTGGGTCTTGTCCATCACATCATTCTCCTAATGATGTGATCCCGTTATCATTGACATCCAATGTCCATAGTCAGGAAACCATGACTATATGTTGATCAAACGAGCTAGTCAACTAGAGGCTCACTAGGGACATATTGTGGTCTATTTATTCACATGTGTATTACGATTTCCGGATAATACAATTATAGCATGAATAAAAGACAATTATCCTGAACAAGGAAATATAATAATAATCCTTTTATTATTGCCTCTAGGGCATATTTTCAACAGCTGCAACGGGGGAAGCTGCTGAAGATCAAGAGGAACTAGACGATGTGCCCGATGATGATGATCTCCGCCGGGTCATTGTCGATGCAAGGACGCAGTGCGAAAGTCAAAAGGAGAAGCTGAAGTTCGATCGCATGTTAAAGGATCACAAAAAAGGGTTGTACCCCAATTGCGAAGATGGCAACACAAAGCTCGATTACCATCTTGGAATTGCTGCGATGGAAGGCCGCGAATCTTGTGCTCGACAAAGGATTTGAGAAGCTACTGAAAATATTGAAGAAGAAGCTTCCAAAGGATAACGAATTGCCCGACAGTACGTACGCAGCATAGAAGGTCGTATGCCCTCTAGGATTGGAGGTGCAGAAGATACATGCATGCCCTAATGACTGCATCTTCTACCGCGGTGCGTACAAGGATTTGAACGCATGCCCGGTATGCGGTGCATTGTGGTATAAGATCAGACGAGATGACCCTGATGATGTTGACGGCGAGCCCCGCAGGAAGAGGGTTCCTGCGAAGGTGATGTGGTATGCTCCTATAATACCACGGTTGATATGACTGTTCATAAACAAAGAGCATGCCAAGTTGATGCGATGGCACAGTGAGGACCGTAAGGAAGACGGGAAGTTGAGAGCACCCGCTGACGGGTCGCAGTGGAGAAAAATCGAGAGAAAGTACTCGGCTGAGTTTGCAGGTGACCCAAGGAACGTATGGTTTGCTTTAAGCGCGGATGGCATTAATCCTTTCGGGGAGCAGCGCAGCAATCACAGCACCTGGCCCGTGACTCTATGTATGTATAACCTTCCTCCTTGGATGTGCATGAAGCGGAAGTTCATTATGATGCCAGTTCCCATCCAAGGCCCTAAGCAACCCGGCAACAACATTGATGTGTACCTAAGGCCATTAGTTGAAGAACTTTTCCAGCTGTGGAATGCAAACGGTGTACGTGCGTGGGATGAGCACAGACAGGAGGAATTTAACCTGCACGCGTTGTTGTTTGTAACCATCAACGATTGGACCGCTCTCAATAACCTTTCAGGACAGACAAATAAGGGATACCACGCATGCACGCACTGTTTAGCTGACACCGAAAGTATATATGTGGACAAATGCAGGAAGAATGTGTACCTGGGCCATCGCCGATTTCTTCCGACCAACCATCAATGTCGAAAGAAAGGCAATCATTTCAAAGGCGAGGTAGATGACCGGAAGAAGCCTGCCATGCGTACTGGTGATCACGTACTTGCTATGGTCAATGATTTACACGTAATCTTTGGAAAGGTCCCGGCGGACTAGCTGTTCTGAATGATGCTGAGGGACGCGCACCCATGTGGAAGAAGAAATATATATTTTGGGACCTACCCTACTGGAAAGACCTAGAGGTCCGCTCTTCGATCGACGTGATGCACGTGACGAAGAACCTTTGCGTGAACCTGCTAGGCTTCTTGGGCATGTACGGGAAGACAAAAGATACAGCTGAGGCACGGGAGGACCTGCAACGTTTGCACGGAAAAGACGGCATGCCTCCAAAGAAGTATGAAGGTCCTGCCAGCTATGCTCTTACCAAATAAGAGAAGGATATCTTCTTTGAATGCATGCTTAGTATGAAGGTACCGACTGGCTTCTCGTCGAATATAAAGGGAATAATAAATATGCCAGAGAAAAAGTTCCAGAACCTAAAGTCTCATGACTGCCACGTGATTATGACGCAAATGCTTCCGGTTGCATTGAGGGGGCTTGTACCGGAAAATGTCCGATTAGCCATTGTGAAGCTATGTGCATTCCTCAATGCAATCTCTCAGAAGGTGATTGATCCAGAAATCATACCAAGGCTAAGGAGTGATGTGGCGCAATGTCTTGTTGGTTTCGAGCTGGTGTTCCCACCATCCTTTTTCAATATCATGACGCACGTCCTAGTTCATCTAGTTGGCGAGATTGTCATTCTGGGCCCCGTATTTCTACACAATATGTACCCCTTTGAGAGGTTCATGGGAGTCGTAAAGAAATATGTCCGTAACTGCGCTAGGTCAGAAGGAAGCATCTCCATGGGCCATCAAACAGAGGATGTCATTGGGTTTTTTGTTGACTTCATTCCTGGCCTAAAGAAGATAGGTCTCCCTAAATCACTGTTTGAGGGGAGACCCATTTGGAAAAACACGCTTGGAGGGACTCAATAATATGCAGGGGACGGGCATTCTTGGTCTCAAGCACACTACAGTTCTCTGAGAACTCTACCTTGGTGACCCCGTATGTCAATGGACACAAGAACTGTCTGCGCTCCAAACACCAAGCAAAGGCGATTTAATGGATTACATGTGAACACATCAAGATTACTTTCAGCAGTTGGTTGGAAACACGTCTCGGAGGTGAGAACACTGTTTGTGATGAGCTGTACTTTCGTTGTCCAGGGACCATCTTCGATTGTATTGACTTACAAAGGATCTGAGATAAATGGGAATACATTTTACACGATCGCCCAAGATCAAAAGAGCGCCAACCAAAACAGCGATGTCCGCTTTGATGCACGACAACCAAGAGGAAAGGACACATATTATGGTTACATAGTGGACATATGGGAACTTGACTACGGACATGATTTTAAGGTCCCTTTGTTTAAGTGCAAGCTGGGTCAATCTTTTAGGAGGCGGGTGCAGGTAGACCCACAAGACGAAATGACAACAGTGGATCTCGAACAATCTTGGGTACACCGACGAACCGTTCGTCCTAGCCAATGATGTGGCACAGGTTATCTATGTGAAGGACATGTCTACCAAACCGAGAAAAGAAAAGATAAGGAAGTGAATACATCATACGATGAGCCAAAGCGCCACATAGTTCTTTTAGGAAAAAGGGACATCCTGTGAGTGGAGGGCAAGACAGACATGTCTGAAGATTATGAGAAGTTTCATGAAATTCCTCCCGTCAAAGTCAAGGCTGTCCCAAGCATCCTGATAAATGATGAAGATTATCCATGGTTACGACGCAATAAGCAAAGGACACAAGCTAAGAAAAAGTGAAGATTTTCTCTCCACAACTATTATGATGATACCATGCCAACTTTCAACCTTTCCGTAGTTCATCTGAAATGCTTGTTGTAACAGACGAGTTTCCGTAAGAAATCATGATACTTCAAAAGAGATTGCCCGTTTTTCAGAGTTCATTTGAAATGATGATACCCTGCTATGTGGGTGAAATGATGAAACCATGCCAACTTTTTTTCAGAGTTCATTTGAAATGCTTTTCAATTTCAGGGTCTTATAGCTCAAAATAATTAGTAAATGCATGAAAAATAATAAATGAAGTCAGAAAGGGATGAAAATTGATGATGTGGCTTTGAATGGTGCATTTTGAACACACAAAAAGTTAGGAGTTCAAATAAGTTTAAAAAAATGAAATCACTTTGAAACAGACGAGTTTCCGTATGAAATCCTGATACTTCAAAAGAGATTGTCCGTTTTGTACACGATGTGCATCCAGTTTTTGCCGTAACCCTCTCAACTTTCTTGCACATGCTATGTGGATGAAATGATGATACCATGCCAACTTTCCACTTTTCAGAGTTCATTTGAAATGCTTTTTAATTTCAGGGTCTTATAGCTCAAAGTAATCAGTAAATGCATGAAAAATAACAAATGAAGTCAGAAAGGGTTGAAAATTGATGATTTAAGTAGAAACCAAATAAAATAAAATAAACTTTAATAAAATATATAAGTAGAAACAAAATAAAATAAAATAAAATAAACTTTAATAACATAAATAAAATTTATGGACCTAAAATCACCAAAGTTGTTTCTGTTCAAAACATTATAAGCAAAAAGAATTTTCCTGAAATAAATAAAATAGCAACAGTAAGTATTTTGTTGTAAGTAGAAACAAAATAAAATAAATAAAGCAAAAAAGAAAAGAAAAAAACTGGGAAAAAAATAATAATAATGCCACCTACTAGGCCACTACTGCCTGAATACGACTAGAAACCCATCCATGGGCCAGGATTCAGGCCCGCAGAAGGCCCAGCAGGCCCACACGCATAGCAGTGCGAGATTAGACCGAGAGGCCTGCAGTTCCGAGGAGTTCAATGGAGGTGACAAGGCAGGGCTTATAAACCGGTCCTGCCGCTCCTCGGCTAGCGAGGTGGGACTAAACATCCCATCGCACCACGGCTTTGGCAGGCGCAAGACATTGGTCCCGGTTGGTGCCACGAACCGGGACCAATGCCCACATTTGGTCCCGGTTCGGGGAACCAACCGGAACCAATTCCCCCCCCCCCCCTTTAGTACCGGTTGGCGCCATCAACCGGGACCAAAGGCCTCTGCTTCCCGCCCTTTGGGCTGCTGAAAAGAGACCCCGATTGGTTCCACCAACCGGGACCAAAGCCTTTGCTATATAAGCAACACTTAGGAAAATTTCAGATTTCCCTACTTGATTGCCCCGCCCTTGACGCCGAGCTCATCGACACCGCCAGCTGCCCGCCGCCATCACCGTCGCCCGTGCCCCAGCCACGCCGGCGTCCGCCCGCCGCCGTCGTAAATCGTCGCCCTCGCCCCCCGCCGCCGTTGCCGTCGCCCTCCGCCACCTGAGTCGCCCTCCGCCGCCCCCGCTGTCGCCCTCGCCGGCCGCCCCCGATGTGAGCCGCCGCCACGGCTCTGTTTACTATTTTTTTATATAATGTGTATTATTTTTTTGTTCATTGCATTTTTTCATATATATAATGTATATATGTATGTGGTAGCTATATGATGAATGGATGTGGCTATGTATGTATGAATATAATGTTCATAGCATTTTTTTGTTTATATATGGTTTTTTTCATATATGTATTAATTTTTTATTTAGGTTGTTAGTAGATATCGATTTTAGGTTAGTGCATTTTAGGTTAGTGTAGAGGAAAAAGTAAAATAAGGAAAAGGAGGAAAAGATGAAGAAGGAAAGAAGGAAGAAGAAGAAGAAAAAGAAGGAGAGGAAGAAGGAGAAGAAGAAGGAGAAGAAGAGGAGAGTAAGAAGAGGAAAAAAGAGGAGAAATAAATAAGAAGAGGAAAAAAGAAGAAGAAAAAAGAGGAGAAGAAGAAAGGAATAGAGGAAAAGAAGAAAAAATAGAAAATATTCAATTTTTTCTTCTTCTCCTCTATTCCTTTCTTCGTCTCCTCTTTTTTTTCTTTTCTTCGATCTTCTCCTCTTTTTTTCTTCTTCTTCCTCTTCTTATTTTTTATCGGGTATGTCGTTCTCGATATACCCCCTCCCCGATAACTCGACATGAGGAGGGGGGGGGGTCGATAAATAATAGAACTAGTTAAACTAGTTGATTTAATAGAACTAATTTATTTATAGTAAGTGCTTAATTAGTAGTTGAAATAGTTGATTTAGTAAAACTACTTTATTTTACTATATATAGAAGTAGTTTATTTTTAGTAAGTACTACTTTATTTTATTTATAGTAGGTGCTTAGTAATTGAACTAGTTGATTTCATAAAACTACTTTATTTTACTATATATAGAAGTAGTTTATTTTTAGTAAGTACTATTTTATTTTATTTATAGTAATTAAGTGCTTAGTAGTAGTTGAACTAGTTGATTTAAGAAAACTACTTTATTTTACTATATATAGAAGTAGTTTATTTTTAGCAAGAAAATTAATAGAACTAGTTTATTTTTTTAGTTCAAGCAATTATTCCCGCATCAACATCGACGATGCCTATCCCGCATCCTCGTCGTCGACTCGGCGGAGGAGGCCGGTGAAAGTGCAACTATCCCAAGGTGGTTTTGGTAATTCCTAACAACATATAGCTCATTGAGCTAACATTATTCCAAGATAAATATTTCAGGAAAAGCTCAATGAATGGCATGGCATGGATGAGGAAAGTGGACCCCTCAAAATACTAAGGATAAAAGGATTGGCTCAAGCTCACAACTCAAGACTCTACATTTTATATTTTAGTGATCCAAGATCACATTGAGTCTATAGGAAAAGCCAATACTATCAAGGAGGGATGAGGTGTTGCTTAATGGCTTGCTTGCTCAAAGTGCTTAATGATATGCTCCAAAACCCTCAACTACTTTCTCACATCCACATATGACCTAAACCAAAAGTCAAACTCGGCCCCACCGATTCTTTCTATCCCGCGCCACCGAGTTCAGATGTCATAGCCACTGCCACAAACCCTAGGCAAATTGGTCTCACTGATAGGGATCTCGGTCTCACCGAGATGGGATTGTAATCTCTCTGTTTCCCTTCGTAACGTTTCGGTCCCACCGAGATGAGTGATTGGTCCCACCAAGATTGCAATATAAACTCTTTGTTTCCTTTTTGTAACATTTCGGTCTCACCGAAATGAGCGAATCAGTCCCACCTAGTTTACCTGACCAACTCTCTGGTTAGCTTATTACCAAAATCGGTCCCACCGAGTTTGTGTAATCGGTCTCACCGAGATTACGTTATGCCCTAACCCTAATCATATCGGTCCTACCGAGTTGCATGTCGGTCCCATCGAAAATCCTAACGGTCACTAGATTTGCTGAATCGGCCCGACCGAGTTTCTCAATTCGGTCCCACCGAGATTGGTAAGTTGTGTGTAACAGTTAGATTTTGTGTGGAGGCTATATATACCCCTCCACCTTCTCTTCATTCATGGAGAAAGCCATCAGAACGAACCTACACTTCCAATACACATTTTCTGAGAGAGAACCACCTGCCCTCGTGTTGAGGCCAAGATATTCCATTCCTACCATATGAATCTTGATCTCTAGCCTTCCCAAGTTGCTTTCCACTCAAATCTTCTTTCCACCAAATCCAAATCCTGTGAGAGAGAGTTGAGTGTTGGGGAGACTATCATTTGAAGCACAAGAGCAAGGAGTTCATCATCAACACACCATTTGTTACTTCTTGGAGAGTGGTGTCTCCTAGATTGGCTAGGTGTCACTTGCGAGCCTCTGACAAGATTGTGGAGTTGAACCAAGGAGTTTGTAAGGGCAAGGAGATCGCCTACTTCGTGAAGCTCTACCGCTAGTGAGGCAAGTCCCTCGTGGGCGATGGCCATGGAGGGATAGACAAGGTTGCTTCTTCGTGGACCCTTCGTGGGTGGAGCCCTCAGTGGACTCGCGCAACCGTTACCCTTCGTGGGTTGAAGTCTCCATCAAGGTGGAACCACGACAAAAACATCCGTGTCTCTCATACGTCTCCAACGTTTCTACTTTTCCAAACACTTTTGCCCTTGTTTTGGACTCTAACTTCCATGATTTGAATGAAACTAACCCGGACTGACGTTGTTTTTAGCAGAACTGCCATGATGTTGTTTTATGTGTAGAAAAGAAAAGTTCTCAGAATGTCCTGGAAATCCATGGAGGCACCTTTTGGAATTAATAAGAATTTTTGGCGAAAGAATTAATGCCAGGGGCCCACAGCCTGTCCACGAGACAGGGGGGCGCGCCCCCCTAGGGCGCGGCCTCCTATCTCGTGGGCCCCCAGGACCTCCACCGACGTCAACTCCAACTCCATATATTCACATTCGGGGAGAAAAAATTCAGAGAGAAAGTTTCATCGCGTTTTACTCGGGAGGTCTGATCTGGAGTCCGTTCGGGGCTCCGGAGAGGGGGATTCGTCGTCGTCGTCATCATCAACCATCCTCCATCACATATTTCATGATGCTCACCGACGTGCGTGAGTAATTCCATCATAGGCTTGCTGGAAGGTGATGGGTTGGATGAGATTTACCATGTAATCAAGTTAGTTTTGTTAGGGTTTGATCCCTAGTATCCACTATGTTCTGAGATTGATGTTGCTATGACTTTGCTATGCTTAATGCTTGTCACTAGGGCCCGAGTGCCATGATTTCAGATCTGAACCTATTATGTTTTCACGAATATATGTGTGTTCTTGATCCTATCTTGCAAGTCTATAGTCACCTATTATGTGTTATGATCCGACAACCCCGAAGTGACAATAATCGGGATACTTCCAATGATGACCGTAATTTGAGGAGTTTATGTATTCACTATGTGCTAATGCTTTGTTCCGGTTCTCTATTAAAAGGAGGCCTTAATATCCCTTAGTTTCCGCTAGGACCCCGCTTCCACGGGAGGGTAGGACAAAAGATGTCATACAAGTTCTTTTCCATAAGCACGTATGACTATTTACGGAATACATGCCTACATTACATTGATGAATTGGAGCTAGTTCTATATCACCCTATGTTATAGCTATTGCATGAGGAATCGCATCCGGCATAATTATCCATCATCGATCCATTGCCTACGAGCTTTTCACATATTGTTCTTCGTTTATTTATTTTTCCGTTACTCTTTATTACAACTACTACAAAAACCTAAAAACATTTATCTTTACTTTTGCTACCGTTACCTTTATTATCATACCACTTTATCTACTAAACACTTTGCTGCAGATACTAAGTTATCCAGGTGTGGTTGAATTGACAACTCAACTGCTAATACTCAAGAATATTCTTTGGCTCCCCTTGTGTCGAATCAATAAATTTGGGTTGAATACTCTACCCTCGAAAGCTGTTGCGATCCCCTATACTTGTGGGTTATCAAGACTAATTTCTGGCGCCGTCGCCGGGGAGCATAGCTCTATTCTCTGAGTCACTTGGGATTTATATCGGTTGATCACTATGAAGAACTTGAAAGACGCTAAGACCAAGATTTTGCCCTCAACTACGAGGGGGGGTAAGGAACTTCCATCTAGCTCTGCACTAGATTCTCCTTTTGTTATTAGTAAGCTTGCGACACCTAAACCTGCTACTGCTATGAATTCTGATATGTCGCATGTTATGGATGATGCCACTTCTGCTATGCATGATGAAACTACTTCTATGCGTGATACTACTTTGCCATTAGGTGAATTTCTTGATGAACAACTTGCTAGAGTTAGAGGGAATGAAATTACTGAAGATCCTATTACTGATGATAGTGATGATGAAGGTTCCCCCAATGATTATGTTTTACCTGTCGTTCCTAAGGGTTATGTTATGAATGAAAAAGCTGCTATGGAAATCCTTGCTTGCAATGATAGAAATGATCTTAAGAAATTATTAGCTAAATGGAAGCAGCAGTCTCTTAATGCTAGAATGAAACCCGATCCTGCTTTTGCTACTTCACCTATACGTATTCTTGATAAGGATTATGAATTCTCAGTTGATCCTGATATTATTACTTTAGTTGAATCTGATCCTTTTTATGGCCTTGAATCTGAAACTGTTGTGGAACATCTTACAAAGTTGAATGATATAGCCACCTTGTTTACTAATGATGAGAAGTCTCGCTATTTATATATCCTTAAGATATTTCCGTTCTCATTAAAGGGTGATGCTAAGACTTGGTATAATTCTCTTGCTCCTGGTTGTGTGCGTAGTCCCTAGGATATGATTTATTACTTCTCTACTAAATATTTCCCTGCTCATAAGAAACAAGCTGCCTTGCGGGAAATATATAATTTTGTGCAAATCAAAGAAGAGAGTCTCCCACAAGCTTGATATCTTTTATAATGGACTAACCGATGCTTCCAAGGACTACTTGGATAGTTGTGCTGGTTGTGTTTTCAGGGAAAGAACAGTCGACGAAGCTGAAAGACTATTGAATAATATGTTGACTAATGAAAATAATTGGACTCTTCCCGAGCCAGTTCCTGAAGTAATTCCCGAACCAATTGAGCCAACTCCTGAGCCTATTCCTAAAGCCACTCCGAAGAAGAGAGGTATTTTATTTCTCAGTCCTGAAGATATGCAAGAGGCAAAGAAATCAATGAACGAAAAAGGTATTAAAGCTGAAGATGTTAAGAATTTACCACCTATTGAAGAAATACATGGTCTTAATATACCGCCTGAAGAACCACATTGTCTTGATAACCTGACACAGGTAGTAAAGCTAAATTCTCTCTATAGATACGATAAATTTGAAATACCCTCTACTAAATTTCATAGCCCATGCTTAGATGAATTTGATGACTTTATGGCTAGACAAGAAAGTTTTAATGCTTATGTTGGTAGAGAGTTAAAGAATAATGCTTTCGAGATAGGACGCATAGGTGATAATATGGCTAGTGTTAAAAATGAACTTCACCGCGTTAGCAAATATGCTTCTATGGTTGCTACTCAAGCTGAGCAAGTACTCAAAGCTCAAAATGATTTTCTTGATGAATTGAATAATAAAAATGACTTTGCTGTTAGAGTGGCTACTAGAACTGGTAGAATGACTCGGGAACCTTTGTGTCCTGAAGGCCACCCTAAGAGAATCGAGCAAGATTCTCAGAGAAATAATTTAGAGACACCTAGTTCTTCTAAAAAGAAGAAGAATAAAAACGAACTTTGCATGATTCTAGTGAACCTACTGTAGACACACCTGAGAATCCCAATGATATTTCTATTTCTGATGCTGAAACACAATCAGGTGATGAACATGAACCTAGTGATAATGTTCATGTTGATGCTCAACCTAGCAAAGACAATGATGTAGAGATTTGTTGGGGAACGTAGTAATTTCAAAAATTTCCTACGCACACGCAAGATCATGGTGATGGCATAGCAACGAGAGGGGAGAGTATTGTCCACGTACCCTCGTAGACCGTAAGCGGAAGCGTTATGACAACGCGGTTGATGTAGTCATACGTCTTCACGATCCGACCGATCCAAGTACCGAACGTACGGCACCTCCGAGTTCAGCACACATTCAGCTCGATGGCGATCCCGGACTCCGATCCAGCAAAGTGTCGAGGATGAGTTCCGTCAACCTGACGGCGTGATAGCGATGATGATGCTCTACCGACGCAGGGCTTCGCCTAAACTCATGACGATATGACCGAGGTGGAATATGGTGGAGGCGGGCACCGACACGGCTAAGGAACGATCCGTAGATCAACTTGTGTGTCATGGGGTGCCCCTGCCCCGTATATAAAGGAGCAAAGGCGGGAGGAGGCCGGCCCTAGGAGGGCGCGCCAAGTGTGGAGTCCTACTAGGACTCCCTAGTCCTAGTAGGATTCCACCTCCCTTGTTGGAGTAGGAGAAGGGGAAAGAGGGGAGAGGAAAAGGAAAGGGGGCTGCGCCTTGTCCAATTCGGACCAGAGGGGGCGCAGGCCTCCTTCCTTTAGCCTATCTCCTCTATTCCCGTATGGCCCAATAAGGCCCATATACTCCCGGCGAATTCCCGTAACTCTCCGGTACTCCAAAAAATACCCGAATCACTCGGAACCTTTCCGAACTCCGAATATAGTCGTCCAATATATCGATCTTTACGTCTCGACCATTTCGAGACTCCTCGTCATGTCCCCTTTCTCATCCGGGACTCCGAACTCCTTTGGTACATCAAAACTCATAAACTCATAATATAAGCATCGCCGAAACCTTAAGCGTGCGGACCCTACGGGTTCGAGAACTATGTAGACATGACCTAGAACTATTCTCGGTCAATAACCAATAGCGGAACCTGGATGCCCATATTGGCTCCTACATATTCTACGAAGATCTTTATCGGTCAAACCGCATAACAACATACGTTGTTCCCTTTGTCATCGGTATGTTACTTGCCCGAGATTCGATCGTCGGTATCCAATACCTAGTTCAATCTCGTTACGGCAAGTCTCTTTACTCGTTACGTAATGCATCATTCCGTAACTAACTCATTAGTTACATTGCTTGCAAGGCTTATAGTGATGTGCATTACCGAGAGGGCCCAGAGATACCTCTCCGATAATCGGAGTGACAAAACCTAATCTCGAAATACGCCAACCCAACATGTACCTTTGGAGACACTTGTAGTACTCCTTTATAATCACCCGATTACGTTGTGACGTTTGGTAGCACCCAAAGTGTTCCTCCGTAAACGGAGTTGCATAATCTCATAGTTACAGGAACATGTATAAGTCATGAAGAAAGCAATAGCAACATACTAAGCGATCAAATGCTAAGCTAACGGAATGGGTCAAGTTAATCACATCATTCTCCTAATGATGTGACCCGTTAATCAAATGACAACTCTTTTGTCCATGGTTAGGAAACATAACCATCTTTGATAAACGAGCTAGTCAAGTA
The DNA here is from genome assembly GCA_021605145.1 of Aegilops bicornis. Taxonomy (NCBI): domain Eukaryota; kingdom Viridiplantae; phylum Streptophyta; class Magnoliopsida; order Poales; family Poaceae; genus Aegilops; species Aegilops bicornis. The sequence continues at coordinate 80,875,682 of CM038674.1, read as the reverse complement.
GAGGCATACTAGTGACACTATGTTTTGTCTATGTATTCACACATGTATTATGTTTCCGGTTAATACAATTCTAGCATGAATAATAACCATTTATCATGATATAAGGAAATAAATAATAACTTTATTATTGCCTCTAGGGCATATTTCCTTGATCTCCCACTTGCACTAGAGTCAATAATCTAGTTCACATCGCCATGTGATTTAACACCAATATTCATATCTCAGATATGATTAACACCCATAGTTCACATCGTCATGTGACCAACACCCAAAGGGTTTACTAGAGTCAATAATCTAGTTCACATTGCAATGTGATTAACACCCAAAGAGTACTAAGGTGTGATCATGTTTTGCTCGTGAGAGAAGCTTAGTCAATGGGTCTGCCACATTCAGAGCCGTATGTATTTTGCAAATATTCCATGTCTACAATGTTCTGCACGGAGCTACTCTAGCTAATTGCTCCCACTTTCAATATGTATCCAGATTGAGACTTAGAGTCATCTGGATCGGTGTAAAAAGCTTGCATCGATGTAACTCTTTACAACGGGATCTTTTATCACCTCCATAACTAAGGATATTCTTGACCGCTGTCCAATGATCTACTATTAGATCAAAATTGTATTCCTTTGCCAAACTCAGAGTAAGGTATACAATAGGTCTGGTACATAGCATAGCATACTTTATAGAACCTATGACTGAGGCATAGAGAATGACTTTTCATTCTTCTTTCTATTTTCTGCCGTGGTCGGGCTTTGAGCCTTACTCAATTTCACACCTTGTAACACAGGCAAGAAACCTTTTCTTTGACTGTTCCATTTTGAACTACTTCAAAATCTTGTCAAGGTATGTACTCATTGAAAAACTTATCAAGTGTCTTGATCTATCTCTATAGATCTTGATGCTCAATATGTAAGCAGCTTCCGAGGTCTTTCTTTTAAAGAACTCCTTTCAAATACTCCTTTATGCTTTCCGGAAAAATTCTACATCATTTACGATCAACAATATGTCATTCACATATACTTATCGAAATGTTGTAGTGCTCCCACTCACTTTCTTGTAAATACAAAGGCTTCTCCAAAAGTGCATGTATAAAACCATATGCTTTGATCACACTATCAAAGCGTTTATTCCAACTCGAGATGCTTGCACCAGTCCATAGATGGATCATTTGAAGCTTGCACATTTTGTTAGCTCCTTTAGGATTGACAAAACCTTCTGGTTGCATCATATACAACTCTTCTTTAATAAATCCATTAAAGAATGTAGTTTTGACATCCATTTGCCAGATTTCATAAAATGTGGCAATTGCTAACATGATTCGGACAGACTTAAGCATCGCTACAGTTGAGAAAATCTCATTGTAGTCAACACCTTGAACTTGTCGAAAACCTTTTTGCAACAAGTCGAGCTTTGTAGATAGTAATACTACTATCAGCATCTATCTTCCTCTTGAAGATCCATTTATATAATATGGCTTGCCGATCATCGGGCAACTCCATCAAAGTCCATACTTTGTTCTCATACATGGATCCCATCTCAGGTTTCATGGCCTCAAGCCATTTCGGAATCTGGGCTCATCATCGCTTCCTCATAGTTCGTAGGTTCATCATGGTCTAGTAACATGACTTCCGAACATGATTACCGTACCACTACAGTGCGGATCTTACTCTGGAAGACCTACGAGGTTTGGTAGCAACTTGATCTGAAGTTTCATGATCATCATCATTAACTTCCTTACTAATTGGTGTAGGAATCACTTGGAACTGATTTACGTGATGAACTACTTTCCAATAAGGGAGAAGGTACAATTACCTCATCAAGTTCTACTTTCCTCCCACTCAGTTCTTTCGAGAGAAACTTCTTCTCTAAAAAGGATCCATCTTAGCAACGAATAACTTGCCTTCGGATCTGTGATAGAAGGTGTACCCAATAGTTACCTTTGGGTATTCTATGAAGACGCACTTCTCCGATTTGGGTTCGAGCTTATCGGTGAAAACTTTTTCACATAAGCATCACAACTCCAAACTTTAAGAAAGCGACAGCTTAGGTTTCTTTGTTAAACCATAGTTCATACGGTGTCGTCTCAACGGATTTAGATGGTGCCCTATTAAGCGTGAATGCAGCTGTCTCTAATGCATAACCCATAAGCGATAGTGGTAAACCGATAAGAGACATCATAGATCGCACCATATCTAGTAAAGTACGATTCTGACGTTCGGACACACCATTACATTGTGGTGTTCCAAGTAGCGTGAGTTCTTGAAACTATTTCACATTGTTTCAAATGAAGACCAAACTCGTAACTCAAAAATTCATCTCCACAATCAGATCGTAGAAACTTTACTTTTCTTGTTACGATGATTTTCCACTTCACTCTAAAATTCTTTGAACTTTTCAAATGTTTCAGACTTATGTTTCATCAAGTAGATATACCCATATCTGCTCAAATCATCTGTGAAGGTCAGAAAATAACAATACACGCCGCGAGCCTTAACACTCATTGGATTGCATACATCGGTATGTATTATTTCCAATAAGTCAGTAGCTCGTTCCATTGTTCCGGGGAACGGAGTTTTAGTCATCTTGCCCAAAAGGCACGGTTCGCAAGCATCAAATGATTCATAATCAAGTGATTCCAAAAATCCATCTTTTATGGAGTTTCTTCATGCGTTTTACACCGATATGACCCAAACGGCAGTGCCACAAATAAGTTGCACTATCATTATTAACTTTGCATCTTTTGGCATTAATATTATGAATATGTGTATCACTACGATCGAGATCCAACAAACTATTTTCATTGGGTGTATAACCATCGAAGGTTTTATTCATGTAAAAAGAATAACAATTATTCTTTAACTTTAAATGAATAACCGTTTTGCAATAAACATGATCAAATCATATTCATGCTCAACGCATAAGCGCTAAATAACATTTATTTGGCTTCTAACACTAATCTCGAAAATATAGGGAGTGTGTGATGATGATCATATCAATCTTGGAACTATTTCCAACACTCATTGTCACTTCCCTCAACTAGTCTACATTTATTATGTAACTCCTGTTTCGAGTTACTAATCTTAGCAACCGAACAAGTATCAAATACTCGGGGCTACTATAAACACTAGTAAGGCACACATCAAACACCTGTATATCAAATATACCCTTGTTCACTTTGCCACCCTTCTTATCTACCAAATATTCAGGTTATTTTTGCTTCCAGTGATCATTTCCTTTGCAGTAGAAGCACTTTCGGTTTCAGTCTTTGGTACAGCTTTGGGCTTCTTGGCGGGGCGACAACTTGCTTGTCATTCTACTTGAAGTTCCCTTTCTTTCCCTTTGCCCTTTTCTTGAAACTAGTGGTCTTGTCAATCATCAACACTTGATGCTCTTTTCTTGATTTCTACCTTCGTCGATTTCAGCATCACGAAGAGCTTGGGAATTACTTTTGTCATCCCTTGCATATTATAGTTCATCACGAAGTTCTACTAACTTGGCGATGGTGACTAGAGAATTCTGTCAATCACTATCTTATCCGGAAGATTAACTCCCACTTGATTCAAGCGATTGAAGTACCGGACAATCTGAGCACATGCTCACTAGTTGAGCGATTCTCCTCCATCTTTTAGCTATAGAACTTGTTGGAGACTTCATATCTCTCAACTCGGTATTTGCTTGAAATATTAAATTCAACTCCTGGAACATCTCATATGGTCCATGACGTTCAAAACGTCTTTGAAGTCCCGATTCTAAGCCGTTAAGTATGGTGCACTAAACTATCAAGTAGTCATCATATTGAGCTAGCCAAACGCTCATAACGCCTCGCATTTGCTCCTGCAATAGGTCTGTCACCTAGCGGTGCATTAAGGACATAATTCTTACGTGCAGCAATGAGGATAAACCTCCGGATCACGGATCCAATCCGCATCATTGCTACTAACATTTTTCAATACAATTTTCTCTAGGAACACATATAAAAACATAGGGAAGCAAAAACATAGGGAAGCAACAACGTGAGCTATTGATCGACAACATAATTTGCAAAATACTACCAGGACTAAGTTCATGATAAATTAAAGTTCAATTAATCATATTACTTAAGAACTCCCACTTAGATAGACATCTCTCTAGTCATTTAAGTGATTACGTGATCCAAATCAACTAAACCATGTCCGATCATCACGTGAGATGGAGTAGTTTCAATGGTGAACATCACTATGTTGATCATATCTACTATATGATTCACGTTCGACCTTTCGGTCTCCGTGTTCCGAGGCCATATCTGTATATGCTAGGCTCGTCAAGTTTGACCTGAGTATTCCGCGTGTGCAACTGTTTTGCACCCGTTGAATTTGAACGTAGAGCCTATCACACCCGATCATCATGTGATGTCTCAAAGACGAAGAACTTTCGCATAGCGGTGCATACTCGGGAGAACACTTCTTGATATTTAGTGAGAGATCATCTTATAATGCTACCGTCAATCAAAGCAAGATAAGATGCATAAAGGATAAACATCACATGCAATCAATATAAGTGATATGATATGGCCATCATCATCTTGTGCTTGTGATCTCCATCTCCGAAGCACCGTCGTGATCACCATCGTCACCGGTAGCGACACCTTGATCTCCATCGTAGCATCGTTGTCGTCTCGTCAACTATTGCTTCTCGACTATCGCTACCGCTTAGTGATAAAGTAAAGCAATTACATGGCGCTTGCATCTCATACAATAAAGCGACAACCATATGGCTCCTGCCGATTGCCGATAACTTCGGTTACAAAACATGATCATCTCATACAATAAAATATAGCATCACGTCTTGACCATATCACATCACAACATGCCCTGCAAAAACAAGTTAGACGTCCTCTACTTTGTTGTTGCAAATTTTTACGTGGCTGCTACGGGCTGAGCAAGAACCGTTCTTACCTACGCATCAAAACCACAACGATAATTTGTCAAGTTGGTGTTGTTTTAACCTTCACAAGGACCGGGCGTAGCCACACTCGGTTAAACTAAAGTGAGAGAGACAAACACCCGCCAGTCACCTTTAAGCAACGAGTGCTCGCAGCGGTGAAACCAGTCTCGCGTAAGCGTCTGGCGTAATGTCGGTCCGGGCCGCTTCATCTCATAATACCGCCGAACCAAAGTATGACATGCTGGTAAGCAGTATGACTTGTATCGCCCACAACTTACTTTTGTTCTACTCGTGCATATGACATCTACGCATAAAACCAGGCTCGGATGCCACTGTTGAGGAACGTAGTAATTTCAAAAATTTCCTACGCACACGCAAGATCATGGTGATGGCATAGCAACGAGAGCGGGAGAGTATTGTCCACGTACCCTCGTTGACCGTAAGCGGAAGCGTTATGACAACGCGCTTGATGTAGTCCTACGTCTTCACGATCCGACCGATCCAAGTACCGAACGCACGACACCTCCGAGTTCAGCACACATTCAGCTCGATGACGATCCCGGACTCGATCCAGCAAAGTGTCGGGGATGAGTTCCGTCGGCCTGACGGCGTGGTAGGACGATGATGATGCTCTACCGGCGAGGGCTTCGCCTAAACTCCATGACGATATGACCGAGGTGGAATATGATGGAGGGGGCACCGCACACGGCTAAGGAACGATCCGTAGATCAACTTGTGTGTCATGGGGTGCCCCTGCCCCTGTATATAAAGGAGCAAGGCGGAGGAGGCCGGCCCTAGGAGGCGCGCCAAGTGTGGAGTCCTACCGGGACTCCCTAGTCCTAGTAGGATTCCACCTCCCTTGTTGGAGTAGGAGAAGGGGAAGAGGGAGAGGAAGAAGGAAAGGGGCTGCGCCCTTGTCCAATCGGACCAGAGGGGACGCAGGCCTCCTTCCTTTTAGCCTATCTCCTCTATTCCCGTATGGCCCAATAAGGCCCATATACTCCCCGGCGAATTCCCGTAACTCTCGGTACTCCGAAAATACCGAATCACTCGGAACCTTTCCGAACTCGAATATAGTCGTCCAATATATCAATCTTTACGTCTCGACCATTTCGAGACTCCTCGTCATGTCCCGATCTCATCCGGGACTCGAACTCCTTCAGTACATCAAAACTCATAAACTCATAATATAAGCATCGCCGAAACCTTAAGCGTGCGAACCCTACGGGTTCGAGAACTATGTAGACATGACCTAGAACTATTCTCGGTCAATAACCAATAGCGGAACCTGGATGCCCATATTGGCTCCTACATATTCTACGAAGATCTTTATCGGTCAAACCGCATAACAACATACGTTGTTCCCTTTGTCATCGGTATGTTACTTGCCCGAGATTCGATCGTCGGTATCCAATACCTAGTTCAATCTCGTTACCGGCAAGTCTCTTTACTCGTTACGTAATGCATCATTTCATAACTAACTCATTAGTTACATTGCTTGCAAGGCTTATAGTGATGTGCATTACCGAGAGGGCCCAGAGATACCTCTCCGATAATCGGAGTGACAAAACCTAATCTCGAAATACGCCAACCCAACATGTACCTTTGGAGACACCTGTAGTACTCCTTTATAATCACCCGATTACGTTGTGACGTTTGGTAGCACCAAAGTGTTCCTCCGGTAAACGGAGTTGCATAATCTCATAGTTACAGGAACATGTATAAGTCATGAAGAAAGCAATAGCAACATACTAAACGATCAAATGCTAAGCTAACGGAATGGGTCAAGTTAATCACATCATTCTCCTAATGATGTGACGCCGTTAATCAAATGACAACTCTTTTTTCCATGGTTAGGAAACATAACCATCTTTGATAAACGAGCTAGTCAAGTAGAGGCATACTAGTGACACTATGTTTTGTCTATGTATTCACACATGTATTATGTTTCCGGTTAATACAATTCTAGCATGAATAATAAACATTTATCATGATATAAGGAAATAAATAATAACTTTATTATTGCCTCTAGGGCATATTTCCTTCAAGATTGAACCTGCCGTTGATCTTGATAACCCACAATCAAAGAATCAACGTTATGATAAGAGAGATTTTGTTGCTAGGAAGCACGGTAAAGAAAGAGAACCATGGGCTCAGAAACCCATGCCGTTTCCTCCTAAACCATCCAAGTCAAAGGATGATGAGGATTTTGAGCGCTTTGCTGAAATGATTAGACCTGTTTTCTTACGTACGCGCTTAACTGATATGCTTAAAGTAAATCCTTATGCTAAGTATATGAAGGATATCATCACAAATAAAAGAAAGATACCGGAAGCAAAGATTTCCAACATGCTTGCTAATTACACTTTTAAGGGTGGAATACCAAAGAAACTTGGAGATCCGGGTGTACCAACTATACCATGCTCTATTAAAAGAAATTATGTTAGAACTGCTTTATGTGATCTTGGAGCCGGTGTTAGTGTTATGCTTCTCTCTTTATATCGTAGACTTGAATTGAATAAGTTGACACCTACTGAAATATCTTTGCAAATGGCTGATAAATCAACTGCTATACATGTCGTTATTTGTGAGGATGTGCCTGTTGTGGTTGCAAATGTCACTATTTTAACGGACTTTGTTATTCTTGATATTCCTGAGGACGATAGTATGTCTATTATCCTTGGTAGACCTTTTCTTAATACTGCAGGGGCTGTTATTGATTGCAACAAAGGCAATGTCACTTTTCATGTTAATGGTAATGAGCATACGGTACATTTTCCGAGGAAACAATCTCAAGTCCATAGATCAATTCTATTGAAAAAGTTCCAACTATCATTTTGGAGGTTTTGAATTTCCTCTCCCTACTGTCAAGAAAAAGTATGATATTCTTATTGTTGGGGATTTTCATATCCCCGTTGAGGTAACTTAGTGTTATTCCAAATTTCTCCGGTTCCGTGTTATTCGGAATGAGTTTGTTAACAAGACTTGATCAACCTTGTTAGTGGGTTCATTTTGATGATCACGAGATGGATGAAACTAGAAGGCACAACCTTCTGTACCCTCTTTTTACTTTATGTTATTTAGAATAAATAAAGCAAAAATAGTATTATCCATCTGTTTTCTGAATTATCCGTGCATTAAAAAAATAGTCCGAAAATAAAAGAGCTCCAAATGCCGTGCAAATTTAGTATGTTTTTTTCTGCAATTTTTGAGGATTTTAGGCATTGAAAACACTGCAGGAAGGGCAAGCACCAGGCCACGAGAGAGGAGGGCGCCCCCCCCCCCCTGTAGGGCGCGCCTCCATGTCTGGTGGCCCCTGGTGCCCCCCTCCACTTATGCCAGCACCCACACACTTCATCTTCTACCCAAAAAAATTCCCATCTAGCTCAAGCACGAGTCCTAGCTCATTTTGCTGCGATTTTCGATCTCTTAGCTCAAAGCTCCATTCGCAAAACTGCTTTTGGAGATTGTTGCTTGGTATGTGACTTCTCCATTGGTCCAATTAGTTTTTGTTCTAGTGCTTTATTCATTGCAAATTTTTGCTGCATAGGTGACCATGTTCTTGAGCTTGCATGTTAAATTTTTGAGGTCCCAAGCAATTCCAATGCACGATATAGGCTCTAGGCACTTGTAGGAGTAGTTGTTATCAATCTTGTTTAGTTTTATTCACTTTTATTTTGAAGTTACTAAAATTTCAGAAATTTTCAGAAAATGTTAAGGAGGCTTTTTAAAGGCTCTTCTAGCTAAAGCTCTCAGAAAAAACAAGCCAAAGAGAAGGAAAAAGCCAAGTATAATCTTCCTCGCTTAGCGGAAGTACGATCGTGCGAATGGCCATGTGAGGATTTCTTGAAAGAAGCCGTAATTCATGAAGACTTTTATGCTTTAATCGAGACTGCAGGCCTCACCGGTTTCATGAACGACCGAATTGATCAGTATCTCTTACTCACCAATACTTTCGTGCAAAACTTTTATTATTATCCTAAGAAATCACCGCCTACAGTATCATTTCATTTATATGATGAATTGAAAGAAATTTCTTTACGTCATTTTTGCGCGGTATGTAGGATACCTTATGAGGGAGAATTAGATGAACCCCATCGTGAAGATGTGGGCGGCTTTGTTATTACTATTGTTGTGGAGGAGCCAAAGATGGGCTCCGAGGCGAAGGTCTCTAGCATACACTTTCCTGTTTTACGCTACTTTGCCATATTTGCTAGTAGATGCTTGATTGGTCGTGGAAATAGTGGAAATTTGAGCGTTCCAGATATTATTATTCTTCAACATGCTTTGCTAGGAGACAATACTTTTAGTATGGGTGTCGTTGTTGCTAAACGGCTGGCCCTGAATCGTACAAAAGGCCCCATATTTCGAGGTATCTATGATGCACGTCTTGCTGAACATTTTCAGATACCCATTAGGCACCATGAGGAGGAGGAGACAAAATTACCTCCTCACATTTTAGATTACAAGAGCATGGTAGCACACAAGTTTATTGTTGACAACGAAGAGAAGATGCTCTTGTATAGACTTAGATTCGATAAGAAACACTTTGATTTTATTATTTTGCCTGCACCTCTGTTATTTGATTTGCTTGAAGAAACCGTCTTGTCACGCCGGAAGCGGTGAACAACCATCTAGCCCAAGCTTTTACTCCGGAACCTGAACCTGAGCTGGAACCTGAACTGGACCCTTATCGTCCATCATCTGTCCAGTGGGATCCGGAGATGACCAGCCAGTGGTATCCTGATTACACCTCCCACTACACCGGGGAGAGTAGCGGCGGTCCTTAGTATTAGACCAACTTAGGCCAAAAGCCTAAGCTCGGGGGAGTACGTATTTCTCACCGACTTTACATTCATGTTCACACACTAGTCGTCGGTTCTCATACTCTTTCATTGTATTATCCATGCTAGTTTAAATTTCTTTTTCTAGTTTTCTTCTTGTGTGTTTCACAAACCTTAAGAAAAACCAAAAAAAATTAGTTAGTTTAATTTCCATGCTTGTAGCAGAAATTAAAATGAAAACCCAAAAAGATTTCTCGTTCTTCTTTTTACTTGTTGGGAGCTTTCCCGTGTAAATAGTTTTATTTTTCTTTTCTTTCTATTGGGGGTGGAGAAGACCATATTGAAAATGTTTAGTGGCTCTCATATGCATGATTGTTTATTTAACTTAGAGCCTGTATTACTTGTCTTCTCTCTTGAGTTGAATGCTTGCAGATTCCAGCTTAGTCCAATGCACGTGCACCCTTATTATTCTACATATCGTTCGGTCGTGCGAGTCAAAGGCAATAATGACGATATATGATGGACTTATTGGGATGAGAAATGCTGGTATGAACTCGACCTCTTTTGTTTTTGTAAATATGATGAGTTCATCCTTCCTGATTCAGCTATTATGAAGTAAACATATTTGCAATGACATTTAGAGATTATAGTTGCTTGTGCCATGCTTGATTAGCTATGAGTTATAATGGTTTACCTTGCGTGCCAACATGCTATTAGAATGATTATGACGTGATATGATGGGATGGTATCCTCCTTTGAATAAATTGAGTGACTCGACTTGGCACATGTTCACACATGTAGTTGAATCAAATCAACATAGCCTTCATGATATTTATGTTCATGGTGGATTATATCCTACTCATGCTTGTTCTCGGTGTGAATTAATTTTGATGCATGTTTATGACTGTTGTCGCTCTCTCAGTTGGTCGCTTCCCAGTCTTTTGCTAGCCTTCACCTGTACTAAGCGGGAATACTGCTTGTGCATCCAAACTCCTTAAACCCCAAAGTTGTTCCATATGAGTCCACTATACCTACCTATATGCGGTATTTACCTGCCGTTCCAAGTAAATTTGTATGTGCCAAACTCCAAACCTTCAAATGAAATTCTGTTTTGTATGCTCGAGCAGCTCATGTTACAACTAGGGCTGCCTATATCTTCCATGCTAGGTGGGTTATTCTCAAGAGGAGTGGACTCCGCTCCTCATTCACGAGAAAGGGCCGGTAAGCGGGATGCCCAGTCCCATGATCCAAAAAGATCAAAGAAAATCAAAATAATTAAACAAAACTCCCTCAGGGCTGTTGTATGTTGGAGGCACTCGTTGTTTCGAGCAAGCAATGGATTGATGCTTGTTGGTGGGGGGAGTATAAACCTTTACCATTCTGTTTGGGAACTGCCAATAATGCATGTAGTATGGAAGATACAGCCATCTCATAGTTGTTGCGTTCACAGCGAAAGTATGCCACTCAAAATGTTATTCAATCTCTATTTTAAAATCGAGCTCTGGCACCTCTACAAATCCCTGCTTCCCTCTGCGAAGGGCCTATCTATTTACTTTTATGTTAAGTCATCACCCTTCTTATTAAAAGCACCCGCTGGAGAGCACACTGTCATTTGCATTCATTATTATTGTTTTATATTGGGTATGACTTGACTGGATCTCTTTTACCATGAATTACAATGTTTAGTCAGTCCTTGATCTTTAAAGGTGCTCTGCATTTATGTTTTGCGGTCTCAGAATGGGCTAGCGAGATACCATTTTGTTATATCATGTTATAATTATGTTGAGAAAGTGTTGTCATCCGAGTTTTATTATTATGGCTCACTAGCTGACTATGTTATTGATATGAGTAATTGTGAGACCTATGTGTTATTGTGAGTACGGTTAGTTCATAATATTTGCTGAAACTTGAATGATGGCTTTTCATGTTTACAACAACAAGAGCAAACAGAGTCTGTAAAATTTTTTCTTTATCACTTTCAGTTTATCAATTGAATTGCTTGAGGACAAGCAAAGGTTTAAGCTTGGGGGAGTTGATACGTCTCCAACGTATCTACTTTTCCAAACACTTTTGCCCTTGTTTTGGACTCTAACTTGCATGATTTGAATGAAACTAACCCGGACTGGCGTTGTTTTCAGCAGAACTGCCATGATGTTGTTTTATGTGTAGAAAAGAAAAGTTCTCGGAATGTCCTGGAAATCCACGGAGGCACTTTTTGGAATTAACAAGAATTTTTGGCGAAAGAATTAATGCCAGGGGACCCACAGCCTGTCCACGAGACAGGGGGTGCCACCCCCCCTAGGGCGCGGCCTCCTATCTCGTGGGCCCCCTGGACCTCCACCGACGTCAACTCGAACTCCATATTTTCACGTTCGGGGAGAAAAAAAATCAGAGAGAAAGTTTCATCGCGTTTTACGACACAGAGCCGCCGCCAAGCCCTAATCTCTCTCGGGAGGGCTAATCTGGAGTCCGTTCGGGGCTCCGGAGAGGGGGATTTGTCACCGTCGTCATCATCAACCATCCTCCATCACCAATTTTATGATGCTCACCGTCGTGCGTGAGTAATTCCATCATAGGCTTGCTGGACGGTGATGGGTTGGATGAGATTTACCATGTAATCAAGTTAGTTTTGTTAGGGGTTGATCCCTAGTATCCACTATGTTCTGAGATTGATGTTGCTATGACTTTGCTATGCTTAATGCTTGTCACTAGGGCCCAAGTGCCATGATTTCAGATCTGAACCTATTATGTTTTCAAGAATATATGTGTGTTCTTGATCCTATCTTGCAAGCCTATAGTCACCTATTATGTTTTATGATCCGACAACCCCGAAGTGACAATAATCGGGATACTTCTCGGTGATGACCGTAATTTGAGGAGTTCATGTATTCACTATGTGCTAATGCTTTGTTCCGGTTCTCTATTAAAAGGAGGCCTTAATATCCCTTAGTTTCCGCTAGGACCCCGCTTCCACGGGAGGGTAGGACAAAATATGTCATACAAGTTCTTTTCCATAAGCACGTATGACTATTTACGGAATACATGCCTACATTACATTGATGAATTGGAGCTAGTTCTATATCACCCTATGTTATAGCTATTGCATGAGGAATCGCATCCGGTATAATTATCCATCACTGATCCATTGCCTATGAGCTTTTCACATATTGTTCTTCGCTTATTTACTTTTCCGTTACTACTGTTACAACTACTACAAAAACCCAAAAACATTTATCTTTACTTTTGCTACCGTTACCTTTATTATCATACCACTTTTGCTACTAAACACTTTGCTGCAGATACTAAGTTATCCAGGTGTGGTTGAATTGACAACTCAACTGCTAATACTCAAGAATATTGTTTGCCTCCCCTTGTGTCGAATCAATAAATTTGGGTTGAATACTCAACCCGCGAAAGCTGTTGCGATCCCCTATACTTGTGGGTTATCAGTCTCCAATTGCATTTGAATTCTCCAAACCCTTCCCTTTACATTATTGCAAGTTGCATGCTTTATTTTCCGCTGCTCGTATACTCTTTGCATGCTTGCTTGAATTGTGTTAAGATTGCTTGACTTGTGCTAAGATAGCTAAAATCTACCGAAGACTAAAATTGGGAAAAGGATAAGTTTTTATTTAGTCAAGTAGTCTAATCACCCCCCGTCTAGAGATACTTTCGATCCTACAAGTGGTATCAGAGCTTTGGTCTCCATTTGCTTTGATTTCCATAGCTTTTGGTGGTCATAGCCTTGGTTTCACAACCTAGGAGAGTATGGCGTCTAGCGAGGGAAATTACCACCGTAGAGGTCCTTACTTTTATGGTACAAATTTTGCTAGTTAGATGCATAAGATGAAAATGCATATTCTTGGACATAACCCCGCCGTTTGGGCTATTGTGTGTATTGGCTTGCAAGGTGAATTCTTTGATGGGAGAGAACCGAACCGTGAAGCTAGCGCGGAAGAGTTGAAGATGCTGCAATACAACGCTCAAGCTTGTGATATCCTCTTCAATGGATTTTGCCCCGAAGAATTCAACAAAATCAGCCTCCTTGAGAATGCAAAGGAAATTTGGGATACTTTGATTGATATGCATGAAGGTACCGACTCCGTCAAGGAATCCAAGTTGGATGTGCTTCAAAGTCAACTTGACAAGTTCAAAATGAAGGATGGTGAAGGTGTCGCTGAAATGTACTCTAGGCTTGCTCTTATCACAAATGAGATTGCCGGCTTAGGAAGTGAAGAGATGATCGATAGATTCATCATCAAGAAGATCCTAAGAGCCTTGGATGGAAAATATGATACCGTGTGCACATTGATCCAAATGATGCCCAATTACAAAGATCTCAAGCCAACGGAAGTCATTGGAAGAATTGTTGCCCATGAGATGTCACTCAAGGATAAGGAGGAACTTCACAACAAATCAAGTGGTGCTTACAAAGCCTCATGTGAAGCCCCACATCATCAAGTGAGAAACAAACCTTCAATGAAGAATTGAGCTTAATGGTGAAGAACTTCAACAAATTCTACAAGAGTAGAAGCAAAGAGAAAAGCTCCAAGTCAAGGTCCTACAATGACAAAAGATCTTCTAGTCGGGAGCGTAATTGCTACAATTGTGAAAGACCCGGACACTATTCCAATGAGTGTACGGCACCATACAAAAGAAGGGAAGATTCTGCAAAAAGAAGAAGTAGAAGAGAAGAATCACCACCAAGAGAGAGAAGGAGTAGAGATGATCGTTATGAACGAAGACCTGATACGTCTCCAACGTATCTACTTTTCCAAACACTTTTGCCCTTGTTTTGGACTCTAACTTGCATGATTTGAATGAAACTAACCCGGTTGTATTTGTTTTCAGCAGAACTGCCATGATGTTGTTTTATGTGTAGAAAAGAGAAGTTCTCGGAATGTCCTGGAAATCCACGGAGGCACTTTTTGGAATTAATAAGAATTTTTGGCGAAAGAATTGCCCACAGCCTGTCCACGAGACAGGGCCCCCTCCCCCTAGGGCTTGGCCTCCTATCTCGTGGGCCCCCTGGACCTCCACCGACGTCAACTCCAACTCCATATATTCACGTTCGGGGAGAAAAAAATCAGAGAGAAAGTTTCATCGCGTTTTACGACACGGAGCCGCCGCCAAGCCCTAATCTCTCTCAGGAGGGCTGATCTGTAGTCCGTTCGGGGCTCCGGAGAGGGGAATTCGTTGCCGTCGTCATCATCAACCATCCTCCATCACCAATTTCATGATGCTCACCGCCGTGCGTGAGTAAATCCATCATAGGCTTGCTGGACGGTGATGGGTTGGATGAGATTTACCATGTAATCAAGTTAGTTTTGTTAGGGTTGGATCCCTTGTATCCACTATGTTCTGAGATTGATGTTGCTATGACTTTGCTATGCTTAATGCTTGTCACTAGGGCCCGAGTGCAATGATTTCAGATCTGAACCTATTATGTTTTCACGAATATATGTGTGTTCTTGATCCTATCTTGCAAGTCTATAGTCACCTATTATGTGTTATGATCCGACAACCCCGAAGTGACAATAATCAGGATACTTCTCGGTGATGACCGTAATTTGAGGAGTTCATGTATTCACTATGTGCTAATTCTTTGTTCCGGTTCTCTATTCAAAGGAGGCCTTAATATCCCTTAGTTTCCGCTAGGACCCCGCTTCCACGGGAGGGTAGGACAAAATATGTCATACAAGTTCTTTTCCATAAGCACGTATGACTATTTGCGGAATACATGCCTACATTACATTGATGAATTGGAGCTAGTTCTATATCACCCTATGTTATAGCTATTGCATGAGGAATCGCATCCGGTATAATTATCCATCACTGATCCATTGCCTACGAGCTTTTCACATATTGTTCTTCGCTTATTTACTTTTTCGTTACTACTGTTACAACTACTACAAAAACCCAAAAACATTTATCTTTACTTTTGCTACCGTTACCTTTATTATCATACCACTTTTGCTACTAAACACTTTGTTGCAGGTACTAAGTTATCCAGGTGTGGTTGAATTGACAACTCAACTGCTAATACTCAAGAATATTCTTTGGCTCCCCTTGTGTCGAATCAATAAATTTGGGTCGAATAGTCTACCCTCGAAAGCTGTTGCGATCCCCTATACTTGTGGGTTATCAGTCTCCAATTGCATTTGAATTCTCCAAACCATTCCCTTTACATTCTTGCAAGTTGCATGCTTTATTTTCCTCTTCTCATATACTCTATGCATGCTTGCTTGAATTGTGTTAAGATTGCTTGACTTGTGCTAAGATATCTAAAATCTGCCGAAGACTAAAATTGGGAAAAGGATAAGTTTTTATTTGGTCAAGTAGTCTAATCACCCCCCCTCTAGACATACTTTCGATCCTACAAGTGGTATCAGAGCTTTGGTCTCCATTTGCTTTGATTTCTATAGCTTTTGGTGGTCATAGCCTTGGTTTCCCAACCTAGGAGAGTATGGCGTCTAGCGAGGGAAATTATCACCGTAGAGGTCCTTACTTTTATGGTACAAATTTTGCTAGTTGGAAGCATAAGATGAAAATGCATATTCTTGGACATAACCCCGCCGTTTGGGCTATTGTGTGTATTGGCTTGCAAGGTGAATTCTTTGATGGGAGAGAACCGAACCGTGAAGCTAGCGCGGAAGAGTTGAAGATGCTGCAATACAACGCTCAAGCTTGTGATATCCTCTTCAACGGACTGTGCCCCGAAGAATTCAACAAAATCAGCCTCCTTGAGAATGCAAAGGAAATTTGGGATACTTTGATTGATATGCATGAAGGTACCGACTCCGTCAAGGAATCCAAGTTGGATGTGCTTCAAAGTCAACTTGACAAGTTCAAAATGAAGGATAGTGAAGGTGTCGCTGAAATGTACTCTAGGCTTGCTCTTATCACAAATGAGATTGCCGGCTTAGGAAGTGAAGTGATGATCGATAGATTCATCATCAAGAAGATCCTAAGAGCCTTGGATGGAAAATATGATACCGTGTGCACATTGATCCAAATGATGCCCAATTACAAA
Organism: Aegilops bicornis; assembly: GCA_021605145.1. Taxonomy (NCBI): domain Eukaryota; kingdom Viridiplantae; phylum Streptophyta; class Magnoliopsida; order Poales; family Poaceae; genus Aegilops; species Aegilops bicornis. Next base: position 80,858,942 of record CM038674.1, on the reverse strand, counting down.
GATCTCAAGCCAACGGAAGTCATTGGAAGAATTGTTGCCCATGAGATGTCACTCAAGGATAAGGAGGAACTTCACAACAAATCAAGTGGTGCTTACAAAGCCTCATGTGAAGCCCCCACATCATCAAGTGAGAAACAAACCTTCAATTAAGAATTGAGCTTAATGGTGAAGAACTTCAACAAATTCTACAAGAGTAGAAGCAAAGAGAAAAGCTCCAAGTCAAGGTCCTACAATGACAAAAGATCTTCTAGTCGGGAGCGTAATTGCTACAATTGTGAAAGACCCGGACACTATTCCAATGAGTGTACGGCACCATACAAAAGAAGAGAAGATTCTCCAAAAAGAAGTAGAAGAGAAGACTCACCACCAAGAGAGAGAAGGAGTAGAGATGATCGTTATGAACGAAGACCTGATACGTCTCCAACGTATCTACTTTTCCAAACACTTTTGCCCTTGTTTTGGACTCTAACTTGCATGATTTGAATGAAACTAACCCGGACTGACGCTGTTTTCAGCAGAATAGCCATGATGTTGTTTTATGTGTAGAAAAGAAAAGTTCTCGGAATGTCCTGGAAATCCACGGAGGCACTTTTTGGGATTAATAAGAATTTTGGGTGAAAGAATTAATGCCAGGGGGCCCACAGCCTGTCCACGAGACAGGGGGGTGCCCCCCCTAGGGCGCGGCCTCCTATCTCGTGGGCTTCCTGGACCTCCACCAACGTCAACTCCAACTCCATATATTCACGTTCGGGGAGAAAAAAATCAGAGAGAAAGTTTCATCGCGTTTTACGACACGGAGCCGCCGCCAAGCCCTAATCTCTCTCAGGAGGGCTGATCTGTAGTCCGTTCGGGGCTCGGAGAGGGAATTCGTTGCCGTCGTCATCATCAACCATCCTCCATCACCAATTTCATGATGCTCACCGCCGATGCGTGAGTAATTCCATCGTAGGCTTGCTGGACGGTGATGGGTTGGATGAGATTTACCATGTAATCAAGTTAGTTTTGTTAGGGTTGGATCCCTAGTATCCACTATGTTCTGAGATTGATGTTGCTATGACTTTGCTATGCTTAATGCTTGCCACTAGGGCCCGAGTGCCATGATTTCAGATCTGAACCTATTATGTTTTCACGAATATATGTGTGTTCTTGATCCTATCTTGCAAGTATATAGTCACCTATTATGTGTTATGATCCGACAACCCCGAAGTGACAATAATCAGGATAATTCTCGATGATGACCGTAATTTGAGGAGTTCATGTATTCACTATGTGCTAATGCTTTGTTCCGGTTCTCTATTAAAAGGAGGCCTTAATATCCCTTAGTTTCCTCTAGGACCCCGCTTCCACGGGAGGGTAGGACAAAAGATATCATACAAGTTCTTTTCCATAAGCATGTATGACTATTTACGGAATACATGCTACATTACATTGATGAATTGAAGCTAGTTCTATATCACCTATGTTATAGCTATTGCATGAGGAATCGCATCCGGCGTAATTATCCATCACTGATCCATTGCCTACGAGCTTTTCACATATTGTTCTTCGCTTATTTACTTTTCCGTTGCTACTGTTACAACTACTACAAAAACCCAAAAACATTTATCTTTACTTTTGCTACTGTTACCTTTATTATCATACCACTTTTGCTACTAAACACTTTGCTGCAGATACTAAGTTATCCAGGTGTGGTTAAATTGACTACTCAGCTGCTAATACTCAAGAATATTCTTTGGCTCACCTTGTGTCGAATCAATAAATTTGGGTTGAATACTCTACCCTCGAAAGCTGTTGCGATCCCCTATACTTGTGGGTTATCAAGACTAATTTCTGGCGCCGTTGCCGGGGAGCATAGCTCTATTCTTTGAGTCACTTGGGATTTATATCTATTGATCACTATGAAGAACTTGAAAGACGCTAAGACCAAGATTTTTCCCTCAACTACGAGGGGAGGTAAGGAACTTCCATCTAGCTCTGCACTAGATTCTCCTTCCGTTATTAGTAAGCTTGCGACACCTAAACCTGCTACTGCTATGAATTCTAATATGTCGCATGTTATGGATGATGCCACTTCTGCTATGCATGATGAAACTACTTCTGTGCGTGATACTACTTTGCCATTAGGTGAATTTCTTGATGAACAACTTGCTAGAGTTAGGGGAATGAAATTACTGAAGATCCTATTACTGATGATAGTGATGATGAAGGTTCCCCCAATGATTATGTTTTACCTGTCGTTCCTAAGGGTTATGTTATGAATGAAAAAGCTGCTATGGAAATCCTTGCTTGCAATGATAGAAATGATCTTAAGAAATTATTAGCTAAATGGAAGCAGCACTCTCTTAATTCTAGAATGAAACCCGATCCTGCTTTTGCTACTTCACCTATATGTGTTACTGATAAGGATTATGAATTATCTGTTGATCTTGATATTATTACTTTAGTTTAATCTGATCCTTTTTATGGCCTTGAATCTGAAACTGTTGTGGCACATCTTACCAAGTTGAATGATATAGCCACCTTGTTTACTAATGATGAGAAGTCTCGCTATTTATATATCCTTAAGATATTTCCGTTCTCATTAAAGGGTGATGCTAAGACTTGGTATAATTCTCTTGCTCCTGGTTGTGTGCGTAGTCCCCAGGATATGATTTATTACTTCTCTGCTAAATATTTCCCTGCTCATAAGAAACAAGCTGCCTTGCAGGAAATATATAATTTTGTGCAAATCAAAGAAGAGAGTCTCCCACAAGCTTGGGGGAGGCTTCTCCGGTTACTTAATGCTTTGCCTGATCATCCTCTTAAGAAAAATGAAATACTTGATATGTTTTATAATGGACTAACTGATGCTTCCAAGGACTACTTGGATAGTTGTGCTGGTTGTGTTTTCGAGGAAAGAACAAATGACGAAGCTGAAATACTATTGAATAATATGTTGACTAATGAAAATAATTGGACTCTTCCAGCCAGTTCCTCAAGTAATTCCTGAACCAATTGAGCCAACGCTTTGAGCCTATTCCTAAACCCACCAAGAAGAGAGGTGTTTTATTTCTCAGTCCTGAAGATATGCAAGAGGCAAAGAAATCAATGAAAGAAAAAGGTATTAAAGCTGAAGATGTTAAGAATTTCCCACCTATTGAAGAAATACATGGTCTTAATATACCGCCTGAAGAACCACATTGTCTTGATAACCCGACACAGATAGTAAAGGTAAATTCTCTCTATAGATATGATAAAGTTGAAATACCCTCTACTAAATTTCATAGCCCATGCTTAGATGAATTTGATGACTTTATGGCTAGACAAGAAAGTTTTAATGCTTATGTTGGTAGAGAGTTAAAGAATAATGCTTTCGAGATAGGACGCGTAGGTGATAATCTGGCTAGAGTTAAAGATGAACTTCACCGCGTTAGCAAATATGCTTCTATAGTTGCTACTCAAGCTGCAAGTACTCAAAGCTCAAAATGATTTGCTTGATGAATTGAATAATAAAAATGACTTTGCTGTTAGAGTGGCTACTAGAACTGGTAGAATGACTCAGGAACCTTTGTATCCTGAAGGCCACCCTAAGAGAATCGAGCAAGATTCTCAGAGAAATAATTTAGAGACACCTAGTTCTTCTAAAAAGAAGAAGAAGAAAAACGAACTTTGCATGCTTCTAGTGAACCTACTGTAGACACACCTGAGAATCCCAATGATATTTCTATTTCTGATGCTGAAACATAATCAGGTGATGAACATGAACCTAGTGATAATGTTCATGTTGATGCTCAACCTAGCAAAGACAATGATGTAGAGAATGAACCTGCTGTTGATCTTGATAACCCACAATCAAAGAATCAACGTTATGATAAGAGAGATTTTGTTGCTAGGAAGCACGGTAAAGAAAGAGAACCATTGGTTCAGAAACCCATGCCCTTTCCTCCTAAACCATCCAAGTCAAAGGATGATGAGGATTTTGAGCGCTTTGCTGAAATGATTAGACCTATTTTCTTACGTATGCGCTTAACTGATATGCTTAAAGTAAATCCTTATGCTAAGTATATGAAGGATATCATCACAAATAAAAGAAATATACCGGAAGCTGAGATTTCCACCATGCTTGCTAATTACACTTTTAAGGGTGGAATACCAAAGAAACTTGGAGATCCGGGTGTACCAACTATAACATGCTCTATTAAAAGAAATTATGTTAGAACTGCTTTATGTGATCTTGGATCTGGTGTTAGTGTTATGCCTCTCTCTTTATATCGTAGACTTGAATTGAATAAGTTGACACCTACTGAAATATCTTTGCAAATGGCTGATAAATCAACTGTTATACCTGTCGGCATTTGTGAGGATGTGCCTGTTGTGGTTGCAAATGTCACTATCTTAACGGACTTTGTTATTCTTGATATTCCCGAGGACGGTAGTATGTCTATTATCCTTGGTAGACCTTTTCTTAATACTGCAGGGGCTGTTATTGACTGCAAAAAAGGCAATGTCACTTTTCATGTTAATGGTAATGAGCATCTTGTACATTTTCCGAGGAAACAATCTCAAGTCCATAGCATCAATTCTATTGAAAAGTTCTAACTATCATTATTGGAGGTTTCGAATTTCCTCTCCCTACTGTCAAGAAAAAGCATGATATTCTTATTGTTGGGGATTTTCATATCCCCGTTGAGGTAACATAGTGTTATTCGAAATTTCTCCGGTTCCGTGTTATTCGGAATGAGTTTGTTAACAAGACTTGATCAACCTTGTTAGTGGGTTCATTTTGATGATCACGAGATGGATGAAACTAGAAGGCACAACCTTCTGTACCCTCTTTTTACTTTCTGTTATTTAGAATAAATAAAGCAAAAATAGTATTAGCCGTCTGTTTTCTGAATTATCCGTGCATTAAAAAATAGTCCAAAAATAAAAGTGCTCCAAATGCCCTGCAAATTTAGTATGATTTTTTCTGGAATATTTGAGGATTTTAGGCACTGAAAACACTGCAGGAGGGGCAAGCACCAGGCCACGAGAGAGGAGGGCGCCCCCCCCTATAGGGCGCGCCCCCCTGTCTCATGGGCCCCTGGTGGCCCCCCTCCACTTATGCCAGCACCCACACACTTCATCTTCTACCCAAAAAAAATCCCCATCCAGCTCAAGCACGAGTTCTAGCTTGTTTTCCTGCGATTCTCGATCTCTTAGCTCAAAGCTCCATTCGCAAAACTGCTTTGGGAGATTGTTGCTTGGTATGTGACTCCTCCATTGGTCCAATTAGTTTTTGTTCTAGTGCTTTATTCATTGCAATTTTTTGCTGCATAGGTGACCTTGTTCTTGAGCTTGCATGTTAAATTTTTGAGGTCCCAAGCAATTCCAATGCATGATATAGGCTCTAGGCACTTGTAGGACTAGTTGCTATCAATCTTGTTTAGTTTTATTCACTTTTATTTTGAAGTTACTAAAATTTCAGAAATTTTCAGAAAAGAAATATGCTCAAGATTGTACCAAGGAGGTTCCTCGGCAAAGAAAGGGCCAAGGATTGCTATCGTGAACAAGATGTTAATTTGCCAAGGGACGCAAATGTACGGGCTTGTGAGTGGCCATCCGATGATTTTATGGTCGAAGCAGTGCTTCAAGGAGGAATTTGACGCATATGTGTGTAATGCCGAAATGGAGGACTTCTTACAAGATAAGTGTCCTCAATATTATCAATTGACTGATTCCTTTGTGCGGAGGTTCGAATATATTTCTACGCGTAATTCTCCTAGTGTCATGTTTGATATTTATGGTACATCTTATACCATGGATTTAGAGGATTTCACAACTGCTTGCAAACTCCGCAGTGGGGTAATATTAATGATCCTCCCAAATCTGAATTTAGAGATTTTCTTGCTAGTGTTACTGTGGGAGAATCTAGGGACGTAGCACAAGCTACCATAGGGAGCATTCATTTTCCTGCTTTACATTACTTTGCTCTCTTTATTGGTAGATGCATTAACGGTAAGGACGAGGTATGTCACATGTGTGCCCCTGATCTTTGTGTCCTCAAGAGTGCTGTGTCAGGTTATAAAGGTTATAACTTCGGGGCAATAGTTGCACGTAGGTTGCAGAATAATAATAGAAGGGGTGATTTCTTTGGAGGAATTTATGCAACCCGTGTGGCTAATTTTCTTAATATAGCTCCACGAGAGGGGGATATGATTGTACCTCCTGTTTATTTGGATAAAGAAGCTCTGTTTGATCATCATTTTTTTGAGAGGAATGAACAATTCCTCCATTATCGACTAATCTATGACAGACGCAACGCCGTCCCTGTTACTCTTCCTGCTCCCTACCTTTTTGATTATCAGGCAAAAGGAAGATATGCTGTCACCAGGGAAGAAGCAACTGAATATGAGAGGGGAATGGAGGCAGCTCGCCAACACACTGCTGCTCAGGAGGCGGTCGCCTCTGCATCTCAGTACTACCCCAGTTTCACTTATGGATATCAGCCAGACGGTCATTGGTATTAGACCAACTTAGGCCAAAAGCCTAAGCTTGGGGGAATGCGTATTTCTCACCGACTTTACATTCATGTTCACACACTAGTCGTCGGTGCTCATACTCTTTCATTGTATTATCCATGCTAGTTTAATTTTCTTTTTCTAGTTTTCTTCTTGTGTGTTTGATAAACCTTAAGAAAAACCAAAAAGATTAGTTAGTTTAATTTCCATGCTTGTAGTAGAAATTAAAATGAAAACTCAAAAAGATTTCTCGTTCTTCTTCTACTTGTTGAGAACTTTCCCGTGTAAATAGTTTTATTTTTGTTTTCTTTCTTTTGGGGGTGGAGAAGATCATATTGAAAATGTTTAGTGGCTCTCATATGCATGATTGTTTAATTAACTTAGAGCCCATATTACTTGTCTTCTCTCTTGAGTTGAATGCTTGCAGATTCCAGCTTAGTCCAATGCACATGCACTCTTATTATTATACACAACGTTTGATCGTGTGAGTGAAAGGCAATAATGACGATATATGATGGACTTATTGGGATGAGAAAAGCTGGTATGAACTCGACCTCTTTTGTTTTTGTAAATATGATGAGTTCATCGTTCCTGAGTCACCTATTATGAAGTAAACATATTTGCAATGACATTTAGAGATTATAGTTGCTTGTGCCATGCTTGATTAGCTATGAGTTATAATGGTTTACCTTGCGTGCCAACATGCTATTAGAATGATTATGACGTGATATGATGGGATGGTATCCTCCTTGAATAAATTGAGTGACTCGACTTGGCACATGTTCACACATGTAGTTGAATCAAATCAACATAGCCTTCATGATATTTATGTTCATGGTGGATTATATCCTACTCATGCTTGTTCTCGGTGTGAATTAATTTTGATGCATGTTTATGACTGTTGTCGCCCTCTCAGTTGGTCGCTTCCTAGTCTTTTGCTAGCCTTCACCTGTACTAAGCGGGAATACTGCTTGTACATCCAAACTCCTTAAACCCTAAAGTTGTTCCATATGAGTCCACTATACCTTCCTATATGCGGTATTTACCTACCGTTCCAAGTAAATTTGTATGTGCCAAACTCCAAACCTTCAAATGAAATTCTGTTCTGTATGCTCGAGCAGCTCATGTTACAACTAGGGCTTCCTATATCTTCCATGCTAGGTGGGTTATTCTCAAGAGGAGTGGACTCCGCTCCTCATTCACGAGAAAGGGCCGGTAACCAGGATGCCCAGTCCCATGATCCAAAAAGATCAAAGCAAATCAAAATAATTAAACAAAACTCCCACGGGGCTGTTGTATGTTGGAGGCACTCGTTGTTTTGAGCAATCCATGGATTGATGCTTGTTGGTGGTTGGGGGAGTATAAACCTTTACCATTCTGTTTGGGAACTGCCTATAATGCATGTAGTATGGAAGATACAGCCATCTCATAGTTGTTGCGTTGACAGCGAAAGTATGCCGCTCAAAATGTTATTCAATATCTATTTTAAAATCGAGCTCTGGCACCTCTACAAATCCCTGCTTCCCTCTGCGAAGGGCCTATCTATTTACTTTTATGTTGAGTCATCACTCTTCTTATTAAAAGCACCCACTGGAGAGCACACTGTCATTTGCATTCATTATTATTGGTTTATATTGGGTATGACTTGATTGGATCTCTTTTACCATGAATTACAATGTTTAGTCAGTCCTTGATCTTTAAAGGTGCTCTGCATTTATGTTTTGCGGTCTCAGAAAAGGCTAGCGAGATACCATTTTGTTATATCATGTTATAATTATTTTGAGAATGTGTTGTCATCCGAGTTTTATTATTATGGCTCGCTAGCTGATTATGTTATTGATATGAGTAATTGTGAGACCTATGTGTTATTGTGAGTATGGTTAGTTCATAATATTTGCTGAAACTTGAATGCTGGCTTTTGATGTTTACAACAACAAGAGCAAACAGAGTTTGTAAAAGTTTTTCTTTATCACTTTAAGTTTATCAACTGAATTGCTTGAGGACAAGCAAAGGTTTAATCTTGGGGGAGTTGATACGTCTCCAACGTGTCTACTTTTCCAAACACTTTTGCCCTTGTTTTGGACTCTAACTTGCATGATTTGAATGAAACTAACCCGGACTGACGCTGTTTTCAGCAGAATCGCCATGATGTTGTTTTATGTGTAGAAAAGAAAAGTTCTCGGAATGTCACGGAAATCCACGGAGGCACTTTTTGGAATTAATAAGAATTTTGGCGAAAAGAATTGCCTGACACTGTCCACGAGACAGGGCCCCTCCCCCTAGGGCTTGGCCTCCTATCTCGTGGGCCCCCTGGACCTCCACCGACGTCAACTCCAACTCCATATATTCACGTTCGGGGAGAAAAAAATCAGAGAGAAAGTTTCATCGTGTTTTACGACACGGAGCCGCCGCCAAGCACTAATCTCTCTCGGGAGGGCTGATCTGGAGTCCGTCCGGGGCTCCAGAGAGGGGGATTCATCGCCGTCGTCATCGTCAACCATCCTCCATCACCAATTTCATGATGCTCACCGTCGTGCGTGAGTAATTCCATCGTAGGCTTGCTGGACGGTGATGGGTTGGATGAGATTTACCATGTAATCAAGTTAGTTTTGTTAGGGTTTGATCCCTAGTATCCACTATGTTCTGAGAATTATGTTGCTATGACCTTGCTATGCTTAATGCTTGTCACTAGGGCCCGAGTGCCATGATTTCAGATCTGAACCTATTATGTTTTCACGAATATATGTGTGTTCTTGATCCATCTTGCAAGTCTATAGTCACCTATTATGTGTTATGATCCGACAACCCCGAAGTGACAATAATCGGGATACTTCTCGGTGATGACTGAGGGAGTCCTGGACTAGGGGGTGTCCGGATAGCCGAACTATCATCTTTGGCCGGACTCCTAGACTATGAAGATACAAGATTGAAGACTTCGTCCCGTGTCCGGATAGGACTTTCCTTGGCGTGGAAGGCAAGCTTGGCAATACGGATATGTAGATCTCCTACCATTGTAACCGACTCTGTGTAACCCTAACCCTATTCGGTGTCTATATAAACTGAAGGGTTTTAGTCCGTAGGACAGAACAACAATCATACCATAGGCTAGCTTATAGGGTTTAGCCTCTCTGATCTCGTGGTAGATCTACTCTTGTACTACCCATATCATCAATATTAATCAAGCAGGAGTAGGGTATTACCTCCATCGAGAGGGCCCGAACCTGGTAAAAACATCGTGTCCCTTGTCTCCTGTTACCATTCGCCTAGACGCACAGTTCGGGACCCCTACCGAGATCCGCCGGTTTTGACACCGACATTGCTGCTTTCATTGAGAGTTCCTCTGTGTCGTCACCGATAGGCCCGATGGCTCCTTCAATCATCAGCAACGACGCAGTCCAGGGTGAGACCTTTCTCCCCGGACAGATCTTCGTATTCAGCGGCTTGGCACTGCGGGCCAATTCGCTTGGCCATCTGGAGCAGATCGAAAGCTACACCCCTGGCCATCAGGTCAGGTTTGGAAGTTTAAACTACACGGCTGGCATCCGCGGAGACTTGATCTTCGACGGATTCGAGCCACAGCCAAGCGCGCCGCACTGTCTCGATGGGCATGATCTAACTCTGCCGCCGAACAGTGTCCTGGAGGCCGCACTAGTGTCTGCTCCGAACATTGATTCGGAGCCGATCTCGCCGATCGAGGATGGTTGGTTGGACACCACCTCGGGGGCTGAAATCTCTACAGCGATCGAGCCGAACACTATCCCTGTCCGTCATGGCTTCGTGGACTCCTGTGTGCCGGACTCAACCTTCCGCTACCGCCACCGAATCCGATTGGGCGCCGGTTATGAAATTCACCGCCACGGACATCTTTCAGCACTCGCCCTTTGGCGATATCCTGAACTCATTAAAGTCTCTCTCTTTGTCAGGGGAGCCCTGGCCAAACTATGGTCAGGAAGGTTGGGATTCGGACGACGAAGAAATTCAACGCCCACCCACCACCCACTTTGTAGCCACTGTCGTTGATCTAACCGACATGCTCGACTTCGACTCCGAAGACATCGACGGTATGGACGACGATCTTGGAGACGACCAAGAACCAGCGCCTACTGAGGGACGGAAGGCCACCTCGTCATATGACATATACATGGTGGACATCCCAAAAGATGGGAACGGCGATGGAACAGCGGAGGATGACCCCTCCAAGAAACAACCCAAGCGTCGACGTCAGCGGCGCCGCTCTAAATCCCTCCATAGTAAAAACGGCGATTCCGGCACGGGAGACAATAATACCCCGGATAGTGCCGAAGATGACCCCCTCCAGCAGGACTCAGCGCCGGAGGAGGGAGAAGCAAGCCCGCACGACAGTGCGGCAGAAAGAGAGGTAGAGGACGAAAATTATGCGCCCCCCTCCGAAGACGAGGCAAGCCTCGACGACGACGAATTCGTCGTGCCAGAGGACCCTGTCGAACAAGAGTGTTTTAAAAGCATGCTAAAGGCCACGGCAAGCAGCCTCAAGAAAGCAGCAACAGCTTAGAGTCGACCAAGACCTGCTAGTCGGCAGATGGATCAAGTCCTTGCAGCGAAGAGTATGAACTCGAACGCCCCTCCAAAAGCTACCCCAAACGCAGGCCGTTGCCTCGATCAGGAGGAAGCACCCACGTCACCAGCAAGACGACATGGCAGACCGGCCACCCGTGCGCAGCGAACAGAAGCCTTCGCCCTCCGCTCAAGCCACGCCCCGACGCCGCTCAAAAAGTACCAAGGCAAGGGAAAACGCGCCGGACTTGCGAGATATATTGGAGGATAAGGAAAAGCATACAAGATCGATCTACAGATCGCGTGGGCGTAACGACTCGGGATGATTACCGCCACGCCGGATACAGCAAACCCGCCCGGCCAAACACGATGAGACAAAGCTCATATGAGCTACGCCGTGATATAGCCCAATCTGAGGCGCCGACACCCACTATGCTTCACAGATGAAGTAATGGATCATCAAATCCTCGAGGGCTTCAAACCCGTAAACATCGAATCATACGATGGTACCACAGATCCTGCGGTGCGGATCGAGGACTATCTCCTCCATATCCACATGGCCCGTGGTGATGATCTACATGCCATCAAATACCTCTCACTCAAGCTTAAAGGACCAGCTCGGCATTGGCTCAACAGCTTGCCGCCAGAGTCAATCGGTTGTTGGGAGGACACGAAGCCGCATTCCTTGATAACTTCCAGGGCACATATGTGCGACCACCGACGCCGATGACCTTAGCCATATAATTCAGCAGCCGGAAGAATCGGCGGACAATTCGGACGCGGTTCCTAACAAAGAAAAATCAGATCGTCGACTGTCCGGATGCAGAGGCGCTAGCAGCCTTCAAACACAATATCCGCGACGAGTGGCTAGCCCGGCACCTAGGACAGGAAAAGCCGAAATCCATGGCAGCCCTCACCACACTCATGACCCGCTTTTGTGCGGGAGAGGACAGCTGGCTAGCTCGAAGCAACAACTTGGCCAAACACCCTGGTAGTTCGGCTACCAAGGACAGCAATGGAAGGTCGCGTCGCAACAAGCATAAACGTCGCATTAACGGTGATAATACTGAAGATACGACAGTAAATGCCGGATTCAGAGGCTCTAAACCCGGTCAGCGGAAGAAGCCATTCAAAAGAAATACCCAGGGCCCGTCCAACTTGGACCGAATACTCGATCGCTCGTGCCAGATACATGGCACCGACGAAAAACCAGCCAACCACACCAACAGGGATTGTTGGGTGTTCAAGCAAGCAGGCAAGCTAAGCGCCGAAAACAACGACAAGGGGTTGCATAGCGATGAGGAGGAAGAGCCCCGGCCGCCGAACAATAGATGACAGAAGGGCTTTCCCACACAAGTGCGGACGGTGAACATGATATACGCAACCCACATACCCAAAAGGGAGCGGAAGCGTGCGCTAAGGGACTATATGCGATGGAGCCATCGCCCAAGTTCAACCCATAGTCCTCCTGCCCGATCACCTTTGATCAAAGGGACCACCCACTAGCATCCGTCACGGCGGATTCGCCGCATTGGTTCTTGACCCAATCATCGACGGATTTCACCTCACTAGAGTCCCGATGGACGGCGGTAGCAGCCTGAACTCGCTTTATCGTGATACAAAGGCGCAAAATGGGCATAGACCCCTCAAGGATTAAACCCACAAAGACGACCTTTAAAGGCGTCATACCAGGTGTAGAGGCCAATTGTACAGGCTCAGTTACACTCGAAGTGGTCTTTGGATCCCCAGATAACTTCCGAAGCAAAGAGTTAATCTTCGACATAGTCCCGTTCCGCAGCGGCTATCACGCACTGCCCGGACGAACCGCATTCGCAAAATTCAGTGCGGTGCCGCACTACGCATACCTCAAGCTCAAGATGCCAGACCCTCGAGGCGTAATCACGGTCAATGGAAACACCGAACGCTCCCTCCGAACGGAGGAGCATACGGCCGCCCTTGCGGCAGAAGTGCAGAACAGCCTCTTAAGGCAATTCTCTAGTCCGGCCAATAAACAATCGGACACTGTCAAGCGCGCCCGGAGTAACCTACAACAAGACCGCCTAGCACGATCAGAGCACGCGTAGCAATCCGGCCCCAACCCCAGCCCTCGCGAAATCTGGGCCGATTACGCGTACATAACTATGCTCTGGAGATACCATGGGCCTAAGGGGAGGGCCACGACCACGGCACGCCCAGAACGCGGCTAGACCGCACTAGGGGCTCCCGTTTGTGTCATTCCTTTTTTTTATTTTTTATCTTTTTCTTCCTTTTCCTTTCAGGACTCTGTTCTCCAGAAGCCCTGTCCGCATTCGCTACCGAATACACGATGCAACAGCCAGGAAGCGTAAAACTACGTCGAGTGTCCAGGTGGTCTCTATTACGAGCAGTATACCTGTTTTACATACCACACCGCAAACTTACCCCTGGAAGGGGGACATGTCAAAAAGTCATGTACCTTGCTTATCGCACAATTTGTATCGTTATGCTTTTATTTGCAGTTTTGAATAACCAATATATAGCTCTTGCCTATTATTGCATTCTTTCCCATTATATATGTTCATTTATGACATTGCGCAACCGTACAATTTGGTACGACCAATACACCAGGGGCTTATGTACCCCAAAAACATGGTGTGACAAGTCCGAACACTTTCACAAGTGCGGCACTCCGAACTTATAGCATTATATGCATCGGCTCCGAATCATGTCTTGGGTCAATAGTTGGGTTTGCCCGGCTCCCATGTTTTGGTACCTTACGTTCTGTTATATCGGCTAAGGTAGCGCTGGGAGAACCACTGCGATTGTGCCCCGGTTGAGCTGGGTTGAGCACCTCAGTGGAGAAAGCTAAAACTGATCGTCATGATAAGGAGAGAGCCGATCGCTGTTCGAGAGGTTTCTTCGAGTCCCTAAAGACTTATGCCGCTTAGAGAGAGGAACCGGCATTGTCCGGCCAAGGCGTGGATAGAGCCCCGAACTCGGTCTTCCGAATACTAGGGGCTTCGCCGAAATTTAAAATTATAGAATTCTATGGCTAAGTGAGAGTGTTCAAGCACTATAAGTCCGGTTGCCTTGTTCGCTGTGTTGAGCGCCTCCCTCGAAGGACCCAAGAATGGTAACAAGAGCGCTCAAGTTTATCCCGAACACCCCGGCACTCGTGGCATGGGGGCTGAAGCCAACGACTTGCCATCTCTCAAATTTGATAAACGGCCGCACAGAAGGTAATATTTTAAATTCACAAGCGTTGCTTAGCGCATATGAACAAGTTTTCAGCGTACAGGATAACAAATGCGAGTCTTTTCAAAAATTACATCTTTGGAGCATTCACCCGCTATACGGCGGGCACCCTTCAGGACGCCCTCATAGTACATTTCGGGCTTGCGATGCTCCTTGCCCTTCGGTGGCCCGTCCGTCACAAGCTTCTCCGCATCCAGCTTGCCCCAGTGCACTTTAGCATGGGCAAGGGCCCGACGGGCACCTTCAATACAGACGGAGCGCTTCATGACTTCAATCCATGGATAGGCATCCACCACCGCCGTGACTAGCCCGGTAGCTCCTGTGCATGGCCTCATTTGGCCACCGAGCTATAAGGCCCTTCATGGCCTGTTCGGCGACCTTGTGGAGCTCGACCAATTGCTGCTTAGTCGCTCAAGGGCACCGGGTGTTCGGCCTCGATATCGAGACCAAAACACCTTTTCCGTCGAGCTCCCTTCTTCGCTCGAGAAAGCGGCGGCATCGGAGACACTCATGGCAGATCTGCAAACGCTCCCGAGAGCTCCGGATTCGGGTAAGTACTAGATAATTGACTTTTACATTCTTGCTCTGCATAAAGAATGCCTTACCCGGCCATGATCTTCTGTATTGCCTCAATCTCCTGGAGGGCTTTTTGGGCCTCGGCCTTAGCAGCTTTGGCACTCTCAAGAGCCGAGGCAAGCTCGGACTCTCGGGTCTTCGATTCACGCTCCAAACCCTTGTGTTTTTTCACGAGAGCCTGGAGCTCTTGCCGTACCTCCGCCAGTTGCACCTCACCCTTCTCTCGCTCGGTGCGCTCCGTGGACGCTTTGTTTTCGGCCGCGGACACCGCTTCCTTCAGGGTCGCCACCTCGTTCGTGGCCCCTACAATACCCACGTTACTCCTGTCATTTTTGCAACCAAATCCTTTCTATAAGGTACTTCTTTAATAAGGTATTACTTACCTTCCTTGTCCTCAAGCTGCTTCTTGGCAAGGCCTAGCTCGTTCTCGGACCGCTCGAGGCTCTGCTTCAATGCATTGACCTCCGCAGTCAAGGCGCGGGCAGAGGTCGGCGCAGCCTGCATTCCCATATTGACATACTTATGTTAGACTCCTGCGTATATATTTTTAGATCCTTAGTCCGGCTTTTCTTTCCGAACACCAAACTAAGCATCAGGGGCTACTGTCTATGCGGTAATATTTTTACATATTCTAAACTTACCTCAAAGCCTGTTAGAAGGCTGGTACAGGCTTCAGTTAGCCCGCTCTTGGCGAACCGAACTTTCTGGATCACCACACTCATAACAGTGTGGTGCTCCTCGTCGATGGAGGCGCCTTTAAGCGCCTCCAGCAAGCTATCCGGTGCCTCCGTATGGACGGAGGTCACCGGCGTCGTAGTCTTACCCTTCTTACGAAGGGGCCGTTTGCCGGACTTCGGAACCACTGAAGGTTCCGGTATGGAGTCAGGCGCAGGGCCAGACTTAGAGCCCTCTGGGGTCTCGCCCCCTTCACGCCCGGAGTCCGGGAGGTCGCCTTGCGGCGCCTCAGACCACCTCCTCTGGCTGGGCCCCTTTGGGACTCCACCGCGGTGTCGTCGGCGACACAGAGAGGAGGCGGTCGGAAGTGAAGTACTATTCACATCCGACAAGCCTGTGGAGCCGCTCGTCAAGCGGCAAGCTCGCCCTCGGGCGGGCTACATGGTCATATTCGGCGTTAGAAGACACTATGCGACAAATAAAAAGTCATGAACTATTCCGAGTCCGGACACTTACGATCTCGCCAGGAGCTTGGCCCTTGGTGGCCACTCCTCCTCGTCGTTGTCGGCGTTGGTGGAGAAGTCCGGAGGAAGGGTCCTTCCTTTCTTGGACCCTCCGGCCTCCCCAGTCGGGGCGGCCTTCCTTTTCTTCTCTCCCCCCGCTAGGGGAGAGGCTGCTGTTTCCTCCTCCTCGTTTTCACGGGAGGAGTCCGCCTCCGAGCCGTCGGACTCCTGGCGCCGGGCACTCCTTCGAGTCCCCGTGGCCTCCTTCTTGGCCTTCTTCTCCGGCACCACGTGAGGTGCCGGAACCAGCAGCCCCGCCAATCGGGCGTCCGCTGGGTCTTCTGGCAAAGGGGCCGGACAGTTAATCTGTCCGGACGTCTTCAGCCAGTCCTGTCAAAGGTTAGGGAGTTTTAGATCCCGCATAGAGTCAAACTATGAAAAAAGAGTCCCATAAAGGGTAAAATAACTTACCTCGATGGCTTGACGCTGCGAGCTGAATCCTCGATCTTCGGTAGCGGATGTGGGAGCCTCGGCACCCTTTGAACAGCACCTTCCGGGCATCTTCGTACGTAGTGTCGAAGAGCCTTTTCAGAGTTGGGTGCTGTGCCGGATCGAACTCCCACAATTTGAAGGCCCGTTGTTGGCATGGGAGAATCCGGCGAATGAGCATCACCTGGATTACGTTGGCAAGCCTGAGATTCTTGTCCACCAGGTTTCGGACGCAAGTTTGGAGTCCGGACAGCTCATCTAAATCCCCCCATGTCTGGCCCGTCTCTTTCCATGATGTGAGCCGGGTGGGGAAGCCAGATCAGAATTCGGGGGCCGCCGCCCATTGAGAGTCCCGCGTCTCGGTGATGTAGAACCACCGCGATTGCCACCCCTTTATGGTCTCCACAAAGGAGCCCTCGAGCCATAGCACTTTGGCCATCTTGCCAACCATGGCGCCTCCGCACTCCGCTTGGCGGCCGCCCACTACCCTCGGCCTGACATTGAAGGTCTTCAGCCATAAGTCAAGTGGGGCTGGATGCAGAGGAAGGCCTCGCACACGACGATAAACGCCGAGATGTTGAGGATGAAATTCGGGGCCAGATCATGGAAATCTAGGCCGTAGTAGAACATGAGCCCCCGGACAAATGGGTGAAGTGGAAACCCTATTCTGCGGAGGAAGTGGGGGAGGAACACCACCCTCTCATGGGGCCTGGGGGTGGGGATGAGCTGCCCTTCGTCGGGTAGTCGATGTGCGACGTCGTCGGACAAGTATCCGGCCTTCCGCAGCTTTTTTACTTGGCCCTCCGTGACGGAGGAGACCATCCACCTGCCTTCCGCTCCGGACATGGCTGGAGGTGGTTGAGGAAGGATGTGCGGACTTGGGCGCTGGAGCTCAGAGTGCGGAAATGGATGAGCAAGGGAGGAGGAAGGCGAGGTGAAAAGGGTGGATCCTTATCCCTTATATGGACGGACGAGGCTATGCGTCCCCCACCAGCCTGATAAAACTCGCTTATCTCCCAAGTGCCGCAATCAATGGCGCGGTTGGGTTACCCACGTCCGTATTGATGAGAATCCCGGAATAAGGGGGCACGATATCCGCTTTGATAAGACGTGCCAAGGAAACCGCCTCGCTAAACGCGCTGAGGTGGAACAGTAAAAACAATTCGAATAAAGGCCTGGCCGTGGTGTGATGTCACGCCACGGAATACGTCATCAGATCTGTGCAAAAATTATTCTGTCTATGGTAGTATGTGGAACTTGTTTTGCAGAGCCGGACACTATCCTTGTGTTCAAAACCTTCTGTGAAGTATTCGGAGGAGGAACCCGCCTTGCAATGCCGAAGACAATATGCGCGCCGGACTCGTCGTCATTGAAGCCTGGTTCAGGAGGATACCGAGGGAGTCCTGGACTAGGGGGTGTCCGGATAGCCGAACTATCATCTTTGGCCGGACTCCTAGACTATGAAGATACAAGATTGAAAACTTCGTCCCGTGTCCGGATAGGACTTTCCTTGGCGTGGAAGGCAAGCTTGGCAATACGTATATGTAGATCTCCTACCATTGTAACCGACTCTGTGTAACCCTAACCCTATTCGGTGTCTATATAAACCGAAGGGTTTTAGTCCAGAGGGATGTAACAACAATCATACCATAGGCTAGATTCTAGGGTTTAGCCTCTACGGTCTCGTGGTAGATCTGCTCTTGTACTACCCATATCATCAATATTAATCAAGCAGGAGTAGGGTATTACCTCCATCGAGAGGGCCCGAACCTGGGTAAAAACATCGTGTCCCTTGTCTCCTGTTACCATCCTCCTAGACGCACAGTTCGGGACCCCCTACCCGAGATCCGCCGGTTTTGACACCGATAATGACCGTAATTTGAGGAGTTCATGTATTCACTATGTGCTAATGCTTTGTTCCGGTTCTCTATTAAAAGAAGGCCTTAATATCCCTTAGTTTCCGCTAGGACCCCGCTTCCACGGGAGGGTAGGACAAAAGATGTCATACAAGTTCTTTTCCATAAGCACGTATGACTATTTCCGGAATACATGCCTACATTACATTGATGAATTGGACCTAGTTCTATATCATCCTATGTTATAGCTATTGCATGAGGAATCGCATCCGGCATAATTATCCATCACTGATCCATTGCCTACGAGCTTTTCACATATTGTTCTTCGCGTATTTACTTTTCCGTTGCTACTGTTACAACTACTACAAAAACCCAAAAATATTTATCTTTACTTTTGCTACCGTTACCTTTATTATCATACCAATTTTGCTACTAAACACTTTGCTGCAGATACTAAGTTATCCAGGTGTGGTTGAATTGACAACTCAGCTGCTAATACTCAAGAATATTCTTTGGCTCCCCTTGTGTCGAATCAATAAATTTGGTTTGAGTACTCTACCCCCGAAAGCTGTTGCGATCCCCTATACTTGTGGGTTATCAAGACCCTCACGGAGAAGCAAGGATTTGGAAAGGAAGGACAAGTCATCAAGGAGCTACACAAAACGAAGACATCAAGCTCATGTTGGTGAATGGGTATCAGGCTCCGACTCCGAGAATCACTCCGTGAGAAGCTATCACTCCGACTCCGAATATACTCAAGATGAAGGTGTTGCCGGTCTAGCACTTGTGTCAACCAACTCCTACGACATATTTGATTCACCAAATGAAGGAATTGGAAGATGCTTCATGCCCAAAGGTCCAAAGGTAACACACCCCGAGTATGTTGATTTCAATAGTGATGAAGATGACTTGTTAGGTGATGATGATTTACTTGTTGACAACTCTAGTGATGAATACTATGATGAAACGTCAATTAATCATGCTAATCAAGATAAAACGAATGACAATGATAAGGAGGAGATTGAGCTTCTAACTAAATAACTAAGCACTCTTAAGTTAGCTCATGAAACTATCTTAGGAGATCATCGAGAACTTTGAAGGACTCATGAGAAGTTACGCCTTGAAAAGCTCAACCTTGAGCAAGAACATGAGTTCTTAAAGGCAATCAATGATGATCTTCGCAAGAAAAGTTCTTCTTACATTGCCAAGCGTTTACTCTTATCTACTTACATGCCTCAAGTCAAGTCTAGTAACAAGAACAAGAAGGATTCTTCCTCTAGTAGTAACAATAATCATGCTAAATCCAATGTCGTTGCTTCTAGTAGTTCTCTTGATTACACTAATGATTCTCTTAGCCAAGTTACACTTGAGCAAGAAAATAGCTTATTGAAGGGAATTATAGAGAACTAGTCATCAACCCGTGCCACTGCACGGGCTAGCATAAAAAACATACTTAATAAGTTTATGTATTCTAAATTCCTTTTTTATCATTTTGAAATATTCCTTTTTATCCATATTAAAAATTATAACTCCAGTAAATTCCTCAATTTAGTATCAACCTTATGTATTCTAAATCCCTCAGTTATTATTGGCCTTATGAATCCTAATTTGGTAGGTGCCTTGATGATTAAATAAATATTGTTCTGATATCAACATGTCAAGTTTCTGAGAAGGGGTACAATATAATGTCCTAGAAGAGCTGCAACTAATTAGCGTCACTATACCTATTGACTTTGATAGAATGTATTGAAGCATCATACCAATAATCCAGTATTAAAACAATCACAAAATGGATGTATCATAATTTTTTATCTACACCAATTATGACAACGAATTTGGGCTTGTCTTATATTTACTAATTGGAGGCACCATCCGAGTTACCACGTTAATCCTAGCAGTTAAGAAAGAACGTCCGTAGGATTAATAAATAATGTGTCCATAGCCGTTTGATGAAGTAACATGTACGGTCCAACATCTCAGTCTTATTCCCCTTGGTCTCTTACCTTTTCTAGTGTGAAGGCAATAAAAAGATATACGCTCCTCCTTCTCAGCCTTCTTCCCCTTGGTCTCTTATAAGTTTTCTAGCGTGAAGGAAAAAGAAGGTAATCTGATCGAAGGTAAAAAAAAGGAATTGTTCGTCTCTCTCCCTGTTTCCCACGAAAGGAAATCCAGAACAGTTTCTGAACTCTAGGCTTCTAGCGAATGAAGTCATGATATCTTTTCGATGAGAAGTGAGTGGGTGCAAGAACACCCGGCGAATAACATGAACAATGTCGAGGACGCAAGCAGTTAGACAGCCGTACATCCAGTTAGCGCACTTCCTTTCGCTTTGCATCCTTGCCTGATTATTTCTTCAAATTAACTGCCTTCGGTACCCCTCGTCAAGAACCATGTTAGAGACTACTCCGCGGGTTAAAAAATTGATGCTCAATTTTCTCAAGAACCATGGTAGAGCACTTCTAGAAAAATGAGATGACTGAGAGATGCACAGCCTTGATTGGATTGTACCTTTATCTAGCATAAGTTACGCCCTGCTTGGAAGATTCAAACTGAGAATACATGGTAGAGCACTTCTAGAAAAATGAGATGACTGAGAGATGCACAGCCTTGATTGGATTGTACCTTTATCTAGCATCAGTTACGCCCTGCTTGGAAGATTCAAACTGAGAATAGCTGGAGAGTGGATGGCAAGTTGGATGAGTTGTGGTATGAGTCTCGGAGGACATGCTGATGACATGAGACAATGAAGGCGAGGAGACCAATATAGCAGGAAACCACCATGGGATTTCCTTTCGTGGGAAACAGGGAGAGAGACGAACAGATTCCTTTTATTTTTTTACCTTCGATCAGATTACCTTCTTTTTCCTTCACGCTAGAAAACTTATAAGAGACCAAGGGGAAGAAGGCTGAGAAGGAGGAGCGTATATCTTTTTATTGCCTTCACGCTAGAAAAGGTAAGAGACCAAGGGGAATAAGACTGAGATGTTGGACCGTACATGTTACTTCATCAAACGGCTATGGACACATTATTTATTAATCCTACGGACGTTATTTCTTAACTGCTAGGATAAACGTGGTAACTTGGATGGTGATTGTCGGTGTCAAAACCGGCGGATCTCGGGTAGGGGGTCCCGAACTGTGCGTCTAGGCGGATGGTAACAGGAGACAAGGGACACGATGTTTTACCCAGGTTGGGGCCCTCTTGATGGAGGTAAAACCCTACGTCCTGCTTGATTAATATTGATGATGTGTGTTACAAGAGTGGATCTACCACGAGATCAAAGAGGCTAAACCCTAGAAGCTAGCCTATGGTATGATTGTTGTTCGTCCTATGGACTACAGCCGTCCGGTTTATATAGGCACCAAAGAGGGCTAGGGTTATACAAAGTCGGTTACAATGGTAGGAGATCTACATATCCGTATCGCCAAGCTTGCCTTCCACGCCAAGGAAAGTCCCATCCGGACACGGGACGAAGTCTTCAATCTTCTATCTTCATAGTCTTGGAGTCCGCCGATGATGATATTTCGCTATCCGGACACCCCTAGTCCGAACTCCCTCAAGAGCTCCCCGAACCGGGCTTCAATGACGCATTTAGTCCGGGCGATATATTGTCTTCGGCGTTGCAAGGAAGGTTCTCCTTCAAACTTCATGTTCCCGTCAAATAGTGTCCGGCTTCCTTATAAATGTTGCGCTCCTTGGCTTTCACGCCCAATAATGGCCTTCTTCCACGTGTCGCATTTAATGCGAAAGGCTGGGGCATTTTTACATTTTACCCCCTAGTCGTGCGAACGAGCCGCCTATAAGAGAGGCGAGGATCTAGATCCAGCTCACACCATCCTCCACCCGCAAGTTCTCATCGAAGCGCCTCTGACAAAAATCCATCCCATCATGGATAGCCGACGCGGCTCCTCCTCTCGCGCTCCCAGCCCTAAGCCAGGAGATTGGGGGAGATGCTCAGTTCCACAAAGCGAGCTAGTGGCACTCCAAACCGAGGGATATCTTCCCCCAGCTTTCATGGTTCCGGTTCAAACCGGACTAGCCACCTACAAGGGTGGAAAGCAGCGGAGAGCGCCCCAACCCTTCCAAAGGGGAGCGGGTATGCTTTGTCCCCTATCTAATAAGGGGACTCGGATTTCCCATACATCCGCTTTCTCCGGGGCTCCTAGAGTTCTACGGACTCAGCTTCACCACCTCACGCCCGCCTCCATTTTGCACATCGCGGGCTTCGTAGCTCTTTGCGAGCTATTCTTGGGTATCGAGCCCCATTTTGCGCTGTGGAAGAGATTGTTTTGTCTCGTACCCCGATCTCATGAGGGGTCGATATATCAAGTGGGCGGAGCCGAAATATGGCGCATCGTCGGGACCGGATATCTATCCGCACCCGAAGAAGGCGTCCGAAGACTGGCCTTCGGAATGGTTCTACATGGAGGACGCCCCTCTGCCGGATCCAGTTCGGATCGGCCTCCCGGATTTCAGCAATGCTCCCTTGAAGAAACGCCTGAGTTGGTGCCCGCGGAGCCCTCAACGAGAAGATGATAGGAGCGTCCATTATCTGATGGGCCGGATTAGGTTACTGGCCCACTCCGGATTGACCATGATTGGAGTCATGGCCACGTGCATTATGCGAGGGTGCAGCCACTCCAATATAGGGGCCACCCTATGTGGGATTTCAACGGGAAGATGACGCCATCCGTCATGGCCGCAAAGGGCTGTGCTGGGCAGCCGATCTGGCAAAGATCCTGTCCGGCTTGTACAAGGGAGAGGAGGAGGACTTCCTCCGCACGAATCCGTTGAATGGATTCTCTATGAATAACCCTCGGAGCTGGGTAAGCGGATGTTCATCTACCCGATCCATACTTTTAAAGTCAAGTATCTTACTCTGTGATTTCGACGCAGGAGCTGCGCCGGGAAGTGGAGGGCATACGAAGACTAACTCCACAGCCCGAGGATCCGGAGCGATCCCTTGATCCGACCTCCGAAGAGGATCCGGACATAAAGGTGGAGCTGATTGACGGGGTGTTCCACCAGCGTAGCATAGACAATGCCCTAGTCGCCATTACGGCTGACTACCCCGGTTTGTTTCCGCCTCCTGTGTGACTACGACCGAGGTCTTGACACCATCATTTGATCCGCGGCCAATTGACCATCTCATACCGATGGTGCATCGCAGGAGGTGCCTTTAAGGCGGAAGCCGAACAGCGGCGGCCGACCAACAAGGGTCATCCGGCCCAAAGAAGCGGAAGAGGAGTGCGACGCGAATCAAACGTCGCCAGAATGGTACGGAGCACCGCTATTTTTAAGGGAAGGATCCCGGAGGTATATTAATGCTCATAACTTTTCCAGAAGAGCGCCACGGACGGTCCGGAGAGGTTGCCAATCAAGCCTCCGCCGCCCATGCTCCAACGC
This sequence comes from Aegilops bicornis, assembly GCA_021605145.1. NCBI lineage: Eukaryota > Viridiplantae > Streptophyta > Magnoliopsida > Poales > Poaceae > Aegilops > Aegilops bicornis. The sequence goes on along the minus strand of CM038674.1, from coordinate 80,835,190 downwards.
ATGGTCCGGAGGGGAGGCGAACACAAGGCATGAGCTGGACGCTCCTCCGATGGAGGATGCCGACAGGCTGTCCGCCACCCGGTCTGAGGTGGAGAGCGCCATGAATCACAGGCGTCGTCGGACAGTTCTTCGTGACGCGTGTTTCTCCCCGGAGGCGTTAAATGCCTTTAATGCGGGAAACGCGCACCTCCGTGCCGCTCAAGATGGATTAACCAGAGCCACGGAGCAGTATGTAAAAGACATACGGGTAAGTAATTTTAATAGTTATATATGCTAGTAGCCCCTGAGACTTAAAATAGTTGAAATAACTGATTTAAGGATCAATTATTATGTAGGATCTTACGGAGAAGAATACCCAGCTGCCCCAGGAGCTCCAAGAGTGCAAGGCCCAACTTGAGGTCAAGATGGCCGCCTGTGGGGAGCCACAGAGACCCCCACCGGTAAGACGACTTTGAAAAGATAATTATTTAACAAAGTGCAGCGTGAATCTGACAATAATATTGCAGAGGGCGCCGTACTAGATCCGGACAAGCAACAGCTACTGCGTCAGCTAAAGGCCAGCGAGAGGGTGCTTATGAAGGTGCAGCAGGAGAGAAACAAGCTCCAAGATGCCCACACCCAGCGAGGAGAAGAGATGAAAGGTGTTCGGGCCCAGCTGTCTGGCTCCGTGAAGGAGAATCAGCGGCTTCGTCGCGGCATTTATAGTAAGGGCTTGAAAAAATTCCTTTGAAAAGAAGAATTCGGTGAGGAAGTCGATTGACAGAAATATGTCTTTAGGTGTGCTCACAGGTCGCCCTGCGGAGGAAATGCCTGGGTCAACGGGTGACCAACTTCCCGAGCTGGTGCAATTGCTCGAACGTGTTCGGCAGGCGATGAGTGGTGTCGTTCATGCTTTATGGCCATCCGTCTCCCTACCCGAGGGCCTTGGTGAGCTTGCTGAGAAGCTTCAGGGAGCACGGCGATGCCTCCGTTTGTGGAAGATATCGGCCTGCCGTCAGGGCGCCAGGGAGGCCTGGGACATGGTGAAGACGCGTTACCCGAAGGCGGACCCAAACCACATGGCCGAGGTCGGACTCAAGGGCCTGATGGGAAGGAGATCCCTGTGAGCTTGATGTATGGCCAAGTAGAACTGGCCGCGAAATATTCCCAACAGGACTGTAAATTAGACAGCCTATTAGATGGGATTGAGGAGTACAATCAGTCGGTTTGACGATGTAATTTGAAATGACATGTAAAATGCCTTCTAGCTGGATTGTAGATCGTTTGTCTTTGCGGACCGTTTCGCTTCAACCTCGGGACCCAACAGTCCGGAGTGTGTCTGAATACCCTTACGGTTATAAAAGAACCGGGCATGCATGGAGACAAGGCGTCGGGTCATAATTGCTTTATCGGACAAGTGCCCAACTAGTTATGTTATATTACATGGTTAGTAAGAAACATCTTCCGTGGAGAATAGTTTCGTTAAGGGTTCCTTTCCACAGGAGGCATGCCCTAAAGTGCAATGCCGGACTGCGAAAATAGCAGAAAAGCATCTGGGGCAGATAAATAAGTAAGTAATAAATCATCTTTCAAGTCACCGACCGAATATTCTCTTAAGAACGCTTAGCTTTCGGCTTCACCTACCGAGGTACACATCCGGCCGACCCGCAAGAGTAATCGCAGAGGTGCTCCCTTTACCTCCTAGCCGAACAATCGGGAACGTAGGGGTAAGCACAGGAGCCAGGCAACCCAGCTTGGCCAAAACTTAAGTCATATAGATGCATACAATGGTGAATAAAAGGTACATGCGGAAGTATGACACATGTATTGGGCAAGAAGCCCGTATGAATAAGCTTCTGTTAAAGAAGCCCCCAGGTATAATGAGTGCCAGGAGCACATCAAGTGTGTGCGAACAAAGCGCAAATCAGCCTATAAAAGGTACTGAAAAAAAAGGTGGGAAGAAGGAGGAGGACAAGAGACAGTAAAAATATAAAAAGGGTGGACGGGGGAGTGAGACGAACCCGGAGTCCGGCGTTAGGCGCAGAATCTTCGGAGACGGGCTGCGTTCCCTGGGGTCGGCTCGAGTCGGTTGTCAGATGCGTTACGTGAGCGGTATGCTCCGCCGGTCAGGACTTGGTCGATGATGAAGGGACCTTCCCACTTGGGCTTAAGTTTGTCCTTTTTCTTGTCCGGCAGCGAGAACAAGTTCACCAACATCGTAAGTTTTGGCCCGTACTTCTACGCTTTGATATCTTCGAGCCTGCTATCGATAAAATGCGGAACGAGCCTTTGCCACGCCCCGCCTCCTCTAAGGCGTCCAAACTGTCCTACCGATCCAACTCGGCTTCTCTTTCTTCGTACATGCGCATTACGAGGTGAGTCATGAATTATATCGCAGGCGTAACTGCCTCTGCGCCAGATACCATGAAAAATGGTGTGAATCCAGTAGTTCGGTTTGGCGTGGTCCGTAGCCCCCAGAGTACGGAGTCGAGCTCCTCTACCCAGTGCGTGTTAGATTCCTTGAGGGACCGCACTAGTCTGGGTTTGATGCCGCTCATGATTAGACCATTTGCTCGCTCGACTTGACCGTTAGTTTGGGGGTGATAGACTGAAGCGTAATCGAGCTTGATGCCCATGTTTTTGCACCAGAGTTTAACCTCGTCGGCCGTGAAGTTCGTGCCGTTGTCAGTGATGATGCTGTGGGGGACGCCAAAACGGTGTACTACCTAGGATATGAAGTCTATCACCGGTCCGGATTCTGCTGCTTTAACCGGCTTGGCCTCAATCCATTTGGTGAATTTGTCCACCATGACCAATAAGTATTTGTGCTTGTGGGTTCCCCTTTAAGGGGTCCAACCATGTCAAGCCCTGCATCGCGACCGGCCATGTAATGGGTATAGTTTTGAGGGCGGTGGGTGGCATGTGGCTCTGATTAGCAAAGAGCTGGCAACCGACGCATCGTTGGACTAAGTCCTGAGCATCTGCCCGGGCTGTCGGCCAATAAAATCCTGTACGGAAGGCCTTGCCTACAAGGGCCCGGGTTGCAGCGTGGTGCCCGCCGAGTCCGGCGTGAATTTCAGCCAGGAGATTTCGCCCTTCCTCTTCGGAGATACACCTTTGAAGGACTCCGGTTGTGCTTTTCTTGTAAAGTTCTCCCTCATGGACCTTGTAGGCTTTAGATCGCCGAACTATGTAGCAGGCCTCATTTTGGTCTTCGGGAAGTTCCTGCCGCATTAAGTAGGCTAGGAATGGTTCTGTCCACGGGGCAATTACTGCCATTATTTCGTGAGCTGAAGGTGTTATTTCGTTGGCTGAGCTGCCGATTGTGTCAGAATGGTCTGAGTTAGGTGATGCAGCTGGCTCCGGATTGTTATTTCCGGACTCCTCTTCCCATAATACGGATGGCTTAAAGAGCCGTTCCAGGAAGATGTTAGGAGGGACGGCGTCCTCGTTTCGCGGCCGATGCGTGCTAACACGCCCGCTTCTGGTTATTATCCCGGGCTATATGGTGGAATTCGAGTCCTTCGAACCGAGCTGACATTTTTAGGACGGCATTGCGGTAAGCTGCCATTTTGGGATCTTTGGCGTCAAAGTCTCCATTTACTTGGGATATTGCGAGGTTTGAGTCCCCGCGCACCTCTAGGCGTTGAATGCCCATGGAGATTGCCATCCGGAGGCCATGTAGAAGGGCCTCGTATTCGGCTGAGTTGTTGGAGTCCATGTACATTATTTGAAGTACGTATTGGATTGTGTCTCCAGTTGGGGACGTCAGGACGACGCCAGCCCCCAAGCCAGCCAACATTTTGGATCCGTCGAAATGCATGATCCAGTTGGAGTACGCGCCGTACTCTTTAGGGAGTTCGGCTTCGGTCCATTCGTGACGAAGTCAGCCGTAACTCGCGACTTTATAGCTCGCCGTGGTTTGTAGGTTATGTCAAATGGTAAGAGCTCGATAGCCCATTTTGCAATCCTACCCGCTAAGGCCGCGATTGTTTATAATATCGTTGAGAGGTACTTCGAGGCCACCGTTATTGAACACTCTTGAAAGTAGTGTCGCAGCTTCCGGGATGCCATGAACACCGTGACACGCTATCTTTTGATAATGTGGGTACCGGATTTGCATGGAGTTAGAACAGTGGATACGTAGTACACCGGTTTTTGAAGAGGGAATCATGTTCTTCTCGCTTTCTCGCTCAACGACGAGTACCGCTACCGACAACTTGATGTGTTGCTGCGATATAAATAACATAGGTTCGCCCAGGTTGGGCGCCAGAACCGGATTTGTTGCCAGATGGCCTTTATTTCTTCGAAGTCCGGCCAGGCAGCATCCGTCCATTCAAAATGTTCGTGCGCCGGAGGAGGCGGTACAGGGGCAGAGCCTTTTCTCCCAAACGGGAGATGAAGCGACTTAAGGCCGCTACGCATCCGGTTAGTTTTTGTATCTGCTTGAGGTCTTTTGGAATATCCAATTGTGACAGAGCTCGGATTTTGGCCGGGTTTGCTTCAATTCCTCTACCGGATACGATGAATCCCAAGAGCTTTCCGGCTGGTACGCCGAAGACGCATTTTTCCGGACTGAGCTTAATGTCATATGCTCGGAGGTTGTCGATTGTCACCCTCAAGTCTTCTACTAGAGTTCCGACGTGTTTGGTCTTGACAACCACATCGTCTACGTATGCCTCTACTATTTTGCCTATCTGGGTAGCGGACATGTTTGAATCATGCGCTGATATGTTGCGCGGCGTTTTTGAGTCCGAAGGGCATTGTGTTGAAGCAGAATGGCCCATACGGAGTAATGAATGCCGCTATGGCCTGATCTTTCTCTGCCATCTTGATTTGATGGTATCCGGAGTATCGCCGAGGAAGCACAATGAATCGTGTTTCGCGGTAGCATCGATGATTTGGTCGATGCGAGGGAGGGGAAAGGGTCCTTTGGACAGGCCTTGTTAAGGTCTTTAAAATCGACGCAAAGGCGCCGTGGATTTGTCCTTTTTGGTACCATTACTAGATTGGCTAGCCAGTCCGGATGTTTTATATCTCCGATGAATCCGGCTTCTAAGAGTTTGGCTAGCTCCTCTCCCATTGCCTGTCTTTTGGGTTCGTAAAATCGCCAAGAGCTTGTTTGATCGGCTTGAATCCTTTTAGGATATTTAGGCTGTGCTCGCCAGCTGCGTGGGATTCCTGGCATGTCTGAAGGGTGCCAGGCAAAAATGTCCCAATTTTCTCGAAGGAATTCTCGTAGTGCGGCGTCGACATCAGGACTTAATTGTGCCCCAATGGAGGTCGTCTTTGTGGGGTCCGTTGGATGGACCTGAAATTTGACTATTTCGTCTGCTGGTTTAAAAGAGGTGGACTTGGACCTCTTATCGAGTATCACATCGTCCCTATCCACCGTGGAGCGCAGCGTAGTTAGTTCCTTCCGCCGCTAGGGCTTGGACAATGCCTCTAGGGCCGTCGGCTGTCTTATTTTCAGCGCTGAGTGTTGTATCCGGATCATCAAGTAGAGTGATTATCCCATTGGGTCCGGCATTTTGAGCTTCATGTACCCGTAGTGGGGTATAGCTTGGAAGATTGTGAATGCCTCTCGCCCTAACAAAGCGTGATATCCGCTGCGAATGGGGCCACTTGGAACGTGACCTCCTCGGACCTGTAATTGTCCGGTGAGCGAACACTACATCTAGTGTGATTTTTCCTATGCAGCGATTTCTCGACTAGGGATTATCCCTCTGAAGGTTGTGCTGCTGCGCCAATGCGGCTCCAGTCAATTTCCATTTTTTGAAGGGTTTCCTCATAGATGAGGTTTAATCCACTGCCGCCATCCATGAGTACCTTAGTAAGACGGAAACCGTCCACTATCGGACTGAGGACCAATGCGGCTGGTGCTCTAGCTGTTCGGAATTGAAGGTGATAGCCGTGTCGCTCCATGGATTTGTTGTTGCTACTTGGTAGACTTCGGCGAGGCTGCGGATTGTTCGTTCCCGCATGTTATTTGATGCGAAAGTCTCGAAGACTGTTAATACCGCATCGGTACTGCTGGGTTGGTTGCCTGGGCTAAAAAGCCTACGCCACTTTTGGCCACCTGCCGTAGTATCCAAAGACGCTCGAATGCTGTGTGTTGGAGTGGCGCCCTCCGTCGTGGATTTTGCAGTGGTCCGTTGAGCCAACCCTCCAAAGACGGTTTCGCACTTTTAGGGGTTTTGCTTTTTGGTATTAAACCCGGTGCTTGATAATGATGCACCCTTTTGTTTCAGACTAGGGATGTATTCGGGGCGGATTATCCCAAAATTTACTTTCGGTTTTCCAGCGCTCTCCATCGCACAAGATACTTTTGTACTATGGTCACCAAGTCAAGAAAGCGTGTAATTTCTGACGACTTATGGCGTTTAGGATTCCTTGTCCGTGCAATTATTGCAGAAAATTGGGATTGCGTCCTCCTCTTGGCAGTCCTTTATCATGTTCATAACCAGGAGGAATCGCCCAATAATGATGTAATCGCTTGCCGGGCTCTTGACGAATTCGAGAGAGATCGCTAATGTTTGGGTGGGCGGGTGGAACTAGATCCGGAACCCCGTCCAATTTAGGACTCAAGGGCCGAGAAGTTTCCTAACTTGGAAGTTTGGATTTTTTTTAGTGTTATCCAATGAGTCCAACCCGTCGCCTGACTTTAAGTTCAGGGCTTGATCGACATTCGTCCCTCTGCGGGAATCCGGCATGGAGGGATCGGTAATCCGGACGTAACTAGTCCTTAAGATACAAGAAGAATCACCGCATTGCTGCTCTATCACAGCAACATGATGGTTAGCCTGGGGAGAGTTGATCTCTCTCAGATCGGTTTTAGGCCCGATCCGGTCAGAAGTCTGTGGCGACTCCTGTGATGCGGCGATGCGATCCAAGAGCTTGTTTATGGAGGAGAGCTCGATCGATCTAGCTGTTCGGCAAGTTCCGAACTAACTCGAGATTGGTTTCGATGATCGAGAGGTCATCGTCCGGGTGGCCGGGCTGGCGGTCATAAGAAAACCACCTAGTCAAGAGTTCGCCAGCCGCCAAGGCTCCTTTGGTGATAGTATCGTCTTTAAAGATGAGATGAGGCATCCTACCGATGGCGGCGACACGGAAGGAACTCTCAATGAAAGCACCAATGTCGGTGTCAAAACCGGCGGACCTCGGGTAGGGGGTCCCGAACTGTGCGTCTAGGCGGATGGTAACAGGAGACAAGGGACACGATGTTTTACCCAGGTTTGGGCCCTCTTGATGGAGGTAAAACACTACGTCCTGCTTGATTAATATTGATGATGTGTGTTACAAGAGTGGATCTACCACGAGATCAAAGAGGCTAAACCCTAGAAGCTAGCCTATGGTATGATTGTTGTTCGTCCTATGGACTACAGCCGTCCGGTTTATATAGGCATCGGAGAGGGCTAGGGTTACACAAAGTCGGTTACAAAGGTAGGAGATCTACATATCCGTATCGCCAAGCTTGCATTCCACGCCAAGGAAAGTCCCATCCGGACACGGGACGAAGTCTTCAATCTTCTATCTTCATAGTCTTAGAGTCCGGCCGATGATGATAGTTCGGCTATCCGGACACCCCCTAGTCCGGAACTCCCTCAGTGATCGACTTCTTGTCCAGCTAATCATGTTATTCAAAAGATATTAAGAAGAAAAAAAGTACATGAAAATTGAAAAAGAACATAGAATAGTTGGACATCTGATGTTGATGAGCAACAGATCTATGCGGTAATACAGCAATCTTAGCAGTTTATGTATCAGCTTGCACCTAGGGGGATTGTGAAAACATCACTTTTAAGTTTCAACAAAATCCAGAACAGTTGCTGAAATCTAGGTTTCTAGCGAATGAAGTCATGATATCTTTTCGATGAGAAGTGAGTGGGTGCAAGAACACCCGGCGAATAATATGAACAATGTCGAGGACGCAAGCAGTTAGACAGCCGTACATCCAGTTAGCGCACTTCCTTTCGCTTTGCATCCTTGCCTGATTATTTCTTCAAATTAACTGCCTTCGGTACCCCTCGTCAAGAACCATGTTAGAGACTACTCTGTGGGTTAAAAAATTGATGCTCGATTTTCTCAAGAACCATGGTAGAGCACTTCTAGAAAAATGAGATGACTGAGAGATGCACAGCCTTGATTGGATTGTACCTTTATCTAGCATCAGTTACGCCCTGCTTGGAAGATTCAAACTGAGAATAGCTGGAGAGTGGATGGCAAGTTGGATGAGTTGTGGTATGAGTCTCGGAGGACATGCTGATTACATGAGACAATGAAGGCGAGGAGACCAATATAGCAGGAAACCACCATGGGATTTCCTTTCGTGGGAAACCGGGAGAGAGACGAACAGATTCCTTTTTTCTTTACCTTCGATCAGATTACCTTCTTTTTCCTTCACGCTATAAAACTTATAAGAGACCAAGGGGAAGAAGGCTGAGAAGGAGGAGCGTATATCTTTTTATTGCCTTCACGCTAGAAAAGGTAAGAGACCAAGGGGAATAAGACTGAGATGTTGGACCGTACATGTTACTTCATCAAACGGCTATGGACACATTATTTACTAATCCTACGGACGTTATTTCTTAGCTGCTAGGATTAACGTGGTAACTCGGATGGTGCCTCCAATTAGTAAATATAAGAAGGTGTTTACAAGAGCCTTGCCGGGAGTAAGCAATTTGAGGAAATTGTACGCAAGCAAGGAAGGCACCGGAAGAATCAAGGTGTTGGTTTTGAACGAAAGTTCAATGCCAATGGAGTTGAGTGGGAAGAAGATCAATACCCCAAGACGAAGTTTGTTCCCCAACAAGAGAAGTATGATCCTACTTCTTTCAAAGGGACACAAGCTCAAGATGATCTTCCACCACATGACCACAAGCAAAAGGCAAGGACAAGCTTCAAGAAGAAATTGATGCATTTGAAGAAGCTCCTAAGGCCTTGGTCAAGTGGGTTCCCAAGACTACATCAAGTTCCACTTCATCAAGTATTTACTACAACTCCGAGGATTCCCATCAAGATGATGTGGATCTCGAAGAAGAAGAACTAGAGAGTTCTTGAGGGTGACTCCGCCAACATATTTCACTCATATCATTTTGGCAAGAACAAGTGTAATCAACCTCCACATCTTGCACTAGTTTAAGGAGTCACAAACCCTCTTGTTGGTAAGACAAGGGACAAGGTAACCTAATGCTCTCATAGACACTATCTTTTGTGTGCATCACTCTTTGTCTATGGATATCCTTGTTTGTTCCTTGTGGGACTAACCCGTGTAGGTATTGAAAGTACAACTCACTCCAAAGTATTGCTCCAAATGATCTACATCAACATTGAGCATCCACATCTTCAACACCTACATGAAGTCATCATCGACAAAACCCAAGGTTAGTTTATCCCTCTAAGGGGGATCTCACATCTAGGGGGAGCTTTACTCTAAGAATTGAGCTAAAGCAACTCTAATGGTGTGAACACAACAATGCATTATGTAAAAGTGGTAACCTCACTTGAGCTTAAACGATGAGTATGACCTATGATCAAATGTTCTCATTTGACTCCTAAGTCAATATGCTCATATATAGATGACCTAGTCATCGCCAATTGCTTGTTAGATGCTAGAATTGGTTGTGCATGCTTTGCCACATATTTCATTTGCCGTTTTATTGTGTGAGCATGTTGGTTGCATATTTTACTCATTCGAGGACATCCACTTGCTGTTTTGATTGATTGTTTTCCTTTTCTTTTGCCAAGTGAATGGACAAGAATGCCTAAGAACCTTCTCTAGCTATATATGCTCTTCTCGTCTCAAACTCTATTCATGCTACATCACAAAATTTGATCAAGTCAGATTCGAACCACTCTGTGTGAGGAGCACTCGAAGTCCCCGATTCGTCATAGACTTAGACTTCCAAAACTTCTTTGTGTGTTTCAGTCTGACCGATTCATCCATTTCGGTCATACCGAGATCACTAAGTCGATCTAGGTTTTCAATCTCAGTGCAACCGATTTGAACTTTTCGGTCACACCGAGTTGATGTAACTGCTTGCAGTTATGCATCTCGATGTCACCGAGTTGTTCCACTCGGTCACACCGACAGGGTTGGGCTATATATATACCCATGGGAAATTTTTTGGAAATTTTCACCGAACTCTATCACCCACGCTCAACCCGCTCTGTCTCCAGGGTCTCCGGATCGTCCTCCTCATCGCCAACTGCCTCCTGTCGCTGGTCTCCGCCGCCGTCAACGGGAATCATCCCCGCCGTTGCCTCCGTAGCGAGTTCATCACCGAACTAGGGTATGAACTTGATCACTGTGCTATCCTTATCTGATTCCTAGCACATTGTGTTCGCCATGAATCTTGCCACGATTGAAACTATCCTATCCAGTCAAAACACTCCGTAGATTAGAGATGAATTGAAAATTTAGGGTTAGGTTTCCGCCGAAACCATCTCGGACCAACCGAGTTGCAGAACTCGGTGAGGGAGTCCCGGATTAGGGGGTGTCCGGATAGCCGAACTATCATCACGGCCGGACTCCAAGACTATGAAGATACAAGATTGAAGACTTCGTCCCGTGTCCGGATGGGACTTTCCTTGGCGTGGAAGGCAAGCTTGGCGATATGGATATGTAGATCTCCTACCATTGTAACCGACTCTGCGTAACCCTAACCTATCTGGTGTCTATATAAACCGGAGGGTTTTAGTGCATAGGACGAACAACAATCATACCATAGGCTAGTTTCTAGGGTTTAGCCTCCTTGATCTCGTGGTAGATCTACTCTTGTACTACCCATATCATCAATATTAATCAAGCAGGAGTAGGGTATTACCTCCATCAAGAGGGCCCGAACCTGGGTAAAAACATCGTGTCCCTTGTCTCCTGTTACCATCCGCCTAAACGCACAGTTCGGGACCCCCTACCCGAGATCCGCTGGTTTTGACACCGACATTGGTGCTTTCATTGAGAGTTCCTCTGTGCCGTCGCCATTAGGTAGGATGCCTCATCTCGTCTTTAAAGACGATGCTATCGCTAAAGAAGCCTTGGCCACTGGTCAGACTCTTCGGCTAGGCGGTTTTCTCATGACCGCCAGTTCGGCCGCCGCGCCGACGGTGACCTCTCGAGTCATCAAAACCAATCTCCATGTCAGTTCAGAACTTGCCGAACAGTTAGATCCGATCGAGCTCTCCTCCATAAACGAGCTCTTGGATCGCATCGCTGCCCTGGGAGTCGCCACAGATTACGACCGGATCGGGCCTAAAACCGATCTGAGAGAGATCAACTCTCCCTAGGCTACCCATCATGTTGCTGTGATAGAGGAGCAATGCGGCGATTCTTCTTCTACCTTAAGGACTAGCTACGTCCAGATTCCCGATCCCTCCATGCCGGATTCTGCGGAGGACGGATGTCGATCAAGCCACGAACTTAAAGTCAGCGGCGGGTCGGACTCATTGGATAGCACTCAAAATCCAAACTTCCGAGTTCGGAAACTTCCCGCCCTTGAGTCCTAAACTGGACGGGTTCCGGATTTAGTGCCACCCGCCCACCCAAACATTAGCGATCTCTCTCGAATTCGGCAAGAGCCCGCCAAACAAAGACATCATTATCGGGCGATTCCTCCTGGTTATGAACAGGATAAAGGACTGTCGTGAGGAGGACGCTATACCAATCTTATGCAATAATTGCACAGACAAGGGAATTCTAAACGCCATAAGTCGTCACGAAATTACACGCTTTGCTGACTTGGTGACCATAGTACAAAAGTACTGTGCGATGGAGAGCGCCTGGACAACCGAAAGTAAATTTTGGGATAATCCGGCCCCGAATACATCCCTAGTCCGGAACAAAAGGGTGCATCATTATCAAGCACCTGGGTTGAATACCAAAAAACCAAAAACCCCTAAAGGGTACGGAACTGTACTGGAGGGTTGGCTAAACGGACCCTGCAAAATTCATAGCACAGAGGGCGCCACTCCAACTCATAGCCTTCGAGCATGTTGGATACTACGGCAGGTGGCCAAAAGTGGCGAAGAGCTTCTAGCTTGAATCCCAGCCCAAAGAACACCAAGACGGTGTTAACAGTCTTCGAGACTTTCGCATCAAATAACATGCGAAACGAACACTCCGCAACCTTTCCAAGTCTACCAAGTAGCAACAATAAATCCATGGGTGACACGGCTATTACCTTTAATGCCGGTGATTTAACCTAAATTCGAACTGCCCGGGCACCAGCCGCATTGGTCCTCAGCCCGATAGTAGACGGCTTCGCCTTACTAAGGTACTCATGGATGGCGGCAGCGGACTAAACCTCATCTATGAGGAAACCCTCCGAAAAATGGAAATAGACTGGAACCGCATTGAGCGGAGCAGCACAACCTTTAGAGGAATAATCCCCAGCCGGGAAGCATGCTGCACAGGAAAAGTTACACTGGACGTACTGTTCGGCTCACCGGACAATTACAGGTCCGAGGAGGTCACCTTTCAAGTGGCCCCGTTCAACAGCGGATACCATGCTTTATTAGGACGAGAGGCATTCACAATCTTTCAAGATATACCCCATTATGGGTACATGAAGCTTAAAATGCCCAGACCTAACGGAATCATCACTCTCGCTACTGATCTGAATATAGCACTCCGCGCCGAAAACAAGACAGCCGCACTAGCCCTCGAGGCACTATCCGAAGCCCTAGCGGTCGAGGAACTCACCGCAATGCGCTCCACGGTGAACAGGGACGATGTGATACTTGATAAACGATCCAAGTCCACCTCTTTTAAACCAGCGGAGGAAATAGGCAAATTCCAAGTCCACCCAACGGACCCTGCAAAGACGGCCTCCATTGGGTCACAATTAAACCCTGATGTAGACGCCGCACTACGAGAATTTCTACAAGAAAACTGGGACATCTTTGCCTGGCACCCTTCAGACATGCCGGGAATCCCACGTCAGCTGGCCGAACACAGCCTAAACATCCTAAAAGGATTCAAGCCAGTCAAACAGGCTCTTCGGCGCTTTTCCGAACCCAAGAGACAGGCCATGGGAGAGGAGCTAGCCAAACTTTTGGAAGCCAGATTCATCAGAGATATAAAACATCCGGATTGGCTAGCAAACCTGGTGATGGTACCAAAGAAGGATAAATCCTGGCGCCTATGTGTTGATTTCAAAGACCTTAATAAGGCTTGCCCAAAGGATCCCTTCCCCCTCCCTCGAATTGATCAAATCATTGACGCTACAGCAGAACATGACTCATTGTGCTTCCTCGACGCTGCATCGGCTACCACCAAATCAAGATGGCGGAGCAGCACCAAGCTCCAACAGCATACATCACTCCATACGGCCCGTTCTGCTTCAACACAATGCCCTTTGGGCTCAAAAACGCCGGCGCAACATATCAGCGCATGATTCAGACATGTCTGGCAAACCAGATCGGCAAAATGGTGGAAGCATACGTAGATGACGTGGTCGTCAAAACCAAGCACGTCGAAACTCTAGTAGATGACTTGAGGCTCACATTCGACAATCTTCGAAAATATGACATCAAGCTCAATTCAGAAAAAATGCGTCTTCGGCGTTCCAGCCGGAAAGCTCCTGGGCTTCATTGTGTCCGGTAGAGGAATTGAAGCAAACCCGGCCAAGATCCGGGCTCTGTCACAATTGGATATTCCAAAAGACCTCAAACAAATACAAAAATTGACGGGATATGTAGCGGCTCTAAGCCGCTTTATTTCCCGATTGGGAGAAAAGGCGTTGCCCCTTTACCGCCTCCTCCGGCGCACCGAACACTTCGAGTGGACGGAGGCCGCCACGGCTGGGCTCGAACAAATAAAGGCCATTTTGGCAACAAACCCGGTCCTGGCCGCGCCCAACGTGGGCGAACCAATGCTATTATATATCACCGCAACACATCAAGTTGTTAGCACGGTGCTCGTTGTCGAACGAGCAACGGACGGACACCGGTTCCCTCTTCAAAAACCGGTTTACTATGTGTCCACTGTCCTAACTCCATGCAAGTCCCAGTACCCACCCTATCAAAAGATAGCATACGCGGTGTTCATGGCATCCCGGAAGCTGCGACACTACTCTCAAGAGTGTTCGATAACGGTAGCCTCCAAGTACCTCTTAATGACATTATAAACAACCGCTGACGCGACGGGCCGGATTGCTAAATGGGCCATAGAGCTCCTCCCATTCGACATAACTTATAAGCCATGACGAGCTATTAAGTCGCAGGTTTTGGCCGACTTCGTGGCCGAATGGACCGAAGCCGAACTCCCTAAAGAGTACGGCGCATACTCCAATTGGATCATGCACTTCGACGGCTCCAAAATGTTGGCTGGCCTGGGGGCTGGCGTCGTCCTGACGTCCCCAACCGGGGACACAGTCTAATACGTCCTTCAGGTAATGTATACGGACTCCAACAACGCAGCCGAATATGAGGCCCTTCTGCACGGCCTCCAGATGGCAGTCTCCATGGGCATTCAACGCCTAGAGATGCGCGGGGATTCGAACCTCGCAATATCTCAAATAAACGGGGACTTTCATGCCAAAGATCCAAAAATGGCAGCATACCGCAATGCGGTCCTAAAAATGTCAGCACGGTTCGAAGGGCTCGAATTTCATCATATAGCCCGGGAAAACAACCAGGCGGCGGATATATTGGCTCGCATCGGTGCAATACGCGATGTCGTCCCACCCAATATCTTTTTGGAACAGCTGTTCAAGACATCCGTACTATGGGACGGGGAGTCCGGCAATAGCAATCCGGACCCAACCGCACCGCCCAACGCCGAACACTCTGACACAACCGGAGGCTCCGCCCCCGAGATAACACCCTCTGCTCACGAAATAATGGCGGTTATCGCCCCGTGGACGGAACCATTCCTAGCCTACCTAACGAGGCAGGAACTCCCCGAAGACCAAAACGAGGCTCGCTGCATAGTACGGCGCTCTAAAGCCTATAAAGTCCATGAGGGAGAGCTTTATAAGAAAAGCACTAACGGAGTCCTTCAAAGGTGCATCTCCGAAGAGGAAGGGCGCAACCTCCTGGCTGAAATTCATGCCGGACTGGGTGGGCACCACGCCGCAGCCCGGGCACTTGTAGGCAAGGCCTTCCGTACAGGATTTTATTGGCCGACGGCTCGGGCAGATGCGCAGGATTTAGTCCAAAGATGCATCGGTTGCCAGCTTTTTGCTAACCAAAGCCTCATGCCACCCACCGCCCTCAAAACTATACCCATCACCTGGCCGTTCGCGATCTGGGGGCTTGACATGGTTGGGCCCCTTAAGGGAGGAACCCACAAGCAAAAATACCTATTGGTCATGGTGGATAAATTCACCAAATGGATAGAGGCCAAACCAGTTAAAACGGCTGAATCCGGACCGGTGATAGACTTCATATCAGGGGTAGTGCACCGTTACGGTGTCCCTCACAGTATCATCACTGATAATGGCACCAACTTCACGGCCGAT
Organism: Aegilops bicornis; assembly: GCA_021605145.1. Taxonomy (NCBI): domain Eukaryota; kingdom Viridiplantae; phylum Streptophyta; class Magnoliopsida; order Poales; family Poaceae; genus Aegilops; species Aegilops bicornis. The sequence goes on along the minus strand of CM038674.1, from coordinate 80,819,747 downwards.
GAGGTCAAATCATGGTGCAAAAACATGAGCATCAAGCTTGATTACGCCTCAATCTATCACCCTCAAACCAACGGCCAAGTCGAACGGGCAAACGGTCTAATCATGAGCGGCATTAAACCCAGACTAGTGCGGTCCCTCAAGGAATCTAACACGCACTGGGTTGAGGAGCTCGACTCCGTGCTCTGGGGGCTGCGGACCACGCCAAATCGCACTGTCGGATTCACACCATTCTTCACGGTGTACGGCGCAGAGGCAGTCTTGCCCTGCGACATAATACATGACTCACCTCGAGTGCGCATGTACGAAGAAAGAGAAGCCGAGCTCGATCGGCAGGACAGCTTGGACGCATTGGAGGAGGAGCGCGACGTGGGAAAAGCTCGTTCCGCATTTTATCAACAGCAGGCTCGAAGATATCAAAGCAGGGAAGTACGGGGCAAAGCTTATAACGTTGGCGAACTAGTTCTACGCCTGCCGGACAAGGAAAAGGACAAACTCAAGCCCAAATGGGAAGGTCCCTTCATCATTGACCAGGTCCTGACCGGCGGAGCATACCGTCTGCGGAATGCATCGGATAACCGACTCGAGCCGAACCCATGGAACGCAGCCCGTCTACGAAGATTCTACGCCTAAGTGCCGGACTCCAAGTTCGTCTCCTTCCTCGTCTGCATTCTTTATTTTTGCTTTTGTGATGTCTTTTATTTCTCTCCTTCCTCCTTCTTCTTCTTATAGCCTCTAGAGGCTCGTTTGCGCTTTTTTCGCACACACTTGATGCGCTGTCCGCGTTCATTATACCTGGGGGCTTCTTTAACAGAAGCTTATCTATACGGGCTTCATGCCCAACACATGCGTTAAACTTCTGCATGTACCTTTTATTCACCATTATATGCATCGATATGACTTAAGTTTTAGCCAAGCTGGGTTGCCTGGCTCCTGTGCTTACCCCTACATTCCCGATTGTTCGGCTAGGTGGTAAAGGGAGCACCTCTGCGATTGTTACTGTCAGGTCAGCCGGATGTGTACCTCAAACTGGGTGAAGCCGAAAGCTAGCGTTCTTAAGGGAATATTCGGTCGGTGAACTGAAAGATGATTTTTAAACTATTTACCCATCTGCCCCCAGATGATTTTCTGCTTTCATAGCAGCTTTGACATGCACTTTAGGGCATGCATCCCAAATGAAAGGAACCCTTAACGGAACTATTCTCCACGGAAGATGTTTCTTACTACCAATGTAATATAACATAACTAGTTGGGCACTTGTCTGATACAGCAACAATGACCCCTACGCCTTGTCTCCATACATACCACGGTTCTTATATAACCACGAAGGTATTCAGACACACTCCGGACTATTGGGTCCGGAGGTCGAAGCGAAAAGGTCCGCTATGACAAACGATCTACAATCTGGCTAGAAGACATTCTTTCATGTCATATTTTTACATAGTCAACTCGACTCATTGCCATCTACAAACGATCCTCAATGCCATCTAATAGGCTATCTAATTTACAATCTTGCTGGGAATACTTGGCGGCCAATTCTACTTGGCCGTACACTAAGCTTACAGGGATCTCCATCCCATCCGCCCCACAGGTCCGACCTCGGCCATGTGGTTTGGGTCAGCCTTCGTGTACCGCGTCTTCACCATGGCCCAGGCCTCCCTGGCGCCTTGACGGCAGGCCGACATCTTCCATAGCCGGAAGCGCCGCCGTGCTCCTTGAAGCCGCTCCGCCAGCTCCCCAATGCCTTCAGGCAGGGAGATAGATGGCCACAAGGCTTGGCCGATGCCTTTCATCACCTGCCGAACTCGTTAAATGCCGACGCAGTTCGGGAAGAAGATCACCCGAAGAACTGGGCATCTCCTCCTCAGGACGACCTGTGAGCAAACCTACATACATGTTTATGTTAGTGGCCTTCCTCGCCGAACTCTTTTCAAAGTTCGCTTAAGCACTTACTGAAAATGCCGCGATGAAGCCGCCGATTCTCCTTTACGGAGTCAGAAAACTGGGCACGAACGTCTTTTAGTTCCTCACCCAGCTTGCTGTTGGCGTCTTGGAGGTTATTCTTCTCCTGCCGCACCCTTGTAAGCACGCTATCGCCGGCCTTTAGCTGGCGTAAGAGCTGTTGCTTGTCCGGATCTAGTCCGGCGCCATCTGCAATGTTTTTGTCAGATTTACACACCCGCCGCACTTTATAAACTATTTTTTTATAAAAAACATATATTACCAGAGGGGATCTCTGTAGCTCCCCCTGTAGCGGCTAGTGCGGCCTCAAGTTGGGCCTTGCACTCTTCAAGCTCCTGGGACAGTCGGGTATTCTTTTCTCAGAAGATCAAGATAACAAATGATCCTTAAATCAGTTATTCTAACTACTTTAAGTCTCGGGGGCTACTGGCATATATAAACTTTCAAATTTTCTTACCCGTATGTCCTTTACATACTGCTCCGTGGCTCTGGCTAGACCATTTCGAGCGGCACGGAGGTGCGCATCTCCCGAATTGAAGGCATTCAAGGCCTCTTGGGAGAAACACGCGTCGCGAAGAACTGTCCGGCGGCGCCTGTGATTCAAGGCGCTCTCCACATCGGAGTTGGTGGCGGACAACCTGTCGGCATCCTCTGTCGGAGGAGCATCCGACGCATGTCTCGTGCTCGCCTCAGCCTCCGGACCCGGCTTTGAAGCCTGGCCAGTGAAGGTTCGATTGGCAACCTCTCCGGATTCAGTCCAGCGAGCGCTCCTTTTTCTGAAAAGAGCATCAGCGTTAGTATGCCTTCCAAGAATCAATCCTGGGAGTATGGTGACACACTGTACCGTTGCGGCGGAGTTTCGATCCGAACGGCACTTCTTTTTAACCTGCGGGGCCGCGCTGCCCTTTGTTGGCCAGCCGCCGCGGGCTCGGCTTCCTGCCTCGAAGGCGCCCCCTGCGAAACACCATTGGTATACGGTGATCAAAGATAAGCATGGATGGGTCATTATCAGGGTTTTGAGATCTCGATCTCATTTACCTGTGAGGCTGGAAGTATTCCGGGGTAATCAGCCGTAATGGCAACCAAAGCATTATCGATGCTAAGTTGATAAAACACCCCGTCGATCAACTCCACCTTTATATCCGGATCCTCTTTAGAGGTCGGATCGAGGGACCGATCCGGATCCTCGGGTTGTGGGGGCGGGCTGTGTATCTTCTCCACAGTCCGGCGCAGTTCCTGCACAGAAACCGTGAAATGAGATATTTAACCATGGGTACATGGATTGGACAGGTCATAAAGATGTTTGCTTACCCAGCTTCGAGGATTATTCGAAGAAAACTCCTTCAAGGGATTGACACGGAGGAAATCCTCCTCCTCCCTTTGTACATAGTGCATAAGATCTTCACCAGTTCGGTGACCAATCCCGGCCCTTTGCGGCCATGGCGGGTGGCGTCGTCCTCCCCGTTGAAGTCCCACATGGGGTGGCCCCTATATTGGAGCAGTTGCACCCCCCTCATAATACAGATTGCCATGACTCCAATCATGGTTAATCCGGCATGAGCCAGTAACCTTATTTGGCTCATTAGATAGAGGACATCCTTGTCGTCTTCCCTCTGGGGGCTTCGAGGGCGCCAGCTTAGGCGCTTCTTCAGAGGAGCATTGCTGAACTCCGTAAGGCCGATCCAAATAGGATCTGGCAGCGGGACGTCCTCCATATAAAACCATTCCGAGGGCCAGTCTTCGGACGCCTTCTTTGGGGTTCCGGATAGGTATCCGGTCCCGGCGATGCGCCATAGCTTGGCTCCGCCTACTTGATATATCGACCCCTCGTGAGAACGGGGTACTAGGCAGAATATTCTCTTCCACAGCCCGAAATGAGCCTCGACGCCCAAGAACAGCTCGCAGAGGGCCACGAAGCCCACAATGTGCAAAATGGAGGCAGGCGTAAGGTGATGCAATCGAGGTCAGAGAACTCTGTGAGCCCCGGAGAAACGGATGGATTGGAAATCCGAGTCCTCTTACTAGATAAGAGAAGAAGCACACCCGCTCTCGTTTAGAGAAAGCGGGGACGCTCTCCGCTTGCTTTCCGCCCTTGTAGGTGGCGAGTCCAGCTCGAACCGTAACCATGAAGGCCGGGGGAAGAAATCCCTTGGTCTGAAGTATAACTAGCTCGCTATGCGGGACTGAGCATCTCTCCCAATTTCCAGGCTGAGGGCTGGGAGCGCGAGAGGAGGAGCCGCGTCGACTGTCCATGATGGAATGGGCTTTGGTCAGGGGCGCTCCGATGAAAGCTCGCAAAGGAGGGATGATGTGACTCAGATCTAGATCCTCGCCCCTTTTATAGGCAGCTCATTTGCACAGCTAAGGGGGTAATTGTAAAAATATCCTGGCTTTTCGCATTCATTCAAACACGTGGAAGATGGCCATTATTGGGCGCAGAAGCTAGGGAGCACAGCATTTATCAGAAGCGGACAATCGCTCGGCTGTATATGGAATTTGGAGAAGAACCCGCCTCGCAATGCCGAAGACAATCAACGCACCGGACTCGTCGTCATTGAAGCCTGGTTCGGGGCTACTGAGGGAGTCCCGGATTAGGGGGTGTCCGGATAGCCGAACTATCATCACGGCCGGACTCCAAGACTATGAAGATACAAGATTGAAGACTTCGTCCCGTGTCCGGATGGGACTTTCCTTGGCGTGGAAGGCAAGCTTGGCGATATGGATATGTAGATCTCCTACCATTGTAACCGACTCTGTGTAACCCTAACCTATCCGGTGTCTATATAAACCGGAGGGTTTTAGTCCATAGGACGAACAACAATCATACCATAGGCTAGTTTCTAGGGTTTAGCCTCCTTGATCTCGTGGTAGATCTACTCTTGTACTACCCATATCATCAATATTAATCAAGGTGAGTAGGGTATTACCTCCATCGAGAGGGCCCGAACCTGGGTAAAAACATCGTGTCCCTTGTCTCCTGTTACCATCCGCCTAGACGCACAGTTCGGGACCCCCTACCCGAGATCCGCCGGTTTTGACACCGACACTCGGTACCACCGATTCGGCTAAGGCCATTGCACATGTAACTCTCGGTCTGACCGAGAATTGCAAATCGGTGTGACCGAGTTCAGGACTTTGTGAAACCCTAGCGCCTCTCGGTGCCACTCAAACCGTGACTCGATCCGACCGAAGTTCACTGGTAGGTTCCAAAAGCTGCTTCGGTATCACCGAGTTTACAAATCGGTAGATCCGAAATGCTTTCGTGGAAAACTAAAACTAAGTTTTTGACTCATTCTTTTGCAAAAACCTCTGTATTTTGTGATGCTCATCCACTCTATCTCATCTATATCTACTCACAGGGTCTGTTGTCAGTGATTGCAATATGTCTGATCAAAGTGACAGCCAGAACAGGGAAGAGGAGCAGGTTCACATGAGTAAGGGCACTAGTCCCTCTAGCAGCTATGATGAGGGCAGCAGGAGCACCCCAAGCAACCTACCCAAAGCTGCCACCAGGGCCAAAAAGAAGAGAACCTCAGACTCTGAGGATGAAGACTATGTGGCAGTTGAGGATGAGGCCACTTCCAGGAAAAAGGTGCTCAAGAAAGAATATGGCTCAGCTGCAGCAACTAAGCCAGGTCTGAAGACCAAAAGGCCAGCAGGAAGACAGCCCATGTCTAAAGCCAGAACCTCCACTCAAGCATCTTTGGAAGCTGAACCCAAAGAGGATGCTGCAGAAGGGAAGAAGAGGAAGGAAAGGGTCAAGAAGACCATGGCCAGAGTAATTGGAAAGCCTTCCATGATGGAAAAGGAGGAAGAAGAAGAGGATGATGCACCAGCACCCAAAGCTCAGAAGCTTATGGGTGATGCTATTAGGTCAGGGGTAGCTTCAACAAAGCCCAAAGTAGCACCCAAGGCTGCCTCCAAACCCAATACTGCACCCAAGAGGAGTACCAGGAACATTCCAGCTGCTGAGAAGAACAAGGCCCCAAAGGTTCTAAACTGCTGGTCAAGAAGAAGATGATGAGACACATGTTTTGAGAAAATTGAAGCCTAAAATTCCAGATCATAATGATGCCCATCCTGTAGCTGAGAACATGAAGATCAGGAAGGACTCAAGATTGAGGCTATGGAGAGAGTCAGATCCATATGCCACCGAAGGAGAACTGTCAGTAGACTACAGGTTCCACACAAAGGAACAGCAGGACTTCTATGAGACAATTCTGCTGGACAAGAAGCCAATAGTGTGTGACATGAGATGGGTCAACTGGGAATACATCAAGGAGAATGAAGAACACTATCCTGGTGTGTATGACAGCTTTAGTGCTTGTGGAGTGGCAGACTTTGTTGGGTAGAAGCTCACAAAGTGGAATGATGAGCTAATAATGCAATTCTACTCCATGGCACACTTCTATCCAGATGGCAAGATAGTATGGATGTCTAAAGGTACTAGGTACCAATCATCAATTGAAGAATGGGATAATCTAATCAATGCACCTAAGGAGGAGGAAGATGACTTGGATATCTATGCCAAGAAGAAGATAGATCACAACACTATGGCACATATGTACAAGGAGATCCCAGATGCTGCTATAGAATCACACAAGTTTGGATCAGTACATTACCTTCTGTCAGGACTGCCAACCATTAACTGGATCCTCAGGCACACTCTCTTGCCCAAGTCGTGATCACAACATGATCAGAGGCCATGCAATAAATCTGCTACACTTATTTGATGTGCCACAAAAGTTCAAGGTCATGAGTCTTATAGTTGAAACTATCAAGAGGACAGCTGCTGACCAAAAGATAAGTTGTGGGTATGCCCCACGGATCCAGGAGCTGATAAACTCCAAGATGGGCACTGGCACATACTTGTTGGACAAGGAGCACATGCCTATCTATCCAGATTTTGAGGACAACCAAGTGGTTATGAATGAACATGAACCATCTTCTGTGCAAGCTCAAGCGAAGAAGGAGAAGGCAAGGACTGAGAAGGCTGCCAAGATGCCAACAATGGAAGAGGCATCTCGGTACTTCTTGAAGAGCAAACAGGATCAACTTGGCTACTTGATTGCATCCACTCTGAGGATTGAGAAGGGCTGGCCACTGGACTCAAAACCAGGAGAGCCTCGGAGAGGATCATGGAGCAGAAGTTCTATGACATGGATGTGAAGGTAACATAGATCCAGTCTGTTGTTGAGCAACTTCAGGATGATATGCAGGAGAGGAAGGGCAAGGCAACCACTAAGGCATTTGCCAGAGTGCCTAGAGCTCAGAGGTCAGTTGCAGTGCCAGTGACAGACACCAGAGCCACTTCATCTGCACCTGCTACAGCTTCAGTGCCACCAGCTCCAACACCTACTCCACCAGCTCCATCTACATCAATTGATGCCTTCGTCCTTGGCGTTCTGTCTACACCACCACCTGAAGATCAAGCCTGAGAGACGATTTAGTGCTATGCATTTTCTATGAACTTTTTGGTAACTTGTTGCCAAAGGGAAAAAAATGTATAGATCATAGGCTTCAAGAGAGAGCGTTGCTTTTTATTCTCTCTTGCTTTGGTGGTTGAACTTTATTTGCTTGATTGAGATACTTTCTGTCTGTGTGATACTTGGATGATCATGTGTTTGATCATATGCTACATTAATGCTTGTTGGATGACATTATCCTTTTATCATGTGTTTGATCATTCACTTTGCTTGGTGATGAGTGCATGTTATCATTTTGAGCGCTCCACCAAGATGTATGTGACATGGAAGAGTAACCCATGAGCCTAACCCTTTGTGCATTTGCAGTCCAAAGCAAATCTTAAACTATGCACAAATTTAGGGGGAGCTCTTGCTTTTCACATACTTCTCAAAGCGACAATGTTTTTTCACTCTTATTATCATTTGTCGAAGCTTTGATCTATATGTTGTCATCAATTACCAAAAAGGGGGAGATTGAAAGTGCAACTATCCCTAGGTGGTTTTGGTAATTCCTAACAACATATAGCTCATTGAGCTAACATTATTCCAAGATAAATTTTTCAGGAATAGCTCAATGAATAGCATGGCATGGATGAGGAAAGTGGACCCCTCAAAATACTAAGGATAAAAGGATTGGCTCAAGCTCACAGCTCAAGACTCTACATTTTATATTTTAGTGATCCAAGATCACATTGAGTCTATAGGAAAAGCCAATACTATCAAGGAGGGATGAGGTGTTGCTTAATGTCTTGCTTGCTCAAAGTGCTTAGTGATATGCTCCAAAACCCACAACTACTTTCTCACATCCACATATGACCTAAACCAAAAGTCAAACTCGGCCCCACCAATTCTTTCTATCCGGCGCCACCGAGTTCAGATGTCATAGCCACTGCCACAAACCCTAGGCAAATCGGTCTCACCGATAGGGATCTCGGTCTCACCGAGATGGGATTGTAATCTCTCTGCTTCCCTTCGTAACGTTTCGGTCCCACCGAGATGAGCGATCGGTCCCACCAAGATTGCAATGTAAACTCTCTGTTTCCTTTTTATAACATTTCGGTCTCACCGAAATGAGCGAATCAGTCCCACCTAGTTTACCTGACCAACTCTCTGGTTAGCTTATTACCAAAATCGGTCCCACCGAGTTTGTGTAATTGGTCTCATCGAGATTACGTTATGCCCTAACCCTAATCATATCGGTCCTACCGAGTTGCATGTCGGTCCCATCGAAAATCCTAACGGTCACTAGATTTGCTGAATCGGTCCGACCGAGTTTCTCAATTCGGTCCCACCGAGATTGGTAAGTTGTGTGTAATGGTTAGATTTTGTGTGGAGGCTATATATACCCCTCCACCTACTCTTCATTCGTGGAGAAAGCCATCAGAACGAACCTACACTTCCAATACACATTTCTGAGAGAGAACCACCTACCCTTGTGTTGAGGCCAAAATATTCCATTCCTACCATATGAATCTTGATCTCTAGCCTTCCCAAGTTGCTTTCCACTCAAATATTCTTTCCACCAAATCCAAATCCTGTGAGAGAGAGTTGAGTGTTGGGGAGACTATCATTTGAAGCACAAGAGCAAGGAGTTCATCATCAACACACCATTTGTTACTTCTTGGAGAGTGGTGTCTCCTAGATTGGCTAGGTGTCACTTGGGAGCCTCCGACAAGATTGTGGAGTTGAACCAAGGAGTTTGTAAGGGCAAGGAGATCGCCTACTTCGTGAAGATCTACCGCTAGTGAGGCAAGTCCTTCGTGGGCGACGGCCATGGTGGGGTAGACAAGGTTGCTTCTTCGTGGACCCTTCGTGGGTGGACCCTCCGTGGACTCGCGCAACCGTTACCCTTCGTGGGTTGAAGTCTCCATCAATGTGGATGTACGATAGCACCACCTATCGGAACCACAACAAAAACATCCGTGTCTCCAATTGCGTTTGAATTCTCCAAACCCTTCCCTTTACATTCTTGCAAGTTGCATGCTTTATTTTCCGCTGCTCATATACTCTTTGCATGCTTGCTTGAATTGTGTTAAGATTGCTTGACTTGTGCTAAGATAGCTAAAATCTGCCGAAGACTAAAATTGGGAAAAGGATAAGTTTTTATTTGGTCAAGTAGTCTAATCACCCCCCCCCCCTCTAGACATACTTTCGATCCTACAGCCAGCTTGATCAAAGGGGCCATGTCTGGGACTGGGCTCCGCCAGGCTGGTATTGGGAGGTGCTACCTTCCGGGGGGCGTAGGTTGGTGAGGAGCCAGCCCGTCGTTGACCCGATCCTTATTTGGTGGCGGTCGCGTGGGCCCAGTGATGGTGCCAAGGCTTCCGGACACCGCGGAGGTGGTATGTCGCCGTGTAAGCAAGGAGGACGAGCACGTCCGTCGCTACATGGTTGCGTTGGAGGGCAGGTCCGACAATACCTGGCAGGTTCTTCAGGGATCTCACTGGAGCTATGATCCTGTGATGGTTCCTTCTCTTTGGGTGTCCACCGCCTGCGTCGATACCCGTCGGGCGCTACGGATCTAGCTGTATTAGCGATGCTATATGTATGATAGTATTCGAGGTGTATTAGTGATAATATTCGACAATGTACGGACGTAAGAGATGATGTAGTTTTGCTTATAACTGACTGAGGAGAAGAAGAAGAAGAAGAAGAAGAAGAAGAAGAAGAAGAAAAAGAAGGAGAGGAAGAAGAAGAAGGAGGAGAAGAAGAAGAAGGAGGAGAAGAAGAAGAAGGAGGAGAAGAAGGAGAAGGAGAAGAAGGAGAAGGAGAAGAAGGAGAAGGAGAAGGATTTTGCTAATTTGAATACTACTTTATTTTACGATTTGGTTTTGCTTATTGAATGCTCAAATTGGAAAAGTACTCCTACTTTGAATGCTAAAATTGCAGAGCACTATGCAACGCATATGCATTTGATTAGTTGATAGCTTATAGGGTTAGAAATCTAGGAGCCCCTCCATCATCCCCGCCATCGTCCCCGTCACCGACCCCCCTCCGACCTCGAGGTGAGACTAGCCAAATCTCCATGTCAATATGAGTCCTATATATGAGAGTACAATATGTCCTTTTTTAGAAAGATAATTAAACGATATTTTGGGTTGACTTGAAGTTTGTCGGTGTCTCCACCATATATGAGAGGACGAAGAATCCCGACTGTTGTCGTGGGGGTAGCTTCTCCTTCGTTGCCGTGTGCTAGACAATTTGGTGTAATGCACTCGGGAACGAAAGGAGGAGCTACCATCACTGACGGTCGCAATGTCAGAGAGGAATCAGTGAGGGAGAATCTCCACCATATATATATGAGAGGACAAAGAATCCCGATTGTTAAATGTGGGTAGCTTCTCCTTCATTCCCGTGTGCTAGACAACTTGGTGTAATGCACTCGGGGATGAAAGGAGGAGCTACCATCACCGACGATCGAATATGTACACCACGTGAGCTGAGTGTTTTCAAGAAAAGACTCGATAGACCGATAGTCAACCCGTGTTGAATAATAATGATCTAATTTAGGTTTTTTAGTACATATATTTAATTGTACAAGTTTAATATTTGAATTATGCACATAGGAAATGTCGTACTCGGACGACGAAATTCTCCCAGGGGAGTGCGACTGGTGCCACGACGACCGGGGTCTGTGCAACAGGCCTCACCTGGACGAAGGTCGGCGCTTCAGCATTAATCTGGAGGAGACCTTCGATGTTGAAACAGTATGCAACGACGACAAGTGTTAGTTTTTTGTAATTAAGCACGACTTCAACTATTTCAACGTGTAATTTTCATCTTTTACAATTCGACTAGCTTATCCCATGCCATGCAAGACGCTATGTCTTGGAGAGGATGGGTTTTGAAGACCATGAAAGTATGGAAACAAAGAAAATTCACCTAAGTACCCAACATGATATGGATTTTGAAGTAAATCTGTATAATTCTGAGAGCGTAACCCATTTTGATTGCAAAAATTGGGAAGCATTTTGCAAGATGTATGATTTTGATGAGGGTATGCTTGTCACCATAGATCTTGGTGATCCTGACATCGACCAAGACAATATGGACATTTGGGTCCTTTTTGATACGCCTCCAATTCTACCGCTATGTGAGTTTCTCAAACATAGGTATTAACTAATTTATATTGTTCGTTTCAAAATAGTTGACAGCTTATTTCCATTGACAGCTTATTTTGATTGTTCAAACAATGTGCGAAACATGGTAGACAGAACCTACTACACCGATGGCTCTGAGTTAACTTATAAGGAGAAAAATCATCTGGTCGCATTTTGTACTAATCTTGAGAATTACAATATTTATTGTAAAACTCCTCCACATTATGGTTAATACGTGCCACTAGTGCACGTGTTAAACTACGGTAACATCCATGGAGATGCCATGGTAAGATTTTTTAGTATTACGACATTCGTGCATGTTTTGCATAAATTCTTTTAGAACTTAACTACATTGCTAACTACGAAGTCATTACTATGTGTTTTTCAACAGGAAATCCCGAATGATTGTGTGCCTCATCTGATGTATCAGAGTGGCCGCCTTGATGGTTTGAACATACGTCCAGGTCATCCTACGAATCTCAACTGTCCATACCGGATTTCTAAAAGAAGTGGAGACATGAAAATCAAGGAATGGAAAAAATGTATGGACAGTCATAAGGAGGTTCTTGGAAGCAAAAGGAAGCAAAGCGCGAGAATTGGAGACAGGATGATCTCCATTCTCCATAATGGAGAGTCAGGGTCTATATTATTTTATGCTACTTTACCTTAAAGAGGGTATTTAGGTCCTACCTAATACTGATGATCATGTGCCTAGAATAATTAAGTAGGGTTGGTTCGATGACTATGAGGATGATGATCGTATGACTTGTTATTAATAATGAGTAGAAGTTGTATGATGATGATGATTAGTATGACTTATTATTATGATGATGCATGATGCGGGCATGAAGAGTTATTATATATTAGTGGTTAAAATGAACATGGATTGGATTGAAGTGAAGACAACATGCATGTGGTGCCTGTCGAAAATAGTAATAATAAAAACTAGATCAAATTAGGATTAGTATTACTTCGACATGCACCACAAAGTTGCCTTCACTTTAATCTAAGCCATGTCTAGGCATAGCGATAGCGTTGGTAAACCAAGCACGGAAATAAGAGAGGACACTTCTCTCTGTTAGCTAGCTAACACACCCTAAATTACCCCTAAACCACCCCTTTCGTAAAAAAAACAAAACCTCACCGACGCGTGGATGCCTATTGGTCCCGGTTGGTGCCACCAACCGGGACTAAAGGCCCTCCTGCCTAGGCTCGCAGCACTGGCCACGTGGAGGCCCATCTGTCCCGGTTCATGTAAGAACCGGGACTAAAGGCCTAGGGCATTAGTAATGACACTTTAGTCCCGGTTCAAAAACCGGGACAAATGGGCCTTACGAACCGGGACAAATGACCCTTTTTCTACTAGTGAGCAGCCAGGGCCAATATCAAAATGAGAAGCTTCTGCACAACCGGCTCGCTGGAGTGACACTGCCGAGGGGGGGAGTCCCTATCCCCTCCTCTCCAGTAGCCACAGGCACTAGATTAGGGTCACTACATCCACCCGGTGAGCACACAAACATGGCCTGAACCGGGGGAACACTACCACCGCTGGAGATTATGTTGCTGCCGCCGACACCCACCACACACATCACAGCGAAGTCCAAATTCCCACCTTTCTCCCAAAGCAGCGCCTTCAAAAAGGATACGGCGCCAAGGGCGTCGCCGCCGCCCAACAGCGTTGGGGTTTTCACCCGAGAGGACAAGGGGAAGGGGCGGGGAAGGTATACCTGACAAACGCCTCCAAGAAGGTGTGCGGCGCCCGCGGGCGTCGCCGCCGTCACAGCCAGCAGGGCTGGCTAGGGATTTCTCTGGGCAATCTTCCCGTCACCACTCCCACCCGGCGGTGAACCGGCGTCCAAAACGGAGCCGGCCAGATCTGGGGGGAGGACTTGCCGAATCCGCTGCAATGGATGGTAGGCGGCCAGATCTGGAGCCGCGAAGCCGAGGCCGCCGCCGCCACGCCCTGGCTCGCATCCACCAGGTACCTCGCCGTCCACACGGCCGAGGGGCACCAGCCCGCACCTGCGACACCATGCGCCGAGGATCCGATGGCGCCAATCCAGCCGGGGCTGCCGCCCCGGGTCCCGAGGCCCCCCGCGAGCGATGCAGGGCAGCAGGAAAGGCCCCGCCACCACCTTCATCAGTAGCGCCCCAGGCGAAGCCGGCGGCTGCCTCAGGCGGCGGCGATGGGAGGATTGGAGGGGGGAGACGGCGGCTGCGGGCTAGGTTTTCGGCCCTCGAGTCCCCCGAAAGGGCGGCGCGAGGGAGAGAGGGGGAGCGTGGAGGGGAGAGACCTTCGACGACGGCTCGCTACGAGCGCGAGGTGAGGTCAGGTGATCCCTTGATTATAATTGTTTAAAGAGGAGTGTGGTGAGTTTTCAATGGCGGAGCTAGCTGGTTTTAACCTTTTTGACGAAGCCCATTGCGATGACTTTTTGTTTTGAAAACGAATTGCAATGACAATAAGACGCCACAAGTCCCCATCCCACGTCTTGAAAATTTCACCACAGGCCCCCCTATTGTCCCAACTCCATGATGATATTTTCTTTCGACCTTGCTTTTTATGTACGATAACTTCTTTTTCCTAGGTTTGTGTTGTGTGTTGTACAGCAACTACTTTTTCCTAGGCGAAAATCCTAGACACACGAGCAGTTTACTTAGGCTGGTCATAATGGGGAGTAACTTACACTAGTGTCATGCATATAACACTAGTCTAAGGCCTTGTTTGGTTCATAAGTCCTAGGACTTTTTCTAGTCCTAACTTAAAAGTTTCTAAAAAGTCTCCTCCTGTTTGTTTTCGGGACTAAAAAGTCCCTAGTCCCTCCCTAGAGGTTATTAAATAATATGTAAAATACCATGTTACCCATAATATACAGAAAAATAACAACCAAACAACACCATGGGGCGACGGGGCAATGGGTGCAGGGAGGGGCATTGTTGAAAAAGTCTCAAAAAGTCCAACAAAAGACTCTCCTTGAGAGTCTTCTTCATTTAGTCTCAAAAAGCAACTTTTAGTCCCTAGTAGTACCTTCTGTTTGGTTAAAAAGTATTTAAGAGGGTCTTTTTCTAGTCCCTACATCAAAAAGTCCCTGAAAACAAATACCCCCTAAGTTACTACCTGCATAGTGCAAAGTAACATATTAGTAGTGTCATATGTGGCTTCATTTAATGGCTTGTAGACTCATTTTGTCTTGGGAAGCGCTATGTTACAGTAACATATTATGTTACCACTTCTCATTAACTACATGCCATATAAGCAAAAATTTCTCAAAGTACGCTATGTTACTACGTAAGTTACTCCCACTATGACTAGCCTTACCAATACGGACTCTTTCCAAACTACTCTTCTCCCCCCCCCCCCCTAATTTTCAGCGCGGGTGGGCCCGTGGGTTTATTTCTATCTAGTCAAAATCAGCCAGCTAAGCCACTCCGTAATACCCAGTAAAAATATTCCGTGCGTGTAGCATTGCTCTTTCCTAGGTTTGTGTTGTGTGTTGTATGGATCGTTCAATAGGTTGTATCTAGTTTGCCCAATAGGATGTGAGATAATAAATCAATGATCTCTCATTCTACATTGAAACTTGTGCAAGGGGTGTTGGTTCATGTACAACATTACTCTTTTTCTCATTTATTGTATGACACATCATTAAAAATCCTATGTGGCAAACTCTACCAACAACTATCTTGCAACCATTGAAGATGCCCTCATCGATTTCTAGCTGCCGTTTGATCCACACGAGGGGCCAGTAGAGGCTGAAGAAGTCAAACCCAAGGTGCAAAGTAAGCAGCATACAACATAAATAAGTTTAAATCCTTACAAGAAACCCAGGCCTTTGCAGGCATCAGTGTGAATAAATAAGTCCTTCAGGATGTTCTATAGCCCTTTTTAGAGTTTGGAAAATCATGCCCAACTCTCATGGGACTTTGTCTCTAGTACATCAGATGCCACGGGGAAAAACAAGTTATGTGCATCAATTGCACATGCAGCTACCATCTGCCATCTAAACCTATCATTAACTGTTGTAGCATCCATAGCTTACATCCAGCTAAAAATCCACTCCAACAAGCTTAAAAACTAACAAAGACCCTTCTGAAACAAGTGAATTGCAGAAACCATCTGACATTGAATGCTAAGGTTGCAGATACCATAATTCTATGTTGAAAAAAAAGGAAAAATTCAGATTTAAATGCTTACAAGAAATTCTAAAACAAGTTTAAATGTTTTTAAAAATTGAAAAAAATGTGAATGGTCACAAGAAATGTGATTACACCTCCTAAAAATTTCAGGTCCAAACTCGAAATGTACATTGAGAAACAAAAAAGAGAAATTCAGATGTAAATAGTGTCTAATGTTGCTTTTGTCTTTTTATGACACTATTCATGCTAGATTTCACATTTTTGTTTCTCAATGTACATTTAGAGTTTGGACCTAAAATTTTTAGGAGTTGTACTCACATTCCTTGTAAACATTCATATATTTTTCTAGAACCTTTTGAAACATGTAAAATTGATTGTTTTTGAAGCTGGAGCACGGGGAGCACCCCAAGGATGGGAGTGTTGGGGAACGTAGTATTTCAAAATTTTGTCTATGATCACGCAAGATCTATCTAGGAGATGCATAGCAACGAGCGGGGAGAGTGTGCCCATGTACCCTCGTAGACCGAAAGCGGAAGCGTTTAGTAACGCGGTTGGTGTAGTCGAACGTCATCGCGATCCAACCGATCCAAGTAACGAACGTACGGCACCTCCGTGTTCAGCACACGTTCAGCACGATGATGTCCCTCGAGCTCTTGATCCAGTTGAGGATGAGGGAGAGTTTCGTCTGCACGACGGTGTGGAGATGGTGATGATGAAGTTACCGGCGCAGGGCTTCGCCTAAGCACTACGACGATATGATCGAGGTGTTAACTATGGAGGGGGCGCCGCACACGGCTAGGAACAATTGATGTGTGTTTTAGGGGTGCCCTCTCCACGTATATAAAGGAGGAAGAGGGAGGGAGGCAGCCTAGGGCGCGCCCAAGTAGGACGAATCCTACTTGGGCCCCTAGTCCAATCCCCCCCCCCCCCCACTACCATACTTGGACAAGGGGGAAAGGAAGGAGGGGGGATGGGAAGGAAGTAGGAGTCCTACTTCATACTTTCCTTTTCCTCCTCTCATTTCCCTTTCTCCCCACGCGGCTGGCCCTATAGGGGGCGCAACAGCCCCTTGTGGGCTGTTGTGTTCCCTTACTTGGCTCATTAAGCCCATATCTTTGCCGGGGGTTTCCCGGAACCCCTTCCGGTGACCCGGTATCACCCAGAACACTTCTGGTGTCCAAATACCATCGTCCGATATATGAATCTTTACCTCTCAACCTTTTTCAAGACTCCTCGTCATGTCTGTGATCTCATCTGGGACTCCGAACAAACTTCGGTCATCAAATCACATAACTCATAATATAAATCGTCATCGAACGTTAAGCGTGCGGACCCTAGGGGTTCGAGAACTATGTAGACATGACCGAGACACATCTCCGGTCAATAACCAATAGCAGAACCTGGATGCTCATATTGGTTCATACATATTCTACAAAGATCTTTATCGGTCAAACTGCATAACGACATACGTTGTTCCCTTTGTCATCGGTATATTACTTGCCCGAGATTCGATCGTCGGTATCATCATACCTAGTTCAATCTCGTTACCGGCAAGTCTCTTTACTCGTTCTGTAATGCATCATCCCGTGACTAACTCATTAGTCACATTGCTTGCAAGGCTTATAGTGATGTGCATTACCGAGAGGGCCCAGAGATACCTCTCTGATACGCGGAGTGATAAATCCTTATCTCGATCTATGCCAACCCAACAAACACCTTCGGAAACATCTGTAGAGCATCTTTATAATCACTCAGTTATGTTGTGAAGTTTGATAGCACACAAGGTGTTTCTCCGGTATTCGGGAGTTGCATAATCTCATAGTCAGAGGAACATGTATAAGTCATGATGAAAGCAATAGCAATAAAACTAAACGACCATTATGCTATGCTAACAGATGGGTCTTGTTCATCACATCATTCTCTAATGATGTGATCCCGTTCATCAAATGACAACACATGTCTATGGTCAGGAAACATAACCATCTTTGATTAACGAGCTAGTCAAGTAGAGGCATACTAGCGACACTCTGTTTTGTCTATGTATTCACACATGTACTAAGTTTCCGATTAATACAATTCTAGCATGAATAATAAACATTTATCATGATATGAGGAAATATAAATAACAACTTTATTATTGCCTCTAGGGCATATTTCCTTCAGTCTTCTACTTGCACTAGAGTCAATAATCTAGTTCACATCGCCATGTAATTTAACACCAATAGTTCAC
Organism: Aegilops bicornis; assembly: GCA_021605145.1. Lineage (NCBI taxonomy): Eukaryota > Viridiplantae > Streptophyta > Magnoliopsida > Poales > Poaceae > Aegilops > Aegilops bicornis. Next base: position 80,801,856 of record CM038674.1, on the reverse strand, counting down.
ATCACCATGTGATTAATTCACATCGTCATGTGATTAATACCCAAAGGGTTTTACTAGAGTCAATAATCTAGTTCACATCGTTATGTGATTAACACCCAAAGAGTACTAATGTGCGATGCATTTCAAAAAGTGTTTGATGATTCAAAAATATTCATGAATTTGAAAAATGCTGATGCATTTCAAAAAAATGTTCGTGTATTCCAAAAATGTTCACAATTTTCAAAAAATGTTCACTATTTTCAAAAAATGTTCACTATTTTCAAAAAATGTTCATGAGTTTCAAAAACTATTCACACTTTCAAAATGTGTCTGTGGATTGTAAAAAAAGTTTAGAAATTAAAAAAATTCATGAATTTATCAAAATGTTCATAAATTTGCAAAAAAAATTGTAAATTGTTCATGATTTCAAAGAAATGATCACAAATGCAAAAAATGTTCACTATTCTGAAAAATGTTCACAAGTTTTAAAGATGTTCATGAAAATGAAAGAGAAAAAGAAACAGAAAGAATAAAATAAAAACAGAAAATGAAAATAGACGTAAAAGGAAAAAAAGAAAAAGGAAAGAAAGAAAAGAAAGGAAGGAAAAAAAGAAAAAACTGGTTCACGAAACCCAAAAACGGTGGGGGATAAACCCAAAGTGGGCCGGCCCAAACACTGGATCCAGCGCTAGAGGGGTGTGCGCTAGGTCGCTCGTGCTCGACCTACGCGCCAAATAGTATCTGACGTGCGAACGCTAGACGATGAAGGTTGTTTTGCCGTGATTTTTTTATAGAACGAAGAAAACACCATGAAGCCCAAATACACATATAGTGACCGATTTTGACACTGCAGCATCTGGTCTCTACGTGAATCGATGGGTGGCAGAAGTAGGTAGCCCACATGGGAATGGAAGTTGATCAAACAGCCATGGACGACCTTAGGTGATGATCTAACCAGTGGCGGAGCTTGAAAGAAATCTTTGACGGGGCGAAGCTATAAAAAACAAATACTAAATCATACGAATACAACAAGTTAGAAAGTTAGATATTGCAAATATCAAGTAAAGATAATTATATTGATCTTCTCCAGATTAGCTTGCAAAATACATTTATAATCAGTAGAGAATTCAGTTCACTACAAATTGCTATTTCAATATTCCAGTTGGGGTTTGCTGGATGTGCAAACCGCACAGGTTAGGGTGGATGTGCTCTCTTTTAGGCACCACTACAAACTGCTATTTAACATGGAGCATTCAGTTCACTACAGATCAGCTCCAGAACAAAAGAAACTATACCCAAAATACTATATAACCATCAATTATTTTCCCCTTAAGCATCACTGCCTCCCTCGGTCCCTCTTAATCTGTAAAGGAAATTTTCTATTTCAGTACAAAATCCAATTGACAAAATCTAATTTACAAAATCAATGACCAGATGACCACTAATTTTTCTCTCACCAAAGGTTCCTCCACTAAGGTAACAAAGCTACAAAATCTGGGAGATACAGAAAATTATACAGGGAGCTGCATCTCCAACAATGACAAGATGAAAAGACCACATCTAATTAGAATTTTCCTCCACTACAAAGCTACGGAGGTCACAATATTTCAACTTCCCAAAATTTCCATAGGGGAAAGATTGAGAGAGATACAGAGAGGGCAGTCTGCTCACACAGCTTACCGAGGCACTGCGCGACGTCGACGGAGCCTGATGCTGTAGCGGACAGCCGTAGCCGAGGCAGAAGTGGATCTGTGGATGAACCTGAGCGGAGGAGGAAGGAGCCGACCAATCCCAGGTCCGGCCACCCGCCAGCGGTCGCCCCCAGTCCCCCACGCCGGCAAGCCACGACGCCGGCGGCCAAGCTCCCAGACGCCGGTGCCCCACCCCCACGCTCAGCCGCCCGCGGTCTAATTGGGGAAAAGGATTCTGGAGATGGAGTAGTGGAGTACTGGAGTAGGTCGCCGCCTGCTCTCAGCCCCACGCTCAACCACGGCGGCAATGACCTCCGGCTCAGCAGGCGGCTTGGATTCGTGCGTATCCAGGCTCCAGGCATCGTTGACTAGTCCTAGTATATGAGTGGGTCTGTGGGCTGTATGTAATACATAGGGGTATTAAAAAAATTCATTTTCGCTGGGGGGCGACCGCCCAGGTTTCGCCCCCACGAAGCTCTGCCGTTGGATCTAATGGTGAGAAAAGTAAATGGCCTCAGATGGCTGAAAAGTTGTGCGGTTGTAATGTCTCCAAATGTGATTGTGGGATCAAAATAGTGCGTTTTTTTTACTTTGGTAGCACTTTTAAATAAAATGTTGACACATGGGCCCCACACATCAATGGAGAACTACCCGCAAAAGTGAACAAACTCAAATGCACCCACGCAATCAAAGAAAAGTCAAGTGCTATTCACGTCAATCATGGATATTGCAGAAAGAGTAATGCTACATGTACGAACATTTTAGTTATAGAGGAGATTTATGGGCTGATGTGGCGTCATCTCGATGGGTTAGTGACAGACCCATAACGAAATTCAAGAGGAAAGGTTAGTGGGGATCGGTGGAGGATTAGTCATAACCCTATCCTTAACCATTTTGTTGGTAGGTTTAGGATTATTGGCGTAACTTCATTTCATTGATGGAGCAGGTTGTAGTTTTAACAATTTTTCAGAATTTGTCATAGGTCAACATAGCTGAAAGTCAACATATCTATGAAGAAACGGTGCAATAAGATGGAAAATAAAGATATGAAATACGCCAAAGGGGATTGATCGTGCATCATAATTAAGCAATTAAGTTCAGGTGGGCGATCGCGCTCCGTTGCCTCTTCACACTACAGGGAAATTAAATGAAGTCGAGTATGAAACATAATACTTGGTGAAGGATCTTAGGAAAGATGAGTAGTTCATATTTATTTTTGTCCATAAAATGGCCATAGGATCTTAGGGAAGATGAGTACAGGATATAAAAAAGTATCCCATCTACTCAGTCTCTAACTGTTTTGCACAAATACATTCCACGAATGTTCTAATAAAGTGGATCAGCAACATGGATCTTGTATATCCAATGTACATATAGTAGTCCCTCGCAAAAAAAAATGTACATATAGTAGCACGGTGAAGTGCAAATGAGAAGATTGCCTTTTTTGTAACTCTTGTGATCGATGAATTCAGTTCAGTGTGCCCTTCAAAGGCACATGTTTCTGAACATCACAAGAACTGGCGGCGAAAGTGAACAAACAGAGCAAGGATGACCGGCCAGTCACCTGTGCTTCCATCGGTACCTAGAAGACGGGGAGTGGATAGCGCCGGTGCCGGTGCGGGTGCGACGACCCTGCTGCCTCTGCTTCTCGTGGCCGCCTGTCGGCGCCTTACCATGGCCATGGCGGCGACCGGTGCTACTCTTGGCCCCATCGTCCTCCGTCTCCGTCATCATCTCTCCAAAGCAGGCGGCGGCATCCACCGGCAGCTCCTCAAATGAGTATCTTGCGGATCGAAAGAACCATTTCAACTCATCGAGGATAGAAAACCGCCGTATGATGAGGACAGGAGTAGGACGATCAAGAAGCCTATCTTCCCACCGTCGCGTGGCCCTCACAAACATCTCCTTCCAGCTCGTCTCCGGCAGGTCGTCGTGGGAATCGCTGTCGCCGCCGAGCGACCAGCACCACCACCACAGCCAGTTCAACCGTAGCGCCTTGTACCTGAGCATCCAGAGCTGGCGGTCCCGGTCGGGCTCGGCCACCAAGCGCCTCAGCTCGGTGCAGGTGCTCTCCACCCTCAACAGGTCCTTCCCGTCGGCAAGCCTCTCCAGGATCGCCGCCATCATGTCGCTCGGGAGGGACATGAAGGTGGGGGCTCGTCCCGGCACCACGCCGTGCACAAGGCATAGATCCGAGAAGATGCGCCGGCTGAATCCGTCGCTGACCGTCCTCCAGAGCGCGGCCGTCGGGGAGGCGTCGTTCCGCAGCAGCCTGCGCGCTGTGCCGTTCAGATGGCCCGACAGGAGCGGCGCGACGGAGAGCGCGTCCAGGCACACCAAGTGCGGGCTGACCCGGACAGAGGAGATCTGCAGGTAGAAGATGACGTGCCGCCCGTTGGTGCACACCCTCAGCGCGGCGCCGTCCATGTCGTGCCGAGGCAGCAGCTGCGGCGCGGTGTACTCCAGGGTGAGGGTCGAGGCCGTCGCGCCCAGCTCTGTCGGAAGCCGGCAGGTAAAAGACAGATCCCGATCCCGGCGGTGGCGGCCAGGCACGATGAACCCCGCGTCGAGGAAGGCGGCGTGGACCACGATCACTAGACGACCCAGGAGGCGCTCGGCGTTCCACCGGCGGCCGTCCACTACTCCGTGGAGGGGAGAGACCAGCGACGACATGGCTGGCTACGAGCGCGAGGTGAGGCCAGGTGCTCCTTTTGATTGTGTAAAGAGGGGTCTGGTGATGGTGAGTTTTCAATGGCGAAGCTAGCTGCTTTGACCGTTTGACGGAGCCCTGAATGATATTTTTTGGAGCTTGCTTTTCTTGTACGGCAACCCCTTTTTCCTAGGTTCGTGTTGTCTTGTATGAGCCTAGGTGGGTTTGTAAATGGATCATCCTTTGCAATTTCTAGCCGTCTGATCCACACGAGGGGCCAACAGAGGCTGAAGAAGTCAAACCCTAGGGGCAAAGCTAAGCAGCATACAACACATTTTCATTAACTATGTTATTCTACAGACAATTGTTTAGTTATCAAGGGATTCTAATTGATCACCGGAAACTAAAGAACAAAGAATGAAAATGTATTGAGGGTCGATTTGAGAGAAGCTTACCTGTTGGAAGGGCAAGATTAAGCCCCATGGAGTAGGTTGATACTTGTCTCAGTGCTTACAAGTCTGTCTATGTTCATGCTTTCTTTCTTCAAAATACATGTAGCAGTACAGAAAAGATTGGACTTCTATAGATAGTTGTTTTTTTGACAGAGCAATGAGAATAAAACAAAATATAGACTGGGATACTATGTGTAGGCCAAAGGACCAATGGGTTTGGGTATTGAGAACTTGGAGACTAAAAACAAGTGTTTGATTAGTAAATGGTTATATCAATTATCCTCTGAGAAGGAGGGACTATGCATACATTCATTGCGTAACAAGTATCTACATTCTAAGACCTTATTTCAAGTAATGGCTCAGCCGAATGATTTACCCTTTTGAAAGGGTCTAATGAGGATTAAGGTTGCTTTCCTCAATAGAGGGAAGTTTGGGAGGATATTTGGTGACGAGCGTGCCACTCGGTTTTGGGAGGATATTTGGTTGGAAGATACGCCTCTAGCCTTACAGTATCCAACACTTTATAATATTGTATAACAAAAGGAGGCCTATGTGTGTACAATACTAGGGTGGGTTCCCTCAAATATCCAGTTCAGACGGGACCTAGTTGGGGAAAGATGGGATGCAGGTTGCATTTAGTTCGAAGGGTGATGGAAGTCACCTTATATAATGAGCTTTGACTCATTTTCAATTGAAATAATGAGCTTTGACTCATTTCGATTGACAATATATGTTCCGGGCGTGTTTTCCTTTAAATCAATATACGTGGAGTTGATCAATGCTGGGCCGGTTCTAGGGACACTTCACATCTAGAAAACCAAAATTTCTTTAGAGATGAAGATTTTTTATGTGGTTTGTGCATAAGGGTGTGATCTTTGTCAAGGACATTTTGGCAAAACGTAGGTGAAAAAGTAGTAAACAATGTTGTTTCTGTGGCCACGAGGAAACAGTTCAGTACTTATTTCTTCAATGCCCAGTTGCCAAGCTTCTATGGCGAACAATACATGTGTTATTTAATGTACCCCCCCCCCCCCCCCACACACACACACACATATTAGCATATCAAATTTGTTTGGTAACTGGTTTGGCGGGGTGGAGCCCAATATGGCGGCACGAATACGTGCGGGAGTTTATGCATTACTTTGGGCTATTTGAGGCAGTTGGAACAGTTGTGTGTTTAGCAGAACAAAGATTCAAAAAAAATACAGGTTGTCTATAGAGCGTTTGGATGGTTCCGTACATGGTCATTACTATGCCATAAGGAAGCGAGGGAGCTTATAGCCTATGGATGCAATCGTTGGAGAGAGGTAGCATGGGCTACGTGTAACCGATTTGGATTACGATTTAATAATAGGATATGTGTATGCATATTGTCCTATGTTTGTCGTTTGTAATTATTTTTCTTTTACCAGAGCTTTTACTCGGAACTTTGTTACTTGGATCGCCTTAACAAATAGTTGTGTGGTCATTTAGTGTAGAGGTCAGGGCTACTCATCCTTTAAAAAAAACAAATTAGTTATGTTATTGCATAAATGGTGCTAACATCACTACATGTTTACCCAAATGATATGCCACACGTCAGGTGCGTGGCATTCCGGCCCCGATGTTTCTCGATGGCAATTTCAGGTGACACGCGACAAGTGTTTTGTCAAAAATAAACTGAAGAAGGAATTTGCCATGCTTGCCAACAAAAGTTGTAATCCTCGCATTACTAAATTTGCCATCAAAAATGTTCAGAGTTATTATGTGTTGTTACCTTCCGTTCGGCAATTATCAGGGTCCATTGTTTATTCTAAGCACAATCACCTTAATAAGGAAATAGAAAAACCATTTGTGGCACTTCGGATGTAATATGGGTGAACTCCAGATACTTGTGTCGGTGGAGCTTGGTCCTTCCTCGCTCCATGTTTTTGCTCTATGATTGAGCACAACTTCGCGGAGCTAGCTTCTTGCAGCTATTCCGGTTGGCTTGGCTCTGCACAAAGAGTTTGTGAAGCATGGAGCGGAGGACTTCAGAATAGACCCTTAGTTGTGGGAATTTCAGGGAGGAGTATTCCTTTGTTTGGTTAACGGGAAGTCACGAAGGATTAGCAGACAAGTTATGATGAAATCTGAAGATATTTACATCAGTTATGTTCCAATTCTCACTTCCCTTGTTAATAAAATTGTGGGAATTTAGACTCCAAACTAGCGCGTCAAACCCCGGACAGGAACGTTTGGTATATGGTGCATATACACCCTATATGTAACATTTTTAATAATTATACAAAAGTTAAAAGTTCTGATTTTTTTAAAGAAACTTGACCTTTCATTGTACTTGTAACAAAAATTCCACAAAAATAAAAAGAAACCGTTGACTTCTTTTAAAAAAATCGGCCAAAACAGTGTAAATAGTGACCTATAATAGCAATAAAATGTTTCTTTTTGCCCTGAAGTCAATGCTGATTTTTTATTCATGAAAATTTATGTACTAGTGCAAAATAAAGTCAAGTTTACTCTAAAAAACTTCTAATTCTTTTTCACTTTAATTTCTTTTTATATCAGATGTATATACACCCGAGAACCAAAGGACATTTCCCCTCAAACCTTTCGATATTTCCATTCCCACCGACTAAACAGCGCGGCCGTCCATCAGCCGCTGTCTTCTTGTCTGTCTTCGGCTGGAGACGCACGACGATGAGCACCAGTGCCCAGCAAACGTAGAAAAAAAGTTCTTTTCTTAGAAGATCACAGGCAGAAAAAGATGAGCGGGCCGCGCTCGTCTTTCTATGGCCTATGGGCAATGCAGGCCGAAGCTGCTCTCTTAGTTACTGTACATCCCCTTATATGGCCGATGGACTCTAAGGCCTTAAGATGGGCCTTGGCAACAACGAACATATAAAATGGAGTCAGTTGAGTGACACATCCGACGCTTTGGCCGAGTGGTTAAGGCGTGTGCCTGCTAAGTACATGGGGTTTCCCCGCGAGAGTTCGAATCTCTCAGGCGTCGTTTCCTTTTTGCATTTTATTTTCTTCATCCTTATTTTCTGTTCTCATGCTAGAAATATTCGTGATTGTATATCTATTTATTCGAGAAAAATGCCGTCCAAAGGAAAGCCGAGTATTTATTCTTTTCAGGGACAACATCTGAAGAAACGAAATGTTCCACCTATGAAACACGCCTACAAAATGGGCGACTCTTTTTCTATACAGTACATGATTTCATCAATCTTATGTCCAACCAGATACTAACCAAATTCTGACGCGAGCTAATTGTAAACCGCCTCGCGAGCCGTTGAATGAGGCGTTGTCGTCTGATTTGACAGCTGGGCCATGTGGGCAAACCAGTGGAAATTGACCATGTCGTCTCTGCATCGCAGCACCCCCTCCACCACTCGTCGCCCCTCAGTCTCGTGTTGCCGCACCGGCCAGGTAGCATCGACGCCTTGCAGCAGATGATGGTCGGCAAGATCAGCGGCTCATCTCCCCCACAGCAAAAAACAGTCTGTTGCACTCAAGCTTCCCCCGCCAACGAGATCAGCGGCTCATCTCCCCCACAGCAAAAAACAGTCTGATGCATTCAAGCTTCCCCCGCCAACGAGATCAGCGGATCAAGGCACCACATCCCCGCTGCATTGCAGCTTCGCCGCCGACGAGATCAATCGATCGTAGCACCACCCACGTTGCATTGCAGCTGCGTCGTCGGTGGGCAGCACCACGTGTATTGCGTTACAACTTTCGCCGCCGACGAGATATGCAGGTCGCAGCACCACGTGTGTTGCACTGTAGCTCTGTCGCCCGGTGAGATCCACGGGGACACAGTACCACATGTTACATTGCAACATCCCCTATCGTCGGTGAGATGCGCGGGGTCATAGCGCCAGCTGCCGGTTCGCAACATTTGTGCCGCCTAGTGGTCTTCCCCAGTCGTTGGCGACCTCTCCTTTGCAGCAATGCCACATCCTTGAGAGGCGATGCGACAAGCACTTATCAGCAGCGATGCGTGCCCCTGCAGAAGTGGTGATTGACTTCACAACTAGTGGCAACTGGGTGGTCGGTGTTGTGCGTCTCTCGTCTGCTTGCAGCAATGATAGAGGTCCCCATGGGTTTTAGTTGTGTGGGCAGCAGTAAGCGTTGGCCAGATAGGAGGGGTTCATTACTGGCGGCGGTGGCATGGGAGGTTCTGCTTGTGTTGTTGAAGGAGGTGAATGGAAGAGGAGGGGCCGCGGAGGAAAGAGAGTACAGAGAGGATTATATCATGGAGGAAGACGATGTGATGACGAGAAGCTTCGACAGGGATAAGGAAAAGCGGTGTGGAGCCGGACGCATGTCATACGATTGAGGTGGGTTTTTTGCGAAAATGATCCAGATCTATTATCAAAGTTCACAGGAGGTGCAAAGCACCTCAAACATAATAAAAATTATATTAATATTCATATTCTGAGACCAATGAATGATTACGACCATCGCCAGAACAAGCCGCTGACGCACCGTTGTTGCTGCTCCCGTACCAGAGCCAGCTTGACCTTATCGATGACAGCTAAGAAGTCTTCGTGCATGTGCCTCTAAGGACAAACACCATGGAGCCGCAGATGTTGCCATTGAACTCTTAAATAGATCTGAAGCACCTGGCAACAAATCTCGCCGTCAAGGGAATTCTCCTCCCCATCATCGGCCGCCGGGGCAACTGGCAGAGGGAGGCGAATACACAGGCTTGCCGGCGAAGCCTCAAGGGATGAGTTTGCCCTAGCCACCAAAGGATAGGTGGAGGTGCGATCAAGGTGGTTGATGCAGCACAGAAAATCAGTCTGGTGAAATAGAACGTTTTCCAATAAAATTAAATTGTAACTCTAGTTCGCCCTCCTCCTTGATCCAACTGATTGAAATAGAGCCACAAATAACCAACCCTTCGAAAGCAATAATTCTGTTTGAGTTGCAGCGTCAGACAAATTCAGTTGGCTGGCCATCTTCTGAATTGATTCAGACAGGCGGCGTTGCAATGCCTCTGGCAAGTGGTAGCCAACAAACAAGACCATATCCACCCAAAAGATTTAGTACCCCATTGACACACAATGGCATGTGTATCCAAGTTTTAAAATAAATAGAAGTAGTGGCCTGTCTGACTGGCAGATATTGTACCCAGCCAGATACATATCAACAATATCCTATTGCAGCAGATACCACACCCAATATCATACAAAACATACCCTGCTGCCATGCTCTCCATGATCTCCAATTATATGCCACAACCCACAAGTGCTAGCTGTGAGTATCAAAACAGGCAGGTCAAAGCACTGCACATGCTCCATTTGCCAGCAATCATACGCGGCGAAACCAAACAGAATCACAATTCATAGGATAGGATGCATCTAAATGCAGGAATAGATACCATAACAAGAAAGGAAACATAATTTTCCATTGAAGTGAAAATAACAAGCAAAAATAGAATAAACTGAGTGCGATTACATCATGTCTCTACTTATGGAACCGAGATAACAACGAGATACTTTTTTTTTACGGGGTCTCAAACACGGGAAATACCGTCTACTAAGCAAGTTACCTAAATTGCCACGACTTGTCAGTCACACGAGATAATCACAAGGCAGGAAGAAGAGAAATCAAACAAATGGATCGCCCGATGCCTCGACAAAGAGACCTTGCTGCAGCTGCCGGTGGGTAACCTAGGGTGGGGTAGAGGGGAGGGACGACGACCATGAGAGTGCAGCTCCGCTGAAGCAAGACGTAACAATAATATAGCATGGCGGCAACTTCGCCCTTGTTCTTTGTCTACCGATGATTAGATCACAAGATGGAGCAAGCCCCCCTCTGCGCCTTTTTCTTCTTCTTCGCCTTTGGTGGCGCAAGTACCACCTTTATTGCCGCATCAAATACACCCTTGACATTCTGAAAATCGACAAGGACCAGAAAAATAAAAACTCTGTCAGCATCTCACATTGCATTATGCAATAAGCAAACATGTAAGAAGATAGCTATACTAGTTGGGTCTTCGAGCTGCATTCGATGTAGTAGGGTGCGCCTATTAACTTTTTTAGTTCCTCCCCCTACAGAAATTGGCATCTCAAGTTAGTAACACAACATCGCCTCCTTCAAGGGAAAGAGCAAGAAAGACAAAAAATCAAGGAAAAAATGTTCAAGTTGTGATGCAATGCATCCATACCTGAGCAGTAGTGATAGGAACAGCACCAGGATGGTCCACAAAGAACTGCTTGTCATCTCGAAGATCTGCCAGGGCAATGTACAAAGTGAAAATGGAATACAACTGGCAGTCTAAACCATCAAAGGTTCAAGGGTAAAGAACACAAGCATGAAGAACTAAACAGCCAACAATTCATCTAGGTATATACCAATATTCTCAAGCACAGAAAGCAGTGGTGAAATACAATGGGGTTCACAGAAGCTTAGATTCAAGGGTTTTTTTTTCTCATTTATTTTCATCTGGATAGCATCCCCTGCTTTCACTTGTAGTATGTGACTGCCATTGCACGTTACTGTGAATAACTCTACAAAGACCTATGTGCCTAGAAACCCAACGTCACTTCCGTCGTAAACACAACAGGATGTCAGATTTCTGAAGAACAATGTGGCCATGTGAAATTCTTACCAAGCTTTGTTCCCACGAGGATAATAGGCACACCTGGTGCATAATGCTTCAGCTCAGGTATCCACTGAAACAAAAACGGAATTCAGGTTCAGGAAAATGCATAGGTTGAGCATATATGTATAACCATAAAAATAATGAGAACAAATTAACATAAGTCAAGATAATGACCAAGGAACAGAAATCAGGGGAAACTATATCATCTCTGATGAATAGGAGACTACTGGAAAAACCATTCAAGAGTGCACTAAAGCCTATTTCTAGCATGGAATAATTTCTCACTGAAGAAAAAAAACCACTCATCAAACATGACATACATGCCAGAAACACAAAAAATGTTATCAGATAACTCATGAAGGTGACCGTAGAAATGATGGTGAAATGAACTTCTGCAGAGAACTTCTGGAACCAGGAACGCATAGAGCAAATTTATTTGAATATAAAGAGATAATAAGAATCAGACTGTTACCTTCTTTGAAACATTCTCATAGCTGGCCTTGCTGATAAGCGAGAAGGCCAGAAGGAAGACATCAGCTCCACGATAACTCAGCGGTCTCAGTCTGTTGTAGTCCTCCTGACCTGTTGCAGTTCCAAAGAAGAAACTTTTACAACTCGGCACCAAAAACAGACCAAGCAGACAGAACAAACCAGTAACCATCACAAACCAAGACAGAAAGAAGAGCCAGTTACCTGCAGTATCCCATAGCCCGAGGTTGACAGTGTTGCCATCAACCACAACATTAGCACTGAAGTTGTCAAACACCGTGGGCACATAGTCCTGCCAAGAGCAATAGCAGTAGTGGTAAGATAAACAGCAAGTGCAGCCAAATTCTTTCTTCCAAGTTCAAGAAAGAGCCACATGGCCGTCGGAGTGAATTAACAACAAGTGCAGCCAAATTATTTCTCCCAAGTTCTAGATGCAGCCACATGGCCGTCGGACGGACGACAGCGAGGTGAATTAAATTCTTCCACTCATGTAGCCATGCCTGAAGATAAGCATACCAAGATGGCACAAACACCATACCCCATGTAGGTGGGTGGTCCAACTGGATATTCTACTGCTGCTACTACCACTACGTGGTCACCATGACTCAGGGCTCCAAGCTAATCTACCCTCCCAAAGCGGAGTAACCCCATCATGGGTGGTGGTATTATCTTGTCTTGTCTCCAAGGTTTCTTTCTTTCTCTCCTCTCCTCGAGAGGGAGAGAGTAAAAAGAAATCTTTCGTTTGAAAACGAAGCATGCGTGAAAAGGTAGGTGCTGCAATTGGTGTGTGGATTTGCGTGAAAGAAACAAAGAATGGCACCCACCAACCATACGGAAGGTGTGAGTGGTCGAGGTAGGGTACTACCCCGCTACTCGGCTAAAAGAAAAGGCTGGAAAGCGATCTCCGGCTGTTTGAAACGGATCCGCAGCCCCCACATTGCCGGCTGGGGAGTGGAGCCAATTTGGTACAAAATCACGAGCCGACGAAATCCCCCTACTATCTTTTTCCCCCTGCAATGTTGCCGTTCCTACTACTGAATGGTAACGAAATCGACAGCGAAAATTTCCCGTACAGAATAAATCCTAATTTGGGGCTGATTTGGGGGTATCAGCAGAAAAGATCCCCATTTCGCTGAGGAGGACCGGCAACCCTAGGCGAGAAAAGATCGAAATTGGCGACCGCATTGTGCCCAAATTAGGAGCCGCCGGGGGGCGAATCGAGCGTAGAAACGCCGCCCAAATCTAGATCAAGAACCAGCCTCCGCCTCCCCCACCCCCTAATTAGGAATACACACGCACACAAAAAGAATCAATCAACCAATCCGCTCAAAAGGCGCAAGCAGCAACATTTGTCGGCCTCTACAAACACAAGAACAAGAAGCAACCTGGCATTACCCAATAACACAAGAAGTACGAAAAGAAAGAGAGAGGAAAAGGGACGTACGGTTGGGAAGGTGTTGGAGGTGTAGGAGATGAGCATGCAAGTCTTGCCGACGGCGCCGTCCCCCACGGTGACGCACTTTATGAACCTGGACGCGCTCATCCTCCCTCTTTCCCTCGCTGCCGGTGAAGCTGCGGGCGAGACAGGGGAGGGGAGGAGGGGAAGAAGAAGAAGGGGGCGGAGGGGGGGAGCTGGTTAAGATTTGGGGCCAGAGGAGCGAGGCCCAGGGGCGGGTGTGGAGGTTAAGATTGGGGGGGGCGCGGGGGCGGGGACAAATGGAGGGGAGCGCGGGGGAGGGGGAGGAGAGGGATGCGGGGGTGCGGCCGAGGAAGCGGTCTCCGCGCCGAATCGCTGGGATGCCTCCGCTTAGCCTGGTCTCCCACCCTCTGCTCGCCGAGGGAGAAGAAGAGGGGGAGGGAGAGAGAGAACGGTGGGTGGGGTGGGGGGTGGGGTGGGGTGGGGTGGGTGGAGGTGGACACGGTGTGCGCGCGCATCATTTCCTTCTTTATTACCGCCCGCTCCTGCCCGGCCCCGGCAGCCATCATCACGCCCGCCCCATAATTAATTTCCTGGCTAATCCCGCGTGCAAGCTTATTCATTCATGAGTTTTGGACAAATGTTTCTTGAGCAAAATCTAAAACTTCTCTTTTTTTGCGAGGGAAATATAAAACTTCTTACTGGCTATGTATTGCAAACAGTTGATTGTGTGTACATTTCTAGCCTGATTCCCGAGGCGGACGGTAAGAATCCACCGAGTATCCGGTAGGGCTAGTTGTATCGTCATAAATGTAGGGGTTATGCTAAGTTGGTCACCAGCAAGGCCAGCTTGATTGGACAGAGATCTCACGTGTGGTCAAAAAGGTTGTAACGCTTGCTACGAGGCGAACAGTAAGAATCCGTTATGTATTCTTGGTAGGGTTAGCCGTATCGTCATAAATGTAGGGGTTGTGCTACGCTGGCTGTAAGTAAGACCAGCTTGATTGGACAGAGATCTCACGTGCCGTCCAAAAGGTTGTAACGCTTGCTACGAGGCGAAGAGTAAGAATCCATTACGTATACTTGGTAGGGTTAGCTGTATCGTCATAAATGCATGGATTGTGCTACGCTTGTTGTAAGTAAGGCCGGCTTGATTGGACAGAGGACAGAGATCTCACGTGTCGTCCAAAAGGTTGTAACACTTGCTACGAGGCGAAGAGTAAGAATCCATTATGTATACTTGGTAGGGTTAGCTATATCGTCATAAATGTATGGGTTGTGCTATGTTGGCCGCCGGTAAGGCCGACTTGATTGGACACGGATCTCACGTGTGGTCGAAGAGGTTGTAACGCTTGCTACGAGGCAAACAATAAGAATCCATCGTGTATCCTTGGTAGAGCTAGCTGTATCGTCGTAAATGTACGGGTTGTGATACGCTGGCCGCCAGTAAGGCCAGCTTGATTGGACAGAGATCTCACGTGTGGCCGAAAAGATTATAACGCTTACTACGAGGCGGGCAGTAAGAATCCACCGTGTTCTTGGTTGTATCGTCGTAAATGTATGAGTTGCGGTATGCTAGCCGTAAGTAAGTCTCGCTTGCTTCGATAAAGATTTCATATTTTTGTTGTCGAAAAGGTTGTGTTTGTCTACCTTTTTCTTGCGCTTGTTGTCACTAAAGATCTTCTATGTTAGCTTGATGGTATGGTTCTTCCGTAAGGTGCATCAAGGAGGATGACGTTGATGATGACATCATCATAAATGTAGGGGTTATCCTACGTTGGTCGCAAGTAAGGCCAGCTTGATTCGAGGAAGATCTCGCTTTTCATCAAAAAGATGCAACAATTGTTTTGAGCCAGACAATTTGAAAATGTAGGGATTGGCAGGATTAGTTGTATCGTCATAAATATAGGGGTTGTGATACGTTGGCTGCCAGTAAGGCCAGCTTGATTGGGCAGATATCTCACGTATGGTCGAAAAGGTTTTAACGCTTACTACGAGGTGGGCAGTAAAAATCCACCTTATTCTTAGTTGTGTCGTCATAAATGTACGAGTTATGCTATGCTAGTCGTAAGTAAGGTTCGCTTGATTCGATAAAGATTTCACCTTTTTCTTGTCCAAAAGGTATAACGTGTGTTTGTCTATCTTTTTCTTTCAATTATGTTAGCTTGATGATATGGTTCTCCGGTAAGGTGCATCAAGGAGCGGGGCGTTGATAACACCATCATAAATATAGGAATTATGCTACACTAGCGCAAGTAAGACCAACTTGATTCGATGAAGAGCTCGTTTTTCATCGAAATGATGCAACAGTTGATTTGAGCCATACAATAAGGATCCATCGTTTCCTAGGAAGGGCTACTTGTGTCGTTATAAATGTAGGAGATGTGCTATGCTGGACGCAAGTAAGGTCAGCTTGATTTGATGGAGAACTTGCTTTTCATCGAAAAGATGCAACGGTTGTTTCGAGCCAGACAATAAGGATCCATTGTTTCATTCGTAGGGCTAGTTATGTCGTTATAATTGTAGGAGATGTGATACACCGCAAGTAAGGCCAGCTTGATTCTATTAAGATCTCAATTTTCATCGAATACCAAGATGAAGTAGCCCCTCTTAATAGTAAGACTTCTTACAGGCTACGAACAAACAGTTGACTGTGTGCAGGTTTCTAGTCTGATTTTCAAGGCAGGTGGTAAGAATCCACCGTGTATCCTTGGTAGGGTTAGCTGTGTCGTCATAAATGGAGGGGTTGTCTCCAAGGGGCCAACCCTGCCCCTCTATTTTATATGTTGAGCCCTGAGGTCGCAACTTGGGGTGGGGACCTCCCAAAAGTTGGTTTGAAACACAAGGAAGAGTCCTCCCCGGATTCCAGCACGAAACGGACCCTAGCGTCCGGCCCCTGTCCTCCGAAAAACTCAGGCCTTGTGGGCCTTACCCCTTGGCCCAAGCCAAGGTGTCCTCGCACCAGCACATTTCTAGAAACATCCAAAACTCTTTTGGAACTCTCTCGAAACTATTTCTTATATTCTTAGAACTATTTCGAGAATATTTTCTCATAATTCTTGCTACACTAACACTCATCAAATCGTGATTCCCTTACGCTTGTGACCCTATAGGTTCGGTAAAACATAGACCTGAACAAAACCCCTTTCGTTCAATGACCGATAGTGGAGCCGTGGACATCGATGTCGATCCCTATGAATACACGAATGACATTCGAGTGAACCTTTGGTTATCATGTGATTCCCTTTGCTTTGCAATACTTTACAAAACCCGAGGTGAGATATGTTGGTATCCTCTTGACATACACATGCTCACTATACCGGTCTCCTTGTTACCAGCTTTGTTCTTATTTCTTGTTGTTGTGTTCCAGCATCCCCGTGACGAAGTCACCTGTGTCTGGTCAAGATGATGATGGATGCCATCACATCAAGAGGGCCCTAAGAATATCTATCCATCGTCAGAGGAGCAAATTCCACTCTCGAGCTATCATGTCCCCTGTCAAACTTTCTGATGAACCTGTAAGTTGCCTTTATGATCACCAAGTTACTGATGACGTTTGAGCAACCCCAAATCTCGTCGTGTGGTAACAAGTGACTACGATACTCTCATGTTCTAAGGAACTAAAATCACAAGTTAACACTCCATGTTATAAAAATTGACTTATGACGATATATCTCAAAGTATAACAAACAAGTATTTGGGTCGATTCAATATTATCGTTCTTCTAACGTCATACTCTCAATGTTGTTTTGAGACTATCATTACACTTCACAATATCTCAAGATCTGGAAAACGTGTTCACCAACAACACTTGAGCTAGTATTAGAGGCGTTACTAGGAATCTTACCGTTTTATCATCCTACACGTGCATATGAGTTTTTCACTGAATCGCATATTCCAGAATCATAGCAGTTAGAGCATAGAATATAAACTCTAAGTTATGAACACAAAAATATAATAATACAATATTATTGCCTCTATGGCATACTTCCAACAGGAGATGTGTCCTCCCACGATGAGAGGAGCGCTGGTGATAATGATATAAAAGTGAAAAGGCATTTATTGCATCCAAAAGTGAAAATATAGCTTTAAAACAATATAATAACAGTAGGAAAACATGATGCAAAATGGACGTATCAGTCGCCACAAGGGATCTAGAGCGAACGATGGCGTCCGGTACAACCACATGTGCTTGTTATGTCAGTCGTACCAGCAGCTATCGCAATCCCTTGGTTCAATATTTCTACCATGTGCAACTGGACCGAGGATCAAATACACATAGCCACCAGAAACCTCTCTAGAACGAAGAACCCTAGCCTTTGGAAGGGACCGGGAGGGGAAATCGTCAACACCTTACACAAGGAGACGCCGACATCAACCATCTCCATCATTATCTTCACCGCCATCTCATCTCCATCTCGTTGTAATACCAAACCATAGATGATTCCATGTGTGTTACTCTGATCTATCATTCATGTTTGTCATTTCCATTCATATGATGCCTGCTATCTCCATGTATGAGTAATTCCCTTAGTTCTCAGGGATATGGATGAATCCTAGTACGTATAGGTACTAAATGCCGAGATACGTAGTAGAAAACAAAAAAATTGCCCTACGAACACCCAGGAACAATATGAAGATGCAGTAGGGTTTGGATCAACGATCAATGCCGACTCTGGAGTGCAGCGGAAGTAGACAAGATGGTGTAGATTGTACTTGGAGTCTCTCGAACCATTGATGACGACCCCGTGGACCGCTCTCGAACGATCCCTCGAACGAAAGACCGAAAGCACGACATCTCTACTTGGTTGCAAGCGTACGGTCTTTAGGATCCGGCAGTGTTTCACCGTCCAGAGCTAATCATTGCCGGAGAATTAGAGGGAGGAGATTAGAACCACAGTGAACGAAATTATGAGGATTAGTGGAACTAGGTCAAGCTCTACTTAGTCAACTAGGACCAACTAGAACTAGAACGAGATGAACTAGAGTAGGCTCCAAAACTTGTGTCGATATTGTGGCCAATACCTCAAGTAAGGCTAAACAAAGAACTACCGACATAGATTTCTCCTATAGGATCCCTAGCATAAGAACTCGTCCCATAAATTCATAAATAAAAGTACCAAGTGAATCACGAAACTACTTCATTTCAACAACATAATTTACACATGGCTTTCCTTTTCGGGAGGCCCCGAAGGGATTACACAAACTAAAAAGGATACCTTATTCTTCTTGGCAATCACAACGCCTTCGATATGGTGGCTATTCTACAAGTGGTGGTGGTACTACCACTATGGTGAGAGTGCTCCGGAGGCTCTTCTTGCTCGAAGCTCTGGACTCCGTCTCTATATATAGGTTAGAGGGGAAGAAGAGGGCAGCCACCAAGGAGGGAAAATCCCTCCTTGGGACACCCCCTATGGACTCTTTTCTCCATTTCTCCGTTTCTCCATGAACTTAATACACTAGATGCATGCTGGATAGCAGTCGATGTCTGGAGTAATAGTAGTAGATGCAGGCAGGAGTCGGTCTACTAATCTTGGACGTGATGCCTATATATTGATCATTGCCTGGATATCGTCATAATAATTTTGAAGGAAATATGCCCTAGAGGCAATAATAAAGTTGCTATTTATATTTCCTTATATCATGATAAATGTTTATTATTCATGCTAGAATTGTATTAACCGGAAACTTAGTACATGTGTGAATACATAGACAAATAGAGTGTCACTAGTATGCCTCTACTTGACTAGCTCGTTGAATCAAAGATGGTTAAGTTTCCTAGCCATAGACATGATTTGTCATTTGATTAACGGGATCACATCATTAGAGAATGATGTGATTGACTTGACCCATTGTCGGTGTCAAAACCGGCGGATCTCGGGTAGGGGGTCCCGAACTGTGTGTCTAAGGTCGATGTTAACAGGAGACAGGGGACACTATATTTACCCAGGCTCGGGCCCTCTCTATGGAGGTAATACCCTACTTCCGGCTTGATTGATCTTGATGAATATGAGTATTACAAGAGTTGATCTACCACAAGATCGTAATGGCTAAACCCTAGAAGTCTAGCCTGTATGACTATGGTAATGAGTATCTCCCTTTCTGGACTAAGTCCTCCGGTTTATATAGACACCGAGGAGATCTAGGGTTACACAAGGTTGGTTACGAAGGAAAAGAATCTACATATTCGGTCGCCAAGCTTGCCTTCCACGCCAAGGAGAGTCCCATCCGGACACGGGTGCAGTCTTCGGTCTTCGTATCTTCATAGCCCATTAGTCCGGCCCATGGCTAACAGGCCGGACGCCCGAGGACCCCTTAGTCCAGGACTCCCTCAGTAGCCCTTGAACCTGGCTTCAATGACGAAGAGTCCGGCGCGCAGATTTGTCTTCGGCATTGCAAGGCGGGTTCCCTTCCTTCCGAACTCCAAGATAGTCTCCGGATGTGATGATTGTATCCGGACCTGTGACACACACACACCATACATAACTACAGAGAGAATACAATACTCCACGAGTCCAATCCGCTGATAACTTTTTACACCACGACATCACGTCCACCCGGTCATAATTTGGAACCGTTTTGTGTCTGCCGCTCCACGTTTTGAGACGCAGTTGTCATTGGCACGTCTTGTCGAAGCAGAGATCGTGTCCCTTTATTGCGGGATTCTTATTAATACAGGTATGGGTAACCTAACCGTGTCATTTACACAGCCCTTGGGAATAGGCGAGTTTTAGGGCGAGTGGGGAGGCGTTTGACATTCACGGCCTTTATAAGGGGATAAGGATTCGTCCTCATTCACCTATGCCTTCTCCTTCCTATGCCCGTCCATTCTTGAGCTCTAGCGCCCAAGCTTTTCCCCGCTCGAGAAAGCGCTCCAACCATGTCCGGATCCGGAGCTGGAGGCAAGTGGATGGCCTCCTCCATTAAGAAGAGAGATATCAAGGAACTCCGAGAGGCCGAATACCATTTCGGAGACCTACACGGCTCTGGAGTTCAGCGAACGGCCTTCCCCAAAAGGAGGAGGTGTGCCTGTTCTGCCGGTGACCTCTGTCCAACCAGAGGCACCGGATAATCTGCTGGAAGCGCTGCGAGGCGCCTCCATTGTAGATGAACACCGTGCCCTTATGGGTACGGTGATCGAAGGTTCGATCCGCCAAAAGCGGATCGACTGGGCCTCACACTAGCCTTTTAACAGGCTTTGAGGTAATAATAGTAGAAAGAATGTCACAGTGTAGACAGTAGCCCCTGATGCTCTGTTCGGTGTTCGGAAAGAAAAAGCCGAACAGAGGATCAAAATAATTTTTGCAGGAGTCTAACATAAGATGTCTATGTGAATAAGCAGGCGTCGCTGCTAGCTGCTTCCGCTCATACTGCGGGGGTCTCCAGCCTGAAGCAGAGCCTGGAGCGGGCCAGTGAAGAGCTTAGCCTCGTAAAAAGCAGCTTGAGGACAGCCAAGGTATGCAGTAACCTACGCGTATATTTTAGGAAGAATGAATGTTTCGTGCGGACTAAAGCGTCATGAACTTTGTTAGGGGCCACGACCGAGGTGGCGGCCCTCAAGAAGGCGTTAGCCGAGGCCAAGGAGCACGCCGCACGCGAGAAGCACGAGGCCCGGGCCGGCGAGGTCCAGCAAGAGCTCCAGGACGCCGTCAAGAAGTACGAGTCATTGGAGCGTGATTCTAAGACGCAAGCGTCCGAACTTGCGAAGGCCCGCCAGAGCGCACGAGATGCCCGAGCCAAAGCCCAGAGCGCCCTCCAGGAAATCCAGGCGGCCAAGAAGATCACGGTGGGTAAGGCTTTCATTATGTGAAGCAAGTCTGTGAAGGAAACGTTCCTTTTACTTACCCGAATTTGGAGTTCTCCATGGGCATTTACGGATTTTCCCCGCAGCATATTGGATGCTACCGAGTTCTATCGAGCCGAAGAAGGGAGTTCTTCGAAGAAACTGTTCTGATCTCAATACTTCGGACCAGAACATCCGGTGCCCTTCAGCGACCAGCTGAAACAGTTGGTCAAGCTACACAAGGCGGCCGAGCTAGCCATGACGGACCTAATAGTCCGGCTATGGCCTGCCGAGCCTATGCCCAGCAGCTACTTCGGACTTGTGAAGCGGCTTGTTAGTGCCTGCCCGCGGCTTGAAATCATAAAGCTGTTGGTCTGCATAGAAGGTGCACGAATGGCCTTTGCCCACGTCAAGATGCACTGGGTGAAGATGGATGCCAAGAAGATGATGACCGAAGGGCCGCCTGAGGGCAAGGAGCACCGCCGACCCGAGCTATATTTTGATGGTGTCTGTGACAGCCTGATTTTTGGCCCTTTCTTTTTCTTTTGTTTTTCTGAGGTTTTTGCTTAAGTTTTCTTTTTCCGTGGCTTTGTGGTCTGGAAAGTGAAGAAGATGAACTCTTCTTTGTTTCCAGAGTGGCTTGTCATACCCAAATCCTTCCCTAGACCCTGTCATTTTCATCCTAGCCCAAATCCCAATATTCTTTTTATTGGGAATATTCCTTTTCTATTAAAGGAATAACTCAAATTGCCCTAGGTTGTGAAGCAACCTTTATTTCCATCACTCCTAAAATTCCCAAATAACTCTCATAAATTGTTTGGGTCATATCTTTCTCAAATATGGCAAAATATTTCATTTGCCATGTTCCTCATCATGCTCAATTAATTCATTTCCTATTCTGTCCTGAATGGCAGAATGTGAAGCAAGTGCCATTTATCTTTTCCCAATTGACCTCAAACTCCTTGGACACCTTTTCCTGTCCATATCATTGCCACATGACAAAGTGCAACCTCATTTTCCTAGTAATCATTTAATAATGATTTTCCAAAGTTCATGTCTGAGGAAACTGGTTGTGAAGGAAGTACAAGCTAGGCATATCCAAATGAGTTGCAATTTTGCATGGCCCTTCATATCATCATATCATCACTCTACACCAAAGTAGAGCTCATGTCATGCCCCTATATGAGCTCACCTTCAATTCTTTTATTCTGTCCAACATTTCAGTTTGTGAAGCAAGTATATTTTATCTTGCTCCATTATGGTTGCCAATTTTTCTAGGCCTTCTATTATCCATATAACCTACCTCCACCCATTTTGGGCATGTTTCATCTAGCCATTATTCCTCTAGAATTTTTGCAAGTTTCTGGTCAGTGGAAATGTTTGTGAAGGAAGTACCATTTTGGTTTATCCAATTTGTATGAAACCTTTTGCAGCATCTTCATATGGTCAAATAAGCCTGCCTTGCCAAAGTTCAGCTCAAGTGGCTTCTCCATTTGAGAGCATCATCCTGATCTTCATTCTGGACCAGATTATTTAGTTGTAAAGCAACTATATTAATTAGTGGTCCAATTCTTCTCCAAATTACCAGGGTGAAAGTCCTTCTTACCTTGAACTTACCAGACAACTCCACCCCAATCACCTCCCTGTTGAGCAGCAGTACACGATCAAGTTTACTGCAGTAAACTTCAGGTGTTAACTGCCATTTAACCATGTCACTTTTAACCATCTACCACCTCAGTTGCAACCTCCCCAAGAAGGACCAGCCCCCAGACATTGTTTGGTCGGTCGTGTGCCACTGTGTGCACCAGTGCACGCGGTGATCACGAGCTTTGGCATGCAATGCGCGCTATTTGGCGTTGGCGCGTATGGCGTCTTCTTGCTCGGGCCCTCTTCCTCTCGCCGACTTCGCGCTCGTGAACTGTCCAACAGCTGGCCAAGGCTGCCGCCGCCCCTCCCCGGAGCCCTTCCCTCCATCAGCCCTCTGCCCGCCGTGGTAAATGCGCCCACGGATGCACTGTGGACGACCGAAGCTTTAATGGCGTTCGGCCGTTTCTCATCTGCGCCCTCGGCCCCTCTTGCCCTGTGCACCTTCTGTAGCTTGTCCGCTCCCCTTTGTCGCGATCCCGCGCCTCCCCGTGATCGCCGAGCTTCGCTAGAGCTTTGGCCGAGCTCGAGCGGCGGCACTCGGCCACGGCCTCCCTCGCCCGGCTATATATAGCCATCCCCGCGTTCTCCCGAGCACAACATCGGCCTCCCCTCACTCCCAGATCCCTCCCCAGCCTCTCGTTCGAGCTCGAAGAGCTCCTGAGCCCACAATGGCTGCCATGGCTGCCGTCTCTGTCCTCCACGATTTCGGCAATGGCGAGCCGCTCCCCCTCTCCTTCCACCACGAGAGCCATCCACCACCACCCAGAACCTTCCCCACTTTCCTCCTTGATCTCCGGTGGCCTCTCACCGTGCGCCCCATCTTTGACCGAAGCGCTAGTCCGCCGCGGTCGAGGCCCTGCTTCGTCCCGCACTCGCCGGCACGCATGAGGAGCCCAGGCGGATGTGCCTCCCCGCGCTAGTCACTCCGGTGGCCGGGGCGTCGCCTAAGGCGGCCCGAGTCGCCGGGACGAGCGCCGGCGTCGAGCCTCTTCTCTGCTCCGTCGGGCGAGCGAGGAGTTGAAGATGACGACCGCGCCCTGGCCCCCCTCCTGCTCACGGGCCCCGTCAGTCAGTCGCTGAGGCCTTGACCCGGACCGGGTGACGTGGATAAGTGGCGGGCCAGCCACTTAAGTGAATGCGTACTCGGTAGAATATGTTTTCCCTGCGGGTAAGCGTATTTTCTGCTGCTTCAGCCAAGAAGGCGCTTTCCCTATACTGAAAACATATTCTGGTCTTTCTTCAGCTCAAAATGTGCTTCATCTTTCTGAAAGCGTATTTTCCTAAAGACGTTTTCTGTTTTTCTGTCCAGGCCCAGATTGTGAAGTTTTTCTTTACAGATAGGTCCCTGGCAGAAAAACATTCATATCTTTTTACTCCCAACTCCAAATGAGGTGATTCCAAAGCCCATTTCTTCGTCTCATCGAACCCGTTTTGTTGGTTTCATTTTCACTATAGTTTGAAACTATGAAAATGACCTTTTTTCCCTTGCACGTAAACAGCCCCTCCAAGAGAGAACTATTTTCGGCATATCTTTCCGCGGCTTCACCGCAGTTCTTCCCGGTGCCTTCTTCACCCCCAGGCAAGCCACAATACCCACTTGCATGATAGTCATGCAGTAGCCATGGTTTTCAACTTGAATATTTAATAAATGTTTGCTTGTTTAAAATATGGTTATCGTTGTTTCGGTAATGCTTTTTGGGTTAGTGCTTACTTCCTTGCTATGTTGTCATGCACCTAGATTTCATGCCCTGCTAATTGCTAGTATTCCTTTCATATGCTTATGCTTGCTAGTAGTACATGTTGATGTTGGTGATGGTCTTGATTGCATGACGCTTATCCGTCCCGAAATCTTGTTGTTATACATGTTCTATTGCATCTAATTGGTTAAATGCTGGCATGATAGCATTGTTGATATGTTCTTGCATGATATGTATTGTTGATGCTAGTGGTCATGTTATACCATGAGTAGTGCTGCACTTGTCATATTTATTCTCATCATTATGCCATGTTCAGTTTGAGATTATTTCATAGTTGATATGATGGATAGTTATGTTGCATCCCGTGCTTATGTTGATATCATGCTCATGCTTTGTATATGCGTCATGTTATTTTATCATGGCTCAGCATATTGCATTCAAGTTTAACCGGATTAAATTGAACTTGAACAACTGTTGGCTGAGTCATGGTGCCGCCATATCGAACCCACTCAAAGGCAACCACGCTTACCTTATGGGAAGGTCCTAACTGGATCTACTGTCGTGCATCTCGCCGGTGCCTCCCGCGAGGGAAGGTTATGGGCGTGCTTACCCTAATTAGGTAGGCGAACATAACCTTGTGTGCCCGTTGTTTTTATTTTTATGGATCCGGTCCCCGTGAGGGAGGTTTGACCACGACGGTGGTCGGGGTGTCTTTGATAGACATGGGGCCACCCAGGACTAGCCCAGTTGGGAGTGGGTCGGAGTGGCCGGGAGGATGTCATGGTAGTAGATCGGTTTTGTCGGAACGCCGTTGGTCCACCCGAATGGGAGTGCGAGGCCATGGGTTCTGTGGTGTGGGTACAATGTGCTAACCTCTGCAGAGTGTATATTAAATCTATCGATAGCCGCGCCCGCAGATAAGGGCCCAGTTCGTGTCGGTCCCACCGTGAGTCAACAGTATTAATAATAACTTGATTAATGACAACCCCGGTTCGATGATGAGATAAGTTGGTTGTGATCGCCGAAAGGATCACGGTTTGAGACCAAGTGTTGGTCATGGTTGTGATCGCTGGAATGATCACCGTGGTATCGAGGATACCGAGTTGTTGGATATTCGTGATGTTGTGCGAGAATCATGGGTAAAGATCAAGCTCCTTGTGGTCATTTAATGATTGCTACGGTATTGTTTATACCAAGCTTGATTTGATCCTGAGATGATCGTGTGATGTCCGAGGTTGGTAAATGATGCATGTGATGGTTACGAGGTAACCCGATCAGAATAAATAATGCATATAGTGTCATCATGTTTCATGCTAGTATCGTCAGATTCATATGTTCATGCCATGCTCATATTGTTCTAGCTATATCATGTTCATGTTGCCTTTGGATTCTTAGTGGCTATGATGATTATTTTCATGATGGTATCTGGTATTATTTTGGGAGTATTCCTTTGGATGTCATGTTGTTATGAGGATCTCATGTTAATACCTGCTTAACCTGTAATTGCCATGTTGTTGTTTGTCTTGAATGCTTCTGGTTAATTGTGAGCTTGCAAGTACATTCAATGTACTGACCTGGCGTGTCATGCCAGCTTGCATGTCGTGCCTGGATTGCTTGCTTGTTTGGTGTTGTTCCTGTGTTCGTGAGCTAGGATAAGCGTTCCAGCCATAGTCCCTGCAGAGTGGAGTTCACCACCGTCGTCGTTGTTCCGCTGCCAGTAGTCTTTCCGCTGCTTCGAGTTGTTCTGCTGCTTGCATAGAGCAACTGAGGATGGCTTAGTGTCGCCGTGCCAATGTTATTTATTGTAATATCGGATACCTTGTATTCATATTTGTGTAATAATAGAAAGCTGGTTTGTTCTATGCTAAGCAGTGCCGTATTCCAGAAGACTTCTCCTCGATCTCTGGGCTGGAATACGGGGCGTTTCGGTTTTCTCTGAGCCGGGGTGCCACAGTGTCCTAGAGGGATCTCGCCTTGTGGCGGAGCAATGTGCGAAGGATGTTATATTCCCATGAAAACATTCATGTTATCTTGTCTTGTAACATGAAACAAGTTGTTATGTAATATAATGCTTGTGACTCTTAAAATTTGAACTTCTATGCGGCTGTTTATGTATTTGAGGGTTAACCAGTCGTCGGCTTCTGCCCCCACGTAGATACTACGGGGGTGTTCGAGATAAATCTAAACACTCTTTACTCCACATTCTGGTCCTTAAAGGAGGTGTTTAGCGCAACGAGCGAGGCAATCGGACTATACGGCTTTTATCGCCCTCACGTAGCCATAGGGGTTTGACAATAAGAATATTGGCAAAGCCCCTGGTACTCGGAAGACCGAGCTAGGGGCGCTATACACGCCTGGTCGGATAAAAACCAATTCCTCGCATAAAGCGGAAAAAATCTCTAAGGATTTGAAACCTCTCGAACAGCTGACCAGCTGTAGCTGCAACATGATAGTCAGTTTTCGACTTTCTATACTGAGATGCTCGTCCGGAAGAGCCGGGACACAATCGCAGTAGTTCTCCCTTTAATACCCTACCGATATAGCGGAATGTAAGGTAGTAAGCACAGGAGATGGGCAACCCAACTATTCACCAAAGACATGATTCGGAGCCGATGCATATAATGCTATAAGTTCGCGATGCCGAACTGCACTAAAAAGGGTGTTCAGACTTTACTGCCGTACTGCGGGACGCGAAAGCCCCTGGTGAAGTAAAATGTACCAGAGTGTACGAGTTCGATGAGTAATAAATACAAAGGCAAGGAGAAAATCAAGTAATAAGCCGATGCTACCATTTTTTTACCATTGTAATGTGATTAATACGTCGAGGTGTACTTGTACAAGAAATGCGATAAGCAAGTAAGGCTATTTAGCATGCCATGACTGAGGGCGAGCTGCGTGCGGGTATGTAAAACAGGTATAGCAATCGTTAGCAGAGACCACCTGGGGATTCCCTTGTACGCCAAAGCTCCTTGCTTCCTTGGTGTATTTCATCCTTCGACAGGGCCAGTAGTCCGGCCGTCGAAGAAGGCTTATGTAAAAGAAAATCTAAAAAAGGAAAAAGGAAATAGTGGAAGTATACGTGTGTCCAGGATCGGTCAAGCCGAACTATGGATCACAAACTGTCTGTGCCTCCGTCGATGCCCATGGAATTTCGAGTGCGTAATTATGTATGCGTGGTACGAATGCCACTACTTGATCGAGGATGGGACGGAGGCCGAATTGCTAATCAAGCTCTTGACGAGACGAGATGTCCCATTGCAGCATAGTGCGGACTATTTTAATGGTGTCTAGGGGCTCGGCAGCTGGATTACGGTTCTGCTTGAAAAGGCCGCTCTGTACTTCTGCCGCTAGAGCGGCGGTGTGCTCCTCTGTATGGAGGGAGCGTTCCGTGTTTCCGTTGACCGTTATAACGCCACGTGGACCGGGCTTCTTGAGCTTAAGATAAGCATAGTGAGGTACCGCATTGAATCGAGCAAATGCGGTTCGTCCAAGCAGTGCGTGATAGCCACTGCGAAAGGGGACGATATCGAAGATTAATTCTTCGCTTCGAAAGTTGTCCGGAGATCCGAAGACTACCTCTAATGTGATTGAGCCCGTACAGCGGGCCTCTACACCTGGTATGACTCCTTTAAAGGTAGTC
This sequence comes from Aegilops bicornis, assembly GCA_021605145.1. Taxonomy (NCBI): domain Eukaryota; kingdom Viridiplantae; phylum Streptophyta; class Magnoliopsida; order Poales; family Poaceae; genus Aegilops; species Aegilops bicornis. Next base: position 80,773,816 of record CM038674.1, on the reverse strand, counting down.
CTTGTGGGTTTGATCCGTGATTGGTTAATGCCCATTTTTCGCACTGTATCCTGATAGAGCAGATTGAGGCTACTGCCACTGTCCATGACGACTCGCGTTAGGTGGAATCCATCAATGATTGGATCCAGGACTAGTGCGGCTGATCCGCCATGCCGGATACTGGTCGGATGATCCCGACGATCAAAAGTGATCGGGCACGATGACCATGGGTTGAATTTTGGGGTGACTGGCTCTATCGCATAAACGTCTCTTAGCGCGCGCTTGCGCTCCCTTTTGGGGATGTGTGTAGCATATATCATGTTCACCGTTTTGACCTGAGGGGGAAACTTCTTTGGTCCCCCTGCGTTTGTCTGCCGGGGTTCCTCGTCATTGTCCTCGATCCGCGATCCTTTTTCCTTGGTCTCGGTATTTAACTTGCCAGCTTGCTTAAAAACCCAGCAATCTCTATTGGTATGGTTGGCTGGTTTGTCTGGGGTGCCATGGATTTGGCATGGACGGTCGAGTATGCGGTCCAATCCGGATGGTCCCTGATTGTTCCTTATATAGGTATTTTTCCACTGACCGGACTTGGAGCCACTGAATCCGGCCTTGACGGCAGTGTCATCGGTGTTGTCGCCATTGCTTCGGCGTTTGTGTCTGCTACGTCGGAGCTTGCCGTTGTTGTTCTTGACCTCAGAGGGGCCTGCCTCGCTGGCTGCATTTTTGCTACAAGCCAGCCAACTATCCTCACCCGTGCAAAAGGGGGTCATGAGTGCCGTGAGGGCTGCCATGGATTTTGGCTTTTCTTGACCGAGGTGGCGGGCGAGCCACTCGTCACGGATGCTGTGTTTAAAGACCGCTAGGGCTTCGGCGTCTGGACAGTCAACGATCCGGTTCTTTTTAGTTAGGAATCTAGTCCAGAATTTCCTGGCTGACTCTCTAGGCTGTTGGACTATGTGACTTAAGTCGTCGGCGTCTGGTGGCCGGACATATGTTCCTTGGAAGTTGTCAAGAAAGGCTTCCTCCAAGTCCTCCCAGCTACCGATGGAATTTTCAGTGTTTGTTTAACCAAAGGCCGAGCTGGCCCTTTGAGCTTTAGTGGGAGGTATTTGATAGCATGGAGGTCATCACCGCGGGCCATGTGAATGTGGAGAATAAAATCCTCGATCCATACCACGGGATCGGTTGTTCCGTCATATGATTCGATGTTTACGGGTTGAAACCCTTCTGGGAATTCGTGGTCCATTACTTCATCAGTGAAGCAAAGAGGGTGCACGGCGCCTCTATATCGGGCCACATTGCGACGTAGCTCTGATGGAGTCTGTCTGCGGTTTTCGGCTCGAGCGTGACTAGGTTTGTCATGTCCGACTAGGTAGCCGTCGTTGCGTGTCGAGGCACGTCCTCGCGATCCATAGATCGATCTTGTATGTCCTGCTCTACTTCCCAGTGTCTGCCGGAGGTCGTATGTGTGACCTCGGACTGTTTTGTCTCTATTTTTCCGTGGCGGCGGGGCGGGCTGTTCGGCTTGAATTGCCGCTCTATCCCGACCACGAGGTGGTCGATCCGCCGCACTGTCCTGACCGCGTAGTGTTCGGTCGGCCGCGTTACGCGAGGGAGGTATGGGCTCCGGCGCCTCTTCATCGAACTGAGGTAGCAACCTTCGCTTTGGGTAACTCTTGGCTGGGTGTCTGAGGCCGTATTCTTCAACTGCTAGGACATCAGTCCATCTGTCGACGAGAAGATCTTGGTCAGCTTGAAGCTGCTGTTGTTTCTTTTTCAGGATCCTTGCAGTGGCTATTAGGTGGCGCTTAAAGCGCTCCTACTCCAAAGGCTCCTCGGGCATGATGAAATCATCGTTGCCGAGGCTTGCCTCCTCCTCGGAGGGCGGATGGTAACTGCCATCCTTCGAGTCTTCTTCCATTGCCTATTCGTCAGGGCTAACTTGCCCATCTTCCCGATGGTCTTGTTCGGCAGTTTGTTCATCGGGTTCTTCCGTGTCTTCGGCACCATCTGGATTGTTATCGTCTCCTGTGCTGGTATTGTTGTCCCGGCTGTGGCAGGATTTAGAGCGGCGCCGCTGACGCCGGCGCTTTGGTTGTGTCTTGGGAGGGTCCTCCTTTGTGGGGTTTTCCTTGTCATCGCCACTATTATTTTTCGGCGTGTCTACCATGTAGACGTCGTATGAGGAAGTGGTTGTCCATCTTCCAGTGAACAACGGGTTTTGGGCCTCCTCGTCTCCGGCATCGTCATCCATACCGTCAATGTCTTCGGAGTCATAGTCAAGCGCGTCGGTTAAGTCTTCGACAGTGGCTATGAAGTGGGTGGTGGGTGGGAAGCGAAACTCTCCTTCATCATCAGCCTCCAGTTCGAACCAGACATAATTCGGATGTGAGTCCCCCGCCAAGGACAGATTTCTCAAAGAATTTAGCACATCGCCCAAGGGCGAGTGTTGGAAGATGTCTACGGCGCTGAATTCGAAGATCGATAAATGATCAAGTTCGGTGTCCACGGGCTCCTGGTTCGGAACTTATAACCAGAGACGAGTCCGGAATTCTAGTGACATAGATATTGTGTGAGGTTAAGTCCATGTGCGGCTCCAACATCGGGGAGTCTGTGGCCTCCGTGGTGGGTGTAGAGCCTCCGATCCTTGGATGCCACAGTGTGCTCTGGATCTAAAGCCAGAGGGGTTACAGGAGCTATCTCCTGGATGCGGTCTGATGACAGATTTAGGTCATGTCCGTCAAGGTGACTAGGAGCGGTCGCCGCGGTCTCGAATCCGACAAAGATCAAATCTCCACGGATGTCCACAACGTAATTCAATCTCCCAAATCTGACTTGATGGCCAGGGGCGTAGCTATCGATCTGCTCCAGGTGGCCAAACGAGTTGGCCCATAGTGCGAAGCCGCCGAACACGAAGATCTCTCCGGGGAGGAAGGTTTCTCCTTGGACAGCGTCATTGTTAATGATTGAAGGGGCCATCAAACCTTTTGGGGACGACACAGTGTGAGGGAATCCTGGACTAAGGGGTCCTCGGGCGTTCGGCTTGTTATCCATGGGCCGGACTGATGGGCTGTGAAGACACGAAGACCGAAGACTATACCCGTGTCCGGATTGGACTCTACTTGGCATGGAAGGCAAGTTAGGCGGCTGATTATGAAGGTTCCCTCTTATGTAACCGACCTCGTGTAACCCTAGATCTCTCTGGTGTCTATATAAACCGGAGAGCATAGTCCGGATAGGACAGATTCATTACCATATACTCATAGGCTAGACTTCTAGGGTTTAGCCATTACGATCTCGTGGTAGATCAACTCTTGTAACACTCATATTCATCAAGATCAATCAAGCAGGAAGTAGGGTATTACCTCCATAGAGAGGGCCCGAACCTGGGTAAACATTGTGTCCCCCGTCTCCTGTTACCATCGATCCGAGACGCACAGTTCAGGACTCCCTACCCGAGATCCTCCGATTTTGACACCGGCATTGGTGCTTTCATTGAGAGTTCCACTGTGCCTTCGACGAAAGGTTTGATGGCCCCTTCAATCGTCAGCAATGACGTGGTCCAGGGAGAAACCTTCCTCCCCGGACAAATCTTTGTATTCGGGCCAACTCGCTCGACCATCTGGAGCAGATCGATAGCTATGCCCCTGGCCATCAGGTCAGATTCGGAAGCCTGAACTACGTCGCGGACATCCGTGGAGACTTGATCTTCGATGGATTCGAGACCGCGGCAACCGCTCCCCTTCGCCCCGATGAACATGGCTTAAACTTGTCATCGGGCCGCATCCAGGAGATAGCTCCTGTAACAACTCTAGCCTTAGATCCGGAGCAGATCAAATCGTCCGAAGATGGGAAACTCAACCCCATAACGGGGGCTACCAATTCGGCGGCGTTGGAGCCGCATGCAGATCCCACTTCATACGATACTTGCATCAACGGAACCCCGGACTTGTCTCCGGTATCGAGTTTTGAACCCTGCGAGCCCGCGGATACCGAACTCGATCGGCTATCGATCTTCAAGTTCAGCGCCGCAGATATCTTCCAACACTCGCCCATGGGCGACCTACTAAACTCACTAAAAACCTATCCCTGGCAGACGGCTCGTCGCCGAACTATGTTTGGTTCGACCTTACAACGGATGATGGAGAATTTTGCTTCCCACCTGCCAACCACTTCATGGCCACCATCAAAGACCCAACCAACACGCCTGACCCATGCTCCAAAGACATCGACGGTCCTGACGACGATGAGGGGCAAGGCCAAAGCTTACTATCCGCTAGACACGGGACAACCACTTCCTGGTATGACGTGTGTATGATAGACACACCCAACGACGATCTCGATGATGACAAGGAGTATCTAGTCGAGGATAGACCTCCTGGTACACAGTCCGAACACCGGCGCCACTCTAAGTCATGTCACTCAGGCGAAAACAATACTAGCATCGGAGGTGATAATACTCCGGACAACGAAGACCCTGTTGAGACAGGATCCGAACAGGAAGACCAGGAAAGCGGGCAGGATAGCCCTAATGAACAGGGCACATACGGAGACTCGGAGGACAGTAATTATCTTCCACTCTCTGAGGAAGAAGAGAGCCTTGGCAACGAGGAATTCACTGTGCCTGAGGAACCTCTAGAACAAGAGCGCTTTAAACGCCGGCTCATAGCCACTGCAAGGAGCCTAAGGAGGAAGCAGCTGCAGCTTCAAGTGAGCCAAGATTTGCTCAACGATAGATGGACCAAAGTCCTGGACGCCGAAGAATACGGCTCTAGCGTCCCAGACAAAAGCCACCACAACAGTAGCTGGCTCCCGCAATATGATGGCAAGGCTTTGGAGCCCACACCACCATCGAATAAGCCGGTAGGCCGACCACAGTTCGGTCCGGGCAAAGCAGCAGCCCCAGCAGAGCACCATACCAACCCATCCGGCTGTCCAAGCAAGAATAAAGAAGCTCGGGGGAACACTACCGACATCCAACAAGACCTGGAGGGTAGAACATGACATACAAAATCGACACACAGACCGCGCAGACATGCCCCGGCCAGTAATAACGGTTATCTATTCGGACGCAATAGACCCGAGCACGCTCGGTCCGAAAACCGTAAGCGGAGTCCGCTGGAGGTGCTTCACAGTGTGGCCCAACATAGAGGAGCCGCACACCCTCTTTGCTTCACCAACGAAGTAATGGAGCATGAATTGCCAGACGGGTTAAAACCCATCAACATCGAATCATACGATGGAACAACAGATCCTGTAGTATGAATTGAGGACTTCCTCCTCCATATCCACTTGGCTCACGGAGATGACCTTCATGCCATTAAATACCTGCCTCTCAAGCTTAAGGGGCCAGCACGATACTGGCTAAACAGTTTGCCAGAAAATTCTATTGGCAGCTGGGAGGATCTGGAAGACGCCTTTCGTGACAACTTCCAAGGAACACATGTCCGGCCACCAGATGCCGATGACTTAAGTCATATTGTCCAACATCCCGGCGAGTCAGTCAGGGAGCTCTGGACCAGGTTCCTAGTCAAAAAGAATCAAATCGTCGACTGTCCGGATGCGGAAGCCCTCGCGGCCTTCAAACATAGCGTCCGGGATGAATGGCTAGCAGGTCACCTCGGCCAGGAAGGACCTAAATCCATGACAGACCTTACCGCTCTAATGACTTGCTTTTGTGCGGGAGAAGACAACTAGCTCGCTCGTAAACGCAATAATGCTAGCGACCCAGGCACTTCCGAAATCTGAGACAGCAACGGCAAGCTGCGACTGAACAAACATAACAGTCGCAGCAATAACGAAAGATTGCATGACATAGCGGTCAACGCCGGATTTCACAATCCGAAACCCGGTCAATGGAAGAAGCCGTTTAAGGCCAAACAGGACGGACCATCCGCCCTTGACAGGATATTGGACCGACCCTGTTAGATTCACGGCCACCCTGATAAGCCAGCTAATCATACCAACATAAACTGTTGGGTCTTCAAGCAGGCAGGCAAGCTTAATGCCGAATACAAAGGGAGAAGGCCACCAAGCGATAAAGACGACGGCAAGGCTCGCCAGCCGAACACCAGGGGCTAGAAGCAGTTTCCCTCCGACGATCGACCACTACCGGAGCGGAAATAGCAGTTCGGCTTCCGCCACCCACCCACTATGATGGCAGGATTTACACTGTACATCACTACGCGTTCAAGATACCATGGGCATTGGCGGAAGCACAATACGACAACCCTGCAAGCATCCCCGTAATGTTTTTATCCATTTTCTTTATTTTTCTTTATAATAAACAGGTGACTGACAGGACTGCATATACAACGGACTCTGTCGGAGTTCGGGTCCGCACACTCACCTACGGGGTTACTTCAGTTAAGGACTCCCCTCCCAGAGGACGGGCGGTGCAGACGTGCGACAAGAGGTCCAAAATAGCTTTTTGTCGACCGCACTCTTTATTCTGAGCCTGTACTATGCCTTTTTCCTCCGTTCTCGACCCCGAGCATGTCAAATAGCCGGGTTGTGGTTTTTCTCTTCTTTTTATATATATTTATCATCGGCTTATTGCTCCACTCCCAGTAAACTTCATCCAAACTAATCTTTTATACTCTTTTTACAATGAGTACGGCCTTAACGGCGATGTTACAAGACACACCTCGGCATAACCAGCCAGGGGCTCGGTATGGGAACACATGAGTCGCCAATAAAAGTCCGAACAACTCTATAGCATACTTCAGCGTCGCAAGTTTGGCCTTATATGCATCAGCTCCGAATCATTGTCTTTGGTCAATAGTTGGGTTGCCCGTCTCCTGTGCTTGCTACCGTACATTCTGTTCTATCGGCTAGGGTAGTAAAGGGATAACTACTGCGATTGTGCCCTGGCTTTGACCGGATGAGCACCTCAGTAGAGAAAGCTGAAAACTGACTTTCATGATGCGGCGAGAGCTGGTCAACCACTTGACGACTTATTCGAATCTTTAGCGATTCTCTGTGTCACACAAAGGATCTTTTTCAGATCAAAACATGTAAGACACAATATTACGATACGCCGCATACATACCAGGGGCTATGTCGTAGCCCCACCATAAAACTCCTATGGCTGAGTGAAAGTGTTAACGCCCTATAGTCCGATTTCCTGGTTCGCCGCATTATCACCTCCTTTATGGACCAAGACGTTGGATAAAGAGTGATTCAATGCTTTTTTGAACACCCCCATATTTCCTACGAGGGGGCTGAAGCCGACGACTGGAAAACTTTCAAATTACATCAAAACAGTCGCACAGGAGGAATAAAAACTTTCAAAAAACAAATAGATTAACTATAAAGTTGTCTGTTACAACCCCCGTACACGTCACTCGAATATTATGTCTTTCGAGCACTGACCCTCTATCAAGCTGGCGGCCTCTAGGACGTCTCCAAAATAATGCTCCGATTCCGGATGGTCCTTGCCTTCGGGTGGACTCTTTGTCGCAATATTGATTGCCTTCATCTTCCCCCAGAATGTCTTGACACGGGCGAAGGCCATCCGTACACCTTCAATGCACGTCGACCGCTTCACAGCATCGATACACAACACCGCGTTAGCAAGCCGCTGCACCTGGCCAAAGTAAGTACTCAGAACAGGTTCAGTCGGCCACAAACGGACTATGACGTTGTTCATGGCAGCGCTGGATATCCTATGCAGTTTGGCCCACTGGGACATCTGTTCATTCAGCAACAGAGGGCGCTTCGACGTGCCGAATTGCGACCAGAAAAGCTTCTCCATTGCATACCCCTCTTGCGCCTGATAAAACTGCGCCGCATCGGAAGAACTCTTCGGCAAGTCTAAAAAATTGTCCGGAGAACTCCATACTTGGTTAAGCTGAGTTCGGATCGCCGAACTTAGCCTGTAGCAAGAGGGCTTGCCAGCCACAATCACCCCAGCTTGCCGGATCTCCTCACGGGCTGCTCTGGATTCAGACCACGCTTCTCTCGCCTCTCGTAAGGCCTTGTCAAGTTCAGCCGTTTTGGCTTCATTTTCCTTCTCAAGAAGTTTACTGCGGCCAGCCGCATTCTCTAACTCACGCGCCATGGTGGACATGGCCTCCTTATCCTGGCGCCAGGCGGCTTGTTCGGCCTTCAAGTTAGCCGATGCCTTTTTGGCAGCTGCGTTACTAAACCGGGCCTGCTCCTTGGCTCGGGCTAGCTCCGCCCGAAGGACTTCCACGGCAGCAGCACCATCTGCATTAATGCAGATTTTATATCAAACTCTTTTCAGAGTCAGGATTACATTATAAGCACATTGGTGTAAGGAATGCTCGAAAATATATACCTTGCGAGTCGTCAAGAAGCCTGTTGATTAAAGCAACGTCATCCTCTGCAATATCCAGCTTTCGCTGCTGTTCGACTACCTCCGAATTCCGGGCAGCGGCAGGAGGGGAGAGAGCCTGCATTCCAAAATAAACCAAGGTTAGTGCCTGCAAATATCTTTTCGATCCTCCGATCACTTCCTTTGGAAGGCAATCCGAGTCTCAGGGGCTACTGCATATACAACAGGTGCATTCTGTCAATATTATTCAATTGGCAACATTACATCACAAACCTCAAAACTTCTCAGAAGGCTCGTAAAAGCCTCGTTCAACCCGCTCTTCATGGATACAACTTTTTCGACCACCGTAACCATTAAGGCACGGTGCTTCTCTGAAACGGACACTCGTCGTAGCATGTCCGTCAGCGTCTCCGACACTCCTGGGTCTTCGGACACCGTTGCCAAAGCACGACATTCCTTTGAAGGAATCTGTTCACCCGCCTCCAGCATTGTCTTCGGCTGTAACCCGTACAGTTCAGGGTTGTCATCCTTGATCCCCGAACCCTGAGAGACAGAGGCACCACCTTCGGGTAGCTCCTTCCTTGTTTCCTGCACTACTTGCCGGTTGGGAGGAGCCCTCCGGGATGACACCTCGAGATCATCCGCCCTGTTAGGCGAGGAGGCAGGAGAAGGCGTGTCACTCTCCATCATCTCCGGAAGAAGGTCTCCCGAGGAGGAGGACGATTGAGAAGCACCAGGCGTTAACCTGCGAGGATGCACATATGCCGAAGGGTTATTTCAGTAATAAGAAAGGAATGAGGTATGGTTAAAGTACCCCGCTTCACTTACGGCCTGGCCAAAGGTTCGTCCTCATCAAGCTCTACATCAACATCGCTTTCCTAGTTCAAGCCGACCGACGATGGCATTTTTCCTTTCTTGGAAGGTTTCCCCTCCGGGCCTCCAGAAGCAGCCCGCTTTTTGCCATGGCAGGCGTCTCCTTTGGGCTCCCCGCTCTCAACCCCCTCTGTAGGTACCAGGTATGGTGTCGGGATCAACATCCGCGTCAGTAGGGCAGACGCATGGTCTTCGGGAAGGGGTGCCGGACACTAGATTAACACCGCTTTGTTTATCCAGTCCTGTATAAGGGCAGGTTGTTTAGTGTCTTGTCAAGAGATGCTTGAATGAAAGGTGTGCGGGGATTGAATACTTACCGGAGTTTCCGGATTGTTGCAGTCGAGGCCGACATCTTCGGTGGTGTCCGGCCATTGCTCTCGCTCCCCGAAATATAACTTCCACATTCCTTCGTGTGTAGTACCGAAGAAGTGCTGAAGAGTCTGCCGCCCTTCTGGATTGAACTCCTACATACGGAGAGGCTGCCGTTGACACGGCAGGATCCGGCGGACTAGTATTACTTGAACGACGTTCACAAGATCGATGCCCTTCTCGGTAAGCCTCCAGATACGACCTTGCAGAGCCTACACCTCATTAGCGGATCCCCAGTCCAACCCCTTGTTGATCCATGAAGCAAGCTGAGTCGGAGGGCCGGGTCGGAACGCAGGCTTAGCCGCCCACTTGGAGCCCCGCGGCTCGTTAACATAAAACCACCTCTGCTGCCATAGTTTGGAAGACTTGGCGAAGGATCCTTCAAACCAAACCGCGCTGGCAAGCTTGTTTATTACAACGCCGCCGCACTCCGCCTGCTCCCCCTCTATCACCCGCAGCCTCACATCAAAAGTCTTGAGCCACAAAGCAAAGTGCGGAGGAGTCCGGAGGAAGGCCTCACACGTGACGATAAATGTCAAGATGAGGAGAACGGAGTCCGGGGCCAGATCGTGAAAATCTAGCCCATAGTAGAACATGAGCCCCCGGATGAAGGGATTAAGCGCGAACCCTAACCCATGGAGGAAGTGGGACACAAATACTACCCTCTCTCCGGATTTGGGGGTGGGAATAATCTGCCCCTCGACAGGAAGCCGATGAAGGATTTCTGGGGTCAGGTACCTCGCTACACGGAGCTTCACAATATCCTCCTCCGTGACGAAAGAGGCCACCCACAGGCCTGAACGCCTGGACCCGGACATGATTGGGGCTAGTGGTGATTAGGACTCGAGGGCTAGAACTCGAGGTGGCTGGGGTTGAGGAAGAAGCAAGCGCGGAAAAAAGGACAAGTCTGGGTCCCTATATAAAGGCCCAGAATGTCGACCGTCCCCTCCTGGGTCACTAAACTTACCTATCCTCAAAGAGTTGTACCCAGGGACGGTTGGGATACCCGTACCAATATTATTGAAAATTCCGTGAATAAGGGGACACGATCTCTGCTTTGACAAGACGTGCCAATAGAACCGCTTCCCGAGACGTGAGGCGATGGGCTAGCCAACGGTTGGAAATAATAATCGGGCAGGCGTGATACAGTATCATAAACAATTATCTACAGATTGGACTCGTGGAGTATTGTATTTTCTGCGATTATATACACAGGTCCGGATACAATCATCCTCTCCGAAGGCTATACTGGAGTTCGGAAGAAGGGGAACCCGCCTTGCAATGCCGAAGACAAACTGCGCGCCGGACTCCTCGTCATTGAAGCGAGTTAGGGAGACTCTTGAGGAGTCTGGACTAAAGGGGTCCTCGGGCGTCGGCTTTGTTATCCATGGGCGGGATGATGAATGAAGACATGAAGACCGAAGACTATACCCGTGTCCGGATTGGACTCTACTTGGCGTGGAAGGCAAGCTAGGCGGCTGATTATGAAGGTTCCCTCTTATGTAACCGACCTCGTGTAACCCTAGATCTCTCCGATGTCTATATAAACCGCAGAGCATAGTCCGGATAGGACAGATTCATTATCATATACTCATAGGCTATACTTCTAGAGTTTAACCATTACGATCTCATGGTAGATCAACTCTTGTAACACTCATATTCATCAAGATCAATCAAGCAGGAAGTAGGGTATTACCTCCATAGAGAGGGCGAACACAGGTAAACATTGTGTCCCCGTCTCTGTTACCATCGATCCTAGGCGCCGCGATTCGGGACCCCCTACCGAGATCCGCTGGTTTTGACACCGACATGGGGAACTCTCAATGAAAGCACCAATGTCGGTGTCAAAACCGGCGGATCTCGTAGGGAATCCTTAACTATGCCTAAGGTCGATGGTAACAGGAGACAGGGGACACGATGTTTGCCCAGGTTCGGGCCCTGTCTATGGAGGTAATACCCTATTTCCTGCTTGATTGATCTTGATGAATATGAGTATTACAAGAGTTGATCTACCACGAGATCGTAATGGCTAAACCCTATAAGTCTAGCCTGTATGACTATGGTAATGAGTATCTCCCTTTCCGGACTAAGTCCTTCGGTTTATATAGACACCGGGGAGATCTAGGGTTACACAAGGTCGGTTACAAAGGAAAAGAATCTACATATTCGGCCGCCAAGCTTGCTTTCCGCGCCAAGGAGAGTCCCATCCGGACACGGGTGCAGTCTTCGGTCTTTGTATCTTCACAGCCCATCAGTCCGGCCCATGGCTAACAGGCCGGACGCCCGAGGACCCCTTAGTCCAGGACTCCCTCACCCATTCCGTTAGCTTAGCACTTGATCGTTTAGTATGTTGCTATTGCTTTCTTCATGACTTATACATGTTCCTATGACTATGAGATTATGCAACTCCCGAATACCGGAGGAACACTTAGTGTGCTACCAAACGTCACAATGTAACTAGGTGATTATAAAGGTGCTCTACAGGTGTCTCCGATGGTACTTGTTGAGTTGGCATAGATCGAGATTAGGATTTGTCACTTCGATTGTCGGAGAGGTATCTCTGGGCCCTGTCGGTAATGCACATCACTATAAGTCTTGCAAGCAATGTGACTAATGAGTTAGTTGTGGGATGATGCATTACGAAATGAGTAAAGAGACTTGCCGGTAACGAGATTGAACTAGGTATTGAGATACCGACGATCGAATCTCGGGCAAGTAACATACCGATGACAAAGGGAACAACGTATGTTGTTATGCGGTTTGACCGATAAAGATCTTCGTAGAATATGTAGGAACCAATATGAGCATCTAGGTTCCGCTATTGGTTATTGATGGAGATGAGTCTCGGTCATGTCTACATAGTTCTCGAACCTGTAGGGTCCTTGACGCTTAACGTTCGGTGACGATCGGTATTATGAGTTTATGTGTTTTGATGTACCGAAGATAGTTTGGAGTCCCAGATGTGATCACGGACATGACGAGGAGTCTCGAAATGGTCGAGACATAAAGATTGATATATTGGATGACTATATTCGGACATCGGATGGGTTCCGGGGGTCACCGGATAATTATCGAAGTGCCGGAGGGTTATCGGAACCCCCGGGGAACTAATGGGCCAACATGGGCCTTGTGAGAGAGAGAGGAGGGGGCCTTAGGGCGGGTAATTCCCCCCCCCCTTGAGGAGTCCGAATTGGACAAGGAGGGGGGCGACGCCCCCTCTTTCCCTCCCTCTCTCCCTCTCCTTCCTTCCCCCTTCCCCCTCCTAGTTGGACTAGGAAAGGGGGAGTCCTACTCCTACTAGGAGGAGGAATCCTCCCCTCCTTGGCGTGCCCTAGGTCCGGCCGGCCTCTCCCCTTGCTCCTTTATATACGGTGCAGGGGGCACCCATAGACACACAAGTTGATCATTGATCTCTTAGTCGTGTGCGGTGCCCCCCTCCACCATAATCCACCTCGGTCATATCGTTGCAGTGCTTAGGCGAAGCCCTGCGCCGGTAGCTTCATCATCACCGTCATCACGCCGTCGTGCTGACGAAGCTCTCCCTCGACACTCAGCTGGATCAAGAGTTCGTGGGACGTCACCGAGCCGAACGTGTGCAGATCGCGGAGGTGCCGTACTTTCGGTACTAGGATCGTTCGGATCGTGAAGACGTACGACTACATCAACCGCTTTGTCATAACGCTTCTGCTTTCGGTCTACGAGGGTACATGGACAACAATCTCCCCTCTCGTTGCGATACATCACCATGATAGATCTTGGGTGTGTGTAGGATTTTTTTTGAAATTACTGCGTTCCCCAACAGTGGTATCAGAGCTAGGTTTATGCGTAGATGTTATATGCACCAGTAGAACACAAGTGAGTTGTGGGCGATAATAGTCATACTGCTTACCAGCATGTCAAACTTTGATTCGGCGGTATTGTTGGATGAAGCGGCCCGGACCGACATTACGCATACGCTTATGCGAGACTGGTTCTACCAACGTGCTTCGCACACAGGTGGCTGGCGGGTGTCAGTTTCTCCAACTTTAGTTGAATCGAGTGTGGCTACGCCCGGTCCTTGTTGAAGGTTAAAACGACACATACTTGTGAAAAATCGTTGTGGTTTTGATGCGTAGGTAAGAATGGTTCTTGCTCAGCCCGTAGCAGCCACGTGAAACTTGCAACAACAAAGTAGAGGACGTCTAACTTGTTTTTGCAGGGCATGTTGTGATGTGATATGGTCAAGACATGATGCTAAATTTCATTGTATGAGACGATCATGTTTTGTAAGAAAGTTATCGGCAACTGGAAGGAAGCCATATGGTTGGCGCTTTATTGTATGAAATGCAATCGCCATGTAATTGCTTTACTTTATCACTAAGCGGTAGCGATAGTCGTAGAAGCAATAGTTGGCGAGACGACAACGATGCTACGATGGAGATCAAGGTGTCGGCGCCGGTGACGATGGTGATCATGACGGTGCTTTGGAGATGGAGATCAAAGGCACAAGATGATGATGGCCATATCATATCACTTATATTGATTGCATGTGATGTTTATCCTTTTTGCATCTTATTTTGCTTAGTTCGGTGGTAGCATTATAAGATGATCTCTCACTAAATTTCAAGGTACAAGTGTTCTCGCTGAGTATGCACCGTTGCGGAAGTTAAATGCGTCGAGACACGGCGTGATGATCGGGTGTGATAAGCTCTACGTTCACATACAACGGGTGCAAGCCAGTTTTGCACACGTTAAACTTGACGAGCCTAGCATATGCAGATATGGCCTCGGAACACTGAGACCGAAAGGTCGAGCGTGAAGCATATAGTAGATATGATCAACATAGTGATGTTCACCATTGAAAACTACTCCATCTCATGTGATGATCGTACATGGTTTAGTTGATTTGGATCACGTGATCACTTAGATGATTAGAGGGATGTCTATCTAAGTGGGAGTTCATAAGTAATATGATTAATTGAACTTTAATTTATCATGAACTTAGTACCTGATAGTATTTTGCATGTTGTTGTAGATTAATGGCCCGTGCTACTGTTCCTTTGAATTTTAATGCGTTCCTAGAGAAAGCTAAGTTGAAAGATGAATAGTAGCCACTACACGGACTGGGTCCATAACTTGAGGATTATCCTCATTGTTGCACAGAAGAATTACATCCTGGAAGCACCGCTAGGTGCCAAACCCGTTGTAGGAGCAACGCCAGATGTTATGAGCGACCGCGAGCCAAGTCGATGACTACTCGATAGTTCAAGGTGCCATGCTTTACGGCTTAGAACCGGGACTTCAACGACATTTTGAACGTCATGGAGCATATGAGATGTTCCAGGAGTTGAAGTTAATATTTCAAGCAAATGCCCGGATTGAGAGATATGAAGTATCCAATAAGTTCTACAGCTGCAAAATGGAGGAGAATAGTTCTGTCAGTGAGCATATACTGAAAATGTCTGGGTATAACAATCACTTGATTCAACTGGTGGGAGTTAATCTTCCTGATGATAGTGTCATTGACAGAATTCTTCAATCACTGCCACCAACCTACAAGAGTTTCATCATGAACTATAATATGCAAGGGATGGATAAGACAATTCCCGAGCTCTTCGCAATGCTAAAGGCTGCGGAGGTAGAAATCAAGAAAGAGCATCAAGTGTTGATGGTCAACAAGACCACCAGTTTCAAGAAAAAGGGTAAAAGGAAGAAGGGGAACATCAAGAAGAACAACCAGCAAGTTGTTGCTCAAGTGAAGAAGCCACCTAAGCCTGAGACTGAGTGCTTCTACTGCAAAGGGACTGGTCACTGGAAGCGGAACTGCCCCAAGTATTTGGCGGATAAGAAGGATGGCAAGGTGAACAAAGGTATATGTGATATACATGTTATTGATGTGTACCTTACTAATGCTCGCAGTAGTGCCTGGGTATTTAATACTGGTTCTGTTGCTAATATTTGCAACTCGAAACAGGGACTACGGATTAAGTGAAGATTGGCTAAGGACGAGGTGACGATGCGCGTGGGAAATGGTTCCAAAGTCGATGCAATCGCCGTCGGCATGCTACCTCTACATCTACCTTTGGGATTAGTTTTAGACCTGAATAATTGTTATTTGGTGCCAGCGTTGTGTTGGGGAACGTAGTAATTTCAAAAAAAAAATCCTATGCACACGCAAGATCATGGTGATGCATAGCAACGATAGGGGAGAGTGTTGTCCACGTACCCTCGTAGACCGAAAACGGAAGCGTTATGACAACGCGGTTGATGTAGTCGTACGTCTTCACGATCTACCGATCCTAGTACCGAACGTCCGGCACCTCCGCGATCTGCACACGTTCAGCTCGGTGACGTCCCACGAACTCATGATCCAGTAGAGCTTCGAGGGAGAGCTTCGTCAGCACGACGGCGTGATGACGGTGATGATGAAGCTACCGGCACAGGGCTTCACCTAAGCACTACGACAATATGACCGAGGTGGATTATGGTGGAGGGGGGCACTGCACATGGCTAAGAACAATGTCTGTTGTGTGTTCTAGGGTGCCCCCTACCCCCATATATAAAGGAGCAAGGGGGGAGGCCGGCTGGCCCTTGGTGCGCCCAAGGAGAGGAGGAATCCTCCTCCTAGTAGGAGTAGGATTCATCCTTTCCTAGTCCTACAAGGAAGGGGGAAGGGGGAGGAAAGAGAGGGAGAGGGAGAGGGAAAGAGGGGCCGCGCCCCCCTCCCCTAGTCCTATTCGGACTCCCCTTGGGGGTGCCACCTCCTGGTCTACTGCCCTCTCTCTCCCCTAAGGCCCAATACTTCCTCGGGGTTCTGATAACCCCTCCGGCACTCCGGTTTTCTCCGAAATCACCCAAAACACTTCCGGTGTACGAATATAGCCGTCCAATATAACGATATTTATTTCTCGGCCATTTCGAGACTCCTCGTCATATCCGTGATCACATCCAGGACTCCGAACTATCTTCGGTACATCAAAACACATAAACTCATAATACGGATCGTCACCAAACGTTAAGCGTGCGGACCCTACGGGTTCGAGAACTATGTAGACATGACCGAGACTCATCTCCGGTCAATAACCAATAGCGGAACTCGGATGTTCATATTGGCTCCTACACATTCTACGAAGATCTTTATCGGTCAAACTGCATAACAACATATGTTGTTCCCTTTGTCATCGGTATGTTACTTGCCCGAGATTCGATCGTCGGTATCTCAATGCCTAGTTCAATCTTGTTACCGGCAAGTCTCATTACTCGTTCCATAATGCATCATCCCCCAACTAACTCACTAGTCACAATGCTTGCAAGGCTTATAGTGATGTGCATTACCGAGAGGGCCCAGAGATACCTCTCCGACAATCGGAGTGACAAATCCTAATCTCGATCTATGCCAACACAACAAACGCCATTGGAGACACCTGTAGAGCACCTTTATAATCACCCAGTTAGGTTGTGACGTTTGGTAGCACACAAAGTGTTCCTCCGGTATTCGGGAGTTGCATAATCTCATAGTCATAGAAACATGTATAAGTCATGAAGAAAGCAATAGCAATATACTAAACGATCAAGTGCTACGCTAACGGAATGGGTCAAGTCAATCACATCATTATCTAATGATGTGATCCCATTAATCAAATGACAACTCATGTCTATGGCTAGGAAACTTAACCATCTTTGATTCAACGAGCTAGTCAAGTAGAGGCATACTAGTGACACTTTCTTTGTCTATGTATTCACACATGTATTAAGTTTCCGGTTAATACAATTCTAGCATGAATAATAAACATTTATCATGATATAAGGAAATATAAATAAAAACTTTATTATTGCCTCTAGGACATATTTCCTTCAGTCTCCCACTTGCACTAGAGTCCATAATCTAGTTCGCATCGCCATGTAATTTAACACCAATAGTTCACATCACCATGTGATTAGTTCACATCGCCATGTGACTAATACCCAAAGGGTTTTACTAGTCAATAATCTAGTTCACATCACTATGTGATTAACACCCAAAGAGTACTAAGGTGTGATCATGTTTTGCTTATGAGAGAAGCTTAGTCAATGGGTCTGTCATATTTAGAGTCGTATGTATTTTGCAAATTTCTTTGTCTACAATGCTCTATACGGAGCTACTCTAGCTAATTGCTCCCACTTTCAATATGTATCCAGATTGAGACTTAGGGTCATCTGGATCAGTGTCAAAGCTTGCATCGACGTAACCCTTTACGACGAACCTTTTTGTCACTTCCATAATCGAGAAACATATCCTTATTCCACTAAGGATAATTTTGTCCGCTGTCCAGTGATCTACTCCTATATCAAAATTGTACTCCCTTGCCAAACTCAGGGCAGGGTATACAATAGGTCTGATGCACATCATGGCATAATTTATAGAACCTATGGCTTAGGCATAGGGAATGACTTTCATTCTCTCTTTATCTTCTGCTGTGGTCGTGCTTTGAGTCTTACTCAACTTCACACCTTGCAACACAGGCAAGAACTCTTTCTTTGACTGTTCCATTTTGAACTACTTCAAAAACTTGTCAAGGTATGTACTCATTAAAAAAACTTATCAAGCGTCTTGATCTATCTCTATAGATCTTAATGCTCAATATGTAAGCAACTTCACCGAGGTCTTTCTTTGAAAATTCTACATCATTTCCGATCGACAATGTGTCATTCACATATATTTATCAGAAAGGCTGTAGTGCTCCCACTCACTTTCTTTTAAATACAGGCTTCACCGCAAGTCTGTATGAAACTATATGCTTTGATCAACTTATCAAAGCATATATTCCAACTCCGAGATGCTTGCACCAGTCCATAGATGGATCGCTGGAGCTTGCATATTTTGTTAGCACCTTTAGGATTGGAAAAACCTTCTGGTTGTATCATGTAAACCTCTTTTTTAATAAATCCATTAAGGAATGCAGTTTTGATATCCATTTGTCAGATTTCATAAAATATGGCAATTGCTAACATGATTCGGACAGACTTTAAGCATCGAAACGATTGAGAAAATCTCATCGTAGTCAACATCTTGAACTTGTCAAAAACCCTTTTTGACAAGTCGAGCTTTGTAGATAGTAACACTAATATCAGCGTCCGTCTTCCTCTTGAAGATCCATTTATTTTCTATGGCTTGCCGATCATCGGGAAAGTCAACCAAAGTCCACACTTTGTTCTCATACATGGATCCCATCTTAGATTTCATGGCCTCAAGCCATTTCGCGGAATCTAGGCTCATCATCGCTTCCTCACAGTTCGTAGGTTCGTCATGGTAAAGTAACATGAACTCCAGAAAAGAATTACCGTACCACTCTGGTGCGGAACGTACTCTAGTTGACCTACGAGGTTTGGTAGTAACTTGATCTGAAGTTTCATGATCATCATCATTAACTTCCTCACTAATTGGTGTAAGCATCACTGGAACAGATTTCTATGATGAACTACTTTCCAATTCCGGGGAAGGTACAATTACCTCATCAAGTTCTACTTTCCTCCCACTCACTTCTTTTGAGAGAAACTTCTTCTCTAGAAAGAATCCATTCTTAGCAACAAAGATCTTGCCTTCGGATCTGTGATAGAAGATGTACCCAACATTTTCTTTTGGGTATCCTATGAAGACGCACTTCTCCAAGTTGGGTTCGAGCTTATCAGGTTGAAACTTTTTCACATAAGCATCGCAACCCCAAACTTTAAGAAATGACAACTTAGGTTTCTAGCCAAACCATAGTTCATACGTTGTCGTCTCAACGGATTAGACGGCGCGCTATTTAACGTGAATGTAGCTGTCTCTAATGCATAACCCCAAAATGATAGTGATAAATCGGTAAGAGACATCATAGATTGCTCTATATCCAATGAAGTACAGTTATGACGTTCAGACACACCATTATGCTGTGGTGTTCCAGGTGGCATCAATACGATGATTTTCCACTTCACTATGAAATTCTTTGAACTTTTCAAATGTTTCAGACTTATGATTCATCAAGTAGATATACCCATATCTGCTCAAATCCTCTGTGAAGGTCAGAAAATAATGATACCTGCCGCGAGCCTCAACACTCATCGGATCGCATACATCAAGATGTATTATTTCCAATAAGTCGGTTGCTCGCTCCATTGTTAGGAGAACGGAGTCTTAGTCATCTTGCCCATGAGGCATGGTTCGCAAGCATCAAGTGATTCATAATCAAGTGATTCCAAAAGCCCATCGGCATGGACTTTCTTCATGCGCTTTACACCAATATGACCTAAACGGCAGCCACAAATAAGTTGCACTATCATTATTAACTTTGCATCTTTTGGCTTCAATATTATGAATATGTGTATCACTACGATCAAGATTCAATAAACCATTTATATTGAGTGTATGACCATAGAAGGTTTTATTCATGTAAATAGAACAACAATTATTCTTTGACTTCAATGAATAACCGTATTGCAATAAACATGATCCAATCATATTCATGAAAACACCAAATAACATTTATTTTAGGTTCAACACTAATCTCAAAGGTAAAGGGAGTGTGCGATGGTGATCTTGTCAACCTTGGAATCACTTCCAACACACATCATTACCTCGCCCTTAACTAGTCTCTGTTTATTTTGCAACTCCCGTTTTGAGTTACTACTCTTAGCAACTGAACCAGTATCAAATACTGAGGGGTTGCTATAAACACTAGTAAAGTACACATCAATAACATGTATATCCAATATACCTTTGTTCACTACGCCATCCTTCTTATCCGCCAAGTATCTAGGGCAGTTCCACTTCCATTGACCATTTCCTTTGGCAAGAGAAGCACGCGGTTTGGGCTTGGGTCTAGCTTTGGGCTTCTTCATGGGAGTGGAAACTTGCTTGCCATTCCTCTTGAAGTTCACTTTCTTTCCCTTGCCCTTTTACTTGAAACTAGTGGCTTGTCAACCATCAACACTTGATGATTTTTCTTGATTTCTACCTTCACCGATTTCAGCATCGCGAAGAGCTTTGGGAATCGTTTCTGTTATCCCTTGCATATTATAGTTCATCACCAAGTTCTAGTAACTTGGTGATAGTGACTAGAGAACTCTGTCAATCACTATCTTATCGGGAAGATTAACTCCCACTTGATTCAAATGTTTGTAGTACTCAGACATTCTCAGCACATGCTCACTCGTTGAGCTATTCTCCTCCATCTTGTAGGCAAAGTATTGTCAGAGGTCTCATACCTCTTGACACGGGCAAGAGTATGAGATACCAATTTCAACTCTTGGAACATCTTATATGCTCCGTGGCGTTCAAAACATTTTTGAAGTACCGGTTCCAAAGCATGGTGCACTAAACTATCAAGTAGTCATCATACCGAGCTTGTCAAATGTTCATAACATCTGCAACTGCTCCTGCAATAGGTCGTTCACCTAGTGGTGCATCAAGGACATAATTCTTCTGTGCAGCAATGAGGATAATCCTCAGATCACGGACGTAGTCCGCGTCATTGCTACTATCATCTTTCAACATAGTTTTTCTCTAGGAACATATCAAAAATAAATGAGGAGCTACATTGCGAGAAATTGACCTACAACAACATAGACATGTGCTACGTCTTGAGCTTGCGTTGGTTTTCCCCGAAGAGGAGAGGATGATGCAGCACAGTAGCGTAAGTATTTCCCTCAGTTTTTGAGAACCAAGGTATCAATCCAGTAGGAGGCCACACACAAGTCCCTCGTACCTGCACAAAACGATAGCTACTCGCAACCAACGCGATTAGGGGTTGTCAATCCCTTCACGTTTACTTACGAGAGTGAGATCTGATAGAGATAACATTTTTGGTATTTTTGGTATAAAGATGCAAAGTAAAAATAAAAGGCAAAAGTAAAACAAAGCAAGTATAAAAGTGATGGAGATTGATATGATGAGAATAGACCGGGGCCATAGGTTTCACTAGTGGCTTCTCTCAAGAGCATAAGTATTCTACGGTGGGTGAACAAATTACTGTTGAGCAATTGACAGAACTGAGCATAGTTATGAGGTTATCTAGGTATGATCATGTATATAGGCATCACGTCCAAGACAAGTAGACCGAAAAGATTCTGCATCTACTACTATTACTCCACTCATCGACCGCTATCTAGCATGCATCTAGAGTATTAAGTAAAAAACAGAGTAACGCCTTAAGCAAGATGACATGATGTAGAGGAATAAATTCATGCAATATGATAAATACCCCATCTTGTTATCCTCGATGGCAACAATACAATACGTGCCTTGCAACCCTTTACATCCTTTGGGTAAGGACACCGCAACATTGAACCCAAAGCCATGCACTTCTCCCATTGCAAGAACTACCAATCTAGTTGGCCAAACCAAACGGATAATTCAAGAGACTTGCAAAGATAACTCAATCATACATAAAAGAATTCAGAGAAGATTCAAATATTATTCATAGATAAGCTGGATCATAGACCCACAATTCATCGGTCTCAACAAACACACCGCAAAAAGAAGATTACATCGAATAGATCTCCACGAGAGAGGGGAGAACATTGTATTGAGATCCAAAAAGAGAGAAGAAGCCATCTAGCTACTAGCTATGGACACGAAGGTTTGAAATAAACTACTCACACTTCATCGGAGGGGCTATGGTGTTGATGTAGAAGCCCTCCATGGTGGATGCCCCTCCGTGAGCTCCTAACATGCCCCAAGAGGGGATCTCGTGGATACAGGAAGGTACGGTGGTGGAATTAGGTTTTTGGCTCCTGTTCTGATCGTTTGGGGGTACGTAGGTATATATAGGAGGAAGGAGTACGTCGGTGGAGCTTCGAGGGGCCCACGAGGCAGGGGGCGCACCCTAGGGGGGCGCGCCGTCCACCCTCGTGACCGCCTCGTGGCTTTCTTGACGGAGGGTCCAAGTCTCCTGGGTCTTATCTGATGAGAAAATCACGTTTCCGAAGATTTCATTCCGTTTGGACTCCGTTTGATATTATGTTTCTTCGAAATACTGAAAAAGGCAAAAAAAAACAATTCTGGGTTGGGCCTCCGGTTAATAGGTTAGTCCCAAAAATAATATAAAAGTGGAAAATAAAGCCCATTATAGTCCAAAAAAATAGATAAAGTAGCATGGAGCAATCAAAATTTATAGATACGTTGGAGACGTATCAGGCATCTAAGCTTAATTCCTGCTCGTCCTCGAGTAGGTAAATGATAAAAGAGAATTTTTGATGCGGAGTGATACTTTGGCATAATTTCAATATAAATCTTCTTAATCATGGTATGAATATTCAGATCCGAAAGATTCAAGACAAAAGTTCATATTGACATAAAAATAATAATACTTCAAGCATACTAATCAAAGTAATCATGTCTTCTCAAAATAGCATGGCAAAAGAAAGTTCATCCCTACAAAATCATATAGTTAGGCTATGCTTCATTTTCGTCACACAAAGATGTTCCCAACTTCTATACCCCCGATGACAAGCCAAGCAATTGTTTCATACTTAAATAATCTCTAACTTTTTCAATCTTCACGGAATACATGAGCGTGAGCCATGGATATAACACTATGGGTGGAATAGAATATGATGATGGGGATTGTGTGGAGAAGACAAAAAAGGAGAAAGTCTCACATTGACGAGGATAATCAACGGGCTATGGAGATTCCCATCAATTGATGTCAACATGAGGAGTAGGGATTGCCATGCAACGGATGCACTAGAGCTATGAATGCTCAACGAAGGAAAACTAGTGGGTGTGCATCCAACTTGCTTACTCATGAAGACCTAGGGCATTTTGAGGAAGCCCATCGTAGGAATATACAAGCCAAGTTCTATAACGAAAACTTCCCACTAGTATAAAAAGACAACTTATGAGACTAACTATATGAAAAACATGGTGCTACTTTGAAGCACAATATATGAGACTCACTACATGAAGAACAAGGTGCTACTTTGAAGCACAAGTGTGGAAAAAGATATAGTAGCATTGCCCTTTTTTGGGCCTTTCTTTTTTTCTTTTGGCCTTTCTTTTTTTGGGCAATGCTCTAATAATGATGATCATCACACTTCTATTGATTACAACATAAGGATTACAACTCGAAACTAGAACAAGGTATGACTGTTTATGAATGCCTCCGGCGGTGTATCGGGATGGTGCAATGAATCAAGAGTGACATGTATGAAAAATAATGCATGGTGGCTTTGCCACAAATACGATGTCAACTACATGATCATGCAATGGCAATATGACAAAAGTAATGTATGTCATGATGATGATGAACGGAACGGTGGAAAGTTGCATGGCAATATATCTCGGAATGGCTATGGAAATGCCATAATAGGTAGGTATGGTGGCTGTTTTGAGGAAGATATAAGGAGGTTTATGTGTGAAAGAGCGTATCATATCACGGGGTTTGGATGCACCAGTGAAGTTTGCACCAACTCTCAAGGTGAGAAAGGGCAATGCACCAATCAAGAGGCTAGCAAAGGCGGAAAGGTAAAAGTGTGTATAATCCATGGACTCAACATTAGTCAAAGGAACTCATATACTTATTGCAAAAATTTAGAAGTCATCAATAATCAAGTACTACGCGCATGCTCCTAGGGGATAGATTGGTAGGAAAAGACCATCGCTCGTCCCCGAGCGCCACTCATAAGGATGCACAAGCCAGGTACACTTCATGTTTCAAATTTGTTACACAACTTTAACCATACATGCATGCTACAGGATTTGCTAACTTCAACACAAGCATTTCTCAAATTCACAACTACTCAACTAGCACGACTTTGATATTATCACCTCCATATCTCAAAACAATTATCAAGCATCAAACTTATCTTAGTATTCAACACACTCAAAAGAAAGTTTCACATATCTTGAATACCAAGTATATTAACATTAAGCAAATTACCATGCTATTAACGACTCTTAAAATAATCTAAGTGAAGCATGAGAGATCACGTTTCTTTAAAACAAATCCACCACCGTGCTCTAAAAGATCTAAGTGAAGCACTAGAGCAAAAATTATCACGCTCAAAAGATATAAGTGAAGCACTATGAGCAAACTATCAAGCTCAAAAGATATAAGTGAAGCACATAGAGTATTCTATCAAATTCGAATTCATGTATGGCTCTCTCAAAAGGTGTGTACAGCAAGGATGATTGTGGTAAACTAACAAGAAATGACGCAAATAATACAAGACGCTCCAAGCAAAACACTTATCATGTGGTGAATAACAATATAGCTCCAAGTAAATTACCGATGGAAGTGGATTTAAAGAGGGATGCCTTCCGGGCATCCCCAAGCTTTGACTTTTGGTGTCCTTGGATTATCTTGGGGTGCCATGGGCATCCCCAAGCTTAGGCTCTTGCCACTCCTTGTTCCATAATCCATCAAAAAGAATTCACCCAAAACTTGAAAACTTCACAACACAAAACTCAATAGAAATCTCGTGAGCTCCGTTAGAGAAAGAAAACAAAAGACTACTTTAAGGTACTGTAATGAACTCATTATTTATTTATATTGGTGTTAAACCTATTGTATTCCAACTTCTCTATGGATTATAAACTATTTTTTTTTCAAACTGATTATAAACTATTTTACTAGCCATAGATTCATCAAAATAAGCAAACAACACACGCAAAACAGAATCTGTCAAAAACAGAACAGTCTGTAGTAATCTGTAACTAACGCAAACTTCTGGAACTCAAAAAATTCTACCAAAATTAGAAGACCTGGAAAATTTGTTTATTGATCAGCAGAAATTGGAATCAGTATTTTATCACGTTCTAGTGATTTTTAACAATTCGGGCACTGAGCGCAAAGTTTCTGGAAATTACAGCAAGATCAAATAACTATCATCCAAGAATATCCAATAGGTTTAACGTGGCACAAACACTAATTAAAAGATAAAACCACATCTAAAAAGAGGCTAGATGGATTATTTATTACTAAGAAGCAAGGAAAAATATTGGGTTGTCTCCCAACAAGCGCTTTTCTTTAAAGCCTCTTTAGCTAGGCATTGAGATTCAATGATGCTCACAAGAAAGACAGGAATTGAGGCACAAAGAGAGCATCATAAAACATGTGACAAACACACTTAAGTCTAACATACTTCCTATGCATAGACATATTATAGGCAAACAAATTATCATAGCAAGCAAAAACTAGCATATGCAAGGAAGCGGAAAGGAACAATAACAATCTCAACATAACAAGAGGTAATTTAGTAACATGAAAATTTCTATAATCATATTTTCCTCTCTCATAATAATTAGATGTAGGATCATAGGCAAATTCAACAAAATAGCTATCACAAAGTATATTCTCAACACGATCCACATGCATGCAAAGTTGATACTCTTCCAAAATAGTGGGATTATCATTAACTAAAGTCATGACCTTTCCAAACCCACTTTTATCAAAAACTTCATAAGATTGAACATTCTCCAAATATGTGCGATCTAAAGTTGACACTCTTCTGAACCCACTTTCAATATTATTGCAAACAATATTATCAATCTCATATTCATCATGGGGCTTAAATAAATTTTCAAGATCATAAGAAGAATCACCCCAATCATGATCATTGCAACAAGTAGTAGACATAGCAAAACTAGCATCCCCAAGCTTAGGGTTTTGCATCTTATTAGCACAATTGACATCAAAAGAATTTATAATAAAATCATTGCAATCATGCTTTTTATTCAAAGATCTATCGTGAGTCACTTCACGTATTTCAGGCAAAACCTTATAAAGATAATCTAGTGCATCCAAATCACTAGGAATTGGTTCATCATAATTGGATCTCTTAAAAAGATTGGCAAGCGGATGAGGATCCATGGATATTAGCTACTCTGTTTAGGAATAAATACCCAACTATTTCAACCAAACAAGCAAACGAGCCAAGTAAGACATCAAGGCAAACGAAAAGACGAATAGAAAAGAGAGGGCGAATAAAACGGCAAGGATGAAGTGGGGGAGAGGAAAACGAGAGGCAAATGGCAAATAATGTAATGCGAGAGATAGGGACTGTGATGGGTACTTGGTATGTTGACTTTTATGTAGAGACTCCCTAAGAACGGCAAGAAATCCTTCTTGCTACGTCTTGAGCTTGCATTGGTTTTCCTCAAGAGAAGAGGATGATGCAGCACAAGATGGCGTAAGTATTTCCCTCAGCTTTTGAGAACCAAGGTATCAATCCAAAGAGGAGGCCACACAAGTCCCTCATACCTGCACAAAACGATAGCTACTCGCAACCAACGCGATTAGGGGTTGTCAATCCCTTCACGGTCACTTACGAGAGTGAGATCTGATAGAGATAATATTTTTGGTATTTTTGGTATAAAGATGCAAATTAAAAAGTAAAAGGCAAAGTAAAACAAAGCAAGTATAAAAGTGATGGAGATTGATATGATGAGAATAGACCCGGGGGCCATAGGTTTCACTAGTGGCTTCTCTCAAGAGCATAAGTATTCTACGGTGGGTGAACAAATTACTGTTGAGCAATTGATGTAATTGAGCATAGTTATGAGGTTATCTAGGTATGATCATGTATATAGGCATCACGTCCAAGACAAGTAGACCAAACGATTACGCATCTACTACTATTACTCCACTCATCGACCGCTATCCAACATGCATCTAGAGTATTAGGTTAAAAACAGAGTAACGCCTTAAGCAAGATGACATGATGTAGAGGAATAAATTCATGCAATATGATAAATACCCCATCTTGTTATCCTCGATGGCAACAATACAATATGTGCCTTGCAACCCTTTACATCCTTTGGGTAAGGACACCGCAACATTGAACCCAAAGCCATGCACTTCTCCCATTGCAAGAACTACCAATCTAGTTGGCCAAACCAAACGGATAATTCAAGAGACTTGCAAAGATAACTCAATCATACATAAAAGAATTCAGAGAAGATTCAAATATTATTCATAGATAAGCTGGATCATAAACCCACAATTCATCGGTCTCAACAAACACACCGCAAAAAGAAGATTGCATCGAATAGATCTCCACGAGAGAGGGGAGAACATTGTATTGAGATCCAAAAAGAGAGAAGAAGCCATCTAGCTACTAGCTATGGACCAGGGTCTGAAGTAAACTACTCACACTTCATCGGAGGGGCTATGGTGTTGATGTAGAAGCCCTCCGTGGTGGATGCCTCCCGTGAGCTCCTAACAGGCCCCAAGATGGGATCTCGTGGATACTGAGGAAGGTACGACGGTGGAATTAGGTTTTGGCTCCTGTTACGATCGTTTAGGGGTACGAGGTATATATAGGAGGAAGGAGTACGTCGGTGGAGCTTGAGGGCCTACGAGGCAGGGGGGCGCGCCCTAGGGGGGCGCCCTCCACCCTCGTGACCGCCTTGTGGCTTTCTTGACGGAGGGTCCAAGTCTCCTGGGTCTTATCTGATGAGAAAATCACGTTTCCGAAGATTTCATTCCGTTTGGTGTCCGTTTGATATTCTGTTTCTTCGAAATACTGAAAAAGGCAAAAAACAGCAATTCTGGGCTGGGCCTTCGGTTAATAGGTTAGTCCCAAAAATAATATAAAAGTGGAAAATAAAGCCCATTATAGTCCAAAACAATAGATAAAGTAGCATGGAGCAATCAAAAATTATAGATACGTTGGAGACGTATCAACATGCAAAATACTATCAGGTACTAAGTTCATGATAAATTAAAGTTCAGTTAATCATATTACTTAAGAACTCCCACTTAGATAGACATCCCTCTAGTCATCTAAATGATCACGTGATCCAAATCAACTAAACCATGTTCGATCATCACGTGAGATGGATTAGTTTTCAATGGTGAACATCACTATGTTGATCATTTCTACTATATGATTCACACTCGACCTTTCGATCTCCAGTGTTCCGAGGCCATATCTGCATATGCTAGGCCCGTCAAGTTTAACCCGAGTATTTCGTGTGTGCAAAACTGGCTTGCACCCATTGTATGTGAACGTAGAGCTTATCACACCCGATCATCACGTGGTGTCTCGGCACGACGAACTATCGCAATGGTGCATACTCAGGGAGAACACTTATACCTTGAAATTTAGTGAGAGATCATCTTATAATGCTACCATCGAACTAAGCAAAATAAGATGCATAAAGGATAAACATCACATGCAATTAATATAAGTGACATGATATGGCCATCATCATCTTGTGCCTTTGATCTCCATCTCCAAAGCACCGTCATGATCACCATTGTCACCGGCGCGACACCTTGATCTCCATCATAGCATCCTTGTCGTCTCGCCAACTATTGCTTCTATGACTATTGCTACCTCTTAGTGATAAAGTGCAATTACATGGTGATTGCATTTCATACAATAAAGCGACAACCATATGGCTCCTGCCAGTTGTCGATAACTCTGTTACAAAGCATGACATCTCATACAATAAAATTTAGCATCATATCTTGACCATATCACATCACAACATGCCCTGCAAAAACAAGTTAGACGTCCTCTACTTTGTTGTTGCAAGTTTTACGTGGCTGCTACGGGCTGAGCAAGAACCGTTCTTACCTACGCATCAAAACCACAACGATATTTCGTCAATTATGTGATGTTTTAACCTTCAACAAGGACCGGGCATAGCCACACTCGATTCAACTAAAGTTGGAGAAACAGACACCCGCCAGCCACCTGTGTGCGAAGCACGTCGGTAGAACCAGTCTCACGTAAGCGTACGCGTAATATCGGTCCGGGCCGCTTCATCCAACAATACCGCCGAATAAAAGTATGACATGCTGCTAAGCAGTATGACTAGTACCGCCCACAACTCACTTGTGTTCGTGCACACAACATCTACGCATAAACCTGGCTCAGATGCCACTATTGGGGAACGTAGTAATTTCAAAAAAATCCCTACGCACACGCAAGATCATGGTTGAAAGGATCGATATAGTTGACTAGAGGGGGGGGGGGTGAATAGGAAACTAACAATTTTTAGCTTTTCTTTACCAATTTAAACTTTGCATCAAAGTAGGTTGTCTAGATATGCAACTAGGTGAGCAACCTATATGATGCAACAACAATAAGCACACAAGCAAGCAAGAGATATAACACAAATAAGCTTTCACAAGTAAAGGCACGAGATAACCAAGAGTGGAGCCGGTGAAGACGAGGATGTGTTACCGAACTTCCTTCCCTTTGAGGGGAAGTACATCTCCGTCGGAGCGGTGTGGAGGCACAATGCTCCCCAAGAAGCCACTAGGGCCACCGTATTCTCCTCACGCCCTCGCACAATGCGAGATGCCGTGATTCCACTATTGGTGCCCTTGGAGGCGGCGACCGAACCTTTACAAACAAGGTTGGGGCAATCTCCACAACTTAATTAGAGGCTCCTAACGACACCATGAAGCTTCACCACAATGGACTATGGCTCATGGGTGACCTCAACTGCCTAGGGTGCTCAAACACCCAAGAGTAACAAGATCCGCAAGGGATTAGTGGGGAAATCAAATTTCTCTTGGTGGAAGTGTAGATCGGGTTTTCTCAACCACTCCCGAGCAAATCAACAAGTTTGATTGGCTAGGGAGTGAGATCGGGCGAAAATGGAGCTTGGAGCAACAATGGAGCTTAGGGTTGAAAGAGGTAATCAACTAGAGGAAGAAGACACCCCTTTTATAGTCGAGAACTAAATCCAACCATTATCCACCTAACCAGTTCGCGACTTGCGGTACTACTGCACCAGGCAAGTGGTACTACCGCAAGGCCTCACGGTACTACCATTACAGCCCATGGTACTACCCTAGCCACGGTAGGAGCGAGGACAAGCCTGACGCACAGAGGCGGAGGGCGGTACTGCCGCTAGCGTGGTACTACCGCACCCCCTTGCGGTACTACCGCAAGGCAGGACTGGACTGGCCTGGAAAGGACATGGATGAATAAAATTACATCCGTGCCAACTTCCGATCGAAAACAATCGATGCAAAAGTACGACATGGTACTACCGCAAATGGTGAGCGGTACTACCGCGTGGCGAGCTGTTGTTAGGCGCGCGGTACTATCACAAGACAAGGTGCGGTATTATCATGGAGGGCGCGGATGTAAAAAATTACATCCGCCCCTACTACCGCATTGCAGCGGCAGTTGGCCTGGGGGCCATGGTACTACAGCTCCTGAGGAGCGGTACTACCGTGGACTCCTGCAATACTATCGCGCCGAGGTCTGGTACTACCGCAGGTTCCTGCGGTACTACCGCTCCGGGGAGCAGTACTACCGCGAGCCCAAATTCAGCAACCAAGACATAATGCAAAGAGGATAAAAGGAGGATGCTCCAAAGCGCAAGGGGAAAGGTGGAGAGAAGGAAGAAAACGTGTACGTGATGATTCCACCCGAACATTTCCGAAGCGGACCCCTCTTGATAGTACGGCTTTCCTATGACTCAATTCCACCGAAAAGAAACGTAAAAAGAACGTCGTCTTCAATAGTTTTCGAGGGGCACCAAACCGTCTTGTGCCTAGCGATGAAACATCTGAGAAACTCAAGGCACACGATTAGTCCGCAAAAGCATTGTCATCAATCACCAAAACACCTTAGGGATAAATATGCCCTAACAATCTCCCCCTTTTTGGTGGATTGATGACAATACGGGATTTGCACAAAGGAAAATACTGTTGAGCAAACGCAAACCCCTCCTCTCTAAAATATAGATGGGCTCCCCCTAGATGTGTGCAATCTAGATGGGTGCTTTAGACTGCACGACACACATACTAGGATCAACACTCCCCCTATATTTTAGAGACAAGGCATATCATGCAATAGAAGGCTAGCACTAAGTAGGATAGCAAACAAGAGCATAACATAAGTAGCACCATATATCATAAGCTCACTAAGATAAGATAGAGTGCATATGTCTTACACCATATGAAGGATAAGTGCATAAGTCTCACAAGCGCAAACCAAACCAAAGAAAACGAGGTTCAAACGAAAAGGCAAACAAACCAAACACGACACACAACTCGCAAGGAAATCCCTACACTCTCTCCCCCTTTGGCATCGAGACGCCAAAAAGGCAGAGAGGACACCTACACACAAGGGGTGGCTCAGGCAGAGTAATTGCTCCAACGCTCCTCGTCAGACTCGGCGGCGGGGATGGTCTCCTCGATGTCCTCCTCAGAATCAGTCCACCTGTAGCCTTGCTTCACCATCCATTCTGCCTCTGGGGTGATGTGCCTCTCTGACCCGCTGGATTCTGCCTCACCAAAAACCTTCATGATCTTCTTATCGCGGTGGCGACTCTCCTTGGAAGCAACGTGAGTCCTGTACTGCCCCTTTGCCTGCATGCAGAACAGAGTCTTCATCTTGTCCTTCAGCTTCTTGGCCCACGAGGGCTCAGAGGAACGATGGGTATACCCAGCAGTACTGTCCTCAGCAGCAGCCTCTGCCTCAGCCTCCTCCTCATCAACAGCCCTCTTAGCCGCCGTCGCCTCAGCACGAGTGGTAGTGTTGGCCCACTTGGGCTTGACACGGAGACTGATGGACTCATGTTGAATCCAGTCTGGAGCAAGGAACTCATCACCAGGGAACAACTTCTCCCAAGTCTTGGAGATCAACAGAAATAGGTACGGTCCATAGATAGGTACCTTGCGGTTGAATACCGCGAACCGAAGCTCACACCACATGATATGTGAGACATCAAGTGGTTGATACTGAGACACACGCGCCTCCTCGCACAGGAGCATCATATCCACCAGATAGGCATGCACCTTGTCCTTGTCGCCAATGCGAGGAAAGAGAGAGTTGTGGAAGATGCGATACATGATGTCCAGAAATGGGTTCAGCACCCACGTCAACTTGCCACTGGGAAGCACCTTCTCAACATAATACTGCTGAAGCCTGTTCTTGCTGGCAGACTCAGGGTTGGCATGAGGGTGAACACCTACGGGCGTGGTGAGCCCGTCATCAGGAACATGGAGCAGATCCATGAAATCCTTCCAGGTAGCAGTTAACTGACGTCCATTAGTCATCCAGGTCATTCTTCGATCCTCCCGGTGTGGAAGTGAATCGAGGCAAAGAATCGGGCAAATAAGCCTGTGGTCAAAGTCCAGATGGAAGGAGATCACATGCTCAATGCCAAACTGCTCCACCAAATCCAGAGCTTCTCCAAAGTAATCATGGTGCTTGGCCTGCCTCATGTGATTCATGTCAATCCACTTGACATCCACGTAGGTGTTTTGCTTGGCCTTGATCACATCCAGATAGATGAGAGTCTGCTGCTTGGTCCAAAACAAGTCATTGCCTCTGAAGATAGCACGGGCATTCACATATGGGTTGATCTGCCTTCGAGGGATAAACTCAGAAAGTGGAATCTCGTCCATGCCCTTTGCGGGTTCCTTGTACTTGCTGGCGGAGGACTTGACATTGTGCTTGGGGGCACTGGAGCCCTCTGGAGCTTCATCTTGATTTTGCAGATGCTTGGAGCCAGTATCACGACTGGGATTGGAATGGCGAGCAGGAGCACCGGAGCCACCACCTTGTTCCATGGCAAGAGGAAGTGGTGGGGAACGATCCCACTGATCGGAATCCGAGGAGAGTGGCCGGAGAGGGAGATCCGGCGAGGGTCTCCGGCACCGTCCTTGAGCAGGAGAGAGAGAGAGGGGCGGTGGGGACAGAGACAAATGAATGGGTGTGGGGGAGTTTGAACTCCCCCTGCCCGGGTCATAACCCCCACGCGCACGCGTCAGCTCGGTAGTACCGCGCTTCATCGCGGTAGTACCGCCCGGGCGGAAGTGCCGCACCGAAGCGGTAGTACCGCTCTCCCAGCGTAAAGAAAAATTATCTGCCGCTTAGGTGCGGTAGTACCATGCACTCCACACGCCGGTAGTACTGGCAGGTCAGCGGTAGTACCGTGAGCTCAAGAAGATGCACGTTTCAAACACAAGAAAAAGTGGTCTTCACACGGAATCTTCAAGCAAACGAGACACCACAAGAACACGCTCAACACGAAGAGAGAAAGGCAAAATACAACAAGAATCAACCACGAGACACAACCTCTCCAAAGAGAGGGCGGTGGCCGGAGCCACCTATGTTTGAGTCAATTGGTATGGCACCGCGAAGAATTATCCTTGGGCCCATGACCAAAACTCGTCTTTGAAGCGCAAGTACCATCAAAAATGGCTAATGTGAAAGAGTTGATCAATTTATGCATAATGGGGGAGGGAGAGTTCATTGAGAGAACAACACTCCCCCTATGTCCATGCCTACATCTAAACAAGACAACAAGTTGAGTATGGTGGGGTGTGCAAGGGTTCAAGCAACATTGCTCGAATCAATGATATTTAGCTCATGCCTTAACTCGCGAAAACTTGCTTCATCCAACGGCTTCGTGAAAATATCTGCAAGGTTATCATGAGTGTTGACATAGTTGAGCTCGATCTCCCCTCGCCTAATGTGATCCCAGATGAAGTGATACCGAATCTCAATATGCTTCGTCTTGAAGTGTTGCACCGGGTTGAGAGAAATTTTGATGGCACTTTCATTGTCACACCAAAGAGGCACTTTGCCACAAATGACACTGTAATCCTTTAAAGTTTGCCTCATCCATAAGAGTTGTGCACAACAACTACCGGCCGCCACATACTCCGGCTTTGGGTGGACGAGAGAGAGACACACAACTTTGCTTTTTAGAAGACCAACTTACCAAAGAGCAACCAAGGAATTGGCACCCTCCGGAAGTGGACTTCCTATCCACTTTGTCTCCCGCCCAATCAGAGTCCGAATATCCTACAAGCTTGAAGTTTGCTCCTCTTGGGTACCATAAGCCAAAGTTTGGGGTATGAGCCAAATATCGAAAGATTCGCTTGACCGCCACAAAGTGGCTTTCCTTAGGTGCGGCTTGAAACCGTGCACAAATTCCCACACTCAACATGATATCCGGTCTAGATGCACAAAGGTAAAGTAAGGATCCAATCATGGAAAAATATACCTTTTGATCCACCGCTTTACCATTGGGATCGATGTCAAGTTGGCACTTGGTGGGCATTGGAGTGGAAGATGGCTTGACATCACTTAGCTTGGATCTCTTGAGCATGTCTTGAGTGTATTTGGCTTGGTTGATGAAGGTTCCTTCTCTTCTTTGCTTCACTTCGAACTCGAGAAAGAACTTCAACTCTCCCATGGAAGACATCTTGAACTTTGAGGTCATGAGAGCGGCAAATTCCTCATTGAAAGCTTTGTTAGGGGAACCAAAGATAATATCATCAACATAAAGTTGGCACACAAACAACTCCTTTGACCTTCTTAGTAAAAAGAGTGGGGTCGATTAGCCCAACTTCAAATCCACGGTCTTGTAACAACTCGGTAAGGTGGTCATACCACGCATGTGGGGCTTGTTTAAGGCCATAGAGTGCCTTATCGAGTTGATACACATGATCGGGAAAGTAGGGATCCTCGAACCCGGGGGGTTGCTTGACATATACCAACTCATTAATAGGACCATTAAGAAAAGCACTCTTCACATCCATTTGTTGCAACTTAAAGTTGTGATGAGAAGCATAAGCAATCAAAAAACGAATGGATTCAAGGCAGCAACGGAGCAAAGGTTTCACCGTAGTCGATACCCTCGACTTGGGAGTAGCCTTGTGCCACCAATCTTGCCTTGTTGCGAATGATGGTCCAATGAGCATCTTGCTTGTTCTTGAATATCCACTTGGTTCCAATGACATTGTGGTTCCCCGTTGGCCTTGGCACCAATCTCCACACCTTGTTGTACTCGAAGTTGTTGAGTTCTTCATGCATGGCATTAAGCCAATCCGGATCTTCGAGGGCTTCATATACCTTTTGGGGTTCAACACAAGAGACAAACGCGTGATGTTCACAATAGTTTGCCAATTGTCTACGAGTGCTTACCCCCTTTTGGATGCTTCCAAGCACATTTTTCATGAGAAGACCCTTGGTGGAGAGCTTGGATGCAATCTTGGCGGCACGACGCTCCAATTCCTCCTCGGTGGTGAGTTGAGGAGCGGTCACTTGATCATCTTGAGCGTCGTCTTGAGCTTGTTCTTGATCTTGAACTTGCTCGGAGGAGAGAACTTGACCTTGGACATCACTTGGTGTGTCAACACCGTCTTGAGCATGATCTTGCCCTTAGTCTTGTTCATGAGGTTGAGGGCCTTCACTTTGTTCTTGAGCGTGTGGGCCTTGGGTTGGTGATGGCTCCAGTTGAGTGGAGCATTGTCCTTCTCCTTCGGCCATAAGGGGTTCCTCAATGGGTAGGATAAAACCAACACCCATTCTTCTTATGGCTTGAGGAGGAATTTCATCACCTACATCACAAGTGCCACTTTGCTCCACTTGGGAGCCGTTATTCTCATCAAACTCCGCGTTACACGTCTCCTCAATAAGTCCCGTGGATTTATTGAGGACACGGTAAGCATCGTCGAGTTTGTAGCATAACCAACAAAAATGCCCTCATATGCTCTAGCCTCAAATTTAGACAAACGAACACCTTTATTGAGAATGAAACACTTACACCCGAACACCCGAAAGTACTTGAGGTTGGGCTTGTTACAGGTGATTATCTCATATGGAGTCTTGTTCAAGCCCTTGCGGAGGTAGAGCCGATTGGATGCATGACACAAGGTGTTGATGGCTTCGGCCCAAAAGTTGTATGGAGACTTTAACTCCGCCATCATGGTCCTTGCCGCATCCATCAACGTCCGGTTCTTCCTCTCCACAACACCGTTTTGTTGAGGGGTGTAAGGTGCGGAATATTGATGCTTGATCCCCTCGTCACTAAGAAACTCATCCAAGGTGTAGTTCTTGAACTCGGTGCCGTTGTCACTTCTTATTGTCAAGATCTTTGCATTGTCTTGACGTTGGGCTTCATTTGCAAAGTCAATGACGGTTTGTTGGGTCTTGCTCTTCCTCTTGAAGAAATACACCCAAATGTATCTTGAATAGTCATCCACAATCAACAAGCAATACTTCCTACCCCCAAGACTATCAAAGGATGGAGGCCCAAAGAGATCCAAATGAAGGAGCTCCAAAGGCCTCTTCGAGTAAATGATAGTCGTGGGAGGGTGAGCCTTCTCATGTAGCTTTCCTTCGATACAAGCCTTTGCAAGCACGATCTTTAGCAAAACTAACATTCGTTAGTCCACGGACATGGTCCCCCTAGAGAAGACTTTGCAAAGATCTCATATTGACATGGGCTAAATGGCGATGCCAAAGCCATCCCACATCAACTTTAGCCATTAGGCATGTCGCGGTCTTAGTGGGTTGCTCCGAAAAGTTAATCACATATAGACTGTTCTCGACATGCCCAAAGGCTACTTTAAGAGTCTTTCTCCACAAGAGGGCCACGGTATCAATATCAAAGAAAGTGGCAAAGCCCATGATTGCAAGTTGACGAACGGAAAGTAAATTGTATGCAAGGGACTCAACAAGCATGACCTTCTCGATCGTGAGATCATGAGAAATGACAACCTTGCCGAGTCCCAATACCTTAGAAGACGAGGCATCACCCCACTCGACATTGGTGGGCATAGATGGAATCTTGTGCACGTCCACCACCAAGTCCTTGCTTTCGGTCATATGATTTGTAGCTCCACTATTGAGCAACCATGATCCCCCACCAGAAGCAAACACCTACATGAGATCAATGCTTGGTTTTAGGTACCCATTTTGTAATGGGTCCTTTGATGTTAGTAACAAGGGTCTTAGGAACCCAAATAGACCATTCAATGTACTCATAAGGAGAACCAACAAATTTGGCAAAAACATGTCCATCACTAGCACATCACAACACATAAGAAGGGTTAAAGTCGCCGGCTTTGTTGAGAAGGGAAGTGTTCCCCATCTTGGCATCACCACCCTTCACGGTGTTCTTCTTCTCCTTAGTAGCACCCTCTACCTCCTTCACAAAGGTTTGCTTAAGATGGGGAGGTCGTTTGGCCTTGTCATTCTTCTTCTTGATCTTGGACTTGGGTGAGTACCCAGCCCCTTCCTTGTCCACAACTTCCTTTTGATTGCTCAAAAGGTCGTTGAGGTTCTTCTCGCCTTGTATGCAAGACACAAGACCCTTCTCAAGCTGCTCCTTTAACTTAGCATTCTCCTCAACAAGATGCACATGCTCACAACATGGGTTAGTAGCATTTGCATTGTCAATTAACACCATATGAGGAAATGTGGCTTTCTCCTTGGTTAGCTTCACTTGGAGTTGATCATGAGACTCCTTGAGGCTAGCATGAACACCCTTCAAGACTTTGTGACCCTTGTCGAGAATGTCAAACTCCTCTTTGAGTCTAGCAAGATCAACCCCAAGCTTTGCCTTCTCGGAGTTTAGCACACGAGAAACAACAAGAGCATGATCAAGATCTTTCTTTAACTTAGCATGATCATTGTTGTGTGACTCCTCAAGAGCCAAACGAAGACCACACTCTTCCTCAAGAGCATTGGAAAGATCCGAAATCTCATCGGCATAGTCACGACTATGCCCCTCCATCTTAGAGATGGTATCTTCGTGAGCCTCGATCATGTCATTGGCTTCACCAAGTTGTTCCAAGAGAGCAACGAAGTGCTTCTTGGATTTACCCTTGAGTTTGCCCATAAAGGTCTCAAACTCATTCTCCTCCACATTTGTTCCCTCATGTTCATCAATGCTATCCATCAAACAAGGATGATTAATGATGGTAGTTTTGATGTTGGGGTTTACCTTGTTGGTGGATTTAGCCATGAGGCACTTGGCGGTGATGCTCTCATTGGGTGACTCGAAGAGAGACACCCGTGGAGTCGTCGCAATGGCAACGGAGGCCATGGCAACCGACTCACCATCTTCATCGTCATCATCATCCTCATTGTACTCTTCTTGTGCCACCAATGCCTTGGGAGGAGTCTTCTTGGTGAAGTTGCTCTTGTTGGGGAACGATTTGGCCTTGTCCTTTCGGATGAGCTTGCCACCATTGTCTTCCCTCTTCTCATAAGGGCACTCCGCAACAAAGTGGCTCACATTGCCACAATTGAAGCAAGTCCTCACTCGTTGCTTGCCCTTTGCGCCACTTGAATTGTTCTTGTTGAAGTTGGGCCTTGAGTTCTTCTTGCTCCAAAATTGCCTTGAAGCAAGGGCCATGTGTTCATGATAGGCATACTTCGTATCTTCGAGGTTGCTCTCCTCTTCTTCCTCTTCACCCTCTTCCTCCATACTAACTTGGCCTTTAGAGCAAGGTTGGGCTTCTTTACTCTTTGAGAGCGAAGTACCGCATTGTCGGCGGTCTTGTCCAAGATGCTCATAGAAATGAACTCATCCAACACTTCACTTGAGGACAAGGTGTGGAAGTCCGTCCTTTGACGAATGACGGAGGACATGGCTTTGTGGTAGGGCATCATTGCCTTGAGGAATGTGCGCTTGATCCAATTGTCATCCGTGTCCTTACTTCCATGATCTCAGAGAGAGACCGCGAGTTTGGTTACCCTCCGATAAAGCTCACGAGGTTCTTCATCTTCTTTCATTGCAAACTCATCGGCTTCATCTTGCACCACTTCATAGTTGGAGCGTTGAATGCTTGTGCTTCCTCGATAGAGGGAAACCACTTGGTGCCAAGCATCTTTGGCCATGGAGTAGGGCCGGAGATGAGGAAGATCTTCGGGTGGGATTGCTTCTTGGATGATGAAGAGAGCATTCTCATTGAATTGATTATCCACGGCTTCTCTAGGAGTGAAGTTGCTTCGATCATGCGGATAGAAACCTTCTTCAATGATTCTCCAAAGGTTAGTGTTCACATGATTTAAATGACGCTTAAAACGATAGACCCAAGAATCAAATTCTACATTCTTCTCAATCTTAGGGCCCGGGCCGGCATGACTCAAATGAGTGGAAGGAAGCGGTCCACCATAGACAAGTGGAGGTTCCACATGGGAAAAGATGCTAGTGCCATTTTTACCACTAGAAGAAGGAGCTTTCTCGCTAGTAGCTTCCCGCTTGTCGGAGGTAGCATCCGCCACCTTGTTAGCGGGATCACCCACTTTCAACGGTGCGGTGTAAAGTTTAAGCCCTTCTAAGAATTTATTAAATAAGCTTTCGACCTCGGTCGTCATGGAGG
Source organism: Aegilops bicornis (assembly GCA_021605145.1). NCBI lineage: Eukaryota > Viridiplantae > Streptophyta > Magnoliopsida > Poales > Poaceae > Aegilops > Aegilops bicornis. The sequence continues at coordinate 80,734,255 of CM038674.1, read as the reverse complement.
TTTTCAATGTGTCCAACGCCACATTGAATTCCTCACGAGAGATCCCGGTTCCCCCATTTCCCGTAGACGAGACCGGATTCGCACCGGAGTGCTCCTCCACTCCGTCTATGACGTCAACCATACTCCTCGGACGGTAAAGTCCTTAATAAAGAGACGAGGCTCTGCCAATTGAAAGGATCGATATAGTTGACTAGAGGGGGGGTGAATAGGCAACTAACAATATTTAGCTTTTCTTACCAATTTAAACTTTGCATCAAAGTAGGTTGTCTAGATATGCAACTAGGTGAGCAACATATATGATGCAACAACAATAAGCACACAAGCAAGCAAGAGATATAACACAAATAAGCTTGCACAAGTAAAGGCACGAGATAACCAAGAGTGGAGCCGGTGAAGACGAGGATGTGTTACCGAAGTTCCTTCCCTTTGAGGGGAAGTACGTCTCCGTTGGAGCAGTGTGGAGGCACAATGTTCCCCAAGAAGCCACTAGGGCCACCGTATTCTCCTCACGCCCTCACACAATGCGAGATGCCGTGATTCCACTATTGTTGCCCTTGGAGGCGGCGATCGAACCTTTACAAACAAGGTTGGGGCAATCTCCACAACTTAATTGGAGGCTCCCAACAACACCACGAAGCTTCACCACAATGGACTATGGCTCCGCGGTGACCTCAACTGTCTAGGGTGCTCAAACACCCAAGAGTAACAAGATCCGCAAGGGATTAGTGGGGGGAATCAAATTTCTCTTGGAGAAAGTGTAGATCGGGGCCTTCTCAACCACTCCCGAGCAAATCAACAAGTTTGATTGGCTAGGGAGTGAGATCGGGCGAAAATGGAGCTTGGAGCAACAATGGAGCTTAGGGTTGAAAGAGGTAATCAACTAGAGGAAGAAGACACCTCTTTTATAGTCGAGTACTAAATCCAACCGTTATCCACCTAATCAGTCCGCGACTTGCAGTACTACCGCACCAGGCAAGCGGTACTACTGCAAGGCCTCACGGTACTACCGTAGCCACGGCAGGAGCGAGGACAAGCCTGACGCCCAGAAGCGGAGGGCGGTACTGCCGCTGGCGCGGTACTACCGCACCCCGTTGCGGTACTACCTCAAGGCAGGACTGGACTAGCCTGGGAAGGACGAGGATGAATAAAATTACATCTGTGCCAACTTCCGCTGGAAAACAATCGATGCAAAAGTCCGACACGGTACTACCGCAAATGGCGAGCGGTACTACCGCGTGGCGGCTGAAAGCCAGGCTGTAGCGGTACTACAGCGCACAAGGTGCAGTACTACATGGAGGCGCGGATGTAAAAAAATTGCATCCGCCCCTACTACCGCATTGCAGCGGCACTTGGCCTGGGGGCCACGGTACTACAACTCCTGAGGAGCGGTACTACCATGGACTCCTGCAGTACTACCGCGCCGAGGTCCGGTACTACTGCAGGTTCCTGCGGTACTACCGCTCCGGGGAGCAGTACTACCGCGAGCCCAAATTCAGCAACCAAGACATAATGCAAAGAGGATAAACGGAGGATGCTCCAAAGCGCAAGGGGAAAGGTGGAGACAAGGTAGAAAACGTGTACGTGATGATTCCACCCAAACCTTTCCGAAGTGGACCCCCTCTTGATAGTACGGCTTTCCTACGACTCAATTCCACCGAAAATAAATGTAAAAAGAACGCCGTCTTTAATAGTCTTCGAGGGGCACCAAACCGTCTTGTGCCTAGCGATGAAACGTTTGAGAAACTCAAGGCACACGATTAGTCCGCAAAAGCATTGTCATCAATCACCAAAACACCTTAGGGATAAATATGCCCTTACAATGGTGATGCATAGCAACGAGAGGGGAGAGTGTTGTCCACGTACCCTTGTAGACCGAAAGCGGAAGCGTTATGACAACGCGGTTGATGTAGTCGTACGTCTTCACGATCGACCGATCCTAGTACCGAACATACGACACCTCCGTGATCTGCACACGTTCATCTCGGTGACATCCCATGAACTCACGATCCAGTAGGGCTTCGAGGGAGAGCATCGTTAGCACGACGGCGTGATGATGGTGATGATGAAGCTACCGGCGCAGGGCTTCGCCTAAGCACTACGACAATATGACCGAGGTGGATTATGGTGGAGGGGGGCACCGCACACGGCTAAGAACAATGTCTGTTGTGTGTTCTAGGGTGCTCCCTGCCCCCGTATATAAAGGAGCAAGGGGGAGGCCAGCAGGCCCTTGGTACGCCCAAGGAGAGGAGGAATCCTCCTCCTAGTAGGAGTAGAATTCATCCTTTCCTAGTCCAACTAGGAAGGGGGGAGGGGGAAGGAAAGAGAGGGAGAGGGAGAGGGAAAGTGGGGCCGCGCCCCCCCTCCCCTAGTCCTATTCGGACTCCCCTTGAGGGGGGCGCCACCTCCTGGGTTGCTGCCCTCTCTCTCCCCTAAGGCCCACTAAGGCCCAATACTTCCCCGGGGGGTTCCGGTAAACCCTCCGCCACTCTGGTTTTCTCCGAAATCACCCGGAACACTTCCGGTGTCCGAATATAGCCGTCCAATCGATCTTTATGTCTCGACCATTTCGAGACTCCTCGTCATGTCCGTGATCACATCCGGGACTCCGACCTATCTTTGGTACATCAAAACACATAAACTCATAATACCGATCATCACCAAACATTAAGCGTGCGGACCCTATGGGTTCGAGAACTATGTAGACATGACCGAGACTCATCACTGGTCAATAACCAATAGCGGAACCTAGATGCTCATATTGGCTCCTACATATTCTACGCAGATCTTTATCGGCCAAACCGCATAACAACATACGTTGTTCCCTTTGTCATCGGTATGTTACTTGCCCGAGATTCAATCTTCGGTATCTCAATACCTAGTTCAATCTTGTTACTGGCAAGTCTCTTTACTCGTTCTGTAATGCATCATCCCGCAACTAACTCATTAGTCACAATTCTTGCAAGGCTTATAGTGATGTGCATTACGGTGAGGGCCCAGAGATACCTCTCCGACAATTGGAGTGACAAATCCTAATCTCGATCTATGCCAACTCAACAAACACCATCGGGGACACCTGTAGAGCACCTTTATAATCACCCAGTTACGTTGTGACGTTTGGTAGCACACAAAGTGTTCCTCCGGTATTCGGGAGTTGCATAATCTCATAGTCATAGGAACATGTATATGTCATGAAGAAAGCAATAGCAATATACTAAACGATCAAGTGCTACGCTAACGGAATGGGTCAAGTCAATCACATCATTCTCTAATGATGTGATCCTGTTAATCAAATGACAACTCATGACTATGGCTAGGAAACTTAACCATCTTTGATTCAACGAGCTAGTCAAGTAGAGGCATACTAGTGACACTCTGTCTGTCTATGTATTCACACATGTATTAAGTTTCCGATTAATACAATTCTAGCATGAATAATAAACATTTGTCATGATATAAGGAAATATAAATAACAACTTTATTATTGCCTCTAGGGCATATTTCCTTCATGTTGAGCATGAACATTATATCTGGATCTTGTTTGATGCGAGACGGTTATTCATTTAAATCTGAGAATAATAGTTGTTCTATTTATATGAGTAATAATATCTTTTATGATCATGCACCCTTGAAGAGTGGTCTATTTTTGTTGAATCTCGATAGTAGTGACACACATATTCATAATACTGAAGCCAAAAGATGCAGAGTTGATAATGATAGTGCAACTTATTTGTGGCACCGCCGTTTGGGTTATATTGGTGTAAAGCGCATGAAGAAACTCCATTCTGATGGACTTTTGGAATCACTTGATTATGAATCATTTGGTACTTGCGAACCATGCCTCACGGGCAACATGACTAAAAATCCGTTCTCCGGAACAATGGAGCGAGCAACAGATTTGTTGGAAATCATACATACTGATGTATGTGGTCCAATGAATATTGAGGCTTGTGGCGGGTATCGTTATTTTCTCACTTTCACAGATGATTCGAGCAGATATGGGTGTATCTACTTGATGAAGCATAAGTATGAAACATTTGAAAAGTTCAAAGAATTTCAGAGTGAAGTGGAAAATCATCGTAACAAGAAAATAAAGTTTCTACGATCTGATCGTGGAGGAGAATATTTGAGTTACGAGTTTGTTCTTCATTTGAAACAATGCAGAATAGTTTCGCAACTCACGCCGCCCGGAACACCACAGCGTAATGGTGTGTCTGAACATCATAATTGTACTTTACTAGATATGGTGCAATCTATGATGTCTCTTACTGATTTACCGCTATCGTTTTGGGGTTATGCTTTAGAGACGGCTGCATTCACATTAAATAGGGCACCATCTAAATCCGTTGAGACGACACCTTATGAACTGTGGTTTGGCAAGAAACCCAAGTTGTCGCTTCTTAAAGTTTGGGGCTGTGATGCTTATGTGAAAAAGCTTCAACCTGATAAGCTCGAACCCAAATCGGAGAAATGAGTCTTCATAGGATACCCAAAGGAGACTGTTGGGTACACCTTCTATCACAGATCCGAAGGCAAGACATTCGTTGCTAAGAATTGATCCTTTCTAGAGAAGGAGTTTATCTCTAAAGAAGTGAGTGGGAGGAAAGTTGAACTTGATGAGGTAACTGTACCTGCTCCATTATTGGAAAGTAGTTCATCACAGAAATCAGTTCATGTGACTCCTACGCCAATTAGTGAGGAAGCTAATGATGATGATCATATAACTTCAGATCAAGTTACTACTGAACCTCATAGGTCAACAAGAGTAAGATCTGCACCAGAGTAGTCCGGTAATCCAGTTCTGGAGGTCATGTTACTTGACCATGGCGAACCTACGAACTATGAGGAAGCGATGATGAGCCCAGGTTCCGCAAAATGATTTGAGGCCATGAAATCTGAGATGGGATCCATGTATGAGAACAAAGTGTGGACTTTGATTGACTTGCCCGATGATCGGCAAGCCATCGAGAATAAATGGATCTTCAAGAAGAAGACTGATGCCGATGGTAATGTTACTGTCTACAAAGCTCGACTTGTTGCGAAAGGTTTTCGACAAGTTCAAGGAGTTGACTATGATGAGACTTTCTCACCCGTAGCGATGCTTAAGTCCGTCCGAATCATATTAGCAATTGCTACATTTTATGATTATGAAATTTGGCAAATGGATGTAAAGACTGCATTCCTGAATGAATTTCTGGAAGAAGAGTTGTATATCATGCAACCTGAAGGTTTTATCAATCCAAAAGGATGCTAACAATGTGTGCAAGCTCCAGCGATCCATTTATGGACTGGTGCAAGCATCTTGGAGTTGGAATAAACGTTTTGATAGTGTGATCAAAGCATATGGTTTTATACAGAATTTCGGAGAAGCCTGTATTTACAAGAAAGTGAATGGGAGCTCTGTAGCATTTCTAATATTATATGTGGATGACATATTGTTGATTGGAAATGATATAGAATTTCTGGGTAGCATAAAAGGATACTTGAACAAGAGTTTTTCAATGAAAGACCTCGGTGAAGCTGCTTATATATTGGGCATCAAGATCTATCGAGATAGATCAAGATGCTTAATTGGACTTTCACAAAGCACATACCTTGATAAAGTTTTGAAGAAGTTCAACATGGATCAAGCAAAGAAAGGGTTCTTGCCTGTGTTACAAGGTGTGAAGTTGAGTCAGACTCAATGTCCGACCACTTCAGAAGATAGAGAGAAAATGAAAGTCATTCCCTATGCTTCAGCCATAGGTTCTATCATGTATGCAATGTTGTGTACCAGACCTGATGTGTGCCTTGCTATTAGTTTAGCAGGGAGGTACCAAAGTAATCCAGGAGTGGATCACTAGACAGCGGTCAAGAACATCGTAAAGTACCTGAAAAAGACTAAGGATATGTTTCTTGTTTATGGAGGTGACAAACAGCTCGTCGAAAATGGTTAAGTCGATGCAAGCTTTGACACTGATCCGGATGACTCTAAGTCACAAACCGGATACATGTTTATATTGAATGGTGGAGCTGTCAGTTGGTGCAGTTCTAAGCAAAGAGTCGTGGCGGGATCTACGTGTGAAGCGGAGTACATAGCTGCTTCGGAAGCAGCAAATGAAGGAGTCCGGATGAAGAAGTTCATATCCGATCTAGTTGTCATACCTAGTGCATCTGGTCCAGTGAAAATCTTTTGTGACAATACTGGTGCAATTGCCTTGGCAAAGGAATCCATATTTCACAAGAGAACCAAGCACATCAATAGGAGCTTCAAATCCATCCGCGATCAAGCCAAGGAGGGAGACATAGAGATTTGCAAGATACATACGGATTTGAATGTTGCAGACCCGTTGACTAAGCCTCTCTCACGAGCAAAACATGATCAACACCAAGACTCCATGGGTGTTAGAATCATTACTTTGTAATCTAGATTATTGACTCTAGTGCAAGTGGGAGACTGAAGGAAATATGCCCTAGAGGCAATAATAAAGTTGTTATTTATATTTCCTTATATCATGATAAATGTTTGTTATTCATGCTAGAATTGTATTAATCAGAAACTTAGTACATGTGTGAATACATAGACAAACGGAGTGTCACTAGTATGCCTCTAGTTGACTAGCTCATTGAATCAAAGATGGTTAAGTTTCCTAGCCATAGACATGAGTTTTCATTTGATTAATGGGCTCACATCATTAGAGAATGATGTCATTGACTTGACCCATTCCATTAGCTTAGCACTTGATCGTTTAGTATGTTGCTATTGCTTTCTTCATGACTTATACATGTTCCTATGACTATGAGATTATGCAACTCCTGAATACCGGAGGAACACTTAGTGTGCTACCAAACGTCACAACGTAACTGGGTGATTATAAAGGTGCTCTACAGGTGTCTCCGATGGTACTTGTTGAGTTGGCATAGATCGAGATTAGGATTTGTCACTCCGATTGTCGGAGAGGTATCTCTGGGCCCTCTCGGTAATGCACATCACTTTAAGCCTTGCAAGCAATGTGACTAATGATTTATTTGCGGGATGATGCATTGCGGAATGAGTAAAGAGACTTGCCAGTAACGAGATTGAACTAGGTATTGAGATACCGATGATCGAATCTCGGGCAAGTAACATACCGATAACAAAGGGAACAACATATGTTGTTATGCGGTTTGACCGATAAAGATCTTCGTAGAATATGTAGGAACCAATATGAGCATCCAGGTTCCGCTATTGGTTATTGACCGGAGATGAGTCTCGGTCATGTCTACATAGTTCTCGAACCCGTAGGGTTCGCACGCTTAACGTTCGGTGACGATCGGTATTGATTTTATGTGTTTTGATGTACCGAAGATAGTTCGGAGTCCCGGATGTGATCACGGACATGACGGGGAGTCTCGAATGGTCGAGACATAAAGATTGATATAGTGGATGACTATATTCGGCCACCGGATGAGTTCCGGGGGTCACCGGATAATTATTGGAGTGCCGGAGGGTTACCGGAACCCTCGGGGGAACTAATGGGCCAACATGGGCCTTGTGATAGAGAGAGGAGGGGGCCTTATGTCTTCCCCCCCCTGAGGAGTCCAAATTGGACAAGGAGGGGGGCGGTGCCCCCTCTTTCCCTCCCTCTCTCCCTCTCCTTCCTTCCCCCTTCCCCCTCCTAGTTGGACTAGGAAAGGGGGAGTCCTACTCCTACTAGGAGGAGGACTCCTCCCCTCCTTGGCACGCCCTAGGGCCAGCTGGCCTCCTCCCTTGCTCCTTTATATACGGGGATAGGGGGCACCCATAGACACACAAGTTCATCATTGATCACTTAGCCGTATGCGGTGCCCCCCCCCCTCCACCATAATCCACCTCGGTCATATCGTTGCAGTTCTTAGGCGAAGCCCTGCGCTGGTAGCTTCATCATCACCGTCATCACGCCATCGTGCTGACGAAGTTCTCCCTCGACACTCAGCTGGATCAAGAATCATGAGACGTCACCGAGCCGAACGTGTGCAGATCGCGGAGGTGCCGTACTTTCGATACTAGGATCGGTCGGATCCTGAAGACGTATGACTACATCAACCGCGTTGTCATAACGCTTCCGCTTTCGGTCTACGAGGGTACGTGGACAACACTCGCCCCTCTCATTGCGATACATCACCATGATAGATCTTGCGTGTGTTTAGGATTTTTTTTGAAATTACTGCGTTCCCCAACAAATTTGAGGTTTTATCAATTGCCCAACAGTAATTTGTTTACCCACCGTGTGCTATTTTTTGAGAGATGCCACTAGTGAAATCTACGGCCCCCGGGTCTATTCTTCATCATATTTGCTTTCCGATCTATTATTTGCCACTTTTATTTTCAGATCTATTATTCCAAAAACCCAAAAATACCTTGCTGCAATTTTTTTACTTATTTTATTTCACGTTTTATCGAGATCTATTTATCCAATCTATCATAATTTTTATCGCGTCAACTTGACAATTTTTGGCGCCGTTGCCCGAAAAAGGGATTGACAACCCCTTGATACGTCCATTTTGCATCATGTTTTCTTACTGTTATTTATAATGTTTTTATCCATAATAATGCTTTTTGGAGTAATTCTAATGCCTTTTCTCTCATAATTTGCAAGGGACACACCAAAAGGGAGAATTCCGGCAGCTGGAAATCTGGACTTGAAAAAGCTACGCCAGGCCACCTATTCTGCACAACTCCAAATGAGGTGAAACTTCACGGAGATTTTTTGTGGATTATTCAAGAAATACTGGAGCCAATAAACACCTGAGGGGGCCACCAGGTGGGCACAACCCACCTGGGCACGCCAGGCCCCCCAGGCGCGCCCTGGTGGGTTGTGGCCTCCTCGTCCCACCTCCGGTGCCCATCTTTTGGTATATAAGTCGGAGCGTCGCCGTCTCGAGGCGGAACTTGGGCAGGAGCACTTTTGCCCTCCGGCGGAGCGATTCTGCCGGGGGAACTTCCCTCCCAGAGGGGAAAATCATTGTCATCATCATCACCAACAACTCTCCCATCTTCGGGAGGGCAATCTCCATCAACATCTTCACCAACAACATCTCATCTCAAACCCTAGTTCATCTCTTGTATTCAATCTTGTTACCGGAACTATAGATTGTTACTAGGGGGTGACTAGTAGTGTTGATTACATCTTGTAGTTGATTATATGTTCAGATCCATGATGCTATTTAATACTCCTCTGATCATGAGCATGTTTATTATTTGTGAGTAGTTACTTTTGTTCTTGAGGTCATGGGATAAATCATGTTGCAAGTAATCATGTGAATTTGATATGTGTTCCATATTTTGATAGTATTTATGTTGTGATTCCCTTAGTGGTGTCATGTGAACGTTGACTACATGACACTTCACCATATTGGGCCTAAGGGAATGCATTGTGGAGTAGTAAATAGATGGTGGGTTGCAAGAGTGACAGAAGCTTAAACCCCAGTTTATGCACTATTCCGTAAGGGACCGATTGGACCCAAAAGTTTAATGCTATGGTTAGAATTTATTCTTAATACTTTTCTCGTAGTTTTGGATGCTTGCGGGAGGGTTAATCATAAGTAGGAGGTTTGTTCAAGTAAGAACAGCACCTAAGCACCGGTCCCCCCACATATCAAACTATCAAAGTAGCGAACAGGAATTAAACCAACATGATGAAAGTGACTAGAAGAAATTCCCGTGTACCCTCAAGAACGCTTTGCTTATCATAAGAGACCGTTTTGGCCTGCCCTTTGCCTCAAAAGGATTGGGCTACCTTGCTGCATGCTTGTTACTACTATTGTTACTTGGTCGTTACAAATTATCTTGCTATCAAACTACTCGCTACTCACAATTTCAGCACTTGCAGACATTACCTTACTGAAAACTACTTGTCATTTCCTTCTGCTCCTCGTTGGGTTCGACACTCTTACTTATCGAAAAGAGCTACAATTGATCCCCTATACTTGTGGGTCATCACCCCTTATACGCGTCGAGTTGCAAGTATTTGTTCTTGGTGTGCAGGTACTGTTTACATAGTGTTGCTTGGTTCTCCTACTGGATTGATACCTTGGTTTCATAACTGAGGGAAATACCTACCGTAGCTGTGCTGCATCACCCCTTCCTCTTTGCGGAAATACCGACATAGTTCAATCGACATCAAAAGGAATTTCTGGCGCCGTTGCTGGGGAAATATCATCAAAATATATCAGGTTCCTAATCACAAATCTCATCTCCTTGCAATTTACATTATTTAACATTTTCCTCTCATTTTCATCTCCCCCACTTCACAAAAATTTGCCGTTTTATTTTCCCTTTTTTTCGTTCACTGTTTTCTCGTCAAATCTATCTTTTTGTGCGCAATCTTGTTCGCAAAGTCACGATGTCTCTAGAAAATACCAAGTTGTGTGGTTTTTTCCAATACCAGTAATAATGATTTTATTAGCACTCCGATTGCTCCTCCCACCACTAGTGTGGAGTCTTGTGATATTAATGCCACTTTCTTGAATCTTGTCATGAAAGATCAATTTTCTGCTACTCCTAACGAGGATGCCGCATCCCATCTTAACACATTCGTAGAATTATGCGATATGCAAAAGAAAAATGATGTGGACAATGATATTGTGAAGTTGAAATTATTTCCGTTTTCTTTGCGAGATCGTGCAAAAATTTGGTTTTCCTCTTTGCCTCGCAATAGTATCGATTCTTGGGATAAGTGCAAAGATGCTTTTATTACTAAGTATTTTCCGCCCGCTAAAATTATTTCCCTTAGGACTCAAATCATGAATTTTAAGCAAATTGAGCATGAACATGTTGCACCATCTTGGGAACGAATGAAATTGATGCTAAGTAATTGTCCTACTCATGGTTTAAATCTTTCGATGATCACACAAAAATTCTAAGCGGGATTGAACTTTGTTTCTAGAAATCTTTTAGATTTCTCCGCGGGTGGTACTTTTATGGAAATTACTTTGGGCGAAGATACTAAATTTCTAGATACTATTATGGCTAATTATTCACAATGGCATACCGAAAGAGCACCTACTAGTAAAAAAGTTAATTCGATTGAAGAAATTTATACTTTAAGTGAAAAAGTTGATGCTCTTATGAAATTGGTTGCTAATAAAAGTGCTCCTATTGATCTTAATGATGTCCTTTGTCTACTTTGATTGAGAAAAATAGTGATCCCGTAGATGTGAATTTTGTCTCGCGAAACAATTTTAATAACAATGCTTATAGAGGTAATTTTAATCCTAGGCCTTTTCCTAGAAATTCCTCTAATAATTATGGTAATTCTTCTTAGAATAATAGTAGTAACACCTCTGATCTTGAGAATGATATTAAAGAATTTATCAATGCTCAAAAAGTTTTTAATACTACGATAGAAGAAAAATTGAATAAGATTGATGATATGTCTAGAAGCATTGATAGAATTTCTCATGACGTAGAAAATCTCAAGTTGAAAATTTTTGTACCAAAAGTTGAGGAATCAATTAAAGCTTTATATTTTTTTTATGGATGAAAGTAAGAAATTAACCGCTATGCTTAGAGCTAAAAGGTAATTTTTAGAAAGAGCGTTTTCTAGTGATTGCTTTCAAAAATATGGTGAAGATCTTAAAATGATCGGTGTTTCTTCTATTTATTCCTTGTTTAGTAAAATTAAAATTGATGATAAAGGGACTGAAGAAGATTCAACTTTAGCTAGAAGGTGTCTCGATAATTCGGAGGGTGAAAATCTTGTTGAAAACATTGATAAAAGTGGGTTTGGTGAGGTCAAAACTTTAACTAGTGATGTGCCCACTCTTTTGGATTATAAAGACTTTAATTATGATAATTGTTATTTGATTGATTGTATATATTTGTTTCAATCCATGATAAATTCACCTCATGCCTATGAACAAAATAAAGCTTTTACTAAACATATCACAGATCCCATGATGAAAGCATTAGAAGAAAAGTTGGAATTAGAGATTTCAATTCCTAGAAAATTACATGATGAACGGGAACCTACTAGCAAAGTCAAGATTAAAAATTATGAGTTTTTTGCTTTATGTGATTTGGGTGCTAGTGTTTCCACAATTTCGAAATCTTTATGTGATGTGCTTGGTCTTACAGATATTGAAGAATGTTCTCTTAATTTTCACTTGGCAGATTCTACTATTAAAAAGCCTATGGGAAGAATTAATGATGTTCTTATTCTTGCAAATAGGAATTATGTGCCATAGATTTTATTGTTGTTGATATTGATTGCAATCCATCATGTCCAATTATACTTCGTAGACCGTTTTTACGCACTATAGGTGCCGTGATTGATATGAAAGAAGGCAATATTAAATTTCAGTTTCCACTAAGGGAGGGTATGGAACACTTCTACAAGAATTACGCCACCATATGAATCAATCAAGAGGGCATCTTATGGATCTAGAACTAAAGATGACAACACTTGAATCTATGCATTATGCCTAGCTAGGGGCATAAAACGGTAGCGCTTGTTGGGAGGCAACCCAATGAATAAATTTTATTTTATTTACCTTTTTATTTCTATTCTTGTGTGTTTGGACAATTATGCTACTGTTATGATTGTGTTTTTATGTTTTAATTAGTGTATGTGCCAAGTAAAGCCTTTGGGATCATGTTGGGTGATAGTTGATTTGATCTTGTTGAAAAACAGAATTTTTTTGCGCAAATAATAGAATTGTTTAGAATTACAGAAGCGTGATAAAATTCTGAATTTTTTACACAAGATTTATATACAAATTGCCTACGTTGTCCTAATTTTTCAGAATTTTTGTAGTTATAGAAGTGTACGAAGTTTCAGATTACTACAGACTGTTCTGTTTTTAATGGATTCTGTTTTCTTTGCGTTGTGTGCTTATTTTGATAAATCTATGGATTTTATTGGAGGGTATAAGCCATTGTATAGTTAAAATACAGTAGATATAATGAAAACTAAAATATGAATGGTTTGCAACAGTACTTAGAGTGGTGAATTTCTTTCTTATACTAACAGATCTCACAAAGGTTTTGTTAAGTTTTGTGTGATTGAAGTTTTGGTGAGATCACGATGGATGAAGGAATAAGGAGTAAGAAGAGCCTAAACTTGGGGATGCCCCATGGCACCCAAAGTATTATCCAAAGAGAAACAAGCAACTAAGCTTGGGGATGCCCCGGAAGGCATCCCCTCTTTCTTCTAACGACCATCAGTATTTTACTTGGAGCTATATTTTTATTCGTCGCATATCATGAGTTTTGCTTGGAGCGTCTTGTATTATATGAGTCTTTGCTTTTTTTTTCTTTTTAGTTTATGTCATCTATCCTTGCTGGACACACCTATTTGAGAGAGCCAAAATTATGCTATGATTTGTTAGAATTGCTCTCTATGCTTCACTTAAATTTTTTGAGCTATGGAATTGCTCTAGTGCTTCACTTATATCTTTTTGAGCACGGTGTGCTTTAATATTTTTGAAGAAATTCTCTCATGCTTCACTTATATTATTTTGAGCGACGAAAAATTTATGCTCATGTTCTTCACTTAGATTTGTTTGAGGTTATCAAAAGCAACATATGAAATTAGTCCCAAAGTGATAGATATTCAAGAGGGATATAATTAAACTTTCATGAAGATCATTGGACAAAATAAACTTGATTCTTTGTAATAGTTTTGCGGTATGATGATAGTGATATGTGAGTCATGTTGGTGACTAATTATGCTTTAGTAAGAATATTGGTGTTAAGGTTTGTGATTCCCTATGCAAGCACGAAAGTCAATAGTTATGCAATGAAATTACATCCTACTTGTGGTGCATTATTCGGTGTTAGTTATGCTTAATGCTAGCTTATGTGATTTTTTGTTTCTTGGTTGGGTGCTTCTCAATCTATTTGCTAGCCTTCACTTGTACTAAGTAGAATTACTACCTGTGCATCCAAAATCCTTAAACCTAGTTTTGCCATATGAGTCCACCATAACGGCCTATATGCGGTATTCTCGTGCCATTTTAAGCAAACTTGTATGTGCCATCTCTAATTTTCAAAATAAATTTCTTTTTTGTGTGCTCGTACTGCTCATGAAGCGGCAGGGGTGGCCAATATTTTCCATGCTAGATGTGTTATTATCAAGATGAGTGTTTATTCACTTGTCATTGCACGAGAGTACGTCGGTGATAGGGATGCCCAGTCCCGAAATGAAAAAATAAATTTACTTTATATTGTCAAATAATAAATTCCTTGGAAAGTGTTGGTATGAAAGGCACCCGTGGATACAGCCAGACATGGATTGTGAAAGAATGGTGGAAAAAGGAATAAACTTTATTTTCTATTTGGGAACCGCCTATGATATATCTAGCATGGAAAGTGTTGTGAATTACTCGGTCATTTTCATTGATGGGAAAAGTATGCCTCTCAAAAAATTTATCTCTCAATTTTAGCTTTGAGCTCTAGCACCTCTACAAATCCCTACTTCCCTCTGCGAAGGCCTATCTATTTACTTTATGCAATTTTTTATTTTTATTTGAGTCTCCATCTTCTCTTATAAAGCACCAACTAAGGGGCACTATGATCGTACTTGAGCATTGGATGTGGATAATATGCGAGTGTGTTTCATGAATGGATCAATGGTTGAGCATGATGGGCTAGGGATAACTTTCTTTAGTGTTGATATTTTGAAAGACATGGTTGCTTGTTGATATGCTTCAGTATTGAAATCTTCATGTCAAAACTAGACTATTGCTTTGAACCATATAAAAGTCCAAATGTCCATGCTACAAAAGAAAAGAATATGTGATGAACATGTTAGGCAGCATTCCACATCAAAAATTTGGTTTTTATAATTTACCTACTCGAGGACGAGTAGGAATTAAGCCTGGGGATGTTGATACGTCTCCAACGTATCTATACTTTTTTCTTGTTCCATGCTATTATCATTCTTGGATGTTTTACAATCATTTTATAGCAACTTTATATCATTTTTTGGGACTAACCTATTGACATAGTGCCCAATGCTAGTTGCTGCTTTTTGCTTATTTTTTACTTCGCAGAATATCACTACCAAACGGAGTCCAAACACAGTGAAACTTTTTGGAGAATTTTTATGGTCCAGAAGAACAACATGGGTCAAAGAAGTACCAAAGGGGTGCCCTGAGGGGAGCACAACCCACCTAGGCGCGCCCTGGTGCGTTGTGCCCACCTCGGTGGCCTCCCGCACCGCCTCTTCGCGCTATAAATATCCAAATATTTCAGAAACCCTAGGGGAGGCAACGAAACACAATTCCAGCCGCTCCAAGTTCCAGAACCACGAGATCCAATCTAGACACCATCACAGAGGGGTTCATCATCCTCATTGGCACCTCTCTTATGATGCGTGAGTAGTTCATCATATACCTACGGATCCATAGGCAGTAGCTAGATGGCTTCCTCTCTCTCTTTTGATTCTCAATACAATGGTCTCTTAGAGATCTATTTGATGTAACTCTTTTTGTGGTGTGTTTGTTGGGATCCGATGAACTTTGAGTTTATGATCAGATCTATATATCGATGAAAGTTATTTGAGTTTTTGATCTCCTGTATGCATGATTATTTATAGCCTCGTATTTCTTCTTCGAATCTTTGGTTTAGTTAGGCCAACTAGATCGATTTTTCTTGCCATGGGAAGAGGTGCTTTGTGATGGGTTCGATCATGCGGTGTTCTTTCCTAGTGACAGAAGGGGCAGCAAGACACGTATGTATCGTTGCTATTAAGGATAACAAGATGGGGGCTATCCCTACATGAATAGATCTCGTCTACATCATGTCATCGTTCTTATTGCATTACTCCGTTTCTCCATGAACTTAATACAC
The DNA here is from genome assembly GCA_021605145.1 of Aegilops bicornis. Classification (NCBI taxonomy): domain Eukaryota; kingdom Viridiplantae; phylum Streptophyta; class Magnoliopsida; order Poales; family Poaceae; genus Aegilops; species Aegilops bicornis. The sequence continues at coordinate 80,718,465 of CM038674.1, read as the reverse complement.
TAGATGCGGTCGATGTGTGGAGTAATAGTAGTAGATGGAGGCAGGAGTCGGTCTACTAATCTTGGATGTGATGCCTATATATTGATCATTGCCTGGATATCGTCATAATTATTTGAGGTTTTATCAATTGCCCAACAGTAATTTGTTTACCCACCGTGTGCTATTTCTTGAGACAAGTCACTAGTGAAATCTACGGACCCCGGGTCTATTCTTCATTATATTTGCTTTCTGATCTATTATTTGCCACTTTTATTTTCAGATCTATTATTCCAAAAACCCAAAAATACCTTGCTGCATTTTTTGTTACTTATTTTATTTCGCGTTTTATCGAGATCTATTTATCCAATCTATCACAATTTTTATCGCGTCAACTTGACAATTTCTGTCGCCGTTACCCGAAAAAAGGGATTGACAACCCCTTATATGCGTCAGGTTGCAAGTATTCGTTCTTTGTGTGTAGGTACCGTCTACATAGTGTTGCTTGGTTCTCCTACTGGATTGATACCTTGATTTCATAACTGAGGGAAATACCTGCTGTACTTGTGCTGCATCATCCCTTCCTCTTTGGGGAAATACTGACATAGTTCAAGCGACATCAGAAGTGACTATGAAACTCTCATGGTCTAAGGAACGAAAACACATGCTAACACTCCGTGTTATAACCAATGATTTCAGACAATATGATGTAGGGCGTAACCCTATGTGGACGATCTTTCACGTTTGGAGTGGATCCTACGGGGAATCACGAAAAACACGCGGAAGCACAAAGGGGAATACAGAGGAAACGAGAGAGAAATCACTCAACCAACAAGGAATCGATCACACAAGTGCTAGATCACCGAACACAAAGAGATACATATGATCCACAATCAACAAAGGTAAGGATACACGAGTAGCCGTTCTTCTCCGAGAGGAGGTCTTTATGGGGTCCACCCTAGAAGGGGGTCTTGAATCCGCTTGGGGATCTTCTCCGTAGAGGTCTGAGCTCCGAGGAGAAGTAACCAAGTGGATGAGCAAGGCTCTCACACAAACATGAGCTAAACCAAAGCTAACCCTAGAAAGTTGGGGAAGAAGGAGTATATATAGTCTAGGGGCGAAGGGTACAAGGGCTGCGGCCCAAACGAAGTCAACACACAGGCGTCGGACGTCCGGAAGGCGTCGGACGTCCGGAGGCTTCGGACGGTCAGACGTCCGGACGGCTCGGCGTCCATAGAATCAGTTACATCGTAGGCGTCGGACGTCCGGAGAGGGTCGGTCGTCCGGAGCTTCGTGACGGTCCGGACATCCGGAAGTTGTCGGTCGTCCGTAGATTCGGTTAAGGCGTCGGTCGGACGTCCGGAGGCTTGATCGTCCGTAGTTTTGGTTCGGTGGCAAAGTGCCGGACGTCCGGGAGTCGGTCGTCCGGGTCTGGGACTTCATGGGACGTCCGGAAGGCGTCGGTCGTCCGGTGCCTGTGCCTTCAGCAACATCTCTTCTTCTTCTTCAATATGCTTGGAGTCCTCGCCGTCTTGGCTCTCGCAAGTAGTTGATCCTTGGCTCACCTCCATGTACCTGATTACACATAGAGTCTCCGAATGAGGTAGTAGCCATGTCTCGTGAGTAGGAAGAGGGAGTTCGGAGAGGAGCGAATTCACCTTATCTTTGATAGCCTTAGCTCGGGCTCGTGTCATGGGTCAGAGTGGTGTTGAGGGAGATGTAGGCACGTCCATGGGGATGAGTGTGGGATGCTCCGCATCATCTCCCCTCCCTTGGGAGAGATCCTACCTCAGATCAAAAGCTTCATCTCCATGGTAAGGTGCGAGGTCCTTGACGTTGAAGATGTCGCTCACATTGTACTTGTCTCGAGTTAGGTCGATCTTGTAGGCGTTGTCGTTATAGCGTGCTAGCACCTTGAAAGGTCCATCAGCTCTAGGAAGAAGCTTGGACTTGCGTTCTTTGGGGAAGCGGTCCTTGCGAAGGTGTAGCCACACTAGATCACCAATGTTGAAGACCATGGGTTGCTTGTTGACGTTGAGCTTGGTCGCTAGTCGTTGTACTTGGCTTCGATGGTTTGTCTTGTATCCTCATGCATCTTCTTGATGTAGCTTGCCCGTGCACTCGCATCCATGTTGGTGCGCTCTTGTAGAGGAAGAGGTAGAATGTCCAATGGGGACAACGGGTTGAAGCCGTAGATGACCTCGAAGGGGAACTTGCCGGTAGTCGAATGTCTTGCATGGTTGTAGGCGATTTTCGGCGATGGGTAGACATGCTTCCCACTCCTTGATGTTCTTCTTGATCAAGACACGAAGTAGAGTGGATAGTGTGCGGTTCGTCACCTCCGTTTGGCCGTCGGTTTGAGGATGGTATGCCGATGAGAACAAGAGCTTGATTCCGAGCTTGGCGCATAGGGTCTTCCAAAAGTAACTCAAGAACTTGACGTCACGATCGGAGACGATTGTCTTTGGTACTCCATGGAGTCGCAAGATTTCCCTACAAAAGAGATTTGCAACATGTGAAGCATCGTCTATCTTGTTGCAAGGAATGAAATGTGCCATCTTAGAAAACCTATCCACAACAACAAACACGGAATCCTTTCCATTTTGAGTTCTCGGCAAACCAAGTACAAAGTCCATGCTAATGTCTTCCCAAGGTTGATAAGGAATAGGAAGGGGCATGTAAAGACCGTGGGATTGAGCTTTAGACTTAGCTTTGAGGCATGTAGAGCAACGGTTGGTGAAGCGTGAGACGTCGCAGAACATCTTGGGCCAAAAGTAGTTGTTGGAGAGCGTGGCGAATGTCTTGTCACGTCCAAAGTGTCCCATGAGTCCGCCTCCATGAGCCTCTTGCAAAAGGAAGCGTATTTAGAAGAAGACTCGGGAATGCATAGCTTGTTAGCTCTCATAAGATAATCATCCTTGATGTAATATTGTTCCCAAGAAGTATGCGTCAAACACTTATCATAAGGAATAGCAAAAGATGGATCATTAGCATACAAGTCTTTGATGTGCTCAAACCCAATAACATTCAACTCAAGTTGAGTGACAAGCATGCATATGCGTGAAAGTGCATCGGCAACTACATTTTCCTTACCCTTAATGTACTTGATGACATATGGGAAAGATTCAATAAATTCACTCCATTTGGCATGACGCTTGTTCAACTTAGTTTGACCTTTGAGGTACTTAAGCGTTTCATGATCGGTATGGATGACAAATTCATGAGGTCTAAGGTAATGTTCCCAAACATGTAGCACACGCACTAAAGCATACAATTCTTTGTCATAGATGGGATAATTAAGTTGAGCAGGAGAGTTTTTCACTAAAATAAGCAATGGCTCGTTTTTCTTGCATCAAAACTCTGCCAATTCTGGTACCACTTGCATCACAATGAACCTCAAAAGTTTTGTCAAAATTGGGCAAAGCAAGAATCGGAGCATGAGTAAGCAAAGACTTGAGCTCATCAAAAGCGGTTGATTGCAAAGTTCCCCAAACAAAGGGAGTATTCTTCTTACTCAAGGCATGCAAAGGAGCGGCAATTGTGCTAAAATCTTTCACAAAGCGACGATAAAAACCCGCAAGACCAAGAAAGCTACGCACTTGTTGCAAATTGGTGGGTTGGGGCCAAGTTTTAATTGCTTCAATTTTAGATTCATGAACATGGACACCCTTTGAGGATACTACAAAACCCAAGAAAACCACTTTGTCAACACCAAATGTGCATTTTTTCATGTTTGCGTAAAGACTTCCCTTGCGAAGGGTTTGCAAAACAGCCCTAACATGATTATGATGTTCTTTCATGGTTTTGCTAAACACAAGAATATCGTCGAAGTAAACCACAACAAAGACTCCAATTTAAGGACGAAGCACATGATGCATAAGACGCATGAAAGTACCGGGAGCCTCCGAAAGACCCATAGGCATCACTAACCACTCATATAAACCAAATTTGGTTTTGAAAGCAGTTTTCCATTCATCACCCTCGTGTATGCGGATTTGATAATAGCCACTTTTTACATCAATTTTTGAGAAAAAGTTGGCTCCACTAAGTTCATCAAGCATATCATCTAAGCGAGGAATGGGATGCCTATAGCGAACGGTAATGGCATTTATAGGTCTACAATCGAAACACAAGCGGAAACTTCCATCGGGCTTAGGCACAATTATAACTGGAACGGCACAAGGGCTTAGGCTTTCACGTACATGACCGTTGTCGATGATTTGTTGTACTTGCCGTTGAATCTCCTTGGTTTCTTGGGATTGACTCGGTATGGAGCTTTGTTTGGTAGAGGCGCCCGGGATGAGGTCAATTCGATGCTCAATGCCTCTAAGAGGAGGTAGACCGGAGGTAGCTCATCGGGGAAAATATCTTGGAATTCCTGCAAAAGAGATTTAAACACTAAAGGTAGCTCATGAGAGGTGTTAGTTGTTGGGTCTCCATCCTTGCACACAAGGAAAAAGTGCATCACACTAGATGGGTTCTCACACACTTCTCTCATCTCACTTTTGGTGGCAAATAGGATGAGGTTTTTCTCTCTAGGCGAAGAGGCGCTCAAGTTTGGCTTGTGGCTCGCACTCACTTTTTGGTGGATCACTTTCTCACTCTTGTCTCTATGATGGGTGGCTTGCTTGTCGGCTATCACTTGACTAGGAGACATAGGTCGTAGCACATATTCCTTCCCTTTCATCTTGAAGCTATAGTGATTGGTGCGCCCATTGTGGATGACACCACTTGAATTTCCATGGTCGACCTAGAAGGAGGTGGCAAACGGACATTGGGACCACATCACACTCCAACGTGTCTTCATAAGCACCAATTTTGAAGGATACTTGGACCGTATGCTCGACTCGTATAGTGCCGGAGTCACTTAGCCATTGAACCTTGTAGGGGTGCGGGTGCTTCCTCTTGACCAAATGAAGTTTGGAACATAGTTCTTCACTTGCCAATTTGTGGCAACTACCTCCATCGATGATGACCTTGACGGACCTTCCGTTGATGCCGGCCTTTGTGTGGAAGATGTGGCATCTTTGGTCGTCTTCTTGTTGATGTTGAAGGGTCAAGACCTTGGAGATAATGAGAGCAGGGCTCGAATCCTCATCGCAAAAGACTTGCTCATCTTCATCTTCGTTCACTCGCCGGTGCATGGCCACTTGCTCAAGGGCTTCCATCTCCTCATCACTCATTGAATCATATGTGCCGTCGTTGAGGATCATGGTGCGCTTGTTGGTGCATTCGTAGGACTTGTGGCCTCGTCCGCCGCAAGTAAAACACTTGAAGGAGCTTGTTTTGATGGTCTCATCGGTCGGAGTAGATGATGAAGCACGCGGCTTGAGGTTTCTTTTAGTAGGAGGAGGACGACTTGAACTTGTCAAATTTCTCTTGTAACTCGACTTGTCGTCGTTGTTTGTAGAAGGTTTGGTTGATGTAGATGTTGGAGGAGGTGTTGAAGCTTGGTTGTTGGAGAAGCCGTAGGTCTTGGATGAGTACTTGGCGTACTTGAAGTCATCTTGCACTTGACGTTCCGCCTTTGTAGCTTGATGTACGAGCTCAATGAGGGTGGAGTATGGTTGGAAGTCGGCGATCTTCTTGATTGTATGATTGAGTCCATTCAAGAAACGTGCCATGGTTTGCTCATCATCTTCCTTGACATTGGCTCGAATCATGGCTATCTCCATTTCCTTGTAGTATTCTTCAACACTCTTTGTTCCTTGCTTGAGAAGTTGGAGTTTCTTGAAGAGGTCGCGGTTGTAGTAGGTTGGCACAAAACATGCTCGCATGACATCCTTCATTTGAGCCCAAGTGGTGATTGGGGGTTCACCTCTTGTTTGTTGTCGCTCGATGATTTGTTCCCACCATATGAGCACATAGTCTTGGAACTCAAGTGATGCCATAGCGATTTTCTTCTCTTCATCGTAGTTGTGCAACCGGAAGATTTTGTCAACCTTCAATGCCCATGAGAGGTACTCTTCGGTGTCATTGCTTCCATTGAACTTGGGCATGTTGAATTTTAACTTTCCATAGCGTTGCTCTTCATTGTGTTGTTGGCGATGGTGATGATGACGCCCTTGACGTGGATTGCAATCGTCTTCATGTTGCTCTTGGCGTGGAGGAATACCACGATCAACTTGCTCTTGTTGAACTTGAGGTTGAGGTGGAGCTTGACGGACTTGACGTTGTACATGGGGTTGGTAGTTCCTTTCTTGGATTTCTTCTCGAAGGGCTTCCTCTTGATTGCGCCGTTCACGATTGCGGTTGGCGAAGGCTCGACTTGATTCTTGGAGGGCACATTGCGCCTCAAGAGCTTGCTCTTCACGTTGTTGTTGTTGAAGACGTTGAGCCTTGGCGTCTTGTTCGTCTTGGTGTAGACGCGCTCGTTCTTCCTGTTGGCACCGTAGTCGTTGTCGTTCTTGAGCTTGGGCAAAAGCGTCTTGGTTTGATTGAGGACGAGGGACTTGCTCATCAACTTGCTCTTGTGAATGCTTGTCATGTAGCGGGTTGCGAGATGCATGACGGTCTTGACGTGCGGCACGACGAAGAGTGTTCGAAGTAGGTGTACTTGAGTCGTAGAAGGTGTCGTCGGAGTGTCGACTCGAGCGGCTCCGTCTTGAGGATGAAGAAGTGGAATGATGCCGGTTTCTCATCAAGGCGCGGATCTCGTCCATTCTTGCATCATTCTCTTGCTTGTGTGAGCGTCAAACTTGTTGTCGAAGTAGTCTCTTGTATGTTGCTCGGAGAGTCGCAAGTCCGTTGCGAGGTTGTCGATGCGGTCGCTCATTGCTTGTTGTTCTTGGTGCAACGCTCGTTGTGCACCAAAGAGGTGATTCTTGGTGACGTATGATGACATGTCGTCGTCTTGTTCAATGAAGAGTGAGTTGGTAGAAGTACTTGGCCTATCCATCATTCCAAGCAAAAATGTGAGTGGTAGAATGAGAAGAACTTATACCAATGTACCTTTGACCGATGTTGATGATGAATCAAGTTCACTCAAATGCGGACAATGAAATAGCACTATTGGTACCAATCCTTGTCGGTTCTCACACCTACACAAATAAAAGCTTATGGTGGAGCTTGGTGAGGATGGTGGTACAAAATTTGATGCAATTGTAAGTGAGCGTCAATAATGTTGGAGAAGGTACACAAATTTGCAAATGCAACAAGTAGACCAAGCAACTAGTGGTACACGGAAACACACACGCAAATAGATAAGTGGGATTGTGCAAACCAAAAGTGAGCCAAAATGTGGAATCCACGAAAATGCTCTTGTTGCACAATACTAGAGAGACGCTTAGCACGATTGCACAATAGGCGGACATGGAACTTGTGCACAACCTACTATGCAAAAATGCAACTATCTCTATCCCACGTATGCTATATGTATGGTATTTCATGCGATGATCCAAGATGATCCAATATGACAATCTTAATGTAGTATGATGCTATGGTTCTTGCTCATAAGCTCTTTGCTTATCTTTCCTCTTTGCTTAAAAGCTTGGGTGGCTCTTTCACTTTTGAGCTCTTTTCTCATGCAAAACTTCACTAACCAAGATAGCAATTGTGCATGATATGACAACTTTGTGACACACAAATGGATCCCAAGATATGCACCACGGTGGTATGGTATGTATGCTATGGAGTATGATCACTAATGTGCACAAGTCACGTTGCGGCAATACTCAATGGCTAGTCTCGATGGGTAAGCTACGCAAAAAAATAAGGCCATGTGGGTATCAATGCAATTGCAAGGTATGACAAAGATGTCGTCGAAGTTACCGTCCTTGGCGATGATCAGACCCTTGCGAAGTTGAGCCGTGGTGATGATGAGATCGAACCGTACCTAGATAGCCGAAACACAAAAGGATATGGGAGCCACAACTCAAAATCTCAAGGACCAAAATGTGGTAAAATCGTCATAGGATGTATTGGGGAAGATGGTGGTGTATGTGGGTTAGGAAGAGGTGGAGGTATTTGGGGTTGTGGTGGTGGCGAACTGACAAAGTTCAGTTTCGTCAGGGTTTTACGGACGTCCGGGCTTTTACGGTCGTCCGGACTTCGTCGGACGTCCGACTTTTTCCGGTCGTCCGGAGGCTGGGCGAAAATCTGGCTCGGGAAGAACTGCGAGATTTCGGGGAAGAATGAAATGGTGGGGTAAAAAACGAGTGATTTGGTGGATGGAAAAGGGTGGGGAGTGAGGGAAAAGCTAGATCCACACGTAGCAACTCAAATCCATGGACCAAATCCAACAAAATCTCAACTCACAAACAAATCACAAAAAAAATTTGGGGCTATTTTTGGTGGGGAATTTTCGGAATTAGGACGAAAACAACAAAATCAAGCTAGGAAAAAAGGGGTAGGGGCTCCAAAAACGTGATCAAGGTGGCTCATGATACCAAGATGATGTAGGGCGTAACCCTATGTGGACAATCTTTCACGTTTGGAGTGGATCCTACGGGGAATCACGAAAAACACGCGGAAGCACAAAGGGGAATACGGAGGAAACGAGAGAGAAATCACTCAACCAACAAGGAATCGATCACACAAGTGCTAGATCACCGAACACAAAGAGATACATATGATCCACAATCAACAAAGGTAAGGATACACGAGTAGCCGTTCTTCTCCGAGAGGAGGTCTTGATGGGGTCCACCCTAGAAGGGGTCTTGAATCCGCTTGGGGATCTTCTCCGTAGAGGTCCCGAGCTCGAGGAGAAGTAACCAAGTGGATGAGCAAGGCTCTCACACAAACATGAGCTAAACCAAAGCTAACCCTAGAAAGTTGGGGAAGAAGGAGTATATATAGTCTAGGGGGCGAAGGGGTACAAGGGCTGCGGCCCAAACGAAGTCAACACAGGCGTCTCGACGTCCGGAAGGCGTCGGATGTCCGGAGGTTCGGACGGTCCGGACGTCCGGACGGGCTCGGGCATCCGTAGAATCGATTCTGTCGTAGGCGCGTCGGGCGTCCGGAGACTCGGTCGTCCGGAGCCGTGACGGTCCGGACGTCCGGAAGTTGTCGGTCGTCCGTAGATTCGGTTCAAGGCGTCGTCGGTCGGACGTCCGGAGGCTTCGGTCGTCCGTAGTTTTGGTTCGGTGGCAAAGTGCGGACGTCCGGGAGTCCGATCGTCCGGGTCTGGGACTCACGGACGTCCGGAAGCGTCGGTCGTCCGGTGCTTGTGCCTTCAAAGACATCTCTTCTTCTTCTTCAATATGCTTGGAGTCCTCGCCGTCTTGGCTCTCGCAAGTAGTTGATCCTTGGCTCACCTCCATGTACCTGATTACACATAGTCTCCGAATGAGGTAGTAGCCATGTCTCGTGAGTAGGAAGAGGGAGTTCGGAGAGGAGCGAATTAACCTTATCTTCGATAGCCTTAGCTCGGGCTCGTGTCATGGGTCCAAGTGGTGTTGAGGGAGATGTAGGCACGTCCATGGGGATGAGTGAGGGATGCTCCGCATCACAATATTATCTCAAAGTATAAAAAACAAGATTTGGGTCAATTCAATATGATCGTTCTTCTAGCGTCATACTCTCAATGTTGTTAGGACTGTTGCTACACTTAATGATATTCTAAGATCCATAAAACGTGATCACCAAAAATACTTGAGCTAGTCTTAGAGGAACGATCGGGAATCTATATTTTACCATTTATCCTTCCACTGTGCATATGAGTTTTCCACTAAATCGCATATTTTAGAATCATAACAGTATAGCATGAAATATTAATTCTTAATTGTGAAAATGGAAATATAATAATACAATATTATTGTCTCTAGGGAATATTTCCAACACTAGATGCCTATAGAGATATGAGATCCTCTGTTGAATGTTTGATTTAATAGCATCTTGTGAATGTTATGAAGGGGGGCACTCAACATTTCCACCTTGTATGGCCATGGAGCATATTAATGTCGTTGTAAAGATTGGGATATAGGGTTAAAGAGGTGAAAGTAATATCCTCTCTTCCCCACTTTTGCAATTGATAAAAGGAGAACCCTTAGTGCGGCCATGTGCATGGGAAACCCGTTAATCGCCATAGTGAGAATGAGAGTGGAGAAACTACAGTGGTGGCGTGTGGGATACAGAGACTACACAAGTAGCTCATATACTGTACTTGGCTCTGCCCAATTACAAACATGAAGAGTGGCTCAATTATCCAACCTATACTAGTGGGGAATCTAGACTCCCTGAGAATGCCTTAATCATGTTGTCAGTTTCATCGCTTTATTTACTCTGTGATGTTCTTTTACTTCTTTTTGCACAATTACTTTTGATCGAACTTCACTCAAAACATTGCAAAATTTCCACCTCCATTTTTATTTTCGTCTACAACTAACTTCTAGGCACAATTCCATTAGTCTTTACAAGAGACAAAGTCAAATTCTTGTGCTCCCTATGGGATCGACACTCTTACATCGGAAAGGCTATAACTAAACCTTGTGCACTTGCAGACCATCATTGTCTCACTTATGAGATACAAATTTATTCTCCAACATATAATATATGATCTTCAAAGAGGATTATAACAAGATGTGTGCAACCCCCTCCCCCCATCCTCCCAACCCTAAGCCCTAAAAACACATACCCTACTTTTACAACTTGCTACCAAAAAAATGAGTATAGATTTCTAGCCCGACTCCAAGGTGGAACCCGTTGTACCCTTGTTAGGGATAGTTATATCGTCATAAATGTAGGGTGTGTGCAAGCAAGTTCTTCTTGATTCAATAAAGATCTCACATTTTGTTGAAAAACATAATGCTTGTTTTGAGGCGAACGGTAAGAATCCAATGTATCCTAGGTACACCTAGATATCATCATAAATGTAGTTGTTGTGCTACATTGGTGGTAAGTTAGGACCTCCTTGGTTCAATGATGATTTCACGTTTTGTCGAAAGAATATAACACGTTTTATATGTCTACTTCTTTCCGATTGTTCACACTTAATTTTTATTAAAAAACTTTCAGGCTACCTTGATGCTATGGTTTCTTCATCATGATGTGTGAAAGAGAATGTTGCAAATTGGAATAGTGTCGCTTCTAAGAATTGACATTATCATCCAAATTTATATGTAGATCTATCTTCGGATGGGATTGTATCAAGATGTGTCACTCACAAATACTCAAAGGCTTGTGTCCATTGATAAGCCAATTTTAGTTAATTTTGTGATTATTTATTTATATAATTTGGAACAAAGAGAGTAATTAATTGCTGAACAACATTTCGAGTGTCTTTGAGGGCTTAGGTACAAGTTGTTGGTTGTGTGTAGAGTCTGATTCAATTTGGGCAAAGTTCTACCTTCTCAGGGACTCGGTTTAGAAAGACCCTCCAAGGTAATTTAAGTTTGTAATCCAAGGCGAATCGTAAGGAGCCAGTGTATCCTTTCCGGACCCGAACCCCTATTTTTTGTAGAAATTGAATTATTTCATATGATTTTTACTTTCCTATAAAAAATTGAATCCGTGAACTTTTTGTTAGGGACTCGGCCTAGAAGGACCCTTAGAGGTGTTTTGAGCCTGTCATTCAAGGTGAACCATAAGAAACCACTGTATCGTTGGCAGTGGCGGCGCAAGAGGTCTTTCTGGGATTTTCATGGAATACCAAAGAATTGTTGATCTTTTGGTATACTGTTGCTACCTTGTTTTATATTTGCTATCATATTGCTATTGCATCATACACATGATGAATACCAATGAATAACTAGGAGGAAATTCATGGCTCCGCCACTGTCGTTGGTACTGCTAGTTGTATCGCCACGTTGTGCTATGTGGTAAGTAAGTCCTACTTGAATTTTTTAAACATAAGTCTTACTTGATCTGATAAAGGTCTCACATTTCATCTAAAAGATATAACGTGAATTATTAAATAAGAGGAACATCCTTTTCATCCTTTGTGTAGATGCATGCTTCTTTTTTATTATTCCCCCTTCATGGTTGTTACACAGATTTCGGTCTATGCTTGCAGCTATGGGTTGTTCAGCAACGTGGGACAAAGAGAGCTTTCCAAATTACTACAACAATTTCACTTCTAAGATAATTTGTTATCCTCCAATATTATATCCACATCTATCTTTCAAAGAGCATTGTATCGGTATGCACGTCCCAAAAAATAATTCAGTTACATGTTTCCGTCGCAAAAGTTGACTCTGGTTAATTTTTTTGTTATTTATTTAAGCATTATGTAACAAAGAGAGTAGGTAATTAGCGATTTTGGTAGATGCAAATTTTTTTATCACTGTGTCTGTAATGCGTAAATTTCGTATGAAATGGTTCAACTTTTCTAAAAAGTTCGAAGGGTTCAGAACAGTTCAAACTAAAAGTCTAAAACAACGACACTTATTTTGAAACAGATGGAGTGCATGTCTGTAATGGAGCAGGAGGATCAGAAAAAGGTGTTTTAAGCTTGTAATCCAAGTCTAACCGAAAGAAACCACCATATCCTTGAAAGAGATATCACCATGAATGTAGGGGCGGTGCAATGCTACTCGATTCAGTGAAGATTCTTCTCTAATCTTCTCTAATGTATAAACACAATAAAGATCGCACATTAATGGCAATTAAAATAATTGCAGGACCGCTGCATCTCCATGCCATCGTTTTCCCTTGTTACATTGTTGCGTCATGTGTCCCCTGATTGTTCAACGGCATTTTCGCTGCGCCCGACGGCGTGAGTTGTTTAACGACCTAGACCAAAGAGAGCAGCAAAAGTTGTCAACAGCTAATCTCGTATAAGATACAATAATATCCTCCAAAAGTATATCTTACATGTAGCTTCCACGGTTCCACCAGGACGATGAGATTAAGATATGCCCGTATGATAATTTTAACAACTTGTTTCTACCGCGTAAATTTAACGAGTTTTTGCGGGAATTTCATAGGATATAACTATGTTTCGGATATTCCAGCAGGTTCTTAGGCGTTCCAAATGAGGTATCTTAATTCTGAAGGAACGGTGCACTACTAGGGTGGTTGCACAACCGCTCCTGGCCTTCCCTTTTCTTGATATGATATTTTCTAATCATTTTTTCAACTTTGTATTATTATTTTATTACATTATCTATTTATTTATGGCCGCCATCTGCCCACACCACCATACCAACTGTATTCAGTGTCACTTCCTTTCTAGGGTGACATATAGGCACTAGCCACTCTTGCCAGAAAGGGAAAAGTGGGATATATTGGTTGAAAGGCAAGACACCAAGATTCAGAAGCGCACAGGCATCTCATATAATTGGACCATATGCTTTCAGTTGTGCGTGTATATACATGTTATTATTTCAGAAACCTTTTGCACACCTCTGAATCAGTTCCAGGTCATGGTTATAGATTATTATCATTTGCAGCAACATTTCATTAAGAAAACACTCCAATTCCTGCAGAAATGAGGGGAAATTCCATCACGTCGAAGCGGTCCTCATTTATTTGGCGGTTCCACTGATTAGGATGCCAAGCATCCCTCCCTACACTTAGAAGCAAAGCAATATCATACATATATGTATGTGGTCTAGAAACTGCACTGATTACTTGCCTGAACAGAAATGGTTCATCAGCTAACTTCCCATCCAGCTGTGAGTGGGAGCAGTTAGGAACAACCATCATATATATCCCTGTGAGTGCAGTGTGTGTACCATACATAAACTAGTTGGGACTTGGGACAGCTAATAAAATCCAGGATCCAACTGGATAGATTAGATTGGATGGAGCTGTTGTTTCCTTCCCTCCCCTGTCCTGCCACATCAGCAGCGGAGCCCAGCACCACTCATATATGCCCAATCAGTTTGTTCAAACAAGCATAACATACGGTTCATCCAAGCTGAACTGAGATCTCAATTGACTAAGTGGTGCCACAGATTGAACTGGGATTTCACCGAACATTAGCGAATACGGTACAAGTTTGAAGCCGGGATAAATTTCTCACCCCTGTCAAAAATTTATTTCACAGCTCTTGTTCACCTTTTTCTGGTCCAACAAAAGGCGCATCGAACAGTTGGCAATACCTTTCCTGGTAGACTAAACCAAAGGTTAAGCACTCTCCAAAGTTTTGACTACAGGGTTGTCCAGTTACTTGAATTTGTGGATTCTTTTAGCTGAATCCAGTGTGTTCGACAGAAGCATCGCAATTGTCATTGGCCCGACACCGCCGGGAACTGGTGTGATGGCTCCTGCAACCTTGGAGGCCTCCTCAAAGCAGACATCTCCAACGAGCCGATAACCTCGAGGACTTGCTGGATCCTGATACATTTCAAATCAGCAGTAAGTATACCATGCAGGAAAAGTAATACACGTGCTGCAAGGGGCACAGCCGTAGCGAAAGTGAAAATATACACTGGAAGACATGAATCAAGTAGAACCTTCCAGGTACTAATAGAGTTCTGAATTAATTGATCACTGTGCTGCCCAAACTTAAAATAAGAAGTATACAAATTCACCAGAATATTCCAAACGTGGCGTTCATAAAAACTTAAGAAGCTACGATAGTTGCAACTTCCATAAATATCTGTCCAATGGTGGGAGCACGGGGCTTCATAGAGCTTGATCCCGGGGAGGAACCCGAAGACAAACACATACTCCCCAAAAAAAACCATGCAGAACTCCCCATATTCTGAGATTGTCAAAATTTTGCATATCTGAACCAAAACATGATACAAAATGTGCAGCATTATAACTGTTTTAACAAACATTATCAAGCTTTTCCATTGAGAAACAGGCGTATGTTAAAAGTAAACAGATCACCTTAGCACTAAAAGGAAAAGAACGGGAAAAGATGGAAAGGTTCTAGCTAAAAGAGAGTGGCTGCCTTACATCAACCGGATTGATGCCAACATCAATAATAGCAGCTCCAGGCTTTATCCAACTCCCTCTGACCAGGTTAGCAACTCCAACAGCCGCGATTATAATATCTGCTTGTCTTGTTATTTCCTCCGGGTTCTTGGTTTTTGAATGTACAATACTCACAGTTGCATTTGCTTTCTAATAATCATTTGAAAACATATTAAACACCGAAATAAACTTGATCAAACTATGTTAAATGAAAAACTAGTTCATACTTGTAAGAGTAAAGCAGCAGGCGTCCCCACAATATTGCTTCTTCCAATTACAACAGCTCTCTTCCCTTTTATTTCAACTCCAGATCTGTGTAGCAGCTCCATGCATCCTTTAGGGGTGCATGGAACAAAGAATGGATCCCGACCTTGCATCGCAAGTCGTCCAATGTTCACTGGATGAAAGCCATCAACGTCCTTTTCAATACTAACAGCATTCAATATGTTCTCATCGTTCATATGCTGCAAATTAATTAGAACACATAGGTGAAAAAAGAAGCTCAAGAATCAGTATAGATAGTCATTTTTAATAGAATGCTGACAAGAAACACAAAACCACAATTGGCATATGACCATTAGCCAAAATAAAATAAAATGTGTTCATCTGTATTATCCATGAGTTCTAAAGAATGTAACCAGATGGCTTCTTTAACAATTATACAATATCTGTGCAGTTATTTGAATCAATAAATAGGAATGTTTGGTCTAGGGTAGAGGGAATCTGCCATTATCGATGCCTTAACAGATTTATTATGCCTGATACATATTTCAGTGGCACGCTACATAATATCTTGGTCAGTAATCATTAGAAAACAAATAACTAAATAAGATCAAATATGACAGTCCCTTCAGGCAATGGGTTCAACAATTATACTAGCCATTGAGTAGCGGCTATTGAGAACTCACGCGAGGTAAGGGCAACTGAACCAAGATGCCATGCACCGACGGGTCATCATTGAAGGTTGCTATGTGCTTGATGACCTCGTACTCGGAAGCGTCCTCTGGCAGATTGACCTCATACGACTTGATACCGACCGCATCGCACGCCTTCTTCTTGTTCCGCACGTATGTCTGGGAATCCTTCCTCGAGCCGACTAGGATGACCGCCAGCCCAGGCACCACCCCGATCGCGTCCTTCATCCTGGCGATCTCAACGCCGACCTCCTCTCTTATCTGCTTCGCCACCAGCTTCCCGTCAATGATCTTTGCAGACGCATCGGCCAAAACAGTGGCTGCACAAGAAAACCCATCCATCGACACAATTATAACACCGGAACAACATGATGTAGAACAGGATTTACAGCTATGCATATGTATGTATTTTTAACAACTAACAAGCCAAGCCTCCTCGGATAATTCATCTGTTGCTACACTTAACTAATGGGACAAGAAGAAGAAAATACTATCTCAAGGCTGTGCTTCTGCCTAGAGACACCACCGAAGGCGACAGCAGTACACTAAAGAATACTCCCTCCGTCCGGAAATACTTGTCATCAAAATGAATGAAAATGGATGTATCTAGAATTAAAATACATCTAGATACATCAATTTCAATGACAAGTATTTCCGGACGGAGGGAGTACTTAAAAGACTACTACTAGTAGTGAGGGAAGAAATGGACGCGCGCACCTGCGTCAGCGGAGGAGGCGGCGGCGGAGAGCGCGGCCATGCGGCGCGCGCGGGGGAGGAGCGGGAGCGGGGCGGCGGCGGCGAGGAGAGGCCTCCTCGGCAACGGCGCCGGGCCGGGGGAGGGGCGGAAGCGGGGCGGCGGCGGGTGGAGGGCGCGGCGGAGGGGGAGGAGGCGGGAGGTGGCGCAGGAGGAGCAGTCGGAGAGTATGGAGGACGCCATCGCCGCTGGGATTCCAGGGGCCCGGAGCTGCTGCGGAGGCGGCGGCGGGAGTGGGGGCGAGGTTTTCGCGGATGCGGCGGTGGCGGCGCAAAAGGAGCGGTCGGGCGAGAAAGTCGTGGGCACGGGTCTTTGGAGCAGCGACCTAAACCCCAACTTTGCCCAGGTTTAGAAGGGTAACATTTTTGGGGTAATTAAATGTACTCCCTCTGTCCCATAATGTAAGACGTTTTTCAACACTATTGTAATATAAAAAACGTCTTACATTATGGAACGGAGGGAGTAATTTTTTCTTTTGCGAATGGTAATTTACTTGTAGGAGTATGATTTTTTCGCGAATGGTAATTAATTGTATTTTAATAGTAAGAACTAAAAGTGTGTGCTTAAAATGCTAAAATTTATATATTATTCATGGGTATGAAACAAAATTTGGACTGATGGAAATTTGCAAAAACCATGAATTCCAGGAATCTTGTTGCTTGTAGAATCTAGCTGCCCCTTTAGGGTTCCTTGATTTACAATAGGATCTTGATTGGCCAAGCGAAAGTAGTACCAATAAATTAGTTGTAAAAATATTATAATTTTATTTTCAAATGCTTACAGTAACATATTCATATATGAAGCAAAAATAAAAGTTGCATCTTGAAGATTACATCATGTCTAAATGTTATTATGTACTCCCTCCATTCTAAAATAAGTGTGTTGTCTTAGTTCAAATTAACTAAATTCGTAAGGGAGGGAGTATTTCAGTTCACAAGATGAACATTTTTTAGGTACATCGAGAGCTTGAGAGGCTTTTTTATTTTTAATTTCAAAGGTGAAAGAATTTTTTTTCTTTTGGTAAACTATAAATGTAGGTTTTAGGAACAAAAGCACATGGCGTAGAAAATATCTCTGTAGTACATCATCAAATATTGGCAGTTGAAGCATCAACTTGTACTATGATACAGGGGAAAAAACACTTTATTAAGCGCCAAACTATTCGTACATCTTACTAGACGTGTCCTATGTGTTCCCAGCAACGGAAGAAATAGGCAACACAACCTACAAAAAGTACAGCGAGATGGAGCACATATCATCAAAATTCATTACACGCGTAAATAAAAAGAAAAGGTAAAAAAACCATCGCTCACTCACATTATATTTGTTTTGAATTCGCTACAAAATTTACGAAGCTGCGGGAACCGCAGATTCAACCGGGGACTCTTGCTGCTTCTGCAGTGACTCCCAGTCAACCTCTTTCAGGATCTTGAACCTTTCGTCGAGACTCACGAAACCAGACTGAGGGGCCACCGCACCAGAGGTGCCTGCTTTGTGCACGAGGATTACGGTACTGTCCATGGCAGGTCCGTGAAGCTTCCCGGTCAACAGTACTCGGAGTGGCATAAATAGCGACTTTCCCTGATCACAGGTTAATACAACAATACAATGCATATTAGTTGTTTCTTTCAGTTGTATATAATGCCAGGAAAAGCATTAGTATTCACGGAGCTGAATGAAGAACTTGATATCAGCCAGGATTGTCAAGGTTTGTATTGAACTAATTATTTGTTAGCTGTGTTTTCAACATCTCTAGTTATCATGGTTTAGGTGAGAGATAGGTTGCTTCCAGAAGTTATAGCTGAAAAATACCATAATAAATCTTGCATGTATGTGTTGAGGCAGTTCAAAATTCAAAATTAAAATTAATTTAGATGCTCCAACGGTTTGGCCAGACCATTGAAACAGCCCAGGAACAACCCTAGATTCCGTTGGCAACAAAATCAAACCACAATCGCCCTCAATAACACTGACCTTCCTTTTGTGAGTCTTGCCAAAAGATTTCACCCACTTCTTCCAACCATCATGGCCTTCAGCTAGTGCTTGACCAAGCTCACCACTATCATAAGCAGCAATGAGACCCGATGCAACCTCAGAAAGTTTGTCTTCCACCACAGATTTAGCTTCATCACTGGAGATTAAAAACACGCGAATAAAAAAACAGTTATTGATAGGAACAAGCCTACCACACTCAGTCAAAGCAATTTACAAGATTACACATTTGGCAACAATTTCCGAGGTAGTTCAGGAAAAGGGTAAATAAATAATTAATGAGACATTAAAGTGTTTTGCAGACCTGCTTAAAGTGTCATGAAGGGGATACGACAATAATTTGCAAAGGGCAGCATCCGCATCTGTTATCAAATCAATGCCCTCCTTCAAAAGCTCAGCAGCTTCCTGTGCAAAATAGTGCATATTATTAAAGCTTCCCAGGATAGCAACTAGTCCTAAACCTCCTGATGTTGCAACATTTGAAGGAAAAATGATTTGTTCCAAGTATTTGGTTTTAAGTCTTTGACGCAACATCGCTTTCTTTTGGTGGTTGTGAGAAAGAAACAGAAACTCTTCAAACTAAATACTGTAGCAAATAAGTTTGCGTATCCCTTTAGCATGTACTCCCTCTGTCCCATAATGTGTAGTGTCAAAAAACATCTTACATTATGGGACAGAAGGAGTAACTCCAAGGTAAAGAACCCCTGGTGTGTACAGAAAATTAACTCCAGTCTTACTTTAGCAAAACCACTTTCAGACTCCAGAAGAATGCCTGTGCTCCTCCATCGATCTTCGAAGTCCTTGATGAGCAAATCAGAAGGAAGTGACCTTAGATGCTGCCCATTCATCCATCTATAAACAAACCAGATTATTGTCAAAATAGATCAGTGAAGCACGTATACAACTTCCCATGTTCAAGTGAGTGAGAAAGTTCCTGGCAATATGAAAATTGTTAGAATTTTGCTTTACTTCAATTTTGTTGCGTCAAAGACTGCTCCACTTTTATTGACGCGATTGATAGTGAACTTCTCAACTGCAAGTGATGGAACACCAAAGTGAGAATTGATGAAACAAAAGGTCCATATGTTTTTAAAAAACGCCAAGTTAAGTAAGAGTTGACAAACTAACCCAAGTCATCAATGGTGAAGAACTCATTTTCAGTACCATCACCCCAGCCCAAGAGTGCTAAATAATTGACCATTGCCTGAGGCAGATAGCCCATCTCTTTATACTGTTCAGAGAAAGAAAAACAAATGAGTGTTTCACTTTCACGTCTTTCAAAAGTAAAATATGTCCAGAGAAGATGTGAAATTATCCGTAATTAAGTTGAAGAATACAAACAATTAGAGAGAATCGTAGCACGAATACAATTTGACAGTCACATAATTAAGTTGAAGAGTACAAACAATTAGAGAGAAGTGTAGCAAGAATACAGTTTGACAGTCACATATTTTGATGCAGGTAAGCACCATGTATTTCCAACAATCAGCTAGTTACCTGCCCCACAGAAGTAGCCCCATGACGTTTAGACAGTTTACTTTTATCAGGAGCCAGAATGAGTGAGACATGAGCAAATAAAGGCATTGCAAATCCAAGAGCCTGCAGAGGATTTGCATTTGATGAGATGGACATTTTGAAGGTCAGGACTATGATCACACATTTCGAAGGTCAAGACTATAATCACGACACACAATAAAAGCAGGTGCAGGAAATTACTTTATAAATGAGGGCTTGCCGTAATGTGTTTGGTAGGTGCTCCTCAGCTCTGGAAAAAACAAGAGAATGCATGAATTCTGTGCCAGAATGGCCACAAGTAAATGAATTCAGTGCCAGATGATCAAAAGTAAGGACCAAGATGTAATAACTTTTCATTACCTGATAACATGAGAGATGCGCATGGTAGCATCATCAACCGTAACACAGAAGTTATACACTGGCTGGCCATTGCTTCTCATGATCACGAAATCACCAAGTGTGTTTAGATTCCAACTGACCTTTATAAAACTATCCGATGGTCAGTGTATGTATATCATTGTGCGACTCACACAATTCACAATATTTGAATTGCTAACGTAGTAAGCATAAGAGCAGTTGATGGTGTGAATGTATGGTAATGTGAAAGCATAAGCTCAAACACTTTATGTCATTACCTCACCACGTATAAGGTCGTTAATTTTCAGTGAACCTTCCTTTGGCACTCGGAAACGGTAAGTATAAGGTGTGCCTTTCTCTAACTCGTGTTGAACTTCTGCATCTGAAGCAGTAGCCCACTTCCCCATGTATACAGGAGGAATCTTCATCTGATTCGCAGTTACCTTCATTTTCTCAAGTTCCTAAAGTATCAATAACACTTGTTAGACGAGCTACTATTTGATCAGTAAATATTGCAGCCAGGCCAGGCCATGAGTTTACTCGAAATAACGCCCTCAAATTGTTCACCGGGTTTTAAATGACTCATACATAGTGGTCATGGTAGGATATGTCACATTTAAATTTTCATGAGAAGCACAAAATCCCAAGCATTTTACTCAAAGGCAACCAAAATAATTCATTTGAGGAACTTTAATCAGCTCCGATGTTGATAAGAGCCAACAAAACAGCCTGTGCTAGTACATATATGTGGAACTTGGAACCAGGAAACTCATGTATCACTAAGCAGGCAAAAATGCAGGTCAGGAGAGGGGGAGAAAGATACCTCACTAGAGCAGAAGCAGCGATAAACAGCACCAGACTCCATTAGCTTCTGGGCATGCTCTTTGTACAGAGCATTGCGCTCGGACTGGCGGTAAGGGCCGAAATCGCCACCAATGTCCGGGCCTAAACAGGTACACAAATGAGCATAGCAATTTGCAGGTAACAGATTCTACTCTAGTGATTAACTACCCCAATACAGCTTAATAAGCAACTACACCATCGCTCGCAAACACAATCCAGAGTAGGAATTCGCTCTTGAACTCTAGTCATCAGATATCCTTCGGTCACCTCAGAAGAACCCTAACAGGCTGAAATGTAGGTGACAGTATATACCTTCGTCCCAGTCGAGGCCGAGCCAGGAGAGGTCGCTGAGGACGGCCTCCTCGGATTTCTTGGTGGAGCGCTCGAGGTCGGTGTCCTCGACGCGGAGGACGAACTTGCCGCCCCTGGAGCGCGCGAAGAGGTAGTTGAAGAGCGCGGTGCGGGCGCCCCCGACGTGGAGGTTGCCGGTGGGCGACGGCGCGAAGCGGACGCGGACCGGGCCGCCGCCGCCGCCGTCCGCGGAGGCGCGGGCGGCGAGCGCGCGGCGGCCGAAGCGCGGGGTCACGGACGGGAGGAGCCCAACGCGGAGCCGCGACGACGACCCCATGAAGTTGCTCGCCGCCATCTCGTCGCCTTTCTTCGCCGGGTGGTGGATTGGATTGCGACGAGGTGAGGAAGATTTGACGAGGATAGGCTGGGTTCGGGGGCCCAAGCCCTAGCCACCGTGCTGCTATAGCCCACGAAGCCCTGATCACCACCTGAAGCGAGGCCTGGTTGGTGACGTGTGGGACCTACTTAGTATGTACTCCCTCCACAAATGTAATGCGCCCACGCTTTTGAAGATTTAGTTTTTACCATAAATTTAACTAACATAGACGACTGCGACAGAAGCATGACAAATAGCTTTGAATTCGTATTTGAAAGAAGTTTTCAAAAGTATAACTTCTCAGTAAAATGATTCATGTATTATTAGGCTAATTTATGATCAAAGTTGAATCTCGGAAAGTATGGGTGCACTACATTATAAAAATGAGGGAGTAGTAGTTTTGCTCAAAAGAAAAACTTATTATAGTTTAGGCTGGGTTTGGGGGGCCCAAGCCCTAGCCATCGTATTTGCTATAGCCCACGGAGACCTGAAGCACCCTAGGAAAAACGAAGACCTGAAGCAAGGCATGGTTGGTATCCGACTGACGTGTGGGCCCTACTTAGGGCATCTCCTTTGTCTAAAAACAAAAACTTAGGGCATCTCCAAGGCTAGGGATGAAAACGGAGCGAAAACGGACGGAACTGAATGCTATCATATTTGTTTTCATATTCTTTTGCGCGAAGCGAATACGTAAACCGGAAATGAATCTGAAAGCAGATATTATCGGAAGCGAACACGGGCTAATACAAAGCGGATACGGAAATGTAAATAGGCATTGATCGGAACTTAATAACCCTTGAATCACAGAGAAATACACACAAAAACAAACAAATTTAATGAGTTGTTAACATGGCTACAAAATAATATCATTATGTTAGCAACTTAGCGTAGTATTATAGTAATCTGGGACCATTGCATATAGGGTCAAGCTGAGTACATGTATGGTAGTAGAAGTTGGGCCTTAAATCCATTCTACTAATTCTATCATTGTGTTCCCTTTGGTGGTTGGGCTACAAAGCAGCTATTGATCTATAGTAAAAACAGAAATTCCATATCCACGGAAGCGGAAAGTTACATTTCCATGCATGTTCCACCGGAAAACACCATTCTGTTTTTGTTTCCATTTCCGCATAAAAATTCCATTTCCACTTCCATTTAATAAATTTCCATTTCCGTTTTCATATTTCCTCTCCATTTCCATTTTTTCTCCGGAAAAACGGAAAGTTTCCACTCCATTTTCATCCCTATCCAACGCATTGTCACCAGAGCAAACACTGTAACGTGTCTGCGGACAGGGATGGGGAAGCTTGCAATCCAACGCCAGTCACCAAAATTTTGCTATTTGTTTGGTTTCATGAATCACTTCCTCTTGTGCATCGGAGCTCAGACACACGTGCACAACCCGACGACGGATAGAGAGGTAGGGTGATCGACTCGGGTGCCAAGTGCACCGCTCTCACATTCCTCCACTTCCTAGGCACGCACACGACGGCCGCCTTGACCATGTTCTCCACCGCCTCGTGGCATTGTCGTGTGCCCTACCTGTACCGCACTGCACGTGTCAACCTCCACACACTTAAAACTGATGGGGATCTTGAGACGATTGTCGATCAGCACCATGTCACGTCGTGCGACAGCGGGAGGGAGCGTGGTGGTCGAGCTACGTTCCACTTGGAGTTAGGTATGGATGCATCGAGGACGCCGGCGAGGTACAAGATGGTGAGCTTCCACGCGATGCTACGAGGCTCTTTCGAGTTGTCGCGTGCGGTGATAGAGCCCAACAACAACGAGTGGGACATTCGACTTTAGTCGCGACTCCTCATCATCTCTTGCGCGATACATTACACAACCCGATGCGAGACTTTGATGGTATCCTTGTGATCAACTTCTTGATCACTATACATATTTATCCTTGCTACTGGTTTATACTCTTTTCTCATTTTCGTATCCCTCGGACTCCTTAGTCACAATATCTGGCTAGGCGATGTTGGACGCCTTAATACCGAGTGGGCATGTAGTGTGTCCAATCTTGACGTATCTCGCACCACTGCCTACTTTCTGGTGTACCCAAGAGTCTTCTTTATAATCACCCGATTGCGAAGTAACATCTGATAACCTGAAAGTAACCATCTGGTGTTTAGGTTTACGGTATTCTCATGGTCTAAGAACATAAGTAAACGTTAACATATGAACATCTTTATTACCCTAAAATTGTCCTTTTGTTATTGTGGACATCCTTATCAACAATACATGATCTAGTCCAGAGGTCTGACTAGGGATCTGTTTGGTGTTTATCATTCCACATATGCAATTAGGTTTTCATCGAAATCTCTTCAAAAACCAATGCAATTCTAGACTAGAAATATAAACTTAATATGAACATGAAAATAGAATAATACAAAATTTCTTATTGCTTCTCGGACATATTTATTGTAGGCACAAAAACACAACAAAGACTCACCATATTCTCCTTGATACATCACCACCAAGGCGATTCTTGACAACTACTGGTAGACCTTAAGGCGATCTCCAAACCTTCTCAAAAACACAGGGAGACTCACAAATCAATTTCTCAATGGGGACTTCTACCGCATAGGAGTCTCCAATCTCCAAGAGTACCAAGATCCACCAAGGAAAACAAGGGGGGTCATAGTGGAAACATATATTGGGCACTTCTCTTTAACTCCACAAAAGATCAAAAAGTTTGAGTCGAAGCGGAGGGAGTTCTCCAAGAAATTAGAGCTAGAACAATGGAGAGTGAGAATGGAGGCATCACCTCTTTTATGGAGGAGAAGGGGCCTATTAATAGCCCCCCCCCCCAATCCAACCATTATGACACGTTCTTTTGCATGGCCCGAAAGTTTCAGGCAACCCTAGAAGTTTTAGGCCAAGTTCCGGACAGGTCTTGGGACTCCCAAAAGGTTTGCAACAGGGTTGCACACCTTATGGATACTCCATAAGTTGTCTGGACCTAACTGAAAGTACCGGGCCCCAGAATTTTTGGGCCAAGTTTCGGGAAGGCTATGTGATTTGTAGAAGGTTTGCGAAAGATCACAAACTCTTTGAGCGCCTCAGAAGGTGGCCAAACCTTGCCCTAGAAGGGCCAAGCCCCGAAAGTCCAAGCTAAGCAGAACAAATGGAACTCCAGTGTAGGGCATTCTCTCTAAGATGATTCCCGCAATATCTCCAAGATGTACGCCATCTTAATAGTGCGGTTGCCCTACCCACTGAAATGAAACATAAAATTCATCGACAAAAGCATATTTTCCCTTTTCGAAATTTGGGGGGGACCAACCATCCATGCTTCTCTTTATGATGCGATGACACTGTTTACACACGTCAAGCATGAGGTTTGACCACAAATTATGTTGCCCTTAATACCAAAAACAATTAAGGGCATAAACCCTTTCAACTGCCTAAATAGTCCAGCTAAAGTATGTTTTCCATTCGAGCGGATGATACATCTCCAACGTATCTATAAATTTTTATTGTTCCATGCTATTATATTACCCGTTTTGGATGTTTATGGGCTTTACTTTACACTTTTATATCATTTTTGGGACTAACCTACTAACCGGAGGCCCAGCCCGAATTACTATTTTTTTTCCTATTTCAGTGTTTCGAAGAAAAGGAATATCAAACCGAGTCCAAACGGGATGAAACCTTCAGGAGCGATCTT
This sequence comes from Aegilops bicornis, assembly GCA_021605145.1. NCBI lineage: Eukaryota > Viridiplantae > Streptophyta > Magnoliopsida > Poales > Poaceae > Aegilops > Aegilops bicornis. The sequence continues at coordinate 80,692,963 of CM038674.1, read as the reverse complement.
TTTGGAACAAATGCAAACCAGGAGACTTGGAGTGGACGTCAAGCAACAAACAAGGCGGCCACGAGGGTCCCGGCGTGCCCTAAGGGGGTGGGCGCGCCCCCACCCTCGTGGGCCCCTCGTGGCTCAACCGACCTACCTCCTTTGCCTATATATACTCCCGTACCCTGAAAACATCGAGGAGCACCACAAAAACCTAATTCCACCGCCGCAACCTTCTGTATCCGCGAGATCCCATCTTGGAGCCTTTGCCGGTGCTCCGCCGGAGCGGGAATCGACCATGGAGGGCCTCTACATCATCTCCAAGGCCTCTCCGATGAGTTGTGAGTAGTTTACCACAGACCTTCGGGTCCATAGTTATTAGCTAGATGGCTTCTTCTCTCTCTTTGAATCTCAATACAAAGTTCTCCTCGATCTTCTTGGAGATCTATTCGATGTAACTCTTTTTGCGGTGTGTTTGTCGAGATCCAATGAATTGTGGGTTTATGATCAAGTTTATCTATGAGAAATAATTGAATCTCCTCTGAATTCTTTTATGTGTGATTGGTTATCTTTGCAAGTCTCTTCGAATTATCAGTTTGGTTTGGCCTACTAGATTGATCTTTCTTGCAATAGGAGAAGTGCTTAGCTTTGGGTTCAATCCTGCGGTGTCCTTTCCCAGTGGCAGCAGGGGCAGCAAGGCACGTATTGTATTCTTGCCATCGAGGATAAAAAGATGGGGTTTATACCATATTGCTTGAGTTTATCCCTCTACATCATGTCATCTTTCTTAATGCGTTACTCTGTTCTTATGAACTTAATAATCTAGATGCAGGCAGGAGTCGGTCGATGTGTGGAGTAATAGTAGTAGATGCAGAATCGTTTCGATCTACTTGTTATGGACGTGATGCCTATATACATGATCATGCCTAGATAATCTCATAACTATGCACTTTTCTATCAATTGCTCGACAGTAATTTGTTCACCCACCGGCCACCGTAATACTTATGCTATCTTGAGAGAAGCCACTAGTGAAACTATGGCCCCGGGGTCTATCTTTTATCATATAAGTTTCCCATCTATCTTTTATTTGCATCTTTTACAGTCCAATCTATATCATAAAAATACCAAAAATATTTATATTATCTTATTATCTCTATCAGATCTCACTTTCGCAAGTTTCCGTGAAGGGATTGACAACCCCTTTATCGCGTTGGTTGCGAGGTTCTTGTTTGTTTGTGTAGGTGCGTGGGACTTTTGAGGAGCCTCCTCTTTGGATTGATACCTTGGTTCTCAAAAACTGAGGGAAATACTTACGCTACTTTGTTGCATCACCATTTCCTCTTCAAGGGAAAACCAACGCAGTGCTCAAGAGGTAGCAAGAAGGATTTCTGGCGCCGTTGTCGGGGAGGTCTTCGCTCAAGTCAAGACTTACCAAGTACCCATCACAAACTCATCTCCCTCGCATTACATTATTTGCCATTTGCCTCCCGTTTTCCTCTCCCCCACTTCACCCTTGCCGTTTTATTCGCTCTCTATTTCCCGTTCTCCTCTCTCTTCCGCTTGCCTCTTGTGTGCTTGTGTGTTGGATTGCTTGTCACGATGGCTCAACATAATACCAAATTGTGTGACTTTTCCAATACCAATAACAATGATTTCCTTAGCACTCCGATTGCTCCTCTTAATGATGCTGAATCTTGTGAAATCAATGTTGCTTTGTTGAATCTTGTTATGAAAGATCAATTCTCCGTCCTTCCTAGCGAAGATGCCGCTACTCATCTAAACAACTTTGTTGATTTGTGTGATATGGAAAAGAAGAAAGATACGGATAATGATATTGTTAAATTGAAGTTATTTCCGTTTTCACTTAGAGATCGTGCTAAAACTTGGTTTTCGTCTTTGCCCAAAAATAGTATTGATTCATGGAATAAGTGCAAAGATGCTTTTATCTCTAAGTATTTTCCTCCCGCTAAGATCATCTCTCTTAGAAACGACATTATGAATTTTAAACAACTTGATCATGAGCATGTTGCCCAATCTTGGGAAAGAATGAAATTAATGATTCGCAATTGCCCTACTCATGGTTTGAACTTATGGATGATCATACAAAATTTTTATGCCGGATTGAATTTTGCTTCTAGAAATCTTTTAGATTCGCCGCGGGAGGCACTTTTATGGAAATCACGTTAAGCTCCTTGATAACATTATGGTTAATTATTCTCAATGGCACACCGAAAGATCTACTAGTAAAAAAGTGCATGCTATAGAAGAAATTAATGTTTTGAGTGGAAAGATGGATGAACTTATGAAATTGTTTGCTACTAAGAGTGCTCCTATTGATCCCAATGCTATGCCTTTGTCTACTTTGATTGAGAATAATAATGAATCTATGGATGTGAATTTTGTTGGTAGGAATAGTTTTGGTAATAATGCTTATAGAGGAAACTTTAATCCTAGGCCGTTTCCTAGTAATACCTCTAATAATTATGGAAATTCCTACAACAACTCTTATGTAAATTTTAATAAGATGCCCTCTGATTTTGAGAATAGTGTTAAAGAATTTATGATCTCTCAAAAGAATTTCAATGCTTTGCTTGAAGAAAAATTGCTTAAAGTTGATGAATTGGCTAGGAACGTTGATAGACTTTCGCTTGATGTTGATTCTTTGAAACTCAGATTTATTCCACCTAAGCATGATATCAATGAGTCTCTCAAAGCCATGAGAATTTCCATTGATGAGTGCAAATAAAGAACCGCTAGGATGCGTGCTAAGAAAGATTGCTTTGTAAAAGCGTGTTCTTCTAGTTTCCATGAAAATAATGATGAAGATCTAAAAGTTATTGATGTGTCCCCTATTATATCTTTGTTTTGCAATATGAATCTTGATAATGATGGAACTGGAGATGAGTCAACTTTAGTTAAAAGGCGTCCCAATGATTCGGAGTTTTTAGATCTTGATGCTAAATTTGGTAAAAGTGGGATTGGAGAGGTCAAAACTTTAAATAGCATTGGACCCACTATTATGGATTTCAAGGAATTTAATTATGAAATTGTTCTTTAATAGATTGTATTTCCTTGTTGCAATCCGTGTTGAATTCTCCTCGTGCTTATAGTCAAAATAAAGTTTTTACCAAACATATTGTTGATGCTTTGATGCAATCTTATGAGGAAAACTTGAATTGGAAGTTTCTATACCTAGAAAACTTTATGATGAGTGGGAACCTACTGTAAAAATTAAAATTAAAGATCATGAATGCTATGCTTTGTGTGATTTAGGTGCTAGTGTTTCCACGATTCCGAAAACTTTATGTGATGTGCTAGGTTTCCATGATTTTGATGATTGCTCTTTAAACTTGCACCTTGCGGATTCCACCATTAAGAAACCTATGGGAAGGATCAATGATGTTCTTATTGTTGCAAATAGGAATTATGTGCCCGTAGATTTTATCGTTCTTGATATAGATTGCAATCTTTCATGTCCTATTAGTCTTGGTAGACCTTTCCTTAGAACGATTGGTGCAATTATTGATATGAAGGAAGGGAATATTAGATTCCAATTTCCATTAAGGAAAGGCATGGAAAACTTTACAAGAAACAAAGTCAAATTACCTTATGAATCTATCATGTGAGCCACTTATGAATTGAATGCCAAAGATGGCAATTCTTATATCTATTCTCGCTTTTATGCCTAGTTAGGGGCGTTAAACTATAGCGCTTGTTGGGAGGCAACCCAATTTTATTTTTGTTCCTTGCTTTTTGCTTCTGTTTAGAAATAAATATTTCATCTAACTTCTGTATAGATGTGGTTTTATGTTTTAATTAGTGTTTTGTGCCAAGTAGAACCTACAGGATAACCTACGGTGATAGTTAATTTGATTCACTGAAAAGCGAAACTTTCGCGCATACGAGAATAATTTTAATAAATCACAGAAACGTGCTTTTGCGTTGATTCTTTTTGTAGTAGATCAATAGACAAATTTACCAGGACTTCCTATTTTGGTAGGAGTTTTAGAGTTCAAAAATATTCGAAAGTTACAGATTGCTACAGACTGTTATGTTTTTCGTGTGTTGTTTGCTTATTTTTTATGCATCTATGGCTAGTATCGGGGGGTATGAACCATAGATAAGTTCGAATACAGTAGGTTTAATACCAATATAAATAAAGAATGAGTTCATTACAGTACCTTATGTGGTGGTTTTTCTTTCTTGCACTAACGGCGCTTATGAGATTTCCTGTTGAGTTTTGTGTTGTGAAGTTTTCAAGTTTTGGGTAAAGATTTGATGGACCTTGGAATAAGGAGTGGCAAGAGCCTAAGCTCGGGGATGCCCATGGCACCCCAAGATATTCAAGGACAACCAAAATCCTAAGCTTCGGGATGCCCCGGAAGGCATCCCCTCTTTCGTCTTCGTTTATCAGTAACTTTACTTGGAGCTATATTTTTATTCGCCACATGATATGGGTTTTGCTTGGAGCGTCTTGTATGATATTAGTCTTTGCCTTTTAGTTTACCACAATCATCCTTGATGTACACACCTTTTGGGAGAGTCACACTTGATTTGGAATTTATTAGAATACTCATTGCGCTTCACTTATATCTTTTGAGCTAGATAATTTTTGCTCTAGTGCTTCACTTATATCTTTTAGAGCACGGCGGTGGATTAATTTTGTAGAAATTGTTGATCTCTCATGCTTCACTTATATTATTTTGAGAGTCTTATAGAACAACATGGTATTTGCTATGGTTATAAAGTTGGTCCTAGAATGATGGGCATCCAAGTTGGGTATAATAAAAACTATCATAGAAAGTGAATTGGATGCTATGATCTACTTGATGCTTGATAATTGTTTTGAGATATGAGGATGGTGATATTAGAGTCATGCTAGTGGAGTAATTATGAATTTGAGGAATACTTGTGTTGAAGTTTGTGATTCCCATAGCATGCACATATGCTGAACCGCTTTGTGATGAAGTTGGAGCATGATTTATTTATTGATTGTCTTCCTTATGAGTGGCGGTCAGGGACGAGCGATGGTATTTTCCTACCAATCTATCCCCCTAGGAGCATGCGCGTTGTACTTTGTTTTCAATGACTTGTAGATTTTTGCAATAAGTATATGAGTTCTTTATGACCAATGTTGAGTCCATGGATTATACGCACTCTCACCCTTCCAGCACTGCTTGCCTCTCTTGTGCCGCGCAACTTTCGCCGGTACCATACACCCACCATATACCTTCCTCAAAACAGCCACCATACCTACCTATTATGGCATTTCCATAGCCATTCCGAGATATATTGCCATGCAACTTTCCACCGTTCCGTTTATTATGACACGCATCATCATTGTCATATTGCTTTTGCATGATCATGTAGTTGGCATCATATTTGTGGCAAAGCCACCTTCATAATTCTTCCATACATGTCACTCTTGATTCATTCATATCCCGGTACACCGCCGGAGGCATTCATATAGAGTCATATTTTGTTCTAAGTATCGAGTTGTAAGTAAATAAAAGTGTGATGGTCTTCATTATTAGAGCATTGTCCCAAGTGAGGAAAGGATGATGGAGACTATGATTCCCCCACAAGTCAGGATGAGACTTCGGACTTTAAAAAAAGAGAAAGGCCAAAGAAAAAAAAGAAAAAAAAGGGAAAAGAAAAAAAGAAAAAATGAGAGAAAAAGAGAGAAGGGACAATGCTATTATCCTTTTACCACACTTGTGCTTCAAAGTAGCACCATGATCTTCATGATAGAGAGTCTCCTATGTTGTCACTTTCATATACTAGTGGGAATTTTTCATTATAGAACTTGGCTTGTATATTCCAATGATGGGCTTCCTCAAAATGCCCTAGGTCTTCGTGAGCAAGCGAGTTGGATGCACACCCACTTAGTTTCTTTTGTTGAGCTTTCATATATTTATAGCTCTTGTGCATCCGTTGCATGGCAATCCCTACTCACTCACATTGATATCTATTAATGGGCATCTCCATAGCCCGTTGATACGCCTAGTTGATGTGAGACTATCTTCTCCTTTTTTGTCTTCTCCACAACCACCATTCTACTCCACATATAGTGCTATATATGTCCATGGCTCACGCTCATGTATTGCGTGAAAGTTGAATTTTTTTGAGAATACTGAAGTATGAAACAATTGCTTGGCTTGTCATCGGGGTTGTGCATGATTAAATACTTTGTGTGATGAAGATAGTGCATAGCCAGACAATATGATTTTGTAGGGATAACTTTCTTTAGCCATGTTATTTTGAGAAGACATGATTGCTTTGTTAGTATGCTTGAAGTATTATTGTTTTTATGTCAATATGAACTTTTATTTTGAATCATTTGGATCTGAACATTCATGCCACAATAAAGAAAATTACATTGAGAATTATGCTAGGTAGCATTCTACATCAAAAATTCTATTTTTATCATTTACCTACTCGAGGATGAGCAGGAATTAAGCTTGGGGATGCTTGATATGTCTCCAACATATCTATAACTTTTGATTGTTCCATGCTATTATATTACCCGTTTTGGATGTTTATGGACTTTACTTTACACTTCTATATCATTTTTGGGACTAACCTACTAACCGGAGGCCCAACCCGAATTGCTGTTTTTTTTGCCTATTTCAGTATTTCAAACAAAAGGAATATCAAATGGAGTCCAAACGGGATGAAACCTTCGGGAGTGATCTTTTTGGAACAAATGCAAACCAGGAGACTTGGAGTGGACGACAAGCAACAAACGAGGCAGCCACTGATGTCTACGACACAACCTTCTTCTTGTAGACGTTGTTGGGCCTCCAAGTGCACAAGTTTGTAGGATAGTAGAAAATTTCCCTCAAGTGGATGACCTAAGGTTTATCAATCCGTGGGAGGCGTAGGATGAAGATGGTCTCTCAAGCAACCCTGCAACCAAATAACAAAGAGTCTCTTGTGTCCCCAACACACCCAATGCAATGGCAAATTGTATAGGTGCACTAGTTCTGAAGAGATGGTGATACAAGTGCAATATGGATGATAGATATAGGTATTTGTAATCTGAAAATATAAAAACAGCAAGGTAACTAATGATAAAAATGAGCACAAACGGTATTGCAACGCTAGGAAACAAGGCCTAAGGTTCATACTTTCACTAGTGCAAGTTCTCTCAACAATAATAACATAATTGGATCATATAACTATCCCTCAACATGCAACAAAGAGTCACTCCAAAGCCACAAATAGCGGAGAACAAACGAAGAGATTATGGTAGGGTACGAAACCACCTCAAAGTTATCCTTTCTGTTCTATCTATTCAAGAGTCCATAGTAAAATAACATGAAGCTATTCTTTCCGTTCAATCTATCATAGAGTTCATACTAGAATAACACCTTAAGACACAAATCAACCAAAACCCTAATGTCACCTAGATACTCCATTGTTACTCAAGTATCCGTGGGCATGATTATACGATATGCATCACACAATCTCAGATTCATCTATTCAACCAACACAATGTACTTCAAAGAGTGCCCCAAAGTTTCTACCAGAGATTCAAGACAAAAACGTGTGCCAACCCCTATGCATAGGTTCATGGGAGGAATCCGCAAGTTGATCACCAAAACATACATCAAGTGGATCACGTGAATATCCCATTGTCACCACAGATAAGCACGGCAAGACATACATCAAGTGTTCTCAAATCCTTAAAGACTGAGTCCGATAAGATAACTTCAAAGGGAAAACTCAATCCATTACAAGAGAGTAGAGGGGGAGAAACATCATAAGATCCAACTATAATAGCAAAGCTCGCGATACATCAAGGTCGTGCCATAGAGAGAACACGAGAGAGAGAGAGAGAGATCAAACACATAGCTACTGGTACATACCCTCAGCCCCGAGGGTGAATTATTCCCTCCTCGTCATGGAGAGCGCCGGGATGATGAAGATGGCCACCGGTGATGGGTTCCCCCTGATACGTCTCCAACGTATCTATAATTTTTGATTGCTCCATGCTACTTTATCTACTGTTTTAGGCAATATTGGGCTTTATTATCCACTTTTATATTATTTTTGGGACTAACCTATTAACCGGAGGCCCAGCCCAGATTTGTTGTTTTATGCCTATTTCAGTGTTTCGAGGAAAAGGAATATCAGACGGAGTCAAAACGGAACAAAATCAACTGGAGAAGTTATTTTTGGAAGGAAAGCCACCAGATAGACTTGGACTCTACGTCAGAAGATACGGGAGCTAGCCACGAGGGTGGGGGGCGCGCCCACCCCCCTAGGGCGCGCCCCCTGCCTTGTGGGGCCCCTGAAGCTCCACCGACGTACCCCTTGCACCCATATATACCTACGTATCGAAAAACTTCCAGAACAGAAGATAAATCGGGAGTTTCGCTACCGCAAGCCTCTGTAGCCACCAAAAACCTCTCGGGAGTCCATTCCGGCACCCTGCCGGAGGGGGCATCCCTCACCGGTGGCCATCTTCATCATCCCGGCGCTCTCCATGATGAGAAGGGAGTAGTTCACCCTCGGGGCTGAGGGTATGTACCAGTAGCTATGTGTTTGATCTCTCTCTCTCTCTCTCTCTCTCTCTCTCGTGTTCTCTCTCGTGTTCCCTCTATGGCATGATCTTGATGTATCCCGAGCTTTGCTATTATAGTTGGGTCTTATGATGTTTCTCCCCCTCTACTCTCTTGTGATGAATTGAGTTTCCCCTTTTGAAGTTATCTTATCGGATTGAGTCTTTTATGAGAACACTTGATGTATGTCTAGCCGTGCTTATCTGTGGTGACAATGGGATATCATGTGCCACTTGATGTATGTTTTGGTGACCAACTTGCGGGTTCCACCCATGAACCTATGCATAGGGGTTGGCACACGTTCTTGACTCTCCGGTAGTAGCTTCGGGGCACTCTTTGAAGTACTTTGTGTTGGTTGGATGAACCTGAGATTGTGTGATGCATATCGTATAATCATGCCCATGGATACTTGAGGTGACAATGGAGTATCTAGGTGACATTAGGGTTTTGATTGATTTGTGTCTTAAGGTGTTATTCTAGTACGAACTCTTTAATAGATCGATTCAAAAGAATAACTTTGAGGTGGTTTCATACCCTACCATAATCTCTACGTTTGCCGCTATTAGTGGCTTTGGAGTGACTCTTTGTTGCATGTTGAGGGATTGTTATATGATCTATCTATGTTATTATTGTTTAGAGAACTTGCACTAGTGAAAGTATGAACCCTAGGCCTTGTTTCCTATCATTGCAATACCGTTTACCCTCACTTTACCGCTTCTTACCTTGCTGTTTTTATATTTTCAGATTACAAAAATCTATATCTATCATCTGTATTGCACTTGTATCACCATCTCTCGCCGAACTAGTGCACCTATACAATTTACCATTGTATTGGGTGTGTTGGGGACACAAGAGACTCTTTGTTATTTGGTTGCAGGGTTTCTTGAGAGAGACCATCTTCATCCTACGCCTCCTACGGATTGATAAACCTTAGGTCATCCACTTGAGGGAAATTTGATACTGTCCTACAAACCTCTGCACTTGGAGGCCCAACAACGTCTACAAGAAGAAGGTTGTGTAGTAGACATCAAGCTCTTTTATGGCGCCATTGCCAGGGAGGTTAGTGCTTGAAGGTATATCTTTAGATCTTGCAATCGAATCTTTTTGTTTCTTGTTTTAGCACTAGTCTAGTTTATAAAAGAAAACTACAAAAAATGGAATTGAGTTTGTCTCATACGCTTCATATTTTTAATATCTTTCATGAGTATGATGTAAAGGAAAATTGTGCCAAAGTGTTAGAAGAAGAATGCATTAAATTGTTTGGCATAATATATGTGAATGATGAGCATGATTGCAATGTTGTTAGTATGAATTCCTTGAATATCCATGATGCTAATGATATGCAAAGCCACAAGCTTGTGGAAGCTATGTTTGATGAAGATGATATTTTTTGTCCCCCAAGCTTTGACGAGCAAATTTACTATGATGAAAGCATGCCTCCTATCTATGATGATTATTGTGATGGCACGTATGCTTTAAAGAATAATTATAACCATGAAACTTGTCATATTGATCTTAATTTTCAATCATATGATAGTTATTTTGTTGAGTTTGCTCCCACTACTATTCCGAATGAGAAGAATTTTGCTTATGTGGAGAGTAAAATTTCTATGCTAGTAGATCATGAAAAGAATGCTTAAGGTGCTGGTTATATTGTGGAATTCATTCATGATGCTACTGAAAATTATTATGAGGGAGGAATATGCTTGTAGGAATTGCAATAATATCAAGTTTCCCCTCTATGTGCTTAAAATCTTGAAGTTATGCTTGTTTTACCTTCCTATGCAAGTTGGTTCTTGTTCCCATAAGTTGTTTGCTCACAAAATCCCTATGCATAGGAAGTGGGTTAGACTTAAATGTGCTATTAATATTCTTCATGATGCTCTCTTTATGTTTCAATTCCTATCTTTTATGTGAGCATCATTGAAATCATCATGCCTAGCTAGGGGCGTTAAACGATAGCGCTTGTTGGGAGGCAACCCAATTTTATTTTGGTTTCTTGCTTTTTGGTTCTGTTTAGTAATAAATAATCCATCTAACTTCTTTTTAGATGTGGTTTTATGTTTTAATTAGTGTTTGTGCCAAGTAGAACCTTTGGGAAGACTTGGGTGAAGTCTTTATGATCATGCTGTAAAAAACAGAAACTTTAGCGCTCACGAGATTAGCTTCTACTTTTTACTGGAGAGTGATATTTAGTTGATTCTTTTTGAAGATGATTACTAGACAAATTCCTCAGTTCCACCAATTTATTTTAGAATTATTGGAGTTCCAGAAGTTTGCGTTAGTTACAGATTACTTCAGACTGTTCTGTTTTTGACAGATTCTGTTTTCATTGTGTTGTTTGCTTATTTTGATGAATCTATGGCTAGTAAAATAGTTTATAAACCATAGATAAGTTGGAATACAGTATTATTAAAACCAATGTAAATAAAGAATAGGTTCATTACAGTACCTTGAAGTGGTGTTTTGTTTTCTTTCGCTAACGGAGCTTACGAGTTTTCTGTTAAGTTTTGTGTTGTGAAGTTTTCAAGTTTTGGGTAAAGATTCGATGGACTATGGAATAAGGAGTGACAAGAGCCTAAGCTTGGGGATGCCCAAGGCACCCCAAGATATTCAAGAATAGCCAAAAGCCTAAGCCTTGGGATGCCCCGGGAAGGCATCCCCTCTTTCGTCTTTGTTCATCGGTAACTTTAGTTGGAGCTATATTTTTATTCACCACATGATATGTGTTTTGCTTGGAGCGTCATTTTCTCTTGTTAGTTTTTGCTTTCTGTTATTTAGAATAATGTTTTGCATCTTTATTTTCAATAAAAAATTCAAGGATAGCCATTGCCATGCTTATTTTGCTAGTATACATGTTGCTGTTTGAAAACAGAAAGTTTACCTCTGTTTCAAAAATTCCCTAGAAAAGTCAGAGAGTGGTATAATGTTGAATATTTTTGCATATTGAGCTATGATAAATTTATTACAGTGGGAATTTTAGTTCATAATTTTTGGAGTTAGGGAAGTATTGATACTCTTGCATTCTTCACAGACTGTACTGTTTTGGCAGATTGCTGTTATGTTTGCATTGTTTGCATGTTTGCTGTTTTAATGATTCTATTTAAGGATAGGAGTATTAAATATGCATAGGCATTTAGTATGCAATATTGAATAATAATGTTAGTTATTTGTTACAGTAGAAAATGATAAGGCTTTGCATTGGTTTATACTAACCTATCTCACGAGTTCTTGTTGAGTTTGTTGTGAATGAAGCTTTTGATAAAAAGAGAAACCATGATATGAGAGGAATTAAGGAGACACAAAAGTTCAAGCTTGGGGATTCCCAGGGCACCCCAAGATAATATTTCAAGAAGTCTCAAGCATCTAATCTTGGGGATGGCCCAGTAGGCATCCCACCTTTCTCCAACAATTATCGGTTAGTATCGGTTGAACCTAAGTTTTTGCTTCTTCACATGAGTTGTGCTATCCTTGCAATGTAGTTTTATTTAGCTTTGCTTGCTGTTTGAATACAATACCAAGATCTGAAATTATTAAATGGGAGAGTCTTCACATAGTTACATAATTATTCGACTACTCATTGATCTTCACTCATATCTTTTGGAGTAGTTTGTTGTTTGCTCTAGTGCTTCACTTATATCTTTTAGAGCATGATGTTGGATTTGTTTTATAGAAACTATTGATCTCTCATGCCTCATTTAGATTATTTTGAGAGTCTTAAATAACATGGTAATTTTCTTAAAAAATCCTAATATGCTAAGCATAAAAGATTTGTAAGAATTCTTATGAGTGTGTTGAATACTAAGAAAAGTTTGATGCTTGATAATTGTTTTGAGATATGAAGATGGTGATATTAGAGTCATGCTAGTTGAGTAGTTGTGAATTTGAGAAATACTTGTGTTAAAGTTTGTGATTCCCGTAGCATGCACGTATGGTGAACCGTTATGTGATGAAGTCGGAGCATGATTTATTTATTGATTGTCTTCCTTATGAGTGGCGGTCGGGGACGAGCGATGGTCTTTTCCTACCAATCTATCCCCCTAGGAGCATGCGCGTAATACTTTGCTTTGATAACTTGTAGATTTTTGAAATAAGTATATGAGTTCTTTATGACGAATGTTGAGTCCATGGATTATACGCACCCTTCTTCCTTCCACTATTGCTAGCCTCTCTAATACCGCGCACTTTTCGCCGGTATCATACACCCACCATAAACCTTCCTCAAAACATCCACCATACCTACCTATCATGGCATTTACATAGCCATTCCGAGATATATTGCCATGCAACTTTCCACCGTTCCGTTTATTATGACACGCTCCATCATTGTCATATTGCTTAGCATGATCATGTAGTTGACATCGTATTTGTGGCAAAGCCACCATTCATAATTTTTCATACATGTCACTTATGAATCATTGCATATCCGGTACATCACGGAGGCATTCATATAGAGTCATATTTTGTTCTAAGTATCGAGTTGTAATTGTTGAGTTGTAAGAAAAATAAAAGTGTGATGATCATCATTATTAGAGCATTGTCCCAGTGAGGAAAGGATGATGGAGCCTATGATTCCCCCACAAGTCGGGATGAGACTCCGGATGAAAAATAAAAAAAAGGGGAGAAAAAAAGAGGCCATAAAAAAAGAGAAAAGGCCCAAATAAAAAATAATAAAAAAACAAAAAAATGAGAGAAAAGAGAGAGAAGGGGCAATGCTACTATCCTTTTACCACGCTTGTGCTTCAAAGTAGCACCATGATCTTCATGATAGAGAGTCTCCTAATTTGTCACTTTCATATACTAGTGGGAAATTTTCATTATAGAACTTGGATTGCATATTCCAATGATGGGCTTCCTCAAAATGCCCTAGGTCTTCGTGAGCAAGCGAGTTGGATGCACACCCACTTAGTTTCTTTTGTTGAGCTTTCATATACTTATAGCTCTAGTGTATCTGTTGCATGGCAATCCCTACTCACTCACATTGATATCTATTGATGGGCATCTCCATAGCGCGTTGATACGCCTAGTTGATGTGAGACTATCTTCCCCCTTTTTGTCTTCTGCACAACCACCATTCTATTCCACCTATAGTGCTATGTCCATGGCTCACGCTCATGTATTGCGTGAAGATTGATAAAGTTTTGAAAATGTCAAAAGTATGAAACAATTGCTTGGCTTGTCATCGGGGTTGTGCATGATTTAAATACTTTGTGAGGTGAAGATAGAGAATAGCCAGACTATATGATTTTGTAGGGATAACTTTCTTTGGCCATGTTATTTTGAGAAGACATGATTGCTTTGTTAGTATGCTTGAAGTATTATTATTTTTATCTCAATATTAAACTTTTGCCTTGAATCTTTCGAATCTGAATATTCATACCACAAGTAAGAAGAATTACATTGAAATTATGCCAACTAGAATTCCACATCAAAAATTATCTTTTTTATCATTTACCTACTCGAGGACGAGCAGGAATTAAGCTTGGGGATGCCTGATACATCTCCAACGTATCTATACTTTTTTATTGCTCCATGCTACTTTATCTACTGTTTTAGGCAATATTGGGCTTTATTATCCACTTTTATATTATTTTGGGACTAACCTATTAACCGGAGGCCCAGCCCGACTTTCTTTGTTTATGCCTATTTCAGTGTTTCGAGGAAAAGGAATATCAGACGGAGTCGAAACGGAACGAAATCAACTGGAGAAGTTATTTTTGGAAGGAAAGAAACCCGATAGACTTGGACTCTATGTCAGAAGATACGGGAGCTGGCCACGAGGGTGGGGGACGCACCCACCCCCTAGGGCGCGCCCCCCTGCCTCGTGGGGCCCCGAAGCTCCACCGACGTACCCCTTGCACCCATATATACCTACGTATCGAAAAACTTCCAGAACAGAAGATAGATCGAGAGTTCCGCCGCCGCATGCCTCTGTAGCCACCAAAAACCTCTGGGAGAACCCGTTCGGCACCTACTTGGGAGGGGATCTGAGGAGTCAGAATGGGGGTGTGGGATGGCCGGACTGTGACCTTTGGCGGACTTACGGACTATGAAGATACAAGATTGAAGACTTACGTCCCGTGTGGATGGGACTCCTTGGCGTGGAAGGCGAGCTTGGCGATCTGAGATATGTAGATCTCCTACCATTGTAACCGACTCATGTGTAACCCTAACCCTCTTGATGCCTATATAAACCCGGGAGGTTTTAGTCCGTGGGGCCGAACAACAATCATACAATAGGCTAGCTTCTAGGGTATAGCCTCTACGATCTCGTGGTAGATCTACTCTTGTACTACCCATATCATCAATATTAATCAAGCAGGAGTAGGGTTTTACCTCCATCGAGAGGGCGAACACAGGTAAAACATTATGTCCCTTGTCTCCTGTTACCCATCCGCCTAAACGCCTTACGATTGGGACCCCCTACCGAGATCCGCGGTTTGGCACCGACATTGGTGCTTTCATTGAGAGTTCCCTGCAATATGCCGTCATCGTAGGCCCGATGGCTCCTCCGTCGTCAACGATGCGGTCGAGTGAACTTTTCTCCCGGACAGATCTTAAATGACCGATGGCGGCTTTGCTGGGCCAATTAACAGCCATCTGGGCGAATTAAGCTCGCCCCACAGCCATCGAGTCAGATTTGGAGATTTAAACTACGGGTGACATCTGCGGAGACTTGATCTTGACGGTTTGAGCCACGATAGCCGCCCGCCTTATCACGAGGGCATGATCTAGCTCTGCTGCGCGAGCGGTGTCACGGAGGCCGCACCGGTGTCCGCTCCGACCCTTAGCTCGGAGGCGGCTACCGATCGAGGGCGGGTGGCTGGACACACGCCTCGGGAGATGCAATCTCTGGCGGTTGAGCATACCCACCTACCGGTCGCTGCGGCTTCGTGACTCAAGGTGCGGACTCCTCTGGACTCCGAACCTTCCGCGCCCCGCCAATCGAATCCGATTGGGCGCCCGATCGTGGAGTTCACCACCACGGACATCTTCGGCATTACGCCCTTTGGTGACATCACGAATTCACTAAAGTCTCTCTCTTTGCTCGGGAAGCCTGGCCAGGACTACGGCAGGTTGGGGCCTTGAGCGGCGAAGAAATTCAATGCCCACCCACCACCCGCCCGTGTACGCATCGATGATTTAGCGACATGCAAACCCGACTCACTCGAAGACATCAAGCTGTATGGGCGGCGATGTGAGGGAAAGCATGAACCGGCACCTGGAGCCTTTGGAGAACCACCTCATCTCCACGATGTATACATGGTGGGCACACCTATAGGAAGGCGACGAGGAACAACGGGGCGCTTCTGAAGGATCATTCCCTCGGCGATCAAAGCGGCGGCGTAAGCGCGCTCAAAGTCCACGCCTCGACAAAGACAAGCCATACAGACCCAGCCATAGAAGCGAGGCGAACGGTGGATAGCGAACATGCTATCGAGCAACCCGTCACGAATAGGACAACCTGGATAAACAACCCGTCCCGTGAAGATAACGATCCGGACGATCTCCACGCCGGACAAGATTCTTTGGAAGCGAAGAACCTCCACAAAAAGCTTCGTCACCCTTTGCATGCTTTGAAAAAGCGAAGCGGAAGCTGGCGGAAGATGCACCGAGAATCAGATGGAGCAAAAGTACTCAACACCGCGGAACCAAATCTGGCTGACGATGGCGAACAAAGAAACTACCCAAAGCGAAAACTTCTGCCCGAATTTGATGAGGAGGCCGTGAAACCCCGCAATCAAGAACAAGGAGGCCTGGTGGATAAGCGACCCATGGCAAACATAGGCGGACAAGCGGCGCCGCACAAGCGGAAACACGTGATCCGCTGAAGTTCGCATCAAAAAGATGGCCCGATTAGATCTATCTACGGGCCAAGAAAAGTAAGCTCTAGTAAGCAGCGCAATACATCAAAGTACCCCGAACATCACGGTACACCTAAATATGAGGCGCCGCACACCCCCTATGTTTCACGATGAGGAGTCTTTGGATTCACAATTTCCGGTAGGGATTCAAACCCGTAAACATAGAGGCATACCTGGCGGAACAACGGACCACAGTGCGGATTGAGGATTACATCCTCCACATACACATAGCTAGAGGAGATGACCTCCGCCATAAAATACTTACCCCTCAAGCTCAAAGGGCCAACCCGGCATTGGCTTAAAAGCCTCCCGAAGACACCATTGGAAGTTGGGAAGAGCTCGAGGATGCTTTTCGAACAAATTTTCAAGGGACTATGTCAGACCTCCAGGATCTGACGATTTAAGTCACATAACCCAACAATCCGAAGTCGGCCGAAAAGTGCAGCAGATTCCTTACTAAAAAGAACCAAATAGTCGACTGTCGGGACAGAAGCCTTAGCAGCTTTCAAACACTAGCGTCTGAGGCGAATGGCTGCCCGGACACCTCGGCCAAGAAAAGCCAAGAACAATGGCCACATTAACAAGCCTCATGACCCGCTTTTGCAGCGAGAGAGGACAACTGGCTGGCAAGATACCATGACCCAAGTACATCAATCGGGGATGGAAGCGGGAAACCACAGCGTAGCAAGGACAGTGTCGGACCAAGGAAACAGCTTGACCCGAAGATCCACGGCGATCGGCGCATGATTCAAAAGCTCGGTAGAATCATAAAAAGCTGCCTCTCAAGGATAGAGGATGACCTATCTAGCAAACAAAATCTTGGACAAGATAATGCCAAATCCACAGTACTCCGGAAGCACTGCAAACCATACCCACAGAGATTGTTGGGTCTTCAAGCGATCCAGCACACTCAATGCGAACACAAGGGGCTCGACACACCAAGCGAGGGCGATGGCGAACCCCTAAGCGAGCAGGAAAACAAAAAACTTCCACAAGAAATCAAAACGGTAAACTCACTTCACGTGACAAAGGGAAAAAATAAATGGCGGCGCCCATAGAAAGTGCGTGCCATATAGCTATCGGAGGAGTCCGCCCTTTGGTTATTAAACCAATCACCTTCGACCATCAGGGAGTTACTCTAGAAGTACCACGGAATGCGAGGTTGGACTTGTGATATTAGATCCGATAATTGGCGGACTCCAATTTACACAAGTCCTAATGGGCGGCGATGATCTAAACCTGCTATATCGGGACACAATCCATAAAATGAGGATAGACCCAACCAAATTTTGCCATAGCAACACTTCCTTTCAAGGGGTGTCACGAGGCCCATATATGCCCGATTATGCGGGCTCTCTCTTTGCTAAAGTTGTGTTCGGCTCACCCGACCAACTTCCGCTTGTGAAAAGATTAACCTTCCACCGCCCATTTACAAGTAGCTATCAAAGCACTATTGGGGCCTTGAAGCTTCGCCGCTTTGGCCTTAATACCGCATTATGCATCTCTTACATTAAAATGCCGGTCACGTGGCATCATCTTGTTAAAGGGAAACATCGAGGGTTCCTCGAGTCCGGAAAATTGTGTGGTTGCCTTGACAGCCACATAATAAACCGGCTTCACCAATAAAAGCACTTAGACAGGTCGTCCAGACCCCGGACAATTTGGGCTGGGCCAGTCGGTATCAAACATACAAGGGCTTACTAGGCGCATACCCGTTAAAGGGGAGCTCCGCTTATACTGACAAAGAGACAATAAAGCTCAATTTTATTCATTTTTTTGAATTGTACTTCGTTTATTTAATATAGCGTACATTTTATACGCGCGATCTTTTCAACTAAGTTCCTCTCTTCTGAGATGAACACCGTGCTACACCCGTTCGGAATCACGGCTGCGGGAACCACAGGCGTGAGCGTGCGGTGGGACCGTTGCAAGGATTCTTTTTAGATTAAGACCTGCGTAAATCATTTCTTGTCTCTTGTTGATACACATTCCCGGTTTCTTGCTATAGCAGAGGAGGAGGCTGGCGTTTTGGCATAGGCCACGTCGAAATTTTGCGGTGCACGGACACGGGGAGCTTATTACCAAGAAGCGTTATTCGGCCCGTTTCATAAAGACCGAATACCTTAAAGGGAGTGTTGGCGTCTCGAGTTAGGCCTTATATGCCATCAGCTCCGAATCATGTCTTTGGTCAAATGTTGGGTTTCTGCGGCTCCTATGTTTTGCCGCCTTCGTTCGCTCTATCGGCTACTTGGCACCCGGAGAACTCTTTGCGATTGTGCCCCGGTTCGGCCCGAGCACCTTAGTAGAAAGCAGCTGACTATCATGATATAAGCGTGAGGCTGATCAACCACTCGATGACCCGTTGGAATCTTTAGAATTCCTCGCATTAATGAAGGTCGTTTCGTCGAACACCTCTGGCGCCCGAATCGGTGAGTCTGCGGTGCCCCTAGGGGCTATATAAGTAGCCCCACTATCGAAAACTCCTATGGCTAAGTGAAAGTGATAAAGTATTATAGTCCGGTTGCCCTGGTTTGCTGCACCATCACCTCCTTTGTAGGACCAAGGCGTTGGATCAAGTGTGAAAAGGCGCTTTACTGCAAACACCCCGCATTATATGCGTGGGGCTTTGAAGCCAAGACTGCCATCTTTCAGGTTATATACACATATACATTAACGGCCATACGGAGGTATTTTAATTCTTGAAGGCACAAGTATAAAAGCTTTTATATTCCATGAAACATTGTTTCACAATAATACATGTTATTGAACATAATATCCTTGAAACCTGCGTCTCTATTAAGCAGCGCCTGCGA
Organism: Aegilops bicornis; assembly: GCA_021605145.1. Classification (NCBI taxonomy): domain Eukaryota; kingdom Viridiplantae; phylum Streptophyta; class Magnoliopsida; order Poales; family Poaceae; genus Aegilops; species Aegilops bicornis. The sequence continues at coordinate 80,673,738 of CM038674.1, read as the reverse complement.
ACTTCACGAAAATAGTGCTCGCGGTACTGGCTTTTGTCGAATCTTGGGATGCAACATCGGTGGCCTTCATCTCCAGCGCGGTATATGTATTGACACGGGCAAGAGCCATCCGCGCACCCTCTATGCATCTTTGACGCCTCATTGCTTTGATATGCGGCACCGCGCAAGAACTGCTGCACCAAGCCAAAATAACTCTTCGGCTCGGGCCTTTGACCTACAAATGAGTCACGACATCCTTCATAGCAAGTCGGACAACCTATTCAGCTTTCGCCCATTCGGCTTGATCGGTTAATGGAAGTGGGCGCTCACGGATTCTGAGCTGCGACCAAAAAGCTCTTCCATCTACGTGATCCTTTTGATCTTGAAGTGTTGGCAGCGTCATATTTTCGCCGTAAGTCGAGATAAGCATCCTCCGCCTCCACATGACTGGTCCAGCGAGCATATTTAGGATCCGTGAACTTCCTCCGCCAGCGAAAGGGCTTTCGGCCAGCGATATCTCGACTGACGACATAGCTCCTCCTTCATAGCTCTCGCCAGCGAGCAAGCATCCTTATAGCCTCGCTGGTGGCCTTCTTGGAATCCTCTTGCTCCGCTCAACCTTATTTTCAAGAAGCTCGCATGCGATCCGGTAGCATTCTTCAACTTCACGGCCATATCGGCCATTTCCTTCTTACTTGGCGTTAAGCGGCAACTGTTAAACTTTTAGCTCTTGACGCCTTTAAGGCAGCCGCATCACTTTTTACGGCCTGCTCCTTGGCTCGGGCAAGCTCCGCCGAAAGGTTCTCCATGGCGCGGCACCATCTTGCATCAAACGCATACATATTTGTAAGCACGGGCATCAAGCTCCCTTACGGTGTCGCGGAGAAACTGCATACCTTAGCGGCTCGTCAAGCGCTTATTGACAAGCGCGATGCCGGCATCCGCCCGTCAAGTTGCCGCTTTAGTTCGGCAAATTCATCGATCCGGCTAGCCGGACGGCTCACCTACCATAGGAAGAGGCGACATATTATAGCTGGGATTATGATCCTCGGCGCGCCGTCATTTTTGACAACGCACGAGTCTCGGGGCTACTATCTACAGGCGCATCTTATATATGCGGGAACCGTCAAAAGGTACATCATTACACGTACCTCAAAAATCGTCGATAAACTCCTGGCGGCCTCGTACAACCCGCTTTCTGCGGATGAAAATTTTCAATCACCGTACCCATCAATACGGTGATCCTCTGGAGATAAACCTTCGCCCGGCGAGATCCTTCAACTCCTCCGGCCGTGCACGGAGGTGCTTGGGACTCGTCGATAGCCTTTTGAAGGCGGGACATGGAAGGGCTTTGGGGGGCCCTCTGACCGCCCTCTGCCTGCAGTTCGGAGAAACCCTCAGCAGCGACACCTGGGATGCGTCCGCCTCGCTAAGCGTCTTTGGGGAGGCGTTCAGCTCTCCATCATCTCCGGACGAAGATCCCACGAAGACAAGCTTCTTTGAGAAGAGTTTGAGATCCAGAACTACAAGGTAAAATTTGGTCATCTTGAGGAAATAAAACAGGGATGTCTCTTATTTTAAAACCCCCTCTCTACTTACGGCTCATTTGGAGGCTGATCTCCTGGGGGAAATAGTGCGGTAAGGGGCATCTCTGGCCTTGAGACCCTCACAGCAAGATTTCTTCCCAGCTTTGGGGCCTTGGTCTCGGGATCTTGAGGCGGTCCTCTTCTCCCCTTGGATGGAGGATTCTCGATCCCTCCTTTCTTGAAAACCTCCTTGGCGGGCGATAGCTTCCTTGTTCCCCCTTAGCCTTCTTCAAGGCGCAGCCTCGACATCTTAGTTGCTGCAGGATCCAGGCGTGGTCTCGGGGAGGGTGGGACACCTAATCAGTTTGCTTCGCTATCCACTCTGTTTTAAGGGACATCTCTTTTAAGGGCAAGTTTATGATAAATATATATCTCGGATAAGCGTGTCAAAGATGCAGTACTACTTACTTGAGTATCGAGGCGATTGCAGCTCAGACCTGCGTCCTCGGTCGAAGTCCGGACACATTGCTTGTGATCAGAAGAACAGTTTGTACATCTCCCGCAGGCGTTGCGCCCATAAAATGTTAGATAGCTCGTGGTCCCTCGGATTGAACTCCACGAGCGGAGGGCGGCGTTTGCGAGGCGAGGATCACGGCGAATCGGCATGACTGCGCTACTATGACCAGATTGATCTCTCTCTAGGAGGTCTCGAATACGGCCTGCAAGCAAGGGCATGTCCTTGGGCGGCCCCAGTCAAGCCCTTTAGTGACCCATGACACCAGCCGCGGTGGAGGACCCGAGCGAAAGGCAGGTCGCGCCACCCATTTGGTGCCCCTGGGAGCTGTGATATAAAACCACTCTTGTTGCCATAGATTGAGCTCCTCTTGAAAAGAGCCCACGGGCCATGAAGCGTCAACATTCTTGCTTATAACAGCCCTTTCGCACGCTGCCTGTTGCCCCTTGAGAATATTTGGCTCCACCTTGAAGGTCTTGAGCCACAATCCAAAGTGAGGGGTAATGCGGAGGAAGGCTTCACATACGACGATGAACGATGAGATGTGGAGGATGGACTCCGGATCCAAGTCGTGAAATTCCAGCCCGTAATAAAACATGAGCCCCCCCTCACGAAGGAGTCCGTCGGGAAGCCCTAGCCCCGAAGAGGAAGTGAGGCCTTGAAACACCGCGCTTTCCGGGCTTGGGAGTGGGAATAACCTGCCCTTAGGCGGAGGCAGCCTATCTGATTTTGCGGTTAGATACTGGCATCTCTTAGCTTTAGGGCGTCTTCTTCCGTGACGGAGGAAGGCATCCACCGACCTTGAAGGTCGGAGCAGGACATCATCGAAGATCTGAGCGCTTTGAATCTGGAGCTTTGGGTGTTGGAACTTCGAGGCGGTAGGATTCGATTGAGATTGAGAAAAAGGGCGGGGCCTTGGTCTCTTTATAAAGAGGTTGAATGCGAGAGCCCTCCCGTGACCGCTTCGGGACTGCGCCTTCGATAGAGGCGTGCTTAGCGAACCTGCAGATGGGTTACCGCGCCCGTATTAATGAGAATCCGGAATAAGGGGACCACGATCTACGCTTTGACAAGGCGTGCCAAGAAGCGCCTCGCTAAGCATGGCGCTGAGGTGGAGACGGTAAAAGCGATTGAATAAAGGCTTGGCGTGGTGTGATATCCTTGCTGCGAATCGTCGTGATTGAACTTATGTAAATATTATTCTCTCTACCGTGGTATGTGGAACTTATTTTTGCGAGCGGACACTATCCTTGTGTTCAAAATCTTCTATATTCGGAGGAGGAACCCGCCTTGCAATGCCGAAGACAATATCGCGTCGGACTGCGTCATTGAAGCACTGGTTAGACTCTTGCGGGAGTCCGGGATAGGGGGAGTGTCCGGATAAGCGGACTATGACCTTTGGCGGACTCACCGGACTATGAAGATACAAGATTGAAGACTTACGTCCGTGTCCGGATGTGACTTTGCTTGGCGTGGAAGGCAAGCTTAGCGTCTGGATATGTAGATCTCCTACCATTGTAACCAACTGTGTAACCCCTAACCCTCTTGGTGCCTATATAAAGCTGGAGGGTTTTAGTCCGTGGGGCGAACAACAATCATACCATAGGCTAGCTTCTAGGGTTTAGCCTCTACGATCTCGTGGTAGATCTACTCTTGTACTACCCATATCATCAATATTAATCAAGCGGGGTAAGGGTTTTACCTCCATCGAGAGGCGAACACAGGTAAAAACATACGTGTCCCTTGTCTCCTGTTACCATCCGCCTAGACGCACAGTTCGGGACCCCCTACCCGAGATCCGCCGGTTTTGACACCGACACGATCCCTCACCGGTGGCCATCTTCATCATCCCGACGCTCTCCATGACGAGGAGGGAGTAGTTCACCCTTGGGGCTGAGGGTATGTACCAGTGGTTATGTGTTTGATCTCTCTCTCTCATGTTCTCTCTCGTGTTCCCTCTATGACACGATCTTGATGTATCCCGAGCTTTGCTATTATAGTTGGATCTTATGATGTTTCTCCCCCTCTACTATCTTCTGATGAATCGAGTTTCCCCTTTTGAAGTTATCTTATCGGATTGAGTCTTTTATGAGAACACTTGATGTATGTCTTGCCGTGCTTATCTGTGGTGACAATGGGATATCATGTGCCACTTGATGTATGTTTTGGTGACCAACTTGCGGGTTCCACCCATGAACCTATGCATAGGGGTTGGCTGCGTTCTTGACTCTCCGGTAGTAGCTTCGGGGCACTCTTTGAAGTACTTTGTGTTGGTTGGATGAACCTGAGATTGTGTGATGCATATCGTATAATCATGCCCAAGGATACTTGAGGTGACAATGGAGTATCTAGGTGACACTAGGGTTTTGATTGATTTGTGTCTTAAGGTGTTATTCTAGTACGAACTCTTTAATAGATCGATTCGAAAGAATAACTTTGAGGTGGTTTCGTACCCTACCATAATCTCTACGTTTGTTCTCCGCTATTAGTGGCTTTGGATTGACTCTTTGTTGCATGTTGAGGGATTGTTATATGATCTATCTATGTTATTATTGTTTAGAGAACTTGCACTAGTGAAATTATGAACCCTAGGCCTTGTTTCCTATCATTGCAATACCGTTTACGCTCACTTTTACCGCTTGTTACCTTGCTGTTTTTATATTTTCAGATTACAAAAATATATATCTATCATCTATATTGCACTTGTATCACCATCTCTTCGCCGAACTAGTGCACCTATACAATTTACCATTGTATTGGGTGTGTTGGGGACACAAGAGACTCTTTGTTATTTGGTTGCAGGGTTGCTTGTGAGAGACCATCTTCATCCTACGCCTCCTACGGATTGATAAACCTTAGGTCATCCACTTGAGGGAAATTTGCTACTGTCCTACAAACCTCTGCACTTGGAGGCCCAACAACTTCTACAAGAATAAGGTTGTGTAGTAGACATCACCCCCCTCCGGCAGGGTGCCGGAACGGGCTCCCAAGAGGTTTTTGGTGGCTACAGAGGCTTGCGGCGGCGGAACTCCCGATCTATTTTCTTTTTTGATGTTTTTAGGGTACATAGGCTTATATAGGCGAAAGAAGTCGGTCGGGGGGTGCTCAAGGGGCCCAGGAGACAGGGGCGCGCCCAGTAGGGGGGGGGGGGGGCTCACTCCTATATCTTGGCCTCCTCGAGGATCTTCTGACGTGAACTCCAAGTCTCCCGGATCATATTCTTCCCAAAAATCACGCTGCCGAAGGTTTCATTCCATTTGGACTCCGTTTGATATTCCTTTTCTTCAAAATACTGAAACAAGCAATAAAACAGCAATATGGGCTGGGCCTTCGGTTAGTAGGTTTGTCCCAAAAATGATATTAAAATGTAAAGTAAAGCCCATAAACATCCAAAAGGGGTAATATAATAGCATGAAACAATCAAAAATTATAGATACGTTGGAGACGTATCAAGCATCCCAAGCTTAATTCCTGCTCGTCCTCGAGTAGGTAAATGATAAAAAATAGAATTTTTGATGTGGAATGCTACCTAGTGATAACCCACAAGTATAGGGGATCGCAACAGTTTTTGAGGGTAGAGTATTCAACCCAAATTTATTGATTCGACACAAGGGGAGCCAAAGAATATTCTTGAGTATTAGCAGTTGAGTTGTCAATTCAACCACACCTGGATAACTTAGTATCTGTAGCAAAGTGTTTATTAGCAAAAGTGGTATGATAATAAAGGTACAAAGAGCAAAAAGTAAAGATAAATGTTTTTGGGTTTTGTAGTAGTTGTAACAGCGACAAGCTGAAAAGTAAATAAGCGAAGAACAATATATGGAAAGCTCGTAGGCACCGGATCAGTGATGGATAATTATGCCGGATGCAATTCCTCATGCAATAGTTATAACATAGGGTGATATAGAACTAGCTCCAATTCATCAATGTAATGTAGGCATGTATTATGTAAATAGTCATACGTGCTTATGGAAAAGAACTTGCATGACATCTTTTGTCCTACCCTCCCGTGGCAGCAGGGTCCTTACGGAAACTAAGGGATATTAAGGCCTCCTTTTAATAGAGAACCGGAACAAAGCATTAACACATAGTGAATACATGAACTCCTCAAACTACGGTCATCACCGAGAAGTATCCCGATTATTGTCACTTGGGGTTGTCGGATCATAACACATAATAGGTGACTATAGACTTGCAAGATAGGATCAAGAACACACATATATTCATGAAAACATAATAGGTTCAGATCTGAAATCATGGCACTTGGGCCCTAGTGACAAGCATTAAGCATAGCAAAGTCATAGCAACATCAATCTCAGAACATAGTGGATACTAGGGATCAAAGCCTAACAAAACTAACTTGATTACATGGTGAATCTCATCCAACCCATCACCGTCCAGCAAGCTTACGATGGAATTACTCACACACGGTGGTGAGCATCATGAAATTGGTGATGGAGGATGGTTGATGATGACGACGGCGACGAATCCCCCTCTCCGGAGCCCCGAAAGGACTCCAGATCAACCCTCCTGAGAGAGATTAGGGCTTGGCGGCGGCTCCGTGTCGTGAAACGCGATGAAACTTTCTCTCTGATTTTTTTCTCCCGAGATGGAATATATGGAGCTGTTGTTGAGGTCGGAGGAGGTCCAGGGGGGCCACGAGATAGGTGGGCGCGCCCTACAGGGGGGTTGTCTCGTGGACAGGCCCTGGGCCCCCTGATGTATTTCTTTCGACCAATATTTTTTATAAATTCCAAAAAGTGCCTCCGTTGATTTCCAGGTCATTCCGAGATTTTTCTTTTCTACACATAAAACAACATCATGGTAATTCTGCTGAAAACAGCGTCAGTCCGAGTTAGTTTCATTCAAATCATGCAAGTTAGAGTCCAAAACAAGGGCAAAAGTGTTTGGAAAAGTAGATACGTTGGAGACGTATCACCTAGCATAATTCTCAATGTAATTTTCTCTATTGGGGCATCACTACTAGGGAAAACCCTAGTAGTAGTGCGGGTTTTGAGGCTATCAGCAGCGCGGGCACCCGCACGATGAATAAGGCGCTACAGCTAACCGTTAGTAGTAGCGTTGTCTGTACCCGCGCTACTACTATTGACTATATCAGCAATGCATTTCCCGAATGCGCTACTATTAGTTAGCTGTAGCGATTTCCTGCTCCCGCGATACTGTTATATGTTAGAGCATTTCCCCTTTCCGGCCTAAATAATCTGAATTTTTCAGATTCTAGTTCTACTAGATATCAATTTCATAAAGCATTATAGGTACTTGTTAGTACTCCCTCGGTCCAAAATTACCCGTGGTGGTTTTAGTTAAAATTTTAAATAAAACCACGACGAGTAATTTGGAACCAAGGAAGTACTAGATTACAATTTCATATATACTCAACATGCATCCTCAAGCAGTACAATGTGACATCGACTATGATCATCATATTTCGTTCTAGATGATATCGACGACGATCATCATATGTAGTTCTACATGATATCCACGACGATCATTATATGTAGTTCTAGATGATATAGCCACACATATGTAGTTCTAGATGGTATCGATGACGATCATCATCCTCAAGCCTGGGCGGTGGGTGTTCCTGATAGTAATTAGGATGGCCTGTCCAACACGAAGATTCTTGCCAACGAGGAATCTCTTCCACCAACCGAAGTTTAAGTGTGTGCGGCAAATGCGTGTCCATGCGGTAAGTACTGGTGGTGTGAGCCCCTTGCGGTAAGGCGTAGTCCAGCTGAGCCTTCTTCATCAGGCTCGATACCACAACTCACAAATAGGTTCTTTGGCAATTTCTAAATAAGAAAAACATACTCCCTCTGTAAACTAATATAAGAGTGTTTAGATTACTAAAGTAGTGATCTAAACGCTCTTATATTAGTTTACAAAGGGAGTATCAATTAATAAATAGCCTCACATATACTCTTGCAAATATATTTCTATTAAGTCTAGATTTCTACACTATCAAAAGACACAGTACTACACATTTGTACTAATTAATCATGAATTCTACTAAGCATATCATTGGACTCTACACTAAGCATTTCATCGGATTCACTAAGCATATCATCGGATAATTTGCATTTGTAAGTATAACAATAAAGCATATATATATCATCAAATTACTACTGTCAGTACGTATAACATACCATATCATGCCGATCGACCATGGTACTTGTCGGTGGGTCACAAATGGCACCCGACAAAGTCATCACGTGGCGGAATTATGTCCCATAGGTTGCACACCTCGTCCTCGCTCAGCCTCATTCTTTGAGCTACGATGGCTTCATGAAGTGGGTCCTCATTATCTTCATCATCTTCGTCATCTACATCATCTTCGTCATCTTCGTCATCTTCATCATCTTCGTCATCTTCATCATCTTCGTCATCTTCATCATCTTCCACCAGGTTGAGATAAATGACAGCCAACTTGGGTCTTTCTGCTCTGAAGGAGAAGCTGATCAACTCACCACCAGTAAGACGCATGCGGGCGAGGAAACGGGCCCATCCATCTCCTCCAATCTGTGACATATTGCATCCTTTCTCGACCTCCATAGTGTACGGCCCCCCAGGAGCCTCAAATGTCACAGTGTCTCCTGTTAGCTTGTTGAATTTCAACCTCACATTGCATGGGACGATCTATGTAAGAAAAGAAAAATGACACAATGCGATAATGCCAACACTAAAAATAAAATAGTTGTTACATTTCATCTAATTTCTTACCGCCGCATAGCGAAAACTTCGGTTGGAAGTAGATGCGAACAGCTTGCTGGTTGCAAGGCTGCTGGCGCACCTTGACTTGCACAGTCGACATAGTGGTGGTGGTGGTGGCGCCATTTTTCTAAAGCAATATGAGCAAAGGATTAACGATTAGATGACAAGGTATCACCTACCAAAGCATTTCAATGGCACCTATTGCCTAAGATAATTGATTAAAAAAACAAGTGGCAAATTTATCTAAATTGGCACCTACATTTTGCCAAAAAATAACTTATTACAAAAAAACAAAAGCATCTACCTATCCATGTGTAGAAAAAATAACAATAAAATGGTGCATACTAAATCAACTAGCATACTAAATCAACTAAATGACACAATGTTCTAAATCAACTAAATCAACTAGCCTACTAAATCAACTAAATCAACTAGCCTACTAAATCAACTAAATGAAAATGTTCTAAATCAACTAAATCAACTAGTCTACTAAATCAACTGAATCATATCAACTAAATCAAAATGTTGCATAGAAACTAGCCTACTAAATCAAAATGTAGCAGGGAGGAGGGAGAAGGAGGGGCGACTCAAGGAGGGAGTAGAGAGTATGACGGAGGAGGAAGGCGGAACGAGGAGGGGCCGACTGGCGGCGAGTGGAGGGAGGACGGAGGAGGAAGGCGAAGCGAGGAGGGGCCGGCCAGGGGCGAGTGAAGGGAGGACGGAAGAGGAGGCCAGTACCGAGTCTAGCAAGGAGGATGAGGTGACGGCAGCGCAGATCGGAGGAGGGGCAACGGGGGAGGACCGGCGGCGCGGGGGGTTGAGGGGGAGATCGAGTGAGTGTGTGGATCTGTGGATCTGGATTGCGACTAGTTAACTTAGCAGCAGCGGTTATTGCGTAAATGCGCTATTGCTACGACCCGTAGCAGTAGCGCTCTTCGTATTAATGCGCTGCCGCTATAACTGGCCTCGCGGCCGCGGCGTGGGAATTTTAGCAGTAGCGTGTCTTTGAGTGTGCGCTGCCATCGATAAACTTGTTTCAGAATGAGTTTTGTCATGAGCGCTACTGCTACTTAGCAGCAGCGCCTGATTTTAAAGCGCGCTGCTGGTAATATTCTGTGTATAGGCTTTTCCCCAGTAGTGCATGAATGTTCAGATCCAAATGATTCAAAATAAAAGTTCATATTGACATAAGAAATAGTGATACTTCAAGCATACTAATCAAAGTAATCATGTCTTCTCAAAATAACATGGCCAAAGAAAGTTATCCCTACAAAATCATATAGTCTGGCTGTTGCTCTATCTTCATCACACAAAGTATTTAATCATGCACAACCCCGATGAAAAGCCAAGCAATTTCTTCATACTTTAATAATCTCAAACTTTTTCAACTTTCACGCAATACATGACTGTGAGCCATGGACATAGCACTATATGTGGAATAGAATGGTGGTTGTGGAGAAGACAAAAAGGAGAAGATAGTCTCACATCAACTAGGCGTATCAACGGGCTATGGAGATGCCCATTAATAGAATATCAATGTGAGTGAGTAGGGATTGCCATGCAACGGATGCACTAGAGCTATAAATATATGAAAGCTCAACAAAAGAAACTAAGTGGGTGTGCATCCAACTCTCTTGCTCACGAAGACCTAGGGCATTTTGAGGAAGCCCATCATTGGAATATACAAGCCAAGTTCTATAATGAAAAATTCCCACTAGTATATGAAAGTGACAATGTAGGAGACTCTCTATCAAGAAGATCATGGTGCTACTTTGAAGCACAAGTGTGGAAAAAAATAGTAGCATTGTCCCTTCTCTCTTTTTCTCTCATTTTATTTTTTTCTTTTTCTTTTTTCTCTTTCTCTTTTTTCCTTTTTCTTTTTTCTTTTCTTTGGCCTTTCCCCTTTTTTTCTTTTTTTTTTCTTTATGTAAAGTCCGAAGTCGCATCCCGACTTGTGGGGGAATCATAGTCTTCATCATCCTTTCCTCACTGAGACAATGCTCCAATTAATGAAGATCATCACACTTTTATGGATTTACAACTCAATGCTAGAACAAGATATGACTCTATATGAATGCCTCCGGTAGTGTACCGGGATATGCAATGAATCAAGAGTGACATGTATGAAAATTATGAAGGTGGCCTTGCCACAAATACGATGTCAACTACATGATCATGCAAAAAGCAATATGACAAAAGTAATGCGTGTCATATGAAAGGCAGTGGAAATTTGCATGGCAATATATCTCGCAATGGCTATGGAAATGCCATAATAGGTAGGTATGGTGGCTGTTTTGAGGAAGGTATATGGTGGGTGTATGGTACCGGCGAAAGTTGCACGGCACAAGAGAGGCTAGCAATGGTGGAAGGGTGAGGGTGCGTATAATCCATGGACTCAACATTAGTCAAAAGAACTCATATACTTATTACAAAAATCTAGAAGTCAATAGATTGGTAGGAAAAGACCATCGCTCGTCCCCGACCGCCAATCATAAGGAAGACAATCAATAAATAAAATTGTGCTCCAACTTCATCACAAAGCGGTTCACCATACGTGCATGCTACGGGAATCACAAACCTCAACACAAGCATTTTTCATAATCACCTCAACTAGCATGACTTTAATATTACTATCTCCATATCTCAAAACAATCATCAAGTATCAAATTGATCATAGCATCCAATTCACTTTCTATGATAGTTTTTATTATATCCAACTTGGATGCCTAGCATTCTAGGACCAACTTTATAACCATAGCAAATACCATGCTGTTTAAAAGACTCTCAAAATAACAAAAGTGCCGCATGAGAGACTAGAAATTTCTATAAAATATAACCACCGCCGTGCTCTAAAAGATATAAGTGATGCACTTAGAGCAAATGACAAACTACTCCGAAAGATATAAGTGAAGATCAATGAGTAGTCGAATAATTGTGCAACTATGTGAAGACTCTCTAACATTAAGGAATTTCAGATCTTGGTATTATATTCAAACAGCAAGCAAAGAAAAATAAAATTACATTGCAAGGATAGCACAACTCATGTGAAGAAGCAAAAACTTAGGCTCAACCGATACTAACCGATAGTTGTTGAAGAAGAAAGGTGGGATGCCTACCGGGGCATCCCCAAGCTTAGATGCTTGAGACTTCTTGAAATATTATCTTGGGGTGCCTTGGGCATCCCCAAGATTGAACTCTTGTGTCTCCTTAATTCCTCTCATATCATGGTTTCTCTTTTTATCAAAAGCTTCATCCACACCAAACTCAACAAGAACTCGTGAGATAGGTTAGTATAAACCAATGCAAAACCTTATCATTTTCTACTGTAACAAATCACTAAAATTATTATTCCACATTGAATACTAAATGCCTCTGCATATTTAATACTCCTATCCTCAAATAGAATCATTAAACAAGCAAACATATGCAAACAATGCAAACATAACAGCAATCTGTCAAAACAGTACAGTCTGTAAAGAATGCAAGATTGATCATACTTCCCTAACTCCAAAAATTATGAAATAAAATTCCCACTGTAGTAAATTTATCAGATCTCAATATGCAAAAAGTTTCAACGTTATACCATTCTCTGACTTTTCTAGGGAGTTTTTGCAACAGCGGTAAACTTTCCGTTTTCAAACAGCAACATGTATGCTAGCAAAACAAGCATGGCAAAGGCTATCCTTGACATTTTTATTGAAACTAAAGATGCAAAACATTATTCTAAATAATAGCAAGCAAATACTAACAAAAGAAAATGACGCTCTGTAACATCCCAAATTTTCAATTTGGAATGTTATGCATTAGATCATCATTGCACATCATATTTTATTGCATTTTGGTTTGATCCTAGAAATTCCATGCAACTCAAGGACCCACGGAGAGAGTTGGGGATTTCGTTATTTTCATATTTGAGTTTTCTCAAATTTTGAAAATAGGATCATTTGATTTTATTTATTTTATCTTCAATTATTTCTATTATAAAAATATGAGAGAGGGAATAAAATGACTTTCCCAAAACAAAGAAATATTGAGGATTTAATAATAAAATCAAATAAGATTTTATTTTGGATTTTATCGCTATTTTATTTGAATTTAGGAAAAATGCGCGTTTTTCAAAATTGCATTTAGGCCCCAAATAAATGTTCATCTTGTCCGGCTTGATTTTAGAAGTCAGGGAAAATTTATTTCGGGATTTTTGGAGTCCGTTTAGTATTTCTTTTATTTGTTTTTCTCGGTGTAATGTTTTTTTAAAAAGTTACTGACCTAGCCGGGCCGTACCCGACCCGGACTCTAGCCCGGCCGGACTTTATAAGCCGGGGGAGCCCAGCCCGAGCCGCCCCAAACCCTAACCCCGATCGCTTGCTTGCCGCCACCTCCATGGCCACATTGCCGCCACCAACGCGCCGCCGGCCGCCGCCGCCACCAACTCGCGCCGCCGCCATTGCCCGCCGCCACCGGACCCGTCGCCGCCGCCAGACCCCGCCGCCGCCCCGCCGCTGGAGTAGCCGCCGCCCCGCCGATCCGCACCCCGAGGTAGCCGCCGGTTTTCTAATAAAACTGATCGGGTTTTTTTTTTCAAAACCCTAGATCCGTTTTTTTATTAGATCCAGTTCGGTTTATTTTTTTGGTTTAGTCGATTTAGCGGACGTTCGTCCATACGTTCATTTTAACAAACGGTTTTCATCGTTTAGCCGCAGACAGCGAACGTTCGTTTGTTAGTCCGTTCGTCAGTTTTTCTTTTTCTCTGATTTTCCGCGATTATTCCAGATCGTGATTTCTGATCCGATTTTCGTTTTAGTTTAACTTTTCGCTCGTTTATCAGAATCAGGCGATTCAAGCGCCTACAGTTTCATCTCGAAACCCTCTTTCTGTTTAACCAACTCAAACAAGTTTTTGCTACTGTCAAATTTGACTTAGGTCCAGCTTAGTAAACGAAGCTTCTTTCTTTCGCCGTTTGACTTTCGTTGCTTTGTTTGATTTGATTCTTTTTGCAAACCGGAGTTCTTAAGTTGAACTTTCTAGTTAGATCTCTTATTTGAGTTTTACCTGTGCATTAGATGAGTACTTATTGTATGCTTGTTTGTTTGTAATAGAGTACCCGGAGTGCGCCGCTTGTTACTTCGAATCTCTAGGTTTTACGGATCATCAGCAAGGCAAGTAACACTTTGATCATACCTCTTTACTACCCAGTTTTATTGCATTAGATCAATCCTCAAACATTCCATGATTAGGATCTGATTAAATTGTGGGTTTTGGGAAGTAGTTGAGGTAGTACCTATTACCTGTTTTATTATCAAACCTTTGGGAGTTACTTCTACGTTTGCTTATATTGCCATGCTATTCTAGTAGACGTGGATTGGGTGAGTGTATCCATGACAGATGTGAGAATGTTAAATTAATGGTTTACTTAAGGTGGCAACTTAAACACACATCTGGGTGGATTGAGGCACCTGGGTATTCCAACAATTACTGTTTTTTGGACCGCCACCTGTGCTCAAAGGGATCATGAGATTATTCATGCTAGAAACTTCCGTGTGCATCCACAAGCTACTATGGGCTCTAGCATAGTTGATTAAGTCGTGTGAACTCTTACAGTGGTAGACTAGCAGATGTAGGGGATGTAGGTGGTACTGTCTATCCGATCGTAAGGTGCAAACGCTTCTGAAAGACTATGTCTCGGTCATCCGTTTCTCAAACATCATGTAGTGCGAGAATCCCAATGGAGGAGATCGAGTCTTGTGGGGAAAAGTGCGCAAACCTCTGCAGAGTGTATAAACTAATCATGGTTAGCCGTGTCCCCGGTTATGGACATCTTGAGTATCTAGTACTTGGATTATCATGTGAATCTCATCATGTTACTTTAATTAAATTTGTTGGGTTTAACGATGATGTTTAATTGGGATTGAGAGGATGTCTATCTTCTCAATGTTTAACAACCACCATGATAGTTAAATAAAATTTATTTCTTTGTAGTAGTGAAAAATTGGCTTTTCGCAAAACAGTAACCATAGAGCTTTCCACCAGCCATATATGCATGTAGTATAGCATATATCTGTTCATTATTCTCTATGTGTTACATTGCCAGCATATTCCATGTGCTGACCCGCTTTCGGGCTGCAACGTTCATGTTGCAGACTTTCCAGACAACGAGTAAGGTGCCTTAGGTCGTGGTCTTATACTCAGTGATGCCGTTGGAGTTGATGGACCGACTTATCTTCCAAGCCTTCCGCTGTTATCGTTATTAGATGGCCTTAAGCCATATTTATTATAATAAGTTCTCTTTTGAGACATTCGATGTAATAAGTGTGTGATTGCTACTCTGGTATAAATCCTTCGAGTACTGTGCGTGTCAGCATTACTGATCCAGGGATGACACTGGTGCACAGAGATCAGACTGTTTGAGGTCTGGTCGCTACAAGATGGTATCAGAGCACATGCTGACTGTAGGATACGACCACTAAGCTTAAACCCTAGATCACTACACTCTTCTCATTTCTGACTCCTCATCTTTTCTACTCTTTTAGGATGGTGGATGCAAGGAACAAGTTCATGCAACCAGATGAAGACACACCCTTCAGACGCCACTTGAAGGAAGCCACTAGATACCTGAACATCGGAATACCAAGCTTCACCGGAACCTACAACGCCACACTACCAAAAGAGGAGCGTTGGATGATTCGAGTTCAAGTTCCAGGAAGGACGTTCATGCCCGTCACTGAGCCCATAGAGTTTTCCTTTGATGCACCAACCTGGAGTCTAGGAAAGAGCATGGCAGCCCACATCACCATGGGACGCATTGGAGAAGTTTACCACAAGGAGCTTAAGGATACTATTTACCAGATTTGTGGGCGCCGAGATGAGCAATGGGAGATGATCAGTACCAAGAAGGATAGATCAATTGCAGCTTTCATCCAGGAGTTAAACCAGCACATTCGTCGCCAGGAGAACCAAATGTGCGCAGGCATGATAGATCTGAAGAAGGCATTGACCAAGATCACGGAGCTGGAAGAAGAACTCAAGGCTACACGCGAGGATTATGAGGAGGAAACGCAACATTAGTGGAGAAGAATGACGACCTGGAAAAGAAGATCGGAGTATTCATGGGACACCCAGCACCAGGAGGAGGAGACGATGATTGCACTTGCCCGGATAACTACATCATCAATGACGACACCGACTCGGACCCTAGTGATGATGACTTTGTTGATGAAGCTGGAGCAGATATCATGGAATCTTCGAATGATCAAAATTTCTAGTAGACCACCATAATCAGTAGTAGTATTTCCCCATGTATATAGTATAGTCCGAGCACTTTGTAACGATAGTTAGATCGATTGTATGCCCTTGTTTGATTTGAATGAAGTGATATTGTTTGCTTTTGTCTCATGTGCATATGGGTAGTGTTTTCTCTCTAGACCTCATTCTATTCTAAATTCTCATCTTTTCTAGACCCTCAGATGCCTCCGAGACGTGACAATGGATTTGCTTTCCCACAGGAGCTCACTGAGTTGATCCAGCAGCAGAATGCGTTGATGCAGTTACTACTCCAGAATCAGAATCAGGGGAACAACAACAACAACCCACCACCTCCACCACCTGTTGATCACTTAACCCGTTTCCTTAGACTGAATCCACCGGTGTTCTCCAGTAGCACCAAGCCGGTAGTTGCAGATGATTGGCTCTGCAAGACAGGAAGGGAGTTGACCACTTGAAAGCACAAGTGCTCCCTGGGTGATTTTGGTAATTAATGTCAACATATCTCTTGTTGGACTAACACTTTTACCTAGTATGTTTCAGACAAGTTCAACAATTAAGTGGTATGGACTAAAGGATGTGGAACCCCTTCAAGATGCTAAGGACAAATGATTGGCTCAAGCTCCAAGCACAAGACTCTACATTTTGTATTTTAGTGATCCAAGATCACATTGAGTCTATAAGAAAAGCCAATACTATCAAGGAGGGATGAGGTGTTGCTTAATGGCTTGCTTGCTCAAAGTGCTTAGTGATATGCTCCAAAGCCCTCAACTACTTTCTCACATCCACATATGACCTAAACCAAAAGTCTAACTCGGCCCCATCGATTCTTTATATCCGGCGCCACCGAAGTTCGGATGTCATAGCCACCGCCACAAACCCTAGGCAAATCGGTTTCACCGATAGGGATCTCGGTCTCACCGAGATGGGATTGTAATCTCTCTGTGTATGTCCATTACCAAAATCGGTCTCACCGAGTTTGTGCAATCGGTACTACGAGATTACAATGCAAACTCTCTGGTTAGCTTATTACCAAAATCGGTCCCACCGAGTTTGTGTAATCGGTCTCACCGAGTTTGCCTGACCAACTCTCTGGTTAGCTTATTACCAAAATCGGTCCCACCGAGTTTGTGTAATCGGTCTCACCGAGATTACATTATGCCCTAACCCTAATCATATCGGTCCTACCGAGTTGCATGTCGGTCCCACCAAAAATCCTAACGGTCACTAGATTTGCTGAATCGGTCTGACCAAGTTTATCAATTCGGTCCCATCGAGTTTGGGAAGTTTTGTGTAACTGTTAGATTTTGTGTGGAGGCTATATATACCCCTCCACCCACTCTTCATTCGAAAAGAAAGCAATCAGAACGAACCTACACTTCCAATATCCATTTTCTGAGAGAGAACCACCTACTCATGTGTTGAGGCCAAGATATTCCATTCCTACCATATGAATCTTGATCTCTAGCCTTCCCAAGTTGCTTTCCACTCAAATCTTCTTTCCACCAAATCCAAATCCTGTGAGAGAGAGAGTTGAGTGTTGGGGAGACTATCATTTGAAGCACAAGAGCAAGGAGTTCATCATCAACACACCATTTGTTACTTCTTGGAGAGTGGTGTCTCCTAGATTGGCTAGGTGTCACTTGGGATCCTCCGACAAGATTGTGGAGTTGAACCAAGGAGTTTATAAGGGCAAGGAGATCGCCTACTTCGTGAAGATCTACCGCTAGTGAGGCAAGTCCTTCGTGGGCGATGGACATGGTGGGATAGACAAGGTTGCTTCTTCGTGGACCCCTCGTGGGTGGAGCCCTCCGTGGACTCGCGCAACTGTTACCCTTCGTGGGTTGAAGTCTCCATCAACGTGGATGTACGATAGCACCACCTATCGGAACCATGACAAAAACATCCTTGTCTCCAAATTGCGTTTGAATCCTCCAAACCCTTACCTTTACATACTTGCAAGTTGCATGCTTTACTTTCCGCTGCTCATATAATATTTGCATGCTTGCTTGTTATGTATTTTGAGTGTTAAACTTGTGCCTAAACTCCACTCGAACTTAAAGAAGTTAAAAACTGCAACTTTTGGTACTTAGTGTCTAACCCCCCCTCTAGACACCTCTTCTCGATTGAGGGAGTCCCGGACTAGGGGGTGTCCGGATAGCCTGACTATCGTCACGGCCGGACTATCGTCACTGACGGACTCCAAGACTATGAAGATACAAGATCGAAGACTTCGTCCCATGTCTGGATGGGACTTTCCTTGGCGTGGAAGGCAAGCTTGGCGATACGGATATGTAGATCTCCTACCATTGTAACCGATTCTGTGTAACCCTAGCCTGTCCGGTGTCTATATAAACCGGAGGGTTTTAGTCCGTAGGATGAACAATAATCATACCATAGGCTAGCTTCTAGGGTTTAGCCTCCTTGATCTCGTGGTAGATCTACTCTTGTACTACCCATATCATCAATATTAATCAAGCAGGAGTAGGGTATTTCCTCCATCGAGAGGGCCCGAACACAGGTAAAAACATCATGTCCCTTGTCTCCTGTTACCATCCGCCTAGACGCGCAGTTCGGGACCCCTACCCGAGATCCGCCGATTTTGACACCGACATTGGTGCTTTCATTGAGAGTTCCTCCGTATGCGTCACCGATAGGCCCGATGGCTCCTTCGATCATCAACAACGACGTGGTCCGGGGTGAGACTTTTCTCCGGACAGATCTTCGTGTTGGCGGCTTTACCGCTGCGGGCAATTCGCAGGCCATCCGGAGCGGATCAAAAGCTACGCCTGGCCATCATGTCGATTTGGAAGTTTGAACTATCTGGCCGATATCCGCGGGAGACTTGATCTTCGACGGATTCGAGCCGCAGCCAAGTGTGCCGCCTTGTCTCGATGGGCATGATCTAGCTCTGCGGACGAGCAGTGCCACGGAGGCCGCACCAACATCCGCTCACGAACCTTAATCCGGGCGGATTCCCGATCGAGGACGAGTGGTTGGACACCGCCTCGGGGGCTACAATCTCTACGGCGATTGAGCCGAACTCTATCCCTGTCCTTTGCGAAGACCTTGACTCTAGGGTGCCGGACTCCTCTCCGGAATCCGAACCCTCCGCGCCCCTACCAATCGAACCCGATTGGGCGCCCATTATGGAGTTCACTACCATGGACATCTTTCAGCACTCGCCCTTTGGCAGCATCCTGAATTCACTAAAGTCTCTCTCTTTATCTGGAGAGCCCTGGCCGGACTACGGTCGGGAAGGTTGAGATACTGACTGACGAAGAAATTCAACGCCCACCCACCACCCACTTTCGTAGCCACCGTCCGAAAGCTTACACGACGTGCTCGATTTCGACTCAAGACATCGACGGTATGGACGGCGATGTAGGAGACAACAATGAACCAACACCTATAGGATCTTTGGACAACCACCTCATCTCATGATGTATACATGGTGGACACACCTAAAGGAAATGAAGACGAGGAACAACGGGACGCCACGAAGGATAAATCCCTCGAAAAGCAGTCAAAACGGCAACGTAAGTGCCGAACCAAGTCCCGCCTCAACAGAGACCCAGCCATAGAGCAGGGTGAACCGGTGGACGACGAACATGCTGTCGAGCAATCGTTCGAACAAGACAACTTGGATAAACAATCTGTCCCCGGCGAAGACAAAAGTCCGGACAATCTCACGCCGGACAAACTATTGGAGCAAAATGACCTCCAGAAAAGGCTGCGTCGCCATCGCTGGCGTAGCCTGAAAAAGCGAAGCGGAAGCTCAAAACAGCGGAAGATGCACTCAGGATCGAGATGGAGCAAAGTATTGAGCACCCAGAACAAATCTGGCTGACGATGCCGAACAAATAGCTAACCGAAAAGAAAGCTACTGCCCGAATTCGACGAGGAGGCCTTAGAGCCCCCACAATTAAAAAGTAAGAAGGCCACCCGGTCGGATGGACGACCCCACGGCAAAAAGAGAGCGGCGAATGGCGCCGCACACAAGCCAATATACGATCCGCATAAGGATTCACATCAAAAGGATGGCCCGGTTTGGTCCATCCATGGGCCAAGAAAGAAGGCTCGTCAAAGCAATGCAACACGCCAAAATTCCGAAGATCATGGCACACCCAAATATAGGGGCGCCGCACACCCCCTATGTTTCACCGATGAGGTCTTTGGATCATGAATTTCCAGCAGGATTCAAACCCGTAAACATAGAGGCATACGACGGAACAACAGACCCTGGAGTCTGGATCGAGGATTACATCCTCCACATACACATGGCTAGAGGAGATGATCTCCACACCATAAAATACTTACCCCTTAAACTCAAAGGGCCAGCTCGGCATTGGCTTAAAAGCCTTCCCGAAAATACCATTGGAAGCTGGGAGGAGCTCGAGGATGCGTTTGGGCAAATTTTGAGGGACCTATGTCCGCCCTCAGGATCTGAGCGATCTAAGTCACATAACTCAACAGCCGGAGAGTCAGCCTGAAATTCGGAACAGGTTCCTCACTAAAAAGAACCAAATAGTCGACTGTCCGGACGCCGAAGCCTTAGCAGCTTTCAAACACAACGTCCGAGACGAATGGCTCGCCAGACACCTCGGCCAAGAAAAACTAAGAACAATGGCTGCATTAACAAGCCTCATGACCCGCTTTTGCGTGGGAGAGGACAGCTGGCTAGCAAGATGCGATACCAGCTGACCCAAGTACATCCAAGTCAGGGATGGAAAGCGAAACCACGGCGCAACAAGGACCAACGCCGGATTAAAGGGAACGGTCAAAAGAGCGTGGCGGTCAACGCCGGATTCAAAAGCTCACGGCAGAACAACAAAAAACTGCCCCTTAAGGACAATAGCGATGAGCTATCCAACTTCAACAAAATCTTGGACAAGATATGTCAAATCCACAGTATTCACAGGAGGCACGCTAACCATACCCACAGAAATTGTTGGGTCTTCAAACAGTCCGGCAGACTGAACGCCGAACACAAGGGGCTCGACACACCAAGTGAAGATGACGACGAGCACCACAAGCAGAGCCTCGGAAAACAAAAGAATTTCCCACAAGAGGTTAAAACAGTAGACTCACTTCACGTGATCAAAGGGAAAAACAGAGCGGCGCCCACTAAAAGGCGCGCGCTGCTGGTTGTCAAAACCAATCACCTTCGACCATCGGGACTATTCGAAAATATCCTAACGCAGGATGGACTGCCTTGATATTGGATCCTATAATCGATGGATTCCAATTTACACAAGTCCTCATGGATGGCGGCGATGACATAACCTCGATATATCGAGGACACAATCCGCAGGATGGGGATAAACCCAACCAAAATTCGCCGTAGCGGCACCTCCTTTAAAGGAGTAATGCCAGCCCATATGCCCATTATGCGGGCTCCATCTTGCTAGAAGTTGTGTTCGGTTCATCCGACAACTTCCGTCGCGAAAGGTTAATCTTCCATGTCGCCCCGTTTAAAAGTAGCCATCAAGCACTATTGGGACGCGAAGCTTTCGCCCGCTTTAACGCAGTACCACATTATGCATCTCTAACACTTAAAATGCCCGGTCCACGCGGCATCATCTCATTAAGAGGAAGTATTAAGTGTTACTCTAGCACGGAAGAACGGGAGACTGCCTTGACAGCCCCACACCTATTCGGCTCTGCTAGTCAAAAAACCTGAATTGATCATTCAAACCCCGGACACGGCTAGACGAGTCCGGCGCCTACTAGCGGCATACCCCCATACGAGGGGCTGCATGCATGTATAACAAGAGACAATAAAGCTCAATTTTATTCACTTCTTCGAACCGTACTCTGTTTATTTAATATTAAGTACATCTTTCGCACAATCCTTTTTCTTTTAAACTAAGTTCCTCTCTTTTACAGATGAACAACGTGCTACACCCCTCCAGGATACGGCACAACAGAGACACAGTGCGGGCGTGCGATGGGACCCGTTGCAAGGATTCTTTTGATTAAGACCCTGCGTAAACCTTTTTTACTGTCTCTTGTTGATATACATCCCCCGGTTTCTTACTATAACCGAGGAGGAGGCTGGCGTTTTGGCATTGGCCACACCAGAATTTTTGCACGTACCTGGACACCAGGGGCTTAGGGCATTATTCTGCCCGTTTTTATAAAGACCGAATACCTTAGGGAGTGTTCAAGGCGTCTCGAGTTAGGCCTTATATGCATCAGCTCGAATCATGTCTTTGGTCAAATGTTGGGTTTGCCCGGCTCCTGTGTTTTGCTGCCTTACGTTCCGATTTATCGGCTAACGCTGGCACCAGGAGAACTATCTGCGATCGTGCCCGGTTCGGCCGGGCGAGCACCTCGAGAGAAAGCCAAAAGCTGTTGTCATGATATAGCGAGAGATCGGTCAACCACTCGATGACTCAACTGGAATGTTTAGTATTCCTCCGCATTAATGAAGGACCGGTTTCGGTCAGCACACGCACCGAATTCGGGAGAGTGCGGTGCCCTGTGGGCTATATAGTAGCCCCACCCTCGAACTCCTATGGCTAAGTGAAAGTGATAAAGCATTATAGTTCGGTTGCCTGGTTTGCTACGCTATCACCTCCTTAACAGGACCAACGTTGGATTAAGTGTGAAAAAGCGCTTTCTTTGCAAACGCCCCCGCACTACGTGCGTGGGGGCTGAAGCCAAGGACTGCCATCTTTCAGGTTATATATACATATACATAAACGGCCGCACAGGGAGTAGTTTACTACTTGAACGCACAAGTATAAAAAGCTCTTATATTATTGAAACATTTTTTTCACAAATCATACATGTCATTTAAACATAATATCCTTCGAGCACTACGTCTCTATTAAACGAGCGCCCGACAGGACTTCTTCAAAGTAGTGCTCGGTAGGTACTCGGCTTCTGTCCGAATCTTGGGATGCAACGTCGGTGGCCTTCATCTCTGCCCAGTATGTCTTGACACGGGCCAGAGCCATCCGCGCTCCCTCAATAAACGCCGATCGCTTCATTGCGTCGATACGCGGTACCGCACCAAGGAACTGCTGCACTAAGCCAAAATAGCTCTTCGGCGGGGGTCCGCCCGGCCACAAGTGAGTCAAGACATGCTTCATGGCAAATCCGGACAATCGATTCAGCTCAGCCCATTCGGCCAACCGATCGGTCAGCGGCAGGACGCCCGGACTATGGAATTGCGACCAATATAGCTCTTCCCTTCATGCCCCTTCCGGCCCCGGAAGTGCTCGATCGCGTCCATGGCGCTTCGCCGCCAAGTCCAGATAAGCATCCTCCTAACTCCACAACTTATCCAAGCGAGCATACTTTGGATCCGTATATTTCCTCCGCAATGTAAACAGCTTTCCAGCCGCAATTGCCTGGCCTCGACTCAACTCCTCCTTGGCAGCTCTCAAAGCCGACTGGGCATTCTTGGATTCGGGCGGCGCCTTTTCAAGCCCTCTTGTTCCGCTTTGACGTTCTTTTCAAGAACCTCGCAGCGATCGGTAGTATTCCTCAACTTTTGGCCATATCGGCCATTTCCTCTTCTTCGGCAAAGGAGCAGCCTGCTCGCTTCTAGCTCTTCGCCGCTTTTAAAGCGGCCGACATTACTATTTCGCTTGCTCTTTCGCCGGGCGAAGCTCCGCCCACAGCTCCTCCACGTTAGCGGCACCATCTGCATTAAGCATACAAATAGTGAGACATGGGCGCCAGGCTCCCTTACCAGTGTCCGTGTAGAAGTCGCATACCTTGTGACTCGTCAAACCGTTTATTGACCAGCGCGATGTCCGCATCCGCCTCGTCAAGTTGCCGCTTTAGTTCGGCATATTCATCAGTCCGGCTGGCCACCGGACGCCCCACCACCTGTTTAGGAGCGGCGATATGTTATAATCGAGATTTGATCTCAAGACGTTGTCAATTTTGACAACATACCGAGTCTCAAGGGCTACTATCTATCTGAGCGCATTTTATATGCATAAGCGCCGGAAGAAGGTACATCATTTTATGCACCTCAAACCCGTTAATAAGCTTCGACGGCTTCATGCAATCCGCTCTCGCGGATGCAATTCTTTCAATCACCGTACCCATTAGAGCACGGTGATCTTCCGAGATAGCCGCCGCCCGAAAGCAGATCCTTCAGCCTCCGACCCGCACACCACTTGGCGCCGGACCTTCCGCCCGCCGGACTTGGGGAACCCTCATGACGACACCTCCGGGTCGTCCGCTTCACATAAGGGTGCGACAGTGGAGGCGTTGCTCTCCATCATCTACGGAAGAAGATCCCCAAAGACGAGCTCACGAGAAGGGCTGAGGTCCGAACGACCAGGTACAATGTCGGTTATCTTCATAAATTACAGGATGTTCCTTATTCACAAGACCCCTACTTTTTACTTACGGCTCGCTGGAGGGCTGATCCCCTTGGGGAAATAGTGTGGCTGGGTTACTTCCCAGCGCCGGACTCTCCGAAGAAGATTCCCTTCCCCTCTTTGAGGCCTTAACCTCCGGATCTTCCGAAGCAGTCCTCTTCTCTCCTCGAAAGACGGGACTTTTAATCCCTCCTTCCTTGATAGCCTCCTTCGTAGAGGCAATTGCTTCCCGCTCCCCCTTCGCCTTCTTCAAAAGGCGCGACCTTCAACATCTTGGTCAAGATGGGATCCGGCGTGGTCTCCGGGAGGGAGCCGAGACCTTATTAACTTTTCCTTGGCTATCCACTCCTGTTCAAGAAACGGCTCCTTTAAAGGGCATATATATATGAATGAATGAACAGCTTGTCCGTTCTGTGACTACTTACTTGAGTATCCGGGCGATTGCAGCTTAGTCCTGCATCCTCGGTCAGTCCAGGACACTTCTCTTGTGATCCGAAGAACAGTTTATACATCTCCACAGGCGCCGTGCCCATAAAATTTTGGAGAGCTCGTGGTCCCTCCGGATTAAATTCCCACAAAGTGAGGGGGCGACGCCAGCAGGCGTAAGACGCCGCATCACCATAACCTGCGCCCATCGCAACCAGATTGATCTCTCTTTCTGGAGGTCTCAACACGGCCCCGCAGCAAGGGAACGCCCTGACGGCCCCCCCGAGCCCCTTGTTGACCCATGACGCCACCAGCTGTGGTGGACCTGAGCGAAGGCGTGGAGCGCCACCCATTTGGTGCCCCTGGGAGCGGTGATATAAAACCACTCACGTTGCCACAAACCAAGCTCCTCTTGAAAAGAGCCCTCGGGCCACGGAGCATCAACACATCTGCTTATGACCGCCTCAAGACTCGCTTGTTGCCCTCGATCATCTTTGGCTCCACCTTGAAGGTCTTGAGCCACAATCCAAAGTGGGGGTAATATGGAGGAAGGCCTCACATACGACAATGAATGATGAGATATGGAGGATGGACTCGGATTCAAGTCATGGAAATCAAGCCCATAATAAAACATGAGCCCTCGCACAAAGGGATCCGTCGGGAAGCCTAAACCCGAAGGAAGTGAGACACGAACACCACGTTCTCGCCCGGGCTCGGGAGTGGGAATGACCTGCCTCGAGCGGGCAGCCTATGCGAGATCTCGCCGGTTAGATACTGGCGCCTCGCAGCTTTAGCACATCTTCTTCGTGGACGGAGGAAGACATCCATCGGCCCGTCTGGTCGGAGCCGGACATCGCCGAAAGTCCGAAGCGCTGAATCAAGCTTTGGGTGTTGGAACTTCGGCGAGGCGAACTCGATGGAGGGTGTAAAAAAGAAGAGGGCCTTGGTCTCATTATAAAGAGGTTGAATACCAAGAGCCCTCCCCGTGGTCGATTAGGACTCGCCTTCGATAGAGGAGGCATGCCAACGGGCACAGTTGGGTTACCCACGTCCATATTGATGAGAATCCCTGAATAAGGGGGCACGATCTATGCTTTGATAAGACGTGCCAAGTTAACCGCCTCGCTAAACGCGCTAAGGTGAAACGGTAAAAAACGATTCATATAAAGGCCTAGCCGTGGTGTGATGTCACGCCGCGGAATACGTCAGCAGATCTGTGCAAAAGTTATTCTCTCTACGGTAGAATGTGGAACTTGTTTTGCAGAGCCGGACACTATCCTTGTGTTCAAAATCTTCTATGAAGTATTCGTGGAGGAACCCGCCTTGCAATGCCGAAGACAATATGCGCCACCGGACTCGTCGCCGCCATTGAAGCCCGGTTCAGGGCTCTTGAGGGAGTCCCGGACTTAGGGGTGTCCGGATAGCTGGACTATCATCACGGCCGGACTCCAAGACTATGAAGATACAAGATCGAAGACTTCGTCCCGTGTCCGAATGGGACTTTCTTGGCGTGGAAGGCAAGCTTGGCGATACGGATATGTAGATCTCCTACCATTGTAACCGACTCTGTGTAACCCTAGCCTGTCCGGTGTCTATATAAACCGGAGGGTTTTAGTCCGTAGGACGAACAACAATCATACCATAGGCTAGCTTCTAGGGTTTAGCCTCCTTTATCTCGTGGTAGATCTACTCTTGTACTACCCATATCATCAATCTTAATCAAGTGAGTAGGGTATTACCTCCATCGAGAGGGCCCGAACCTGGGTAAAAACATCGTGTCCCTTGTCTCCTGTTACCATCCGCCTAGACGCACAGTTCGGGACCCCCTACCCGAGATCCGCCGGTTTTGACACCGACATCGATCTTTTCAATTGGTATCAGAGCTTTGGTCTCCATTGCTTTGGTTTAAATACCATTGGAGGAAGATGGACGAGTCTACAATTGGGAGTCTTAGACATAGAGTGCCTATACTTGATGGAGAGTATTTTCGTGAGTGGAAAAATGAGATGCTTGTGATTTTCAGTCAATATCATTTGAAC
This sequence comes from Aegilops bicornis, assembly GCA_021605145.1. Lineage (NCBI taxonomy): Eukaryota > Viridiplantae > Streptophyta > Magnoliopsida > Poales > Poaceae > Aegilops > Aegilops bicornis. Next base: position 80,646,917 of record CM038674.1, on the reverse strand, counting down.
AAGTACATTGCTAGCCCTTGTGCACCTCATGTTGATCCTATGCATCCTACCCTTGATGAGTCAATTGACATGATTCGCAATCTTAGAACTGTTGAACTTATCACTAGAGGCTTGCCTAGAAACTTGATTGGATGTTTGCCTACTCTTAAGTGTGCCTATACTATATGGAAATTTCTTGAGGAACGTTTTCCAAATTATTCCTTGAAAAATCTAGATCAAATTATCCATAAGTCTATTGTCTTGAGTAAGATGAATTCCAATGATCCTATGTTTGGTGATTGTCCATTTGAGCTTACAAACCTTATGCATGCCAAAGGAGATGTTGGAATTATTAGTGATATTATTTCCGAAGCTATTAAAATTCATAAAGAAGATCATTGTCAAACTCACTCTAATGAATTACCCTCTCTAGGAATTGATCAATCACAATATGATGTTGAACATGGATACTATGATGAGGATGATGATAGTGAATATGATCTTGATGATGCAATGAGACACTTTGGTCTTATGGCTAATCTTTGGGGATGTATGGCAGGAGAAAAGGAATGGGTTCTTGATAGTGGATGTACCGATCACATGACCGGAGATAAAGACATGTTTCGTGAGCTTGCTGAAAATGATGGTCCTCGAAAGTATGTGACTTTCGGTGACAACTCAAAGGGTAAGGTGGTTGGCCTCGGTAAGATGGCCATATCACATGACTGCTCCATGCAAAATGTCATGCTCGTTGAATCTCTTGGCTACAACTTACTTTCAGTATCTAGACTTGCTGATTTCGGTTTCAATGTCCTATTTATCAAGTAGATTGTCAAGTGTTTCAGAGAGATAATCATAAAATGGTCTTTACCGTGTAATGAGAGGTGATCTATACATTGTTTATTTCACTAAAAAGGCTCAACCTAGAACTTTATTTATTGCTAAATATTCTAAAGGTTGGTTATGGCATAGACGATTAGGTCATGTTGGTATGCTAAACCTTGACAAGCTTATTAAAGGAAATCATATCCTTGGCGTTAACGATGTCATATTTGATAAGGATAGACTTTGCAGCACTTGTCAGACAGGTAAACAGGTTGGAGGGACGCATCCCGTGAAGAACATCATGACCACAAGGAGGCCACTCGAGCTACTTCACATGGATCTTTTTGGTCCCAACGCTTACAAAAGTCTCGGTGGCAATTCTTTTGGTCTAGTTATAGTTGATGATTTTTCAAGATTTACGTGGGTGTTCTTTCTCGATGATAAATCACAGGTTCAAAAGATCTTCAAAAACTTCGCTAGGAAGGCCCAAAATCAATTTGAAGTGAAGATCAAGAAGGTTAGCGATAACGGAACGGAGTTCAAGAACGCAAATGTGGATACCTTTCTTGACGAAGAAGGTATTTCACACGAGTTCTTGGCTACGTACACACCTCAACAAAATGGAGTTGTTGAGAGAAAGAACCGGACGCTCATCGAAATGGCGAGAACGATGCTTGACGAGCACAAGACGCCGAAGCACTTTTGGGCGGAAGTGGTTGAGGCAGCTTGTCACGCAACAAATCGCTTGTATCTTCACAAGCTACTCGGCAAGATAGCATACGAGCTCCTCACCGGTAACAAACCCCAAGTTGGATACTTTCGAGTATTCGGCTCAAAGTTCTACATTCTTGATAAGCATCGTCGTTCTAAATTTTCTCCTAAGTCTCATGAAGGTTTCCTACTTGGTTATGGCTCAAACTCTCACATACCGTGTCTACAACAATTTCACCCGAAAGGTTGAAGAAACGGTAGATGTGAAGTTTGATAAATCTAACGGCTCGCAAGTAGAGCAATTTCCAATTGATGTAGGAGATAAAGACCCCTCGGAAGCAATCCAAGACTTGTCTATTGGCAATATTCGTCCAACGGAGGTGAATGAGAGTACCTCATCCGTCCAAGTGGAAGCTTCTACCTCACGACAAGGTGAACCAAGAGTTGATACGGAAGCATCCACAAGTGGGACACACCAAGATGAAGAAAACGAGGAAGTGCACCAAGACGAACGTCAACAACCTCCTTCCCCACCACGACAAGAGAACGACAATGTCAACAATGAAGAAGGCCAAGAAGAAGAACAAGATGAAGAAGATGTTCAACCAATACCCAAGCAAAAGCTTTCACGAGTTCGAGCAAGAATTCCTAAAGACCATCCCGTCGAGAAAATCTACAATGATATCCAAACCGGGAGAATCACTCGATCTAAAACTCGTTTAGCTAACATTTCTAAACACCATTCATTCATCTCTAGCATTGAACCTATGAAGCTTGAAGAAGCATTGGAAGATCCGGATTGGATAAACGCTATGCATGAAGAGCTACACAACTTTGAGAGAAATCAAGTTTGGACATAGGTTGATAAGCACGACAACAACCACAACAAAAAAGCTACCAAATGTGAGTTACAAAACAAGCAAGATGAAGATGGACAAGTAGTTCGCAACAAAGCACGTCTCGTCCCCCAAGGCTACACACAAGTCGAAGGTATGGACTATGGTGAGACTTATGCTCCCGTTGCTAGACTTGAGTCCATTCGCATCTTACTTGCCTATGCTAATCACCATGATATCACCTTGTACCAAATGGACATTAAAAGTGCTTTTCTAAATGGTGAAATAGAGGAGGAAGTTTATGTTAAGCAACCTCCCGGCTTTGTTAATCCTAAGAAACCTGATCATGTTTACAAACTTCACAAAGCCCTTTATGGTCTTAAACAAGCTCCTAGAGCATGGTATAAATGCTTGACAAAATTCCTTATTGAAAAAGGCTTTGAAATTGGTAAAATTGATTCTACTCTTTTACAAAAGGGTTAATGGAGAACTATTTGTGTGCCAAATTTATGTCGATGATATTATATTTGGTTCTACTAACCCTCATTTTAGTGAAAAGTTTGGGAAGCTAATGTCGGAGAAGTTTGAGATGTCTATGATGAGTGAACTCATATTCTTTCTTGGTTTGCAAATCAAGCAAACTAAGGAAGGTACCTTTGTCTCTCAAGCGAAGTACACCAAGGACTTATTCAAGAAGTTCAATATGCAAGAATGCAAAGGTATGACTACACCCATGCCTACTAGTGGACATCTTGATTTGACCAAAGATGGTGAACCGGTTGATCAAAAGGTTTATCGCTCTATGATTGGTTCATTATTATATCTATGTGCTTCACGTCCCGATATCATGCTAAGTGTGTGCATGTGTGCACGATATCAAGCTGCTCCTAAAGAATGTCATCTTAAGGCCGTGAAAAGGATAGTGAGATACTTAATCCATACACCAAATTTTGGCATTTGGTATCCAAAGAGGGCCTCTTTTGATCTTTTTGGGTACTCCGACTCGGATTATGCCGGTGAAAAGGTTGATAGAAAGTCCACTTCAGGTACTTGTCAATTTCTTGGTAGATCTCTTGTCTCTTGGTCTTCCAAGAAACAAAACTCGGTATCCTTATCCACCGCCGAAGCGGAATACATTGCCGCTGGTTCATGTTGTGCTCAATTACTTTGGATGACCCAAACTCTTAAATATTATGGGATTGTTGGGGAATGTTGCAGAAAATAAAAAATTTCTACGGTTTCACCAAGATCTATCTATGAGTTCATCTAGCAACGAGAGAGAGGAGTGCATCTACATACCCTTGTAGATCGCGAGCGGAAGCGTTCAAGAGAACGGGGTTGAGGGAGTCATACTCGTCGTGATCCAAATCACCGGAGATCCTAGCGTAAGCGGACAAAGACACCTCCGCGTTCAACACACGACGGTCAGGGGGAGGCGTCTCCTCCTTCTTGATCCAGCAAGGGAAAGGAGAGGTTGATGAAGATCCAAAGAAGACAACAGCGTGGTGGTGGATGCACGAGGATCGGCGGGCTTCGCCAAGCGTCTGCAGGAGAGAGAGGTGTAGCAAGGGGAACTGAGGCGCCAAGTGCAGGGTGCGGCTGCCTCCTCCCCCTCTATATATAGGGTCCCCAGGCGTCGGCCCTAGAAGATGGGATCTCCTAGGGGCGGGCGGCCAAGGGGTGCCTTGCCCCCAAGGCAAGTGGGCGCCCCCTAGGGTTCCCAACCCTAGGCACTGGGGGGCAAGGGGGCGCACCAGCCCACCAGGCTGGTTCCTCCCACTTCAGCCCACGGGCCCTCCGGATAGGTGGCCCCACCGGTGGACCTCGGGACCCTTCCGGTGGTCGGTACAATACGTGACCCCGAAACTTTCCCGATGGGTCAAACTTCGACTTCCCATATATAATTCTTTACCTCCAGACCATACCGGAACTCCTCGTGACGTCCGGATCTCATCCGGACTCAACAACTTTCGGATTCTTGCATACTCATATCTCTACAACCCTAGCGTCACCTAAACTTAAGTGTGTAGACCCTCACGGGTTCGGAGACATCTTGAGACATGACCGAGACGCCTCTCCGGTCAATAACCAACAGCGGATCTGCATACCCATGTTGGCTCCCACATGCTCCTCGATGATCTCATCGGATGAACCACGATGTCGAGGATTCAAGCAACCCGTATACAATTCCCTTTGTCAATCGATGCGTTACTTGCCCGAGACTTGATCGCTTGGTATCCCAATACCTCGCTTAATCTCCGTTACCGGCAAGTCACTTTACTCATACCGTAATGCATGATCCCGTGACCAGACACTTGGTCACATTGAGCTCATTATGATGATGCATTATCGAGTGGGCCCAGAGATACCTCTCCGTCATACGGAGTGACAAATCCCAGTCTCGATTCGTGCCAATCCAACAGACACTTTCGGAGATACCCGTAGTGTACCTTTATAGTCACCCAGTTACGTTGTGACGTTTGGCACACCCAAAGCACTCCTACGGTATCCGGGAGTTGCACAATCTCATGGTCTAAGGAAATGATACTTGACACTTGCAAAAGCTCTAGCTAAACAAACTACACGATCTTTGAGCTATGCTTAGGATTTGGGTCTTGTCCATCACATCATTCTCCTAATGATGTGATCCCGTTATCAATGACATCCAATGTCCATAGTCGTGAAAACCATGGCTATCTGTTGATCAACGAGCTAGTCAACTAGAGGCTTACTAGGGACATGTTGTGGTGTATGTATTCACGCGTGTATTACGATTTCCGGATAACACAGTTATAGCATGAATAACAGACTATTATCATGAAAAAGAAATATAATAATAACCATTTTATTATTGCCTCTAGGGCATATTTCCAACAGTCTCCCACTTGCACTAGAGTCAATATTCTAGTTACATTGTGATGAATCGAACACCCATAGCGTTGTGGTGTTGATCATGTTTTGATCTAGGGAGAGGTTTAGTCAATGGATCTGCTACATTCAGATCCGTATGTACTTGACAAATATCTATGTCTCCATCTTGAACATTTTCACGTATGGAGTTGAAGCGACGCTTGATGTGCCTGGTCTTCTTGTGAAACACAGGCTCCTTGGCAAGTGCAATAGCTCGGTGTTGTCACAGAAGAGTGCGATCGGCCCCGACGCATTGGGTATGACTCCTAGGTCGGTGATGAACTCCTTCACCCATATTGCTTCATGCGCTGCCTCCGAGGCTGCCATGTACTCTGCTTCACATGTAGATCCCGCCACGACGCTTTGCTTGCAACTGCACCAGCTTACTGCCCCACCATTCAAAATATACACGTATCCGGTCTGTGACTTAGAGTCATCCAGATCTGTGTCGAAGCTAGCATCGACGTAACCCTTTACGACGAGCTCTTCGTCACCTCCATAAACGAGAAACATATCCTTAGTCCTTTTCAGGTACTTTAGGATGTTCTTGACCGCTGTCCAGTGTTCCTTGCCGGGATTACTTTGGTACCTTCCTACCAAACTTACGGCAAGGTTTACATCAGGTGCAGTACACAGCATGGCATACATAATAGACCCTATGGCTGAGACATAGGGGATGACACTCATCTCTTCTTTATCTTCGCCGTGGTGGGGCATTGAGCCGAGCTCAATCCCACACCTTGCAATCTGAGCAAGAACCCTTTCTTGGACTGGTCCATATTGAACTTCTTCAATATCTTATCAAGGTATGTGCTTTGTGAAAGACCTATGAGGCGTCTCGATCTATCCCTATAGATCTTGATGCCTAATATGTAAGCAGCTTCTCCAAGGTCCTTCATTGAAAAACAATTATTCAAGTAGGCCTTAATGCTGTCCAAAAGTTCTATATCATTTCCCATCAAAAGTATGTCATCTACATATAATATGAGAAATGCTACAAAGCTCCCACTCACTTTCTTGTAAATGCAGGCTTCTCCATAAGTCTGCATAAACCCAAACACTTTGATCATCTCATCAAAGCGAATGTTCCAACTCCGAGATGCTTGCACCAGCCCATAAATGGATCGCTGGAGCTTGCATACCTTGTTAGCATTCTTAGGGTCGACAAAACCTTCGGCTGCATCATATACGCTTCTTCTTTAAGATGGCCATTAAGGAATGCCGTTTTGACGTCCATTTGCCATATCTCATAATCATAGTATGCGGCAATTGCTAACATGATTCGGACGGACTTCAGCTTTCGCCACGGGAGAGAAAGTCTCATCGTAGTCAATCCCTTGAACTTGTCGATAACCCTTAGCGACAAGTCGAGCTTTATATATGGTAACATTACCATCCACGTCCGTCTTCTTCTTAAAAGTCCATTTGTTTTCTATTGCTCGCCGATCATCGGGCAAGTCTGTTAAAGTCCATACTTTGTTTTCATACATGGATCCTATCTAGGATTGCATGGCTTCAAGCCATTTGTTGGAATCTGGGCCCGCCATCGCTTCTTCATAGTTCGAAGGTTCACCATTGTCTAACAACAGGATTTCCAAGATAGGGTTGCCGTACCACTGCAGTGCGGAACGTGTCCTTGTGGACCTTGAAGTTTAGTAGGAGCTTGATCCAAGTATCTTGATCATCATCATTAACCTCCTCTCTTGTCGGTGCGGGCACCACGGGAACATCTTCCCGAAAGGCGCTTACTTACCGCTTTCAAGAGGTAATACTTCATCAAGCTCTACTTTCCTCCCACTTAATTCTTTCGAGAGAAACTCTTTCTCCAGAAAGGACCCGTTCTTGGCAACAAAGATCTTGCCTTCGGATCTTAAGTAGAAGGTATACCCAATGGTTTCCTTAGGGTATCCTATGAAGACGCATTTTTCAAACTTGGGTTCGAGCTTTTCAGGTTGAAGTTTCTTGACATAACCATCGCATCCCCAAACTTTTAGAAGCAATGACTTAGGTTTCTTGCCAAACCATAATTCATACGGTGTCATCTCAACGGATTTAGACGATGCCCTATTTAAAGTGAATGTAGCTGTCTCTAGAGCGTATCCCCAAAATGATAGCGGTAAATCGGTAAGAGACATCATAGATCGCACCATATCCAATAAAGTGCGATTACGACGTTCGGACACACTGTTACGCTGAGGTGTTCCAGCGGCGTGAGTTGTGAAACGATTCCACATTTCCTTAAGTCGCGTACCAAATTCATGACTTAGATATTCTCCCCCACGATCTGATTGTAAGAACTTTATCTTTCGGTCACGTTGATTCTCTACCTCATTCTGAAATTCCTTGAACTTTTCAAAGGTCTCAGACTTGTGTTTCATCAAGTAGACATACCCATATCTACTCAAGTCGTCAGTGAGAGTGAGAACATAACGATATCCTCCATGAGCCTCAACGCTCATTGGACCGCACACATCGGTATGTATGATTTCCAATAAGTTGGTTGCTTTCGCTCCATTGTTCCGGAGAACGGAGTCTTGGTCATTTTTCCCATGAGGCATGGTTCGCATGTGTCAAATGATTCATAATCGAGAGACTCTAAAGTCCATCGACATGGAGCTTCTTCATGCGCTTGACACCAATGTGACCAAAGGCGGCAAGTACCACAAGTATGTGGGACTATCGTTATCAACTTTACATCTTTTGGTATTCACACTATGAATATGTGTAACATCACGTTTGAGATTCATTAAGAATAAACCATTGACCATCGGGCATGACCATAAAACATATCTCTCATATAAATAGAACAACCATTATTCTCGGATTTAAATGAGTAGCCATCTCGTATTAAACGAGATCCGGATACAATGTTCATGCTCAAAGCTGGTACAAAATAACAATTATTGAGGTTTAAAACTAATCCCGTAGGGTAAATGTAGAGGTAGTGTGCCGACGGGCGATCACATCGACCTTGGAACCATTCCCGACGCGCATCGTCACCTCGCCCTTCGCCGCCTCCGCTTATTCCGCAGCTCCCGCTTTGAGTTACAAATATGAGCAACCGCACCGTATCAAATACCTGTGAGCTACTACGAGCACTGTAAGGTACACATCAATTACATGTATATCAAATATACCTTTGGTTTTGCGGCCTTCTTGTCCGCTAAGTACTTGGGGCAGTTCCGCTTCCATGACCACTTCCCTTGCAATAAAAGCACTCAGTCTCGGGCTTGGGTCCATTGTTTGACTTCTTCCCGTAACCGGCTTGCGGGCGGCAACTCCTTGCCGTCCTTCTTGAAGTTCTTCTTACCCTTGCCTTTCTTGAACTTAGTGGTTTTATTCATCATCAACACTTGATGTTCCTTTTTGATCTCTACCTCCGCTGATTTCAGCATTGAATATACCTCAGGAATGGTCTTTTCCATCCCCTGCATATTGAAGTTCATCACAAAGCTCTTGTAGCTCGGTGGAAGCGATCAAGGATTCTATCAATGACGCGTCATCCGGAGATTAACTCCCAATTTGAGTCAAGCGGTTGTGCAACCCAGACATCTTGAGTATGTGCTCACTGACAGAACTATTTTCCTCCATCTTACAGCTGAAGAACTTGTCGGAGACTTCATATCTCTCGACCCGGGCATGAGCTTGGAAAACCATTTTCAGCTCTTCAAACATCTCAGGTGCTCCGTGTTGCTCAAAATGCTTTTGGAGCCCCGGTTCTAAGCTGTAAAGAATGCCGCACCGAACGAGGGAGTAATCATCAGCACGAGACTGCCAAGCGTTCATAACGTCTTGGTTCTCTGGGATTGGTGCTTCACCTAGCGGTGCTTCTAGGACATAATCTTTCTTGGCGGCTATGAGGATGATCCTCGTGTTACGGACCCAGTCCGTATAGTTGCTGCCATCATCTTTCAGCTTGGTTTTCTCTAGAAAGCGCGTTGAAGTTGAGGGTAACGTGGGCCATTTGATCTACAAGACATATTGTAAAGATTTTAGACTAAGTTCATGATAATTAAGTTCATCTAATCAAATTATTTAATGAACTCCCACTCAGATTAGACATCCCTCTAGTCATCTAAGTGAAACATGATCCGAGTCAACTAGGCCGTGTCCGATCATCACGTGAGACGGACTAGTCGACTTCGGTGAACATCTCCATGTTGATCGTATCTACTATACGACTCATGCTCGACCTTTCGGTCTTCCGTGTTCCGAGGCCATGTCTGTACATGCTAGGCTCGTCAAGTCAACCTAAGTGTATTGCGTGTGTAAATCTGGCTTACACCCGTTGTATTTGAACGTTAGGATCTATCACACCCGATCATCATGTGGTGCTTCGAAACAACGAACCTTCGCAACGTGCACAGTTAGGGGGAACACTTTCTTGAAATTATTGTGAGGGATCATCTTATTTACTACCGTCGTTCTAAGTAAACAAGACGCAAAAACATGATAAACATCACATGCAATCAAATAGTAGTGACATGATATGGCCAATATCATATAGCTCCTTTGATCTCCATCTTCGGGGCTCCATGATCATCTTTGTCACCGGCATGACACTATGATCTCCATCATCATGATCTCCATCATCGTGTCTCCATGAAGTTGCTCGCCAACTATTACTTCTACTACTATAGCTAACGGTTTAGCAATAAAGTAAAGTAATTACATGGCGTTGAATCAATGACACGCAGGTCATACAATAATTAAGACAACTCATATGGCTCCTGACGGTTGTCATACTCATCGACATGCAAGTCGTGATTCCTATTACAAGAACATGATCTCATACATCACATATATCATTCATCTTTCATCACAACTTTTGGCCATATCACATCACAATCACATGCTGCATAAACAAGTTAGGCGTCCTCTAATTGTTGTTGCATGTTTTACGTGGCTGCAATAGGGTTCTAGCAAGAACGTTTTCTTACCTACATAAAAGCCACAACGTGATTTTTCAACTTCTATTTACCCTTCATAAGGACCCTTTTCATCGAATCCGCTCCAACTAAAGTGGGAGAGACAGACACCCGCTAGCCACCTTATGCAACTAGTGCATGTCAGTCGGTGGAACCTGCCTCACGTAAGCGTACGTGTAAGGTCAGTCCGGGCCGCTTAATCTCACAATACCGCTAAAGCAAAAAAAGAATAGTAGTGGCAAGAAAGTTTACAACATCTACGCCCACAACAAATTGTGTTCTACTCATGCAAAGAGAACTACGCATAGACCTAGCTCATGATGCCACTGTTGGGGAACGTTGCAGAAAATAAAAAATTTCTACGTTTTCACCAAGATCTATCTATGAGTTCATCTAGCAACGAGAGAGGAGTGCATCTACATACCCTTGTAGATCATGGCGAGCGTTCAAGAGAACGGGGTTGAGGGAGTCGTGCTCACGTGATCCAAATCACCGGAGATCCTAGCGTCGAACGGACGGCACCTCCGCGTTCAACACACGACGGTCAGGGGAGACGTCTCCTCCTTCTTGATCCAGCAAGGGGAAGGAGAGGTTGATGAAGATCCAAAGAAGACGACAAAGATGGTGGTGGATGCAGCAGGATCCGGCAGGCTTCGCCAAGCGCCCGGGAGAGAGAGGTGTAGCAAGGGGGAAGGGAGGCGCCAAGTGCAAGGTGCGGCTGCCTCCCTCCCCCTCTATATAGGGGTCCCCATGGGGCGCTGCCCTAGGAGATGGGATCTCCTAGGGGCGGCGGCCAAGGGGGTGCCTTGCTCCCAAGGCAAGTGGGCGCCTCCCTAGGGTTCCCAACCCTAGGCGCAGGGGGCCTGGGGGGGCGCACCAGCCCACCAGGCTGGTTCCTCCCACTTCAGCCCACGGGCCCTCCGGGATAGGTGGCCCCACCGGTGAACCTCGGGACCCTTAGGTGGTCCCAGACAATACCGGTGACCCCGAAACTTTCCCGATGGCAGAAACTCGACTTCCCATATATAATTCTTTACCTCCAGGCCATTCCGGAACTCCTCGTGACGTCCGGGATCTCATCCGTGACTCCGAACAACTTTCGGGTTACTGCATACTCATATCTCTACAACCCTAGCGTCACCTAACCTTAAGTGTGTAGACCCTACGGGTTCGGGAGACATCACGACATGACGGAGACGCCTCTCCAATAATAACCAACAGTGGGATCTGGATACCCATGTTGGCTCCCACATGCTCCTCGATGATCTCATCGGATGAACCACGATGTCAAGGATTCAAGCAACCCCGTATACAATTCCCTTTGTCAATCGTTACGTTACTTGCCCGAGATTCGATCGTCGGTATCCCAATACCTCGTTTAATCTCGTTACCGGCAAGTCACTTTACTCGTACCGTAATGCATGATCCCGTGACCAGAAACTTGGTCACATTGAGCTCATTATGATGATGCATTACCGAGTGGGCCCAGAGATACCTCTCCGTCATACGGAGTGACAAATCCCAGTGTCAATTCGTGCCAACCCAATAGACACTTTCGGAGATACCCGTAGTGTACCTTTATAGTCACCCAGTTACGTTGTGACGTTTGGCAAACCCAAAGCACTCCTACGGTATCCGGGAGTTGCACAATCTCATGGTCTAAGGAAATAATACTTGACACTTGGAAAAGCTCTAGCTAAACGAACTACACGATCTTTGAGCTATGCTTAGGATTTGGGTCTTGTCCATCACATCATTCTCCTAATGATGTGATCCCGTTATTAATGACATCCAATGTCCATAGTCAGGAAACCATGACTATCTGTTGATCAACGAGCTAGTCAACTAGAGGCTTACTAGGGACATGTTGTGGTCTATGTATTCACACGTGTATTACAATTTCCGGATAACACAGTTATAGCATGAATAACAAACTATTATCATGAACAAGGAAATATAATAATAACCATTTTATTATTGCCTCTAGGGCATATTTCCAACAGGGATTTATGTGAAACAATTTCCATTACTTTGTGACAATGAGAGCGCTATCAAGATTGCTCATAATCCCGTGCAACACTCTCGAACTAAGCATATTGAAGTTCGTCATCATTTCATTCGAGATCATGTTGCTAAGGGTGACATTAATCTTAAGCATGTTCGCACTTTTGAAAAGCAATTAGCGGATATATTCACTAAACCACTTGATGAGAAAGTGTTTTGCAGGTTAAGAGGTGAATTGAACATCATTGATGCTTCAAATTTGGAGTAGGAACTCCATTGGATACATGCAAGACATGAGCTTATGACTAATCCTTGATATTTCTCTTATGATGTTAATCTTATGTATTGGATATATTTGCACCTTGCATGTTATCTAACCCATGTAGGTACTTGGATGAATCTAAATCCATGAGATTGTAACCTACTCACATCTTGAGCAATCTCTACATCACCAAGTCTCTACACAATGGTGGTTGAAGAAAAGGAAGCACGGAACCATTCAACTATATCCTTTGACAAATTCTATGTTAAGCTTCATGATTGTCATTTTGGATATACAAGTGCTCTTCCTTGCAAAAACTAGCCCATGTAGGTAGATGAACTCAATTCCAAGTGGTGCTCCCTACTCTTGATGAGCTACATCAACTTTGAGCAACCCACATAAGTTCAACTACATGATCACGATCAACCCCACCACCCAAGGTATGCTATTCCATCTTAGAGAAGCTTTACTCCAAGTCATGAGTCAAAGCAACTCGACAAGATATGAATACATCAAGATGCTTAAACGAAAAATGGTAACCCCATTTTGAGCTTAAACGATGAGTATGACCTATGATCAAGTGATCTCACTTGACTCCTAAGTCAATATACTCTAACATAGGTGACTTTGTCGCCGACCAATTCTAGATGGAGTTCTCTTGTGTTCTTTTCTATGCTCTTGCATTTGTCTCATGCATATTTGTTTCCCCTTTCAAAAAACACTTCATCTAGATTTCTTTTCTCTTCTATTCTGTTCTGCAGTCCCCCTGCATCCAATTCATTGCAAATCTTTCAGTTAATTCCTTGCAAATCCTTGAGAGATCTTACTTGTCTAGTGAGCTGAGGTGACAAGTGTTTTCTCTGTGATGAACTCGGTCTCACCGGTTTTATGCTTTCAGTCCAACCGAATCCTTTCGGTACAACCGAAGCATACCACTCGGTGCCACCGATTTCACTACAGGAAATTTTTTTTGCCATTTATTTCTGCATTACTTCTGATCCAACTCCACTCAATGAATCTTGTCCTCTACAAGCATCACATTTTTCTTAGTGCTTTGTGTTGTGACTCAAGGACCAAACCCATTCACGACAAATTCCAGAAGGGCCTTCTTGGAAATTGATGTCAAAGGGGGAGAGAGAGATCACATCAAAGCTTATTCATATCTCTAGGGGGAGAGAATACTCAAGGTGAGAGTAATCTTCAAGGATCCCAGATGCTTGGTGTTCAATAGGAGAGATGCTACATGTCTTCTTGAGGGGAAAGACATGTTCATATGTGCTTATTTGCATTAGCTCGGTTCATTTGTTTCTTTGAGCTACGATTTTACATTCCCTATCTTCTCCCAGTATCCCATGCTAGATTCCGGGGGAGCAAGACTTCTAAGGGAAAGAATCCTTAAATTCATTGCACATCTTTACCTTTGGGAACATGTCTATATCAAATGTAGTACTCAGTACTCACTCTCTACATGTCATCCCAGTCTTGGTACTCTTGTGGTTTCTTTTGTTTGCTCACGGCTAGTAAGTGTATACATGTTATCTAACCTTACTTTCACAGGTTCATTCCATCCTAAGCCAACTCAAGATCATAAGGTAAGTATATGCATCACAGTCATGTGTATGAGGAATTCTTGCTGATGTACATACTGTTTGCAAGAAGGACTCATGAGCATGACGGTACACTTCCCACATTCACATCTGTTGCTCTGATGCATATAGCCAAGATACATGTAACACATTGCCTACTCTGTCATGGTTATGCTCTCACATGCTTCTATATTCCATATTCACATGATTGCATACATGTAGGGGGAGCCTATGCTTGTTACATGTCTTTCCAAAGCTTTACTTGCTATTCTCTACATCCTTATCTAAATCTTTGATGTATGTTGTCATCAATTACCAAAAAGGGGGAGATTGAAAGCACAAGTGCTCCCTGGGAGATTTTGGTAATTAATGTCAACATATCTCTTGTTGGACTAACACTTCTACCTAGTATGTTTCAGACAAGTTCAACAATTAAGTGGTATGGACTAAAGGATGTGGAACCCCTTCAAGATGCTAAGGACAAAGGATTGGCTCAAGCTCCAAGGACAAGACTCTACATTTTGTATTTTAGTGATCCAAGATCACATTGAGTCTAGGAAAAGCCAATACTATCAAGGAGGGATGAGGTGTTGCTTAATGGCTTGCTTGCTCAAAGTGCTTAGTGATATGCTCCAAAGCCCTCAACTACTTTCTCACATCCACATATGACCTAAACCAAAAGTCTAACTCGGCCCCATCGATTCTTTCTATCTGGCGCCACCGAGTTCAGATGTCATAGCCACTGCCACAAACCCTAGGCAAATCGGTTTCACCGATAGGGATCTCGATCTCACCGAGATGGGATTGTAATCTCTCTGTGTATGTCCATTACCAAAATCGGTCTCACCGAGTTTGTGCAATTAGTACTACGAGATTACAATGCAAACTCTCTGGTTAGCTTATTACCAAAATCGGTCCCACCGAGTTTGTGTAATCGGTCTCACCGAGTTTGCTTGACCAACTCTCTGGTTAGCTTATTACCAAAATTGGTCCCACCAAGTTTGTGTAATCGGTCTCACCGAGATTACGCTATGCCCTAACCCTAATCATATCGGTCCTACCAAGTTGCATGTCAGTCCCACCGAAAATCCTAACGGTCACTAGATTTGCTGAATCGGTTTGACCGAGTTTATCAATTCGGTCCCACCGAGTTTGGCAAGTTGTGTGTAACGGTTGTATTTCGTGTGGAGGCTATATATACCCCTCCACCCACTCTTCATTCGAAAAGAAAGCCATCAGAACGAACCTACACTTCCAGTATCCATTTTCTGAGAGAGAACCACCTACTCATGTGTTGAGGCCAAGATATTCCATTCCTACCATATGAATCTTGATCTCTAGCCTTCCCAAGTTGCTTTCCACTCAAATATTCTTTCCACCAAATCCAAATCCTGTGAGAGAGAGTTGAGTGTTGGGGAGACTATCATTTGAAGCACAAGAGCAAGGAGTTCATCATCAACACACCATTTGTTACTTCTTGGAGAGTGGTGTCTCCTAGATTGGCTAGGTGTCACTTGGGAGCCTCCGACAAGATTGTGGAGTTGAACCAAGGAGTTTGTAAGGGCAAGGAGATCGCCTACTTCGTGAAGATCTACCGCTAGTGAGGCAAGTCCTTCGTGGGCGATGGCCATGGTGGGATAGACAAGGTTGCTTCTTCGTGGACCCTTTGTGGGTGGAGCCTCCGTGGACTCACAAGAACGTTACCCTTCGTGGGTTGAAGTCTCCATCAACGTGGATGTACGATAGCACCACCTACCGGAACCACGACAAAAACATCCGTGTCTCCAAATTGCGTTTGAATCCTCCAAACCCTTCCCTTTACATACTTGCAAGTTGCATGCTTTACTTTCCGCTGCTCATATACTCTTTGCATGCTTGCTTGTTATGTATTGTGAGTGTTAAACTTGTGCCTAAACTCCACTCGAACTTAAAGAAGTTAAAAACTGCAACTTTTGGTACTTAGTGTCTAATCCCCCCCTGTAGACACCTCTTCTCGATCCTTTCACCACTGCAGGATGCACAGATGCGGAAAAGGTGCGTTTTGCCACACATCAGCTTGATGGACCCGCATCATCATGCTGGGAGAATTTCACAGCCACTTATCCTATCGACACTGTCACATGGGACTGGCCAAGAAGCTTTCCGTACTACCCATGTTTCAGCAGGAGCTATGGCCATGAAGAAGCGTGAGTTTCGCAACTTGCGCCAAGGAGGACGTACTATAGGCCAGTATGTGGATGACTTTAGTAAGCTAGCACGTTATGCCCCAGATGGCGTTGCTACGGATGCGACTAAGGTGAGAAGTTTCTGGAAGGACTGAATGATGAGCTGAGCATGCAGTTGATGGTAGCAACCTTCAACAACTACCAGGAGCTAGTAGACAGAGCTCTCATGATTGAAGGGAAGCAGCAGCAGATTGACAACCGCAAGAGGAAGTATGGACAAGGGAAGTACAATTTTGGAGCTCAGCAGAAGCCACGTTTTACCCCGAAATCGGGAGGACATTTTCAGCATACCCATGGAGGAGGGAGTTCGCACAATCATAATGGCCCTAAGAATGGTAATGGGAATGGAGGAAGCAACGCCGTAACCGTACCAACCCATCAACCTCAGCCAAGAGAGACTCGAGCCAAGTCACTTGCTATAAGTGTCGAAGATCGGACATTATGCCAATGAATGTCTTGAAGCCCAGAATGGAAATGGCAATGGAAGCTCGGGAAGAAGCCAAACCCTTTCAACAGGATGTGAACCACGTTAACGTGGAGGAGGTTGAAGCCCAGCCAGATGCAGTAATAGGTAAGTTTTTGGTTAAGTCATTTACTGCACTCGTTCTTTTTTATACTGGTGCATCGCATTCATACATATCAAGGGGATTTGTGGATAAGTATAAACTGCCAACCCAAGCCCTTAGGTCACCCATGTTAGTAACCTTGCCTGGAGCAGAGTATATGGCTAGTTTATGGTGTGATCGGTTACCATTAAGGATTGGTAACTACGTGTTTCCCTCGGACCTAATAGTATTGGAATCACAAGGATTGGATGTGATATTAGGCAAGGATTGGTTATCGAAGTATGGAGGAAACATTGAATGCGCCAGTAAGTCGATTTTGCTTACCACCCCAGAAGGAAGAAGGATCAAGTATGTATCCCGACATGTGCCGAAGAGGACTCAAGTAAATTCCTTATCAGGAGTTGTACAGGAGGAAGTACCAGTGGTGAAGGATTTCCCTGACGTATTTCGAGAGGAGTTGCCAGGCATGCCACCGGATAGAGACATTGAGTTTTTGATTGAGCTTTTGCTAGGCACAGGGCCAATATCTAAGAGACCGTACAGGATGCCTGCAAAATATTTGGAGGAGATTAAGAAGCAGATTAAGGAGTTACTGGATAAAGGCTAAATTCGCCCAAGTTCTTCACCTTGGGGATCGCCAGTGCTTCTAGTAGAGAAGAAGGATGGATCGTTAAGGATGGTGGTTGATTATCGAGGACTGAATGAAGTAACCATCAAGAACAAGTACCCACTGCCGATGATCAATGATCTATTTGATCGATTGCAAGGAGATAAGGTATTTTCCAAGATCGATCTGCGATCAGGATACCACCAGTTGAAGATCCAAGAGCAGGATATACCTAAGACGGCTTTTACCACCAGGTACTGGCTGTATGAGTATACCGTTATGTCATTTGGTCTGACTAACGCACCTGCCTATTTCATGAACCTGATGAACAAGGTGTTTATGGAGTTTCTGGATAAGTTCGTCGTAGTGTTCATTGATGATATTTTGGTCTACTCAAAGAATGAAGAGGAGCATAAGGAGCATTTGCGTTTGGTACTTGAGAAGCTCAGAGAACATCAGTTATACGCCAAGTTCAGGAAATGTGAGTTTTGGTTGAAGGAAGTTGGATTCCTCGGACACGTTATATCCGGAGAAGGAATAGCACTAGACCCCACCAAAGTTGTCACCGTGACAAACTGGGAATCACCCACGTTAGTTGGAGAGATCCGGAGTTTTCTTGGACTCGCAGGATACTACCGGAGGTTCATTGAGAATTTCTTGAAGATTGCCAAGCCCATGACGGAGTTGTTGAAGAAGGACACCAAGTTCAAATGGACTGAGGAATGTGAGGCCAGTTTACAGGAGTTGAAGAAACGTTTGGTTACATCGTTAGTGTTGATTCTGCCAGATCAGCACAAGGATTATGAAGTTTATTGCGACACTTCATGTCGAGGACTTGGAGCAGTGCTTATGCAGGAGGGAAGAGTTGTTTCGTATGCCTCACGACAGCTTAAGGCCCATGAGTTGAATTATGCTACGCATGATTTAGAGTTAGCAGTCGTAGTGCATGCGTTGAAGACATGGAGACATTTTCTCATCGGAAACCACTGTGAGGTGTATACGGATCACAAGAGTTTGAAATACATCTTCACGCAGAAGGAGTTAAATCTCAAGCAAAGGAGATGGTTGGAGCTCATAAAGGATTATGATATGAGAATGCATTATCACCCTGGAAAGGCTAACGTAGTAGTCGACGCATTGAGCCGCAAGAGCCATGTTAACACACTCATGACCGGAGAGTTACCGGAGGAGTTAGTCGAGGATCTTCGCGAGCTATGTTTGGAGATAGTTCCAAGAGGCTATGTGGCAGCATTGGAAATTCAGTATACTCTGATGGATAAGATCAGGGAAGCTCAGAAGACAGACAAGGAGATTGGCAAGATAAAGGAGAAGATGGCTAAAGGAAAGGCTAAAGGTTTTCTTGAGGATGAGCACGATACCCTATGGTTTGAGGACCGCATTTATGTGCCTAACGACCCGAAGATCAGGAAGTTGATTCTCCAAGAGGCTCACGATTCGCCATATTCGATTCACCCAAGAAATACCAAGATGTATTTGGATTTGAAGGATACATTCTGGTGGACCGGAATGAAGAAGGATATTGCAGTTTGTGATGTATGTCAGAGAGTGAAGGCAGAGCATCAGAAGCCAGCAGAATTGCTACAGCCATTTTCGATACCCGAATGGAAGTGGGATAAGCTAGGTATGGATTTTATCACGGGATTACCCAGGACTCGTTCAGGCTATGACTCGATTTGGGTTCTAGTCAATCGTTTGACGAAGGTAGCTCATTTCATCCCAGTGAAGACCACTTACACCAGTGCTAAGTTGGCAAAGATATACATGACCAGGATCATATGTCTGGATGGAGTTCCGAGGAGTATTGTATCAGATAGAGGAACCCAGTTTACCTCAAAGTTCTGGAATCAGTTGCACGAAACTTTGGGTACCAGGCTAGAGTTCAGTACAACCTTTCATCCACAGACAGATGGACAGACCAAGAGAGTCAATCAGATTTTGGAGGACATGTTGAGAGCTTGGGTGCTAGATTATGGATCTAGTTGGGACGATAATTTGCCATATGCAAAGTTTTTTTACAACAACAGTTATCAATCCAGTTTGAAGATGGCCCCTTTCGAAGCTTTGTATGGAAGGAGGTGTAGAACACCATTGTTGTGGGACGAAGTAGGAGACCGCCAGTTGTTTGGACCGGATTTGATTAAAGAATCTGAACAGAAGGTGAAGTTGATTCGCGATAGGCTCAAGGTAGCCCAGTCCAGGCAGAAGAGCTATGCAGATTCTAAACGCAAGGAGACAGTTTACGAAGTCGGAGACAGAGTTTATCTTCGTGTATCTCCACTTCGAGGAGTTAAGCACTTTGGAGTTAAGGGAAAGTTAGCGCCATGTTTTGTGGGACCATACAAAGTTTTGGAGCATATGGGAGAAGTTGCTTACAAGTTGGAATTGCCCGAAGGATTGTCAGGAGTTCACGATGTGTTCAACGTTTCCCAGTTGAAGAAGTGCCACACAGAGATGGCTGATATACCACTGAGAGATACAAAGGTCACCGGAAGCGATTCAGCTTGGATAGTGATTTGACCTATGAGGAGAAACCGGTCAAAATTCTTGAGTATGCCAAATGAGTCACCCGCAGCAAGGTTATCAAGTTTTGCAAAGTTCAGTGGAGCCACCATACCGAGGATGAAGCCACCTTGGAGCGAGAGGAAGATCTCCTGAAGGACCACCCTCACCTATTTTCTAGCCAACCCGAATCTCGAGGGCGAGATTCATCTTAAGGGGGGTAGGTTTGTAACATCCCAAATTTTCAATTTGCAATGTTATACATTAGATCATCATTGCACATCATATTTTATTGCATTTTGGTTTGATCCTAGAAATTCCATGCAACTCAAGGACCCACGGAGAGAGTTGGGGATTTCGTTATTTTCATATTTGAGTTTTCTCAAATTTTGAAAATAGGATCATTTGATTTTATTTATTTTGTCTTCAATTATTTCTATTATAAAAATATGAGAGAGGGAATAAAATGACTTTCCCGAAATAAAGAAATATTGAGGATTTATTAATAAAATCAAGTAAGATTTTATTTTGGATTTTATCGCTATTTTATTTGAATTTAGGAAAAATGCGCGTTTTTCAAAATTGCATTTAGGCCCCAAATAAATGTTCATCTTGTTTGGCTTGATTTTAGAAGTCGGGGAAAATTTATTTCGGGATTTTTGGAGTCCGTTTAGTATTTCTTTTATTTGTTTTTCTGCGCATAATGTTTTTTTTAAGTTACCGACCTAGCTAGGCCGTACCCGACCCGTACTCTAGCCCGGCCGGCCTTTATAAGTTGGGGGAGCCTAGTCCGAGCCGCCCTACACCCTAGCCCCAGCCGCATGCCGCCGCCACGCCTTGGCCGCCAATTCGCGCCGCCGCCTAACGCCGCCACGGACACCGTCAGAGTAGCCGCCGCTGATCCGCACCCCGAGGTAGCCGCCGGTTTTCTAATAAAACCGATCGGTTTTTTTTCGAAACCCTAGATCCGTTTTTTTATTAGATTCGGTTCGGTTTATTTTGTTCGGTTTAGTCTATTTAGCGGACATCCATCCGTACGTTCGTTTTAACGAACGGTTTTCGTCGTTTAGCCGCCGACAACGAACGTTTGTTCATTAGTCTGTTCGTCAGTTTTTCTTTTTCTCAGATTTTCCGTGATTATTCCAGATCGTGATTTCCGATCCAATTTTCATTTTAGTCTAACTTTTCACTCGTTTATCGGAATCAGGCGATTCAAGCGCCTAGAGTTTCGTCTCGAAACCCTCTTTCCGTTAATCAACTCAAACAAGTTTTTGCTACTGTAAAATTTGACTTAGGTCCAGATTAGTAAATGAAGCTTGTTTCTTTCGCCGTTTGACTTTCATTGCTTCGTTTGATTTGATTCTTTTTGCAAACCGGAGTTCTTAAGTTGAACTTTCTGGTTAGATATCTTATTTGAGTTTTACCTGTGCATTAGATGAGTACTTATTGTATGCTTGTTTGTTTGCGATAGAGTACCCGGAGTGCGCCGCTTGTTACTTTGAATCTCTAGGTTTTACGGATCATCAGCAAGGCAAGTAACACTTTGATCATACCTCTTTACTACCCAGTTTTATTGCATTAGATCAATCCTCAAACGTTGCATGATTAGGATCTGATTGAATTTTGGGTTTTGGGAAGTAGTTGAGGTAGTTCCTATTACATGTTTTATTATCTAACCTTTGGGAGTTACTTCTACGTTTGCTTATATTGCCATCGTATGCTAGTAGACGTGGATTGGGTGAGTGTATCCATGACAGATGTGAGAATGTTAAATTAATGGTTTACTTAAGGTGGCAACTTAAACACACATCTGGGTGGATTGAGGCACCTGGGTATTCCATGATTACTGCTTTTTTTTCGGACCGCCACCCGGGCTCAAAGGGATCATGAGATTATTCATGCTAGAAACTTCCGTGTGCAGCCACAAGCTACTATGGGCTCTAGCATAGTTGATTAAGTCGTGTGAACTCTTACAGTGGTAGACTAGCAGATGTAGGGGATGTAGGTGGTACTGTCTACCCGATCGTAAGGTGCAAACGCTTCTGAAAGACTATGTCTCGGTCATCCGTTCCTCAAACATCATGTAGTGCGAGAATCCCAATGGAGGAGATCGAGTCTTGTGGGGAAAAGTGCGCAAACCTCTGCAGAGTGTATAAACTAATCATGGTTAGTCGTGTCCCCGGTTATGGACATCTTGAGTATCTAGTACTTGGATTATCATGTGAATCTCGTCATGTTACTTTAATTAAATTTGTTGGGTTTAACAATGATGTTTAATTGGGATTGAGAGGATGTTTATCTTCTCAATGTTTAACAACCACCATGATTGTTAAATAAAATTTATTCCTTTGCAGTAGGGAAAAATTGGCTTTTCGCAAAACAGTAACCATAGAGCTTTCCACCAGCCATATATGCATGTAGTATAGCATATCTCTGTTCATTATTCTCTATGTGTTACATTGCCAGCATATTCCATGTGCTGACCCGTTTTCGGGCTGCAACGTTCATGTTGCAGACTTTCCAGACGACGAGTAAGGTGCCTTAGGTCGTGGTCTTATACTCAGTGATGCCGTTGGAGTTGATGGACTCACTTATCTTCCAAGCCTTCCGCTGTTATCGTTATTGTTGGAAATATGCCCTAGAGGCAATAATAAAAGCATTATTATTATATTTCCTTGTTCATGATAATTGTCTTTTATTCATGCTATAACTGTATTATCCGGAAATCGTAATACACGTGTGAATACATAGACTACAATACGTCCCTAGTGAGCCTCTAGTTGACTAGCTCGTTGGTCAACAGAGATAGTCATGGTTTCGACTATGGACATCGGATGTCATTGACAGCGGGATCACGTCATTAGGAGAATGACGTGATGGACAAGACCCAATCCTAAGCATAGCACAAGATCGTGTAGTTCGTTTTGCTAGAGCTTTTCCAATGTCAAGTATCTCTACCTTAGACCATGAGATCGTGTAACTCCGGATACCGTAGGGAGTGCTTTGGGTGTACCAAAGCCACAACGAATCGGGTGACTATAAAGGTGCACTATAGGTATCTCCGAAAGTGTCTGGGTTGACGGATCGAGATCGATTTGTCACTCCATGACGGAGAGGTATCAGGGCCCACTCGGTAGTGCATCATCACAATGAGCTCAAAGTGACCAAGTTTTTGGTCACGGGATCATGCATTACTGATGAGTAAAGTGACTTGCGAACGAGATTGAACGAGGTATTGGGATACCGACGATCGAATCTCGGGCAAGTAAAATACCGATTGACAAAGGGAATTGTATACGGGTTGTTTGAATCCTCGACATCGTGGTTCATCCGATGAAATCATCGAGGAGCATGTAGCCAACATGGGTATCCAGATCCCGCTGTTGGTTATTGCCCGAGAGCCGTCTCGGTCATGTTCGCATGTCTCCCGAACCCGTAGGGGTCTACACTTAAGGTTCGGTGGACGCTAGGGTTGTATGAATATGAGTATGCAGCAAACCGAATGTTGTTGAGTCCGGATGAGATCCCGGACGTCACGAGGAGTTCCGGAATGGTCCGGAGGTAAAGATTTATATATAGGAAGTCTTATTTTGGTCACCGGAAAAGTTTGGGCATTATCGGTATTGTACGGGAGTGCGGGAAGGTCCGAGGTCCACCGGGGGTCCACCTGCGGGGCCACATGGGCTGTAGGAGTGCGCCTTGGCCCATATGGGCCAAGGCACCAGCCCCAAGAGGCCCATGCGCCTAGGGATAAGAAAAAGGAGAGTTCAAGGGGGAAGGCACCTCAGAGGTGCCTTGGGAGGATGGACTCCTCCCCTCTTGGCCGCACCCCTTCCTTGGAGGAAGGGGCAGGCTGCGCCCTCCCCTCTTTTGCACCTATATAAAGGGAGGGGAGGGAGGGTGGCCGCACCCATTAGCCTGGAGCCTCCTCCTCCCCAAACACCTCCTCCTCCTCCCGTAGTTGCTTTGCGAAGCCCCTGGAGTTCTGCATCCACCACCACGCCGTCGTCTGCTGGATCATCATCAACCTCTCCTTCCCCTTGCTGGATCAAGAAGGAGGAGACGTCATCCGCTCCAGTCACGTGTGTTGCACTTGGAGGTGCTGTCCGTTCGGCACTAGGTCATCGGTGATCACGAATCACAGTACGACTCCATCAACCCCGTTCCATTGAACGCTTCCACACACGATCTACAAGTGGTATGTAGATGCAATCACTCTCCCTTGACTCGTTGCTAGATGAACTCATAGATGGATCTTGGTGAAACCGTAGGAAAAATTTTAATTTTCTGCAACGTTCCCCAACAGTTATTAGATGGCCTTAAACCATATTTATTGTAATAAGTTCTCTTTTGAGACATTCGATGTAATAAGTGTGTGATGGCTACTCTGGTATAAATCCTTCGAGTACTGTGCGTGTCAGCATTACTGATCCAGGGATGACACTGATGCACAGAGATCAGACTGTTTGAGGTCTAGTCGCTACATGCTCCAAGCAAAACACATATCATGTGGTGAATAAAAATATAGCTCCAAGTAAAGTTACCGATGAACGAAGACGAAAGAGGGGATGCCATCCAGGGAATCCCCAAGCTTTGTCTCTTGGTTGTCCTTTAATATTACCTTGGGGTTCCTCGGGCATCCCCAAGCTTAGGCTCTTGCCACTCCTTATTCCATAGTCCATCGAATCCTTACTCAAAACTTGAAAACTCCACAACACAAAACTCAACAGAAAACTCGTAAGCTCCGTTAGTATAAGAAAATAAAACCACCACTTAGGTACTGTAATGAACTCATTCTAAATTCATATTGGTGTAATATCTACTGTACTCCAACTTATCTATGGTTCATACCTTCCGATACTACTCATAGATTCATCAAATAAGCAAACAACACACGAAAAACAGAATCTGTCAATAACAGAATAGTCTGTAGTAATATGTATCAAACGTATACCTCTGGAACTCCAAAAATTCTACCCAATTAGGAAGTCCTAAGAAATTTGTGTACCAATCGAGAGCAAAAAGAATCAGATCAGAAGCACGTTTCTCTGAATTAACAAAACTAATTTACTTGGTGCAAAAGTTTCTGATTTTCAGCAGGATCAACACAACTATCACCGTAAGCTATCCTAAAGGTCTTACTTGGCACTTTATTGAAACAAAAGCTATAAAACATGATTACTACAGTAGCATAATCATGTGAACACACAAAACAGTAAGGATAAATATTGGGTTGTCTCCCAACAAGCGCTTTTCTTTAATGCCTTTCTAGCTAGGCATGATGATGGCAATGATGCTCACATAAAAGATAAGAATTGAAACATAAAGAGAGCATCATGAAGAATATGACTAGCACATTTAAGCCTAACCCACTTCCTATGCATAGGGATTTTGTGATCAAACAACTTATGGGAACAATAATCAACTAACATAGGAAGGCAAAACAAGCATAACTTCAAGATTTTCAACACATGGAGAGGAAACTTGACATTATGACAATTCCTACAAGCATATGTTCCTCCCTCATAATGATTTTCAGTAGCATCATGAATGAATTCAACAATATAACCAGCACCTAAAGCATTCTTTCCATGATCTACAAGCATAGAAAATTTACTACTCTCCACATAAGCAAATTTCTTCTCATGAATAGTAGTGGGAGCAAACTCAACAAAATAATTATCATGTGAGGCATAATCCAATTGAAAACTAAAATCATGATGAAAAGTTTCATGGTTATCATTATTCCTAATAGCATACAAGTCATCACAATAATCATCATAGATAGCAACTTTGTTCTCATAATCAATTGGAACCTCTTCCAAAATAGTGGATTCATCACTAAATAAAGTCATGACCTCTCCAAATACACTTTCATAAATATTATAAGATTCAACATCCTCCTAAATAGTGGGAACACTACTTCCTAAAGTTGACACTCTTCCAAACCCACTTTCATCAATATAATCATCATAGGTAAGAGGCATGCTATTGTCATAACAACTTTGCATATCAAAACTTGGGAGGCAAAAAATATCATCTTCATTAAACATAGCATCCCCAAGCTTGGGACAAACATTAATTTCAGCAAATATATTCTCAAATATTTCATCCTCATCAAACATAGCTTCCCCAAGCTTGGGCCCTTTCATATCATAAGCATAATCACTCTCATCATTAAAAATATTGATAACACCAATAGTATAGCAATTATCATCATCACAATGAGTAGTAGGAGCAACATCATTTTGGAGGGATTCCCTTCTACCTTTGTTGCTCCTTGTTTTCTTTTTCTTCACATTATGTGTGGGTTCAACCTTCCTCTTTGAGCTCCTTATTGACGAGATTGGTTGAATAGAAATCTCCTCCTCGTTACCTGATTCATCATAAGAAATAATAAGGGGATATTGGGAAGTCTCTTCCCTTTCATCAGTATTCTCATCATCTTCTATTTTCTTTATTTTCTTTAGGTAATTGGCAATATAAGGATTTTCAATGCAATTCTACGCACAATACATATAAATCTTCTCTAGATCACAATCAAGAAATATATCAAGATTAAATTTTGGAATACCCTCAGTTATATGTTTCATTTCTTCATACCCCCAAAGAAGACTAAGCTCTTTATGATGCCCAAGGGTAATCAAGCTATCACAATTTTTGGATACGATTTGGTCATGAAACAATTTGCATTGGAGATTTAAATGACCACGTTCATTGCAAAGTTCACAAGGAGCGAAAAATATTGAATTTTTCAGAACAAACATCAAGACTTTCTTGCAACCTTTTAGTTTCTAAATACTTATGCCTCTTGCAATATATATCTTCTATATTTGGTGTGTTCATGCAAACATGCACTCCACAAAAGTTGACATGCTTATGAGAGATATTTTCATCATGACTAGAGCAATCATCATTAGTACTATGGATATTCAAAGAGTTCATACTAACAACATTGCAATCATGCTCATCATTCAAAGATTTAGTATCAAACATTCTATAGATTTCTTCTTCTAGCACTTGAGCACAATTTTCCTTTTTATCAAACTCATGAAAGATATTAAAAAGACGAAGCGTATGAGACAAACTCAAGTCCATTTTTTTGTAGTTTTCTTTAATAAACTAAACTAGTGATAAAACAAGAAACAAAAAGATTCGATTGCAAGATCTAAAGATATACCTTCAAGCACTCACCTCCCCGGCTACAGCGCCAGAAAAGAGCTTGATGTCTACTACACAACTTTCTTCTTGTAGACGTTGTTGGGCCTCCAAGTGCAGAGGTTTGTAGGACAGTAGCAAATTTCCCTCAAGTGGATGACCTAAGGTTTATCAATCCATGGGAGGCGTAGGATGAAGATGGTCTCTCTCAAGCAACCCTGCAACCAAATAACAAAGAGTCTCTTGTGTCCCCAACACACCCAATACAATGGCAAATTGTATATGTGCACTAGTTCGGCGAAGAGATGGTGATACAAGTGCAATATGGATGGTAGATATAGGTATTTGTAATCTGAAAATATAAAAACAGCAAGGTAACTAATGATAAAAATGAGCACAAACAGTATTTGCAATGCTAGGAAACAAGGCTAAGGTTCATACTTTCACTAGTGCAAGTTCTCTCAACAATAATAACATAATTGGATCATATAACTATCCCTCAACATGCAACAAAGAGTCACTCCAAAGCCACAAATAGCGGAGAAAAAATGAAGAGATTATGGTAGGGTACGAAACCACCTCAAAGTTATCCTTTACATTCTATCTATTCAAGAGTCCGTAGTAAAATAACATGAAGCTATTCCTTCCGCTCAATCTATCATAGAGTTCATACTAGAATAACACCTTAAGACACAAATCAACAAAACCCTAATGTCACCTAGATACTCCATTTTCACCTCAAGTATCCGTGGGCATGATTATACGATATGCATCGCACAATCTCAAATTCATCTATTCAACCAACACAAAGTACTTCAAAGAGTGCCCCAAAGTTTCTACCAGAGAGTCAAGACGAAAACGTGTGCCAACCCTTATGCATAGGTTCATGGGCGGAATCCGCAAGTTGATCACCAAAACATACATCAAGTGGATCACGTGAATATCCCATTGTCACCACAGATAAGCACGACAAGACATACATCAAGTGTTCTCAAATCCTTAAAGACTCAATCCGATAAGATAACTTCAAAGGGAAAACTCAATCCATTACAAGAGAGTAGAGGGGGAGAAACATCATAAGATACAACTATAATAGCAAAGCTTGCGATACATCAAGATCGTGCCATAGAGAGAACACGAGAGAGAGAGAGATCAAACACATAGCTACTGGTACATATCCTCAGCCCCGAGGGTGAATTATTCCCTCCTCGTCATGGAGAGCGCCGGGATGATGAAGATGGCCACCGGTGATGGATTCCCCCCTCCGCAGGTGCCTAACGGCTCCCGAGAGGTTTTGGTGGCTACAAAGGCTTGCGCGGCGGAACTCCCAATCTATTTTCTGTTTTGATGTTCTTAGGGTACGTAGGCTTATATAGGCGAAAGAAGTCGGTCGGGGGGTGCTCGAGGGGCCCAGGAGACAGGGGCGCGCCCTCCTATCTCCTGGCCTCCTCGAGGATCTTCTGACATGAACTCCAAGTCTCCCGGATCATATTCTTCCCAAAAATCACGCTGCCGAAGGTTTCATTCCGTTTGGACTCCGTTTGATATTCCTTTTCTTGAAAATCTAAAACAGTAATAAACAAAGCAATATGGGCTGGGCCTCCGGTTAGTAGGTTAGTCCCAAAAATGATATAAAAGTGTAAAGTAAAGCCCATAAACATCCAAAAGGGGTAATATAATAGCATGGAACAATAAAAAATTATAGATACGTTGGAGACGTATCAGCCACGAGGGTGCCCGATGCGCCCTAAGGTGGTGGGCGCGCCCCCACCCTCGTGGGCCCCTCGTGGATCAACTGACCCACCTCCTTCGCCTATATATACTCCCGTCCCCTGAAAACATCGAGGAGCACCACGAAAACCTAATTCCACCGCCGCAACCTTCTATATCCGTGAGATCCCATCTTGGAGCCTTCGCTGGTGCTCTGCCAGAGGGGGAATTGACCATGGAGGGCCTCTACATCATCTCCAAGGCCTCTCCGATGAGTTGTGAGTAGTTTACCACAGACCTTCGGGTCCATAGTTATTAGCTAGATGGCTTCTTCTCTCTCTTTGAATCTCAATACAAAGTTCTCCTCGATCCTCTTGGAGATCTATTTGATGTAACTCTTTTTGCGGTGTGTTTGTCGAGATCCGATGAATTGTGGGTTTATGATCAAGTTTATCTATGAGAAATAATTGAATCTTCTCTGAATTCTTTTAGGTGCGATTGGTTATCTTTGCAAGTCTCTTCGAATTATCAGTTTGGTTTGGCCTACTAGGTTGATCTTTCTTGCAATAGGAGAAGTGCTTAGCTTTGGGTTCAATCTTGCGGTGTCCTTTCCCAAAGGATGTTAGGGCAGCAAGGCACGTATTGTATTGTTGCCATCGAGGATAAAAAGATGGGGTTTATATCATATTGCTTGATTTTATCCCTCTACATCATGTCATCTTTCTTAATGTGTTACTCTGTTCTTATGAACTTAATACTCTAGATGTAGGCAGGAGTCGGTCGATGTGTGGAGTAATAGTAGTAGATGTAGAATCGTTTCGATCTACTTGTTATAGACGTGATGCCCATATACATGATCATGCCTAGATAATATCATAACTATGCACTTTTCTATCAATTGATCGACAGTAATTTGTTCACCCACCGGCCACCGTAATACTTATGCTATCTTGAGAGAAGCCACTAGTGAAACCTATGGCCCCCGGGTCTATCTTTTATCATATAAGTTTCCCATCTATCTTTTATTTGCATCTTTTACTTTCCAATCTATATCATAAAAATACCAAAAATATTTATCTTATATTATTATCTCTATCAGATCTCACTTTCGCAAGTTTCCGTGAAGGGATTGACAACCCCTTTATCGCGTTGGTTGCGAGGTTCTTGTTTGTTTGTGTAGGTGCATGGGACTTTTGAGGAGCCTCCTACTGGATTGATACCTTGGTTCTCAAAAACTGAAGGAAATACTTATGCTACTTTGCTGCATCACCATTTCCTCTTCAAGGGAAAACCAACGCAGTGCTCAAGAGGTAGCAGCGGACAGTCCGGCCACGTGATAACTTGTCACTTTTGCCCTTTTCATGTATTGGATTGGACTTTTAGTAGGATTGGCATCTGGTGATGATTTTGACTTGAGCAAATATTTTCGCAAACCTCGGTGATCTAGTTTTAACAGTGTGGGATCTTTATAACTCAAAGAACGTAAGGAACAATGTACACTTGTTACCGTTGTCACACATGTCTTGAGTCATTAGGGGGGGGGTCCATAATCTTAGAAATATATTAGTCCTCTATAAGTATATTGTCAAAATAATTAAGGGCATGATTGAACTTCAGTGCCGCCGCTCGCCCTTCTCCCACGCCGACGCTCTCCTTCCTCTCACGTTACTGGTTTCTCAATGTAAGTTTGCTCCATCATGCCGAGCGCAACATTCTCAACTTCTTGTCGATGCCATACATGAGCCATGCCCCTAGAGCATTCGCTGATGAGCTCAAAGTTAATGACAACGGAGGAGGCCGGTAGTGGAGGCTTGGGAGAATGGAGAATCACCAACGCCTGACATGGAGGGCGTCGATGGATCGAGGTTGGTGACCTGGAAAACACGTGGTTGCATAGGAGGTTGCTCTACGCAGTGGTGGAGGAGGTCAGGAGAGGCTGCTATAAACGGAGGTGGAGGAGGTCAGGAATAGGAGTACGTCGATGGTGGAGCACGTCGAGAGGCGGTCCAAACAAAGAAGGATGATCAGGGAAGAGCTTGGGAATGGCGTCAAGGCCTGGAAACGACAATAAAGCTTGGGAATGACAACGCAAGAGTTCAAGCTGGAGCGGCAAACCTGCAAGGAGCTATGGGAGGAAGGCATAGGTGGATGCATATGTCAGCGCCGTCGCGCGAGAGGACGGAGATGGTGTGACCACTTATGGTGAAGTTTCCTCACGTGTTTCCAAATGATGGTAAGTGGCCTTCTTTTTCACCCGTAGGACAAATGAGTCATGTATGATCTTTTTGGTGCTTCCTATTGTAGGGATTGGTATGAGATTGCTGCTGGAGATGATATATTTTGCCTTGACATAAATAAATTACTTAGGGACCTTGTTCAGAGGTGCTGTTGGAGATGCTCCAACTCAGTCGGGAAGGAGATCATACACACATGATCAGCTTGTGGAGAAGGAGATCACAGATTCTAATGCCGCGTGTGGTTTGGCGCAGGTAATGTATTCGCTATATCGTATTAGCAAGCGTTGTGTCCGAATATTTCTTACATAACACGCGAATCGTTTGGTTCGTCTGTCGGAGTCCTGATTTCTAACCCGGCCAATTCGAGCGGTTTCGACTTTGTGAAACGGAGTATCGGAAAGCGCGCTTATAAGAAACCATCATGGCCGAAACAATCTTTTCTACAAACCAAACAAGTTGTAAATGTTTTTCTCCCTATAATTTGGGATTTCATTGAAAAAGGTAAATGGGCCATGGACTCATGGGCCGACCGGCCTGACCCTGACGAGTGGCGAGCGGGTGATACCCTCTTTTATGCGAGACGACCCTTTTGACCGTCAACGTAGTCCATCCTCCCCTGTTTTTCTGCTACCTCCGGCGGCGGCTCCTCGTCTGGAGCGGACTTGCCGGCGGCGAGCTGAGGTGAGTCGACGATCCCCGCAATGCATCCATATGTCCTATCCCATCCCATCCCACGCTTTCCACCCCTTGCGTCTTTTGATGGTTTCCTTTCCGCAGAGCTCCGACGAAGCCAGCCACCTGTTCGACAGAATGCCTCCCGGTGAGAAGGTCGAGAATGCGCCGCCGGCGAGCGGCTCCGACATCATAGGAACCCTCCCTGACCATATTCTCCACCATCTGCTCTCCTTCCTCCCAGTGCAGGCGGCCGTGCAGACGTGCGTGCTCGCCCGGCGCTGGCGCCACCTCTGGCGGTCCACCACGGGCCTGCGAATTGTCGGCCTTGACGGTGCCGAGTCTGTCGAAGACCTCCGGGTGTTCGTGGACCATGTGCTGATCCTGCGTGAGCGCACCGACCTAGACACTGTTGAGATGATATTCGATGAATGCTCAGACAATGACGAGGTCTATGTGAAGCTATGGACCCGTTTTGCTGTCATGTCCAAAGTCCGTGCGCTCACCCTTCATATCCAAGCCAATCCATATCTATGGTTCGACGTCCTGCCTCTTGTCTCTCGGCATCTGAGAACATTAGATCTGGAAGGTCTAAGCGTACAACTGAGCTTTCTTGATTTTGCTGGCTGCCCAGCACTGGAGGATCTGAAGATGAACCTTTGTGACATTTCTGTTGAGAAGATATCGTCCCGTTCCCTGAAGCATTTGAGCATTACTAAGTGCTGCTCCGATTGCCAGTTCCATGTTTCTACTCCAGGCCTTATCTCTCTGAAACTAGATGACTTTACCGGCACAACTCCTTTTCTTGAAAACATGGCGTTGTTAGAGACAGCATATGTTTATATTGGTGATTCCTGTGAAGATTTCTGTCTGAATTACGAGTCTGGTGTTTACTGTGGAGCTAGTAATATTACATGTGAGAAATGTGATCTTTTTAATGACAATTGTGGAAGCGATCTTGTGCTTCTAGGTGGTATCTCAAGTGCTAAACATCTGAAGTTGATATCTGAATTTGGAAAGGTATGGCACTCGTCTTTAACACCTTTAGGTCACCCTTTTCTGATGTTGCACTATCTATACAGTTGTCAAACATAGGCAATGAATGGATTACATATGCATCACCACCGATTTGGGTTCTTAAATCATGATCTCACTTCTCAGTCGTGGTTACTTGATTTGCTTACTTTTTGTATTTTCTTTCCAGTTCATTTTCTCAAGAGATTTGAAATACTGCCCTACGTTTAGTAAGTTAAAGACGTTATTGCTCAATGAGTATTGGTGCGAGGCTCCTGGCTTGGATCCACTAGCTTGCATTCTGAAAAACTCACCAGTTCTGGAGAAGCTCACTTTTGAACTTTTTTCCGAGGTATAAATCCTCTTAATGGACAATTGCCGCACTGCTAAAGTTATTATCGACTATTAATCTTGCTTAATTTTCTTCTTACCATAGGGACCAAATTGTAAAGTGGAAATGAGAGGAAGCTTCAGTTCAGTGGAAAGATCGTCTGCAATACCAGAGCGCCTTAACATAGTTGAAGTCAAGTGTACTGTGGTGGACGAGAGGATTCTCAAAGTTTTGAAGTTCCTGTGTGCATTTGACATACGTAAGCTAACTAATTACACTTTGCATGCTCCCTGTATTCTCAAATTAGCTTTCATGTGCAGGAAAGAAACTAATAGAGCAAGCAGTGAAGTAAATCCTGAAGTATATAGGAACTATTTGTAGGGATACAAAATTGTTCGAGGCATGAAAAACTTGACCATGTCTAGTGAGGCTAAAAGTGAAACCATCATAATCCATTTTGTCAAAGGATGTTTAATTTAACTGTGTGCAGAAACACGTACCACACCATGTGGACTTGTTGTTAGTTCTGATCTTGTGGGTACTGGCACAAATATTTGCACATCTTGCTTAGCTCTGAACAGCAACTCAAATGTGTGCAGTAATACAATATTTTGACTCAATTGTGTTTTTGAATAGTTGGTGCTTATAAGTAGTAACTTTTATTGACACCATGGGCTAAATTATTCAACAGTCGATTTGCTTGTGGTTCCTCGCTTTCTTCATGTATGTCTCTACAGTTTACATAACATTTTATTACTGTACATTTTCCTTATTGTAAAAGCCTGTTCATAACATGCCTAGTAGTGTATCTCTCATGATTCCTTATTTCTACAAAATTTCTTGTGGCTTCTTCTGCATTCTAATCTAGGAGCAGTTTAGCTTAGATGTTTTCGTGTTAGATTATCGCCTAGAAATGGCCGTACCAAATATAAACAATGTTTGTCCTCGTATTCATGTTAAGATAAGTTGCATCTCATTATACTTAAAGAACATCATTTCAGTTTCTTTATTTTCGCTGTCAAGTAACTAAACATTTTTTTGCGGGTAACTAAGCATTTTTTACTTCCGCGGATGCAACGGACTCTTACACTACTGTTTCATTTCTGTACAGGATTCAGCTTCTAGTAAGGGCGAGTGGATCTGGGTCGTCGGTCATCTATGCACTATTCAGAAATGCAAGGCTTAAGCATATACGTCTGCAGTATTTCCATCTCCTTTTGTGACTTCATCATATGCCAACGCTACTCAGAGGAACGGTGTGGAATCTGCACTTTATAACCTATGAACTCTAGACCATCTAGCTGGACTCGGTTTATCGTATCCTGTAGTTTCTATATGCACTTGTGGACTTGTGGTTCATGCTGAATCTTTCCAGCTCTCAGACTGGTTAGTGCTCGCCAGGCGTTTTTTTCTTCTTTGGGTTTCGCTCATAACTTGTTCTGCTATGACGTGATCAGTTTATTCTGTCTCCTTTGTCATGATCTGGATATTTGGAAAAGTGAAGCAAGAGGTGTTAAATTGCATATGTTGGACTCTTCGACTCGCCGCCGTCGATCCGTTTGTCGGATGTTTTGCATACATAGGGCAGGGGAAACTGAAAATGAGCTGCAGTTCTGAACATTCTGGAATGTTAGCAGCGGTGGAAGGGCTACTCCGAGAGGCGATCTCAGCCGCCCATTCTTCTCAAGTCTAATGGAGCAATTGTTGTCCTCGACGCGGCCTGGACAGTACGCTGTTCTTGGCTCGAGGCTGCTTGCGTCGTTGCTCCTCCTTGTCAAACATGTGCGTGGCTGATCTCTACAAGCTTTTCTGCTTCGAATGGGAGATGGCACCCTTTCGTCCCGGGGAGCGGTAGACCCGCGGCGTTCTCCCCCGCAAGCACATCCTCGGCGCGTCAGGCTCCGGTGCCCCCTCTGCAGGGCCGTCTCCAGAAATTCGAGGCCCCGAGGCGAAAATCAAAATTAGCCACTAGATATTTGAATAACAGAAGAGCTAATATAAATAATATACTATATTGTTATGTCTTCCTATTTTCTATCTGTAAACCAAATAAATGTAAAGATTCATTGTTCAAACTGTAGTATAGATGTGAATCTATCTATTTTCTATCCATACTGTTACGATTTTAAAATACTTCCCACAAAGAAAAATCATGCCTAAAAAATTGACGTGTACTGTAGTATAGATGTGCTCTAAAGTAGTATTACCGTAATTTCGTCCTCCTAACCTAGCCCCGTTTGCCAGTTTGGCAGTCCTAATTTAATCTAATGAAATAGAAGCAAACTAATTACCAATACCTGGTAATCGAGGACTAGAGCCTGGAGGCAGGAAGCCAGCACAACAACAATCAGCATCCTGAGCGATCGGCTGATCGCCTATAGACGGAAGAAGGCAGCGCCGCGCGGCGTGGGCGATTGGGAAATTGCGCAAAAGGAGAACCGCCAGAGTATTGGGACCTCTCGCGATAGATTTTTTGGGGCCTCTCGCGATAGATGGGACATGGCAGAAAAGAGAAGGAAATGAGGCCTCGTGGGCGGGCTTTGCTAGATGGGCTGCTCTCTTCGCTTTGCTTTTGCTGGGTGAGCCGATGGATGGATATTAACCTATACGACACACATGTAAATAACAGTCATTTGGGGGCCCCAAATTTTTGGGGGCCCTATGCGGTCGCCCATCTTGGCCTCCTCCATCGACGGGGCTGCCCCTCTGCTCTGCCGCACTTGAAAGCCGCGGACCATCCATGTGTTGAGCGCCCTTCCGTGCGTTTCTAGGCCTCAGTTAGCGACCCTTCGCTCATTCACAAGTTCAGGCTCGATTGAAGCAGTTTTTTTTTTTTGTGAATCACAACTTCATTAGTCAATTAGAGGGATTACAAGGTATCTCCTTGTCTTTGATCGTCATGACAACAACTATAATTTTTATTGTCCTTTATAGCCCGGTAAAGTGATGACCATCCGGATGAATTCATCATGTGATAGTGAGCCATCCAAGGGAAACAACCAACTTTTAGCATTGTCATCCTGATTAGCGCACATGTGTTTCACTATTAGGGCATGAGCTATGGTGGCAACACCAAGCCCATGCCCTCCACGAGTGCACGAACCAGTGGAGCACGAGCTTCATCTAGCACCTGCCCAACCCGTGGTCCTAATCGATCATAATTGGTGGGCTCTAATTTCATCTCTCTCCTCGGTTTTTTCACGCCTTTGTTTTCTAGACTAGCAAAGAATACAAACAACACACCCCTCTCCGACTTGCTTCCCCCCTCCCCCCCCCCCCCCCACCCTCCGGTCTCATATGCTTTTCTGGGCGAGGAGGCCGGCTCTTCTGGAAGATGTCACTTTGGCTTTTTAGCAGCATGTTATGTTTAATAGGGCCATCCGAAGTTCTAAACCTACGTGGATAGCTGGGGCAGCGGTCCACCGTGAAGCATTGGCCATGCCCTTATGTCTGAAGAAAGAGCCCAAGCATTTCTTGCCATTTTAACCATCAACAAGTTTCAAGTTTCGCATCAAAGTAGATGCATGATCAACTTTGTCTAGAAGGTGATCAAGTCCTATATACCTAAAAAGTTGATCCTCATAAGTACAATTCACTTAACATGCAACTATGCCACCTCATCATGCCACCATGCATGACCTAAATAATTGATCCCCGCCATCTCTAATTCTTTTAACATGCAAATATGCCACATCATGCCACCATGCATGCATGAGAAAAGACCCACATTAAAATGAACCAAGCATACTATTTATATTTAATAGATATTCCACAACTATAGAATAAGCAAATATAATTATATGTTAGTTTCAGTTTACATTATTGTTAGTCTAAATACTAATGTTTCATACAAACAAAGCTCACTGAAATAATTTGAACCAATTCCCGCAACAATGCGCGGGGAATTATCCCTAATATTCTAAATGTTTTATCCTTAGCTTTTGGATCACTAAAAAAGGTACTCCCTCCGTCCCATAGTCCCTCAATATAAAATTGTTATGCAAGGTATGAAGGGAGTAAATGGGTAATGGGCCATGGACTCATGGGCCGACCGGCCTGACAGGCGACACCCTCTTTTATGCGAAGCGACCCTTCTGGGAAAGCCCTATTCGTCGCTACTCGGTGCGGCGAATTGTCGGTGATTCGCAAGCGGGAAAGCATGCGGCAACAAGACATGGGTCGGCCCAGTTCCAACTTTACACTGTGCGGCCAACCATTTTGAGAACCTTCTACAAGGCTCCCTGAACCATGTTTTTTCCTGTGCTGTTTCTTTTCTGGGTATTTTGGTTTTCATTTGGTTTTTTCTTTTACTTTTCTCTGCTTCTTTTCCTGTTTCTCCTTTTCTTTTCCTTTTCCTTTTTTTCTTTACCTTTTAAATTTTTTCTTTTTAAAAAATGTTTAGAAATTTTAAAAATTCACATTTTCATAAATTTATTCCAAATTAAAAAAGTTCCTATTTTATTTTTTTGGAAATATAAAAAGTGTTCAAAATTCAAAAAATGTTTATAATTTCATAATTGTTCCTTATTTTCAAAAAATGTTTAGAATTTCATAATTGTTCTCTTATTTTCAAAAAATGTTTGAAACTTTCAGAAAAGTTTATAATTACAAAATTGTTCAACGTTTGAGAAAATGTTCGCATTTTTAAATTTTGTTCACAAATTAAATAATTGTTCAGGACTTTCAAAAATTGATCTTGTATTCAAAATTTCTTAGCAAATTCAAAAAATATTCATGTTTTTGATTTTTTTTCACAAATTCAATAACTGTTTGGGAATTTTAATAATTGTTCATGTTTTCGAAGTTTTTTCATGTTTTTAAAATCTGTTAATTAATTCAAAATGTGATCGTGGAATTTCAAAAAATGTCACATTTTACAAATAATCGTTCGAATTTCTGGAAAATGTTCGTGTCTAAAATTATGATTTTTTTCCTAAAAACTGTTCGAAATTTCCAAAAACTTATTTGGGGTTTATAAAAAAATTATATTTAAATTTCAAATTGTGTTCACATTTTATTTCTTCATAACACTGTATGTGTTTTCCATAAGGATGCGGCTAGGTCTCAATCATTGAGACTTACCAAGTCTCAGTCAAGTGATATAGTATGTAAGAAGAAGAAGAAAAACTGAAAATATTTTTTTTTGTACAAATCTCCATGCAAAATCAAAGGCAGATAGCATCGACTGAGACATAACGAAGTCTCAGTCGACTGAGACTTAGCAAAATTGTTTCCATAATATTTTCAAATAATTTAGAAATCTATAGAAAACCCTTTGCTACAGTGAATATGCTGTTACGCACACTTCTTAAAAGTTTTGCAATGCCATATGTCACTAGTAGTTGTTCTATATAGTGGCTAGCATCACTGGTAGACTATTTGGGAGTCACGAATTCGATTCCCTCCAACAATTTTTTCTTTTGGGATTTTTTTCGCGCTAGCTTTTTTTTCCTGAGGGGATTCCCTCCTATATCTTTCTTTATGATGATACCATCCTCATCTTAATTTCCTATTCCACTCTTATGGAATAGAGTACAGGTATTTTACCGGAATCCATACATAAATCATATTCCCTTTTTATTCAAGACCTCTTTTCCCCATCTCACTTCTACTGCTTATTTGGATGTTTATGTGACCCATAGAAAGTTGGTCATATAATACATAGTACATAATTGTATTGTATAACTATAAGAAAAAGGAAGGGAAGCTTCGTTGCCTTGGAGTGGGCGGCCCAGTCGTGGCGCCCTCTGTGCGTCGGCGCGCTATTGCATGCAACGAGCGTCCAATAGAAGCTCCCACCCTTTTGACCGTCAACAAGTTTCAACGGCGAAAACGTAATCCATCCTCCCCTATTTTTCTGACCTCCGGCAGCGGCTCCTCGTCGGGAGCGGACTTGCCGGCGGCGAGCTGAGGTGAGTCGACGATCCCCGCAATGCATTCAGGCGGAGACTTATTTTCCTGCACCATAGATAACGCTCTAGGGGCGACGGGCATGGCGACTAGGGGCGGGCCGCCTCTCCTCTCCGGCGATGGCCGGCGGGTCGGAGGCAGGTTCTGGGCATTGGCGGACGCCGAGGAGGAGGATGCGGACAGGGATGCGGACGACGCTCCGCCATCGCCGCCGACGCCAACTCCCTCCGACCACGTCAATGACTGGTTCAATGCCGGTTATTCGGAAGAGGAGGTCGCATCATCCATCAGCGGAGTCTTGCCCCTTGATGATCCGGCAAGGAACGGGCTTCTCGAGGGCGACGAACGGGAGATGGTTTGACGCCTAGTTCATTGGAGATTGTCGACGACGGCGGTCAAACCTTGGAAGGGTCCTTTGCCGAAGGTTAGTCTCCCTGATCTTACTGTTTTCGATCTTATTAGGCCGGAGTCTTGGATCGTGGTTAATCGCAAGAAAAAGAGTCACCGGACTTCGGCCAAATCAGCGTCGGCGGTGCGTGCGGCCGTCTCGCCGGTTTTTCCGGGACTCGGGATCGCTGCATCCCGTCAACATCGTTTGAACTCGATCTTAGGCCGTGAGGGGCCGAGCGAGTGCGCTCTTGGGTTGAGTTCGGTTGGGCGGAGTTAGCTGGGTATGAGGCCCATGCTAACCCGGTGCCAAACCAGCCGGAGCTAGGTGTCGATCCTGGCCTCGCGGGTGGGCTGGTCGGGCTAGTCTCACCTGGGTATGTGGCCCAGGTGGAGCCGGTTTTGACCGCGGCTGTGGACGACGGGGCGTCGTTTCCATCGTTGCTTCGTCCCTCGACATCGCCCG
The DNA here is from genome assembly GCA_021605145.1 of Aegilops bicornis. NCBI lineage: Eukaryota > Viridiplantae > Streptophyta > Magnoliopsida > Poales > Poaceae > Aegilops > Aegilops bicornis. The sequence continues at coordinate 80,607,073 of CM038674.1, read as the reverse complement.
CTAGGGTTCTGCGTCAGCGTAGCCAAAACCTGCGTATGGCAGGGAGTGGGAGAGCGCGGCGCATTCCGCCGCTGGGGCTCATGACGGGTCGCGGGGGAGCTCTGCCGCCGGGGAAGAACGCTGGGACCGGCCGCGTCCAATCCGCGACGCCGCAGGGTGCCGACGCTGGCCGTGGTGCCGTGCCATCGCCAGCCTCCCGGGTTGGGGTTGCCCGGGTGCTGCCTCCTGCTCCGAACCTTCCTGGCCGGCAGAGGTCCTCGCGGTGGCTCGGCCGGGCCGGGTGGAGGGCATCAGACCTCGACCACCGAACCCGGTCCAGGCAGGGTGGCGCCGGGTGCGGCTGGGGTGGCCATGGCGGGCCGTGGCGGTCAGTTTCCTCGGCCGCCCACCCCGGCTCCTGTGGATCTCCGGCCTCCCGCGCCGGGTGCTGTTGGCCGTGGCGGTGCGGTACCGAGGCCACCTGCAACCGGGCCATCAACCGGGCAGCTACCAAGGCCGGCTCCGCCGCCTCACATCGTAGCGAAGCCACCGCCGAACAAGGTCGGTCTGGTGCAGACGCAACAACCTCCGCCGCCTCAAGCTTCAGTTGCGCCCAAGGGACAGTGGGGTGATGATGCTTTTGATGCATATGGCGCTGGTAAGCACCGTGGATCCTCGTCCGCGGGCGGTGGTCGGGGCTACGCTTGGCAGAGCGATGGCACGGCAGAGCGACCGTTCTTGGGGCCCCCAGGAGGCTTTGTTGAGGGGGCATCTGGCCCGGGTCACCAACAGCAGGGTGGATTTCGTGGTCATCGAGGGGGCCAAAGGGGGCGGGGTGGCCGGTACCGTCCATGACGGCCACCGCCGCCTGCTAGTGACCAGATGGTGGTTGACGAGGCCGTTGAGGAGCCGGTTCTGTCTGGGCACGCTATGGAGGTGGTTTCGGCGCTCGCCTCGGCTGAGATTCCTGGAAAGGAGTCCGGGTCGACAGAGATAGTGGAGGTGTCTCGACAGACTGAGTCTCGAGAGGGCGCCAAGTGGGCGTAAGAAAGAAAATATGTTGTGCTATAGATGTGGTGGCAAGGGACATTTTATTGCGGAGTGTGTGGCTGAGCTGTGTGGCACTTGTGGTAAACCGGCACACGAGTTGGGGGACTGCCCGTTGCTGAGAGATCAGGCACCATCACTCATGATGTATGGAGTGTACTGTGCTGAGCTTACTTTTTTTGAGTCTCCAACGGAGATGGATGCTCCTGACGAGTCTTTGAGTTTGACGACTGGGTTAGTCAAAATTGCCAGAGGTGACGTGTCGGAGGCACAGATTGTTCAAAGGCTCAAAGAGTTAGCTCCTAGGGATTTCCAGTGGGAGTTGGATACTATGGAGGACAAACTGTTTCGGGTTGAGTTCCCGTCCGTTGATGATCTTCAGAGGCTTCTGAGCTTCGGGATGTGCAAGGTGCCGGGTACTGAGGGTGTGCTTGAGTTTCACGAGTGGAAGAGGATTGAGCCTACGGGCAAGCCTCTGACTCAGGTGTGGCTGTGGTTTTTTGGGGCTCCCTCCAAACCGCTGCAGGATGCCCGGGTCGTGGCTAGCTTGGGTATCATGGTGGGCAGACCGGGCGAGTGGATATGGACTTCACCAGGGCCCACGGGATTGCCCGTATTCTGGTTAGTGTGCTGAACATCGAGTATGTTCCTGAGGTGGTAAAGTGGGCATATCAAGGTCACATCTATAACCTTGTCATTGAGTTCGAGGATGAGAGTTTGTTTGCTGAGGTGGCCAGCGGGACGGACACTGATATGCACGAGGGGGATGATGGTTCTGCTCTAAAGGAGGCACCAGCAGCTGACAGTGGGCGAGAGTTGTCCAAAGCGTCGGGTGCTGACTCTCAGACATCTGCGGATGGTGTAGCACCAACTTCGGCGGTAACCATGAATGCTCTTAGATTCGGGTCTTTCGAGCTGGCATCTGCACCTCCGAGACTTTGGAGTGAGCGGGTGGAGTCTGATGATGTGTTCGAGAACATGTTACCGGCTCTGGAGTACGAGGAGTCTGTGGTTCCTTTTCTTGGGGCGTCGCCAATCTCGGTCAGGGCTGAGGCGGAGGAGGCTGCTCTCGCTGGCGGGGGTCCGGAGATGGTGATTTCGGAGTCCTACACTGCGGTCGTCGTACCTCCAGTTCAGCAGGTGGTGCGTTCTGTTGATGGGGGCGTGGGGCAGGAGGCCTCGGCGCTCTCATCGGGGCTTGCGGATGACGAGGTTCAAGCGGTGCAGCTTGATGCTTCGGGAGGGAGGCCGAGGCTGCTAGCCACGGCTCCTTCCTCCCCTTTTGCCGAGCCGGTTTCGGTGGCGCCGGTGTCGCTTTCCGGAGAGGGCTCGGGGCAGGTGGTCCCAGGGCCTTCTTCTCCAGGGGCACCTACGGAGGCCTGCTTGCCTTCGGCGCCGGCCATGTTGCTTGGCCGGCGGGCCAGGGTGGATGGAGAGCTCGGGCAGGAGGCCCTAGTTCAACCTTCCCCCGGCTTGGTGGTCTCGAGTGCTGCTACTCGGGAGGAGGTGATTGCGTTCGGGGGCATTCCGGATCCGGTCTCCGAGGGGCGACGGTTGAGTAGCCGTCTCCAGGACCATCCGGAAGTGGACGACATTCAGCAGCGGTGCGCTATGAGGGCGGCCAAGCTTCGTGACGTGGAGGTCACTGGTATGCCCGTCAATACCTCTAATTCTATATTGCATTGTACCAATGATGAGATTATCAATAATGCAAATCAACTAGGTATTTCACTAGGTAGTAATGATAGTGAAATCTCAACCTCGGTTAATGATATGCTGGATTTAGAGGCCGAACGGGCGCTTGAGATGATTCGTAACTTAGCGGCGGTAAAACCTATGAATGATTCTGAGATCGACGCTCTAGGGGTCAGGGCCCTCGATAATCTTTGTGCGGATCTGACGCAACCGTCTCCTGAGCCTGAGGAGGAGGTTGAGCGAGTGGATAATGTGGAAATGCGCACCTCTGTGGCTGGTTGTGAGGACCAACTACAGAGTTTTAATGCTCCTAAACGCAAATGGAAGCGGAAGATCTACCCAGTTTCCGCAGTGCGTAGGAGCGCTCGGATTCGAACAGCTAAAAAATTCCATGACGACATATGAAAGGAATCTTTTGGAATAGCAGAGGTCTGAAAGACTTGGCTAAAAGAAGGTTTCTTGCTGAGGCTTCTATTGAGCATAAGTTGGACTTTATCGCTTTGTCGGAAACGGGTAGAGCCAACTTCTCGCCACAATTTCTTAATACTCTTTCGGGGGGTATTGATTTTGATTGGCATTGTCTACCTCCGCGAGGAAGATCGGGTGGGATTTTACTCGGGGTTAGATGTGACTCGTTAGAAGTCCGAAGCGTGGTCATGGGAGATTTCACCGTTAAGTTTAGGGTGCGGTCAAGTCGATGGGTTTAATCGGGCTTTGGTGGCGGTATATGGTGCCGCAGACCTAAGCATAAACCAGATTTCTGGCTGATCTGGTTAGGATTTGTGGTTACGAACAACTTCCTATCCTGGTGGGGGTGATTTTAATATTATCAGAAGGAGTGATGAGAAGAATAATGACAATTTTGATGGCCGATGGTCCTTCATGTTTAACACAATCATTGAAAGCCTAGATCTGCGTGAGATAGAGCTTTCGGGCCGAAAGTTTACCTGGGCTAACGCCTTGCCAAATCCGACGTTTGAAAAGCTGGATCGAGTCCTCAAGAAGGCCGAATGGGAGCAGAAATTTCCATATGTTACGGTCTGTGCGCTTACTCGTGGTATTTACTGATCACACGCCTTTATTCCTTGACTGGAGAGGCTACCCATTTGGGAAATAAAAATGTTTTCTCTTTCGAGCTTGCTTGGTTTGAGAGAGAAGGCTTCTTAGATCTTGTAGCCAGAGAATGGGCTAAGGATGCAGGAGGTCGGTCTGCGCTTGAGCGCTGGCAGAATAAAATTAGGCATTTGAGAAGTTTCCTACATGGGTGGGCTAAGCATCTCAGTGGGATTTATAAGGCTGAAAAGGAACAACTCCTTTTGCTTATTCAGTCCCTTGATGTAAAGGCTGAAACCACGATTCTGCCAGCCTCGGAGCTTCATGCCAAGCTAGAGGCGGAAATGAGGCTGAAAGAGCTCCTTCATGAGGAAGAACTAAAGTGGGCGCTTCGGGCTAAGGTCACTAGAGTCGTCCAGGGGGATGCGAACACACAATTTTTTCACCTGATCGCCAATGGTAAGCATAGAAAAAAGAGGATCTTTCAGCTTGAACAAGACGAGGGAACGATTCTTGGTCAGGAAAACTTAAAGCAATATACCACTGAGTTCTAAAAGCAGCTGTTTGGGCCTCCAGAGGACAACTGTGTGTCGCTGGATGAGTCTAGGATTGAGGATGTGCCTCAACTTACGGCTGTTGAGAATGATATTTTAGTCGCTCCTTTTTCTGAGAAAGAGGTATTTGAGGCCATTTCCCAGATGAAGAATAATAAGGCTCCTGGCCCGGATGGTTTCCCGGCAGAGTTCTATAAGAAGTGTTGGCATATTATTAAAGGAGATCTCTTGCCTTTGTTCAACGATTTATTCTTGGGCCAGCTTCATCTTTTTAAGCTGAATTTTGGAACTATAACCTTACTTCCAAAGAAGACAGAGGCTGAGCGGATTGAGAAATTCCGGCCTATCTGTCTTCTCAATGTTAGTTTCAAATTTTTTACCAAGGTCGAGACGAATAGGCTCACATAGATTGCGCATACTGTGGTGCAGCCTACTCAGTCTGCTTTCATGCCGGACAGGAACATCCTCGAAGGAGTTGTGGTCTTGCATGAAACGCTCCATGAGATCCACACGAAAAAACTTGATGGTGTTGTTTTCAAGGTGGATTTCGAGAAAGCGTACGACAAAGTCAAATGGCCTTTCCTTCAACAGGCACTCCGAATGAAGGGTTTTGATGAAGCTTGGAGAAGACAAGTGGAATCCTTCACGTAAAAAGGGAGTGTTGAAATTAAAGTGAATGACGATATAGGCCATTATTTCCAGACACACAAGGGCCTGAGACAAGGTGATCCAATGTCTCCTATTCTCTTCAACATTGTCGCAGACATGTTGGCAATCTGATAGGTAGGGCAAAGGAGGCCGGTCAAGTAGGTGGCTTGGTGCCGCATCTTGTTGATGGTGGTGTGTCCATCCTGCAGAACGCTGATGATACAATTATCTTTATGGAGCATGACTTGGCAAAAGCGAGAAATATGAAGCTAGTGTTGTGCATTTTCGAGCAATTGACCGGCCTAAAGATTAACTTCCATAAGAGTGAGCTGTTCTGTTTTGGGAGAGCCAAAGAGGAACAAGATGCTTATAAGCAATTGTTTGGTTGCGAAGTGGGAGCACTTCCGTTCACTTACCTGGGTATCCCCATTCATCATCGTAAGTTGACAAACAGCGAATGGAAGTGTATTGAGGATCAGTTTGAGAAGAAACTGAGCTGCTAGAAGGGCAAACTCATGTCGTATGGAGACCGATTGATTCTCATTAACTCGGTGCTCACAAGTCTGCCTATGTTCCTTTTGTCCTTTTTTGAAGTACCAGTTGGAGTCAGGAAAAGACTGGACTTCTATCGATCCCGTTTCTTCTGGCAGAGTGATGAGCTTAAGAGGAAGTACCGTTTAGCCAAATGGGACGTCATCTGCCGACCGAAAGACCAAGGGGGTCTGGGTGTTGAGAATCTTGAGGTTAAGAACAGATGCCTCCTCAGTAAGTGGCTTTATAAGTTAGCAGCTAAGACGGAAGCAACTTGGGCATAGACTCTGCGTAATAAGTATCTGCACTCAAAGACTTTGTCGCAGGTGACAGTCAGGCCGACTGACTCGCCATTCTGGAAAGGGCTAATGAGAGTCAAAGCTACTTTCTTTAATAGAACAAGGTTTATTGTTGGTGATGGCAATAATACTCGCTTCTGGGAGGATACTTGGCTGGGGGAAGCGCCGTTGGCGCTTCAGTATCCCTCGTTATATCGTATTGTGCAGCGACGCGATGCTCTGCTTGCAATGAGTTTGCAGTCCACCCCCCTTAATATTCGGTTTAGAAGGGTGCTTGTTGGAGAACGGTGGGATGCTTGGCTTCATCTGGTGAGTAGACTAATGGAGGTTCAACTTACTCACCAGCCTGATCAGTTGCGTTGGAAGCTTACTACTTCTGGGGAATTCACAGTCAAGTCGATGTACCTTGACGTCATCAATTCTAGTGTTATTCCTAGTTCCATACATGTTTGGAAGGTTAAGGTACCACTAAAAATCAAAGTGTTTTATGTGGTTTGTACATAAACAAGTTATCATAACAAAAGATAATTTGGTTAAGCGCAACTGGACAGGCTCTACTAGGTGTAGTTTCTGTGATCGGGATGAAAATATCAAGCACCTCTTCTTTGATTGCCCGTTGGCAAGGGTTCTGTGGCGCTCGGTGCAAATTGCCTTTAACATTACTCCTCCGAGTTCGGTCGGGTCGTTATTTAGAACGTGGCTTGTTGGGATAGAGTCTGAAACAGTTAGACAAATTCGCGTAGGAGCATGTGCGTTGTTATGGGCAATCTGGAATTGCAGAAATGATTTGGCTTTTAATGTAACATCAACTATCCATTTTTGCAGGTTTTATTCCTGCCACCGCGCTTAATCCGTATGTGGTCCTTACTCACTCCGATGGAGTCCAGGGAGCGTTTGGTTACTGGATCTCTCTAGTGGGAGATGGTAGCGCGAGATATCTTCAACCGGTTTGGATGGCGGTCATGTACTAGGATAGGCGATTAGTTTACCTATCTATATTTTGCCAGCCGGTTGTGGCTTTTGGGCCTTTTTTGTCTTTGTTTCTGTTGCTCTTTGTGAGCCAGCTTATCATTTTGTTGCAGACTGCAAGACATTGTTGAACTACTTTTTTTTATAATAAATGTGGCCGTATGCATCGTTCTGATGCAGAGGCCGGGGAGTCCCCCCTTTTTGAAAAAATCCCATCCCATCCCACTCTTTCCACCCCTTGCGTCTTTGACTCTGCATCTTTTGATGGTCACCTTTGCCTCGCACCTTGCAGCACCGACGAAGTCAGCCACCTATTCGACAGAATGCCTCCCGGCCAAAAGGACGAGAATGCACCGCCGGCGAGCGGCTCCGACCTCATAGGAGCTCTCCCTGACCATATTCTCCACCATCTGCTCTCCTTCCTCCCAGTGCAGGCGGCCGTGTAGACGTGTGTGCTCGCTCGGCGCTGGTGCCACCTCTGACGGTCTACCACGGGCCTGCGAATTGTCGGCCTTGACGATGCCGAGTCTGCCGAAGACCCCTGTGTGTTGGTGAACCATGTGCTGATCCTGCGTGAGCGCACCAACCTAGCGCTTAAAAATGGAGCAAGACGATTTTTGCACATTCGAAGGTGCAAGTCCACATGGCCCTAGAGGTAATTCTCCATTTGGACGAGGCCCAAGACTCCCGGCCCCTCAGTGCTGATGAGCGTGATCTCCGTAGGAGGCTAAAGCGCAAGGTGATTAGTCTGTCTGTGCTTGAGCATGCCCGAAAAAGGCAATGTTAGAGAATCACCAACCTCAAAGTTGGATATGCCAACACCCGTTTTTTTCATCTCCGTGTCAATCATAGAAGAAGAAAGAATTTCATTCACCGCCTCAAGCACAATAGTGGATGGGTCACTGATCATGATCACAAGAAGTCCATCATCCAAAACCACTTCCTGGAGGTAACAAAAAGGGGTCCACCTCGCAGCATTGACATTAATTGAAGTAATATTCCGGTCCATGAATGTGACCTTTCAGGTCTTGGGGCTGCCTTCACAGAGGAAGAGGTTAAGAGGGCAATCTGGGATCTCCCAAGTGACAAAGCGCCGGGGCTGGATGGCTTCACTGGTGCCTTCTTCAAGGACCGTTGGGAGATTATCAAAGGGGACATTATGGTCGCCGTCAATCACTTCTCCAACTTGCACACCGCCAATCTTCATTGGCTCAACTCGGCGAACATCGCCCTCATCCCTAAGAAGGATGGTGCAGAGTGCATCTCAGATTTCCGGCCCATTAGTCTCATCCACGCCATTGCTAAGATCATCGCTAAGATGATGGCCACGTGCCTTGCCCCGCACATGCAAAGCCTAGTCTCAAATTCCCAAAGCGCTTTTATAAAGAAGAGAAGTGTCCATGATAATTTCATGTATGTCAGAAAATTGGCAAGGAAGCTTCACCGCCACAAAACCCCAACTGTGCTCTTCAAGCTCGACATCAGGAAAGCTTTTGATTCGGTGCGATGGGATTTCCTTTTTGATCTCCTGCGACACCTCGGCTTCCCAAGCAGATTTCGAGAGTGGGTTTCAGCCCTCCTTTCCACGGCCACATCGAGAGTCTTGATCAATGGAGTGATGGGTGACCCGCTGAAGCATGGTTGTGGGCTGCGACAGGGAGACCCCCTGTCTCCCCTTTTGTTCGTCCTGGTGATTGACCCTCTACACCACCTTCTAAACAAGGCCACTGCTCAGGGACACCTCCAGCCGCTTTGTGGAAGAGCCACGACCATCCGTGCATCGTTATATGCCGACGACGCGGCCATATTTGTCAATCCTATCAAGGAAGATGTTCAATTCCTTGCATCCACCCTGGCCTCCTTTGGGGAAGTCACCGGCCTCGTCACTAACTGCACCAAAAGCCTTGTGGCCCCTATTCGTTGCGACAATGTTGATCTTGATGATATTCTCCATGCTTTCCCGGTTCGCACTTCGTTCCCGATGAGATACCTTGGGCTGCCGTTGTCCGTTAGGCATCTCAAGCGGATTCATTTTCAGCACCTCGAGGATAAGGTGGCCAGCAAGCTCCCACCTTGGCAAAGCAGACATGTCGCCACTGCGGGCCGGGCCGTTCTTGTTAAGGCCGTCCTCACCGCTATTTTCATATATCACCTTACGCCTCTCGACATCCCGGTGGAGGTTCTGAAGAAAATTGATAGACTACGGCACGCCTATCTTCAAGCGGCACGGATACAAAGGTCCGTGGAAAATGCAAAATAAACTGGGACCTTGTTTGCAAGCCAAAGAAGAATGGTGGCCTGGGCGTGTTAAATTTGGCCAAATTTGCTAGGGCTCTTCGGCTTAGGTGGCTTTGGTTGGAGTGGAAGGATCCCACAAAACCATGGATTTGTATGGGCACGCCGTGCACAGATGATGACCGGGCGTTTTTTGCGGCTGCCACCCGCGTCACAGTGGGCAACGGACGAACGGCAAAATTTTAGAACTCCTCTTGGCTACAGGGCTTGCGACCCCGTGACATCGCGCCTCGCATCTTTGACCTCTCTCGAAAGAAAAACTGTTTCGTCCAGGAAGCTCTACACAGCAATCTGTGGATCTCTAACATCGACATTTCCAATGGCCTTTCCCTTGGTCACGTCCAAGAGTTTGCAAATCTTTGGGGAAAGCTGAATTCTGTCACCCTTGAAGAGGGGATGGAGGATTCAATTGTATGGAAGTTCACTAAAGATGGTATGTACTCCGCCTCTTCGGCATACAAGGCACAATTTGAAGGGCTTACTACTTTGTATCTAGTGCAATCGGTCTGGAAGGTGTGGGCTCCCCCGCGGTGCAAATTTTTTGCTTGGCTTGTTCTGCAAAATAGGATCTGGACATCTGATCGCCTAAGTAGGCGGGGTTGGCCCAATTGTGGTGCATGCCCTCTATGCAAGCAATGTTAGGAATCTGCGGCTCATCTCCTCTTCCAATGCCGATTCACTATTCGGATGTGGAATGGTATTATTCCGTGGCTAGGATTGCACCACGTTAACTCGGCCACCTGGGCGACGAGGGTCTCGGTGAGAGATTGGTGGACCAACAACGTACACACTCGGGTTGGATCTCCCAAGGTGCTGGCCTCTCTGATGATGCTCATCTCATGGGAGATTTGGACCGAACGCAATGCTAGAGTCTTCTGTAACACGGCCGTCCCTTCGATGGTTCTCATTTCCAAGATTAAAGACGAGGTGTCTCTTTGGGCTTTGGCCGGTGCGAAGCAGTTGTGTATTGTAATACCACGAGAGTAGTTCTTTCTTTATTATCGCCGCTTTGCGGCTTTGTTCTAAAACTTCTTCCTTATTCAATGAAATGGCAAATCTTTTGCCTTGTTTCAAAAAAAAAACGATGACAAGGCGCAAAGTTCAAAGTTTGTGAAGCTATGGATCCGTTTTGCTGTCATGTCCAAAGTTCGTGCACTCACCCTTCACATCGATGCCCCTCCATATCCATGTCTTGACGTCCCACCTTTTGTCTCTCGGCATCTGAGAACAATAGATCTGGAAGGTCTACGCCTACAACAGAACGTTCTTGATTTTGCTAGCTGCCCAGCATTGGAGGATCTGAAGATGAAATATTGTGAAATCACTGTTGAAAAAATATCGTCCCATTCCCTGAAGCATTTGAGCATTACTAGGTGCCACTCCGAGACGGATTGCCGGCTCTGCGTTTCTACTCCAGGCCTTGTCTCTTTGAAACTGTATCACTTTATTGGTAAAACCCCTTTTCTTGAAGACATGGCGTTGCTAAAGACTGCATATGTGAATCTTGGCAAAGGCTGCAAAGATGTCTGCTTGAACTACTACGCTGGTGGTGTCCTACGTTGCACGGATACTTGGATACGTATCGGATACGTGATACGGGGATACGCCTGATATGTCAATTTTCTAAAAACATGGATACGGGGATACGTTTTATATATAGATGTTAAATATTAATTATTATAAATATGAAGAAAAAAATTAAGGAGCTTCTAGGTCAAAGCATGCCTCAATAAGATTACCTCTTTCTTTTCTTGCACTTAGTCCATTTTTATTAATTGGCCGTGAGATTTGACCAGGTTTGTTGTTTCAATCAATGCATCGACTCTCTCTTGCTCACCTTTCAATTGAATAAAAAATATTGACAGACATGTTTTCACATAAACTCACGCCCATGCTGGGAATCTTGAAAGGCGCCTTTATTATTGAGGGGATTTCACGTCGAACGAGGGGTTTCAGGTATCCAAAACATATCGCAGAAGTATCCTAGGAGTATCAAACATTATTTTCTCTTTTTAATATCAAAATATCGAGGGATACTTACGGGATACGTATTGGGAAGTATCAGGGCAGTATCCGAGTATCGGGGCAGTATCCGGCTGGATACACGCACTTTTTGAAGTATCCGCGCAACGTAGGTGGTGTCTTCTGTGGAGCTAATAAGAACGGATGTGAAAATTGTCTATCAAAAAACGATGGCAGCAGCGACTTCGTGCTTCTAGGTGGGATCTCAAGTGCTAAACATCTTGAACTGATATCTAAACTGGGAAAGGTGGCACTCGTCTTTAACTCTTTCACTTGAGTTATCCCTGTTTTGTGTTCTACTATTTACATTGTTTCTAGAGAATCGGAGATAAACAGATTACGTATGCATCACAACCAGATTGGGGGTCTTGATCATCATCTCGCATTCTTTGTAAGGATTACTTGATTTAATTACTTATTGTATTTTCTTTCCAGTTGATTTTCACAAGAGATTTGAAACATTGCCCTACATTTAGTAAGTTGAAGACTTTATTACTCAATGAGTACTGGTGTGAGGCTCCTGACTTGGATCCACTAGCTTGCATTCTGAAAAACTCAACAGTTCTGGAGAAGCTCACTCTTCAACTTTTTCCGAGGTATAAATCTTCTTAATGGACAATTGCCACAGTGCTAAAGTTGTTATCGGCTATTAATCTCGGTTAAATGTTTCTACTTACCATAGGGACCAAATCATAGAATGGAAATGAAAGGAAGCTTCAGTTCAATGGAAAGACCGTCTGCAATACCAGAGCACCTTAACATAGTTCAAGTCAAGTGTGCTGTGGTGGACGACAGGATTCTCAAAGTTTTGAAGTTCCTGTGTGCATTTGACATACGTAAGCTAACTAGTAACAAATGACACTTTGCATGCTCCCTGTATTCTCAAATTAGCTTTCATGTGCGGGAAAGAAACTAATAGAGCAAGCAGTGAAGTGAATCCTGAATTATGTAGGAACCATTTGTAGGGACACCAAATTGTTAGAGGCATGAAAAATTTGGACCACGTCTGGTGAGGCTAAAGTAAAACTAACACAATCCATTTTGTTGCCAAAGGATGTTTAGTTGAACTATGTGCAGAAACACATATCACACCATGTCACTAGTAGAAAAAGGACCATTTGACCCGGTTTGTAAGGGCCTTTTGTCCCGGTTTAAGAACCGAGACTAAAAGGTCGGCTATAAGGTCGGTACTAATGCCCTTGGCCTTTAGTCCCGGTTCTTACACGAGCGGGGACAGATGGGCCTCCACATGGCCACTGCGGGCAGCCCAGGCAGGGGGGCCTTTGGTCCCGGTTGGTGACATAAACTGGGACCAAAAGACATCCACTCGTCAGCAGCTGGCTGGAGCTGAAGTTTTTTTTAAAGTGGTTGGTTTAGGGGTTTTGGGGGTTAATTTAGGTTGTTATTAGCTACTAATAGAGAGAAGTGTCCTCTTTTATATCTTCGTGCTTAATTTACCAACGCTACTGCTATGTTCATTTCACCCGCTGATATATAATAACTCTTCATGCTCGCATCATGCATCATCATATATAATAACAAGTCCTACTAATCATGCATCATCATACAACTTCTACTCGTTATTAATACAACAAGTCATACGATCATCATCCTCATAGTCATCGAACCCAACCCTACTTAATTGTTCTTAGCACATGATCATCAGTATCAGGTAGGACCTAAACACCCTTAAGGTAAAATAGCATAAAACAGTATAGACCCTGACTCTCTATTATGAAGAATGGAGATCATCATGTCTCCAATTCTTGCGCTTCGCTTCCTTTTGCTTCCAAGAACCTCCTTACGACTGTCCATACATTTTTTCCATTCTTTGATTGTCATGTCTCCACTTCTTTTAGAAATCCGATATGGACATTTGAGATTCGTAGGATGACTTGGTTGTATGTTCAAAACATCAAGGCGACCATGCGTATACATCAGATGAGGCACACAATCATTCAGGATTATCTGTTGAAAAACATAGTAATAACTTCGTAGTTAGCAATGATGTACTAGTTTTAGAAGTATGCAAAAGATGCACGGATGTCGTAATAGTAAAAAATCTTATCAGGGTATTTCCATGGTAGTTACCGTAGTTCAACACGTGCACTAGTGGCACGTATTGATCATAATGTTGAGGAGTTCGATTGTAGATATTGTAATTCTCAAGATCAGTACAAAATGCGACCAGATGATTTTTCTCCTTATAAGTTAATTCGGAGCCATCGGTGTAGTGGGTTTTGTCTACCATCTTCCGCACATTCTTTGAAGAATGAAAATAAGCTGTCAATGGAAATAAGTTGTCAACTATTTTGAAATAAACAATATAAATTACTTAATAACTATGTTTGAGAAGCTCACATGGGGGAAGAATTGGAAGTGTATCAATAAGGACCCAAATGTCCATATTGTCTTGCTCGATGTAGGATCACCAAGATCCATGGTGACAAGCATACCCTCATCAAAACCATACATCTTGCAAAGTGCTTCCTAATTTTTGCAACCAAAATGGGTCACACTCTCAAAATTGTACAACTTTACTTCAAAATCCACACCATGATGGGTCTTTAGGTGAATTTTTTTGGTTTCCATACTTTCATGGTCTTCAAAACCCATCCTCTCCAAGACATAGTGTCTTGCATAGCATGGGATAAGCTAGTCGAATTGGAAAATATGAAAAATACACGTTAAAATAGTTGAAGTCGTGCTTAATTATGAAAAAAACTATTGTCGTCGTTGCGTACCGTTTCAACATCCAAGGTCTCCTCGAGTTTAATACTAAAGCGCCAATCTTCGTCCAGCTCAAGGAACCTGTCGCACATACCTCGGTCGTTGTGGCACCAGTCGCACTCCTTCGCGCGGTTTTCATCGTCCGAGTACGACATTTCCGGCCTATGTTCATAATTTAAATATTAAACTTGTACAATTAAATATATGTACTAAAAAACCTAAATTAGATCATTATTATTAATCACGGGTTGACTATCGGTGATGGTAGCTCCTCTTTTCATTCCCGGGTGCATTATTACACCAAATTGTCTAGCACACGGGAATAAAGGATAAGCTACCCCACGACGGCGTGGATGATGGAGGGGGCTCCTAGATTTCTGCATAGTGCTCTCCAATTTTAGCATTCAAAGTATGAGTACTTTTCCAATATGAGCATTCAATAAGCAAAACCAAATCGTAAAATAAAGTAGTATTCAAATTAGCATGCATTCAATTATAAGCAAAAGTACATCATCTCTTGTGTTCGTACATCGCCGAATATTATCACTAATACTCCTCGAATACTAGCATACATATAGCATTGCTAATACAGCTAGAACCATAGCGTCCGACGGGTATCGTCGCGCGCGGTGGACACCCAAAGATAAGGAACCATCATAGGATCATAGCTCCAGTGAGATCCCTGAAGAACCTGCCAGGTATTGTCGAACCTGCCCTCCAACGTAACCATGTAGCGACGGACGTGCTCGTCCTCCTCGCTGACACGGTGACGTACCACCTTCGCGGTGTCCAGAAGCCTCGGCACCATCACTGGCCCACGCGACCGCCACCAAACAAGGATCAGGTCAATAACGGACTGGCTCCTCACCAACCTACGCCCCCCGGAAGGTAGCACCTCCCAATACCAGCCCGACGGAGCCCAGTCCAGGACATGGCCCTGATCAAGCAGGCCTCCACCGCCGAGTAGTCGACGTCGATGCGGGATAGGCATCGTCGACGTCGATGCGGGAACTACTTCTATATATAGTAAAATAAAGTAGTTTTATTAAATCAATTAGTTCAACTACTAAGCACTTACTATAAATAAATAAAGTACTACTTACTAACAATAAACTACTTCTATAGTAAAATAAAGTAGTTTATTAAATCAACTAGTTCAACTATATATTAAGCACTTATTATAAATAAAATAAAGTAGTACTTACTAAAAATAAACTAGTTTAACTAGTTTTATTATTTTTCTAACTAATTATATTAAACACTTTCTCTTCTTATTTTCCTTTTTCCTCTCCTGCTTTTTCTTCTAAATATGAACATATTCATAAATGACTTTGATCATACACAATTTTCCTATACATACACAATATGAACATATACATAAATTGACAAAGAAAATTCTATGAACAAAAAATCATTAAAATTCTATGAACAAAATTACAACAGAAAAAATCATAAAAATTCTATGAACAGAAAAAATCATAAAAAATTGACATATTCGATCTTTGCATATATATATGAACATACAAACATGCATATTCAACAATAATATCACCAAAAATCTATTAACAGAAAAAAAATCTAACACAATATGAACAAATTACATAATATGAAAAAAATCTAACAAAAAATCTATGAACAAAATCTAACTCAATTAACTACACATCTAATTAAATTAGCAAAATTCATATAAGCTCACGGGATGGCGACGGCATGAGGGGCGCGGCGAGGGCGACGGGCAGAGGACGGCGACGGGAGACGGTGAGGGGCGGCGCGGCGATGGGCGACGAGCGAGGCAGGGCCGACGGCGTCGCGGGGCATGGGGAGCGGGGCGGCGAAGGCGTCGGGGCGGCGCGGGGCGATGACGGCGACGGCGAGGCGAAGACGGGCAGCCTGGCGGCGTCGAGGCGGGGAAGAACGAACTGAAACGAAATTTTGACGAGTGCCAGTTATATAGACGACGAATTGGTCCCGGTTCGTGAGACAAACCGGGACGAATGCGACCTTTAGTCCCGGTTGGTGGCACCAACCGGGACCAAAGGCCTCTTCGGCAGCCCAAAGGGCGGGAAGTAGAGCCTTTGGTCGATTAGTGACACCAACCGGGACTAAAGGGGGGGCATTGGTATCGGTTTGTGCCAACAACCGGGACCAATGCAACCCTTTAGTCCCGGTTGGTGCCACCAACCGGGACCAAAGGCCTTGCACAGCGCGGTGCGGTGGGAAGTTTAGTCCCACCTCGCTAGCTAAGAGAGCTCAGCACCTGTTTATAAGCTGTGTTGCAGCTCAGGTGCTGAGCTCCTCTCTAATATGTAGGCATTAGTTGCCTACCCTTGTCACTGCCGTGTTGGGCCTATTGGGCCTGCGGGTCTACATCCTGGCCCATGTACAGATGGGTTTCTAGTCGTATGCAGGCCGTGTGGCCCATTAGGCGACATTTTTTTATTTTTTCCAGTATTTTTTTTATTTTTTGAATTATTTATTTTCTTTTGATTTTTGCTTTATTTTTTTATTCTTTTTTCTTTTAGCTCGGAATAATTATAATGTTTCTGTTACTCCATTAGTTTCCAAATTTGAATAGTTTAAATTTTAATTCTTTGAAATTTGTGTGAATCACTAGTTTGTGAATAACTTCACTATAAAAATATATTTTGAGTGATTCTTTTTCCTGCTATTTAATATTACTGCGTTTTATCATTATATTCAAAAATAGATTTTGTTATTTTAGTTTCTATCAAAAAAATCTTTATGAAAATTCCTTTTGCTAGTAAAGTTTCTAACAAAAAATTATTTATGATAATTATTTCTGCTTTTCATGTTTTGAACAGAAAATACTTTTATAATTTTAGTTGCATAAATTTTATATAATTTTAGTTTAAAAAATACTAGAGGTTTATAAAAGCTTTTTAGTTGATTTCTTTTGCTATTAGAGTTTTATAAAAGCATTTACTGTTTTTTTAGCTATAAGACCTTGAAATTGAAAAGCATTTCAAATGAACTCTGAAAAGGTTGAAAGTTGGCGTGGTATCATCATTTCACCCACATAGCACGTGCTAAAAAGGTGAGAGGGTTATGTGGAAAACTGGATACACTTCATGTATAAAATGAACAATCTCTTTCGTAGTATCAGGGTTTCATACGGAAACTCATCTGTTACACAGGGATTTCATTTTTTAAAACTTATTTGAACTCCTGACTTTTTATGTATTCAAAATGCACCATTCAAAGCCACATCATCAATTTTCAACCCTTTCTGACCTCATTTGTTATTTTTCATGCATTTACTGATTATTTTGAGCTATAAGACCCTGAAATTGAAAAGCATTTCAAATGAACTCTGAAAAGGTTGGAAGTTGGCATGGTATCATCATTTCATCCACATAGCATGTGCAAGAAAGTTGAGTGGGTTATGGCAAAAATTGGATGCACTTCATGTACAAAACGGACAATCTCTTTCGAAGTATCAGGATTTCATACAGGAACTTGTCTGTTACAATAGGCATTTCAAATGAACTACGAAAAGGTTGAAAGTTGGCATGGTATCATCATAATAGTTGTGGACAAAGTCTTCACTTTTTCTTCGCTTGTGTCCTTTCCTTATTGCGCCAAAACCATGGATAATCTTCATCATTTATCAGGATGCTCGGGTCAGCCTTGACTTTGAAGGGAGGAATTTCATGAAACTTTTCATAATCTTCGGACATGTCTGTCTTGCCCTCCACTCCCACGATGTCCCTTTTTCCTGAAAGAACTATATGGCGCTTTGGCTCCCCTCCAAGCGTGCCTTTTCCAGTGTAGTGTGCTTGAGACCAAGAATATCCGTCCCTGCATATTATTGTATCCCCTCGAAGCGTGCCTTTTCTAGTCAGTCTCCCCTCATACCGCGATTTAGGGAGACCTATCTTCTTAAGGCCAGGAATGAAGTCAACACAAAACTCAATGACATCCTCTGTTTGATGGCCCATGGAGATGCTTCCTTCTGGACTAGCACGGTTACGGACATATTTATTTAGGACTCCCATGAACCTCTCAAAGGGGTACATATTGTGTAGAAATACGGGCCCCAGAATGACAATCTCGTCAACTAGATGAATTAGGACGTGCGTCATGATATTGAAGAAGGATGGTGGGAACACCAGCTCGAAACTGACAAGACATTACACCACATCACTCCTTAACCTTGGTATGATTTCTGGATCAATCACCTTCTGAGAGATTGTATTGAGGAATGCACATAGCTTCACAATGGCTAATCGGACGTTTTTCGGTAGAAGCCCCCTCAATGTAACCGAAGCAGTTGCATCATAATCACGTGGCAGTCATGAGACTTTAGGTTCTGAAACTTTTTCTCTGCCATATTTATTATTCCATTTATATTCGATGAGAAGCCAGTTGGGACCTTCATACTAAGCAAGCATTCAAAGAAGATTTCCTTCTCTTCTTTGGTAAGAGCGTAGCTGGCAGGACCTTCATACTGCTTTGGAGGCATGCCGTCTTTTTCATGCAAACGTTGCAGGTCCTCCCATGCCTCAGCTGTATCTTTTGTCTTCCCATACACGCCCAAGAAGCCTAGCAGGTTCACGCAAAGGTTCTTCGTCACGTGCATCACGTCGATCGAAGAGCGGACCTCTAAGTCTTTCCAGTAGGGTAGGTCCCAAAATATAGATTTCTTCTTCCACATGGGTGCGTGTCCCTTAGCGTCACTCAGAACAGCTAGCCCGCCGGGACCCTTTCCAAAGATTACGTGTAAATCATTGACCATAGCAAGTACGTGATCACCGGTACGCATGGCGGGCTTCTTCCGGTGATCTGCCTCGCCTTTGAAATGCTTGCCTTTCTTCGACATTGATGGTTGGTCGGAAGAAATCGACGATGGCCTGTACACATTCTTTTGCAGCTTCCTGGTATATACTTTCGGTGTCAGCTAAACAGTGCGTGCATGCGTGGTATCCCTTGTTTGTCTGTCCTGAAAGGTTACTAAGAGCGGGCCAATCGTTGATGGTTACAAACAGCAACGCGTGCAGGTTAAATTCCTCCTGTCTGTGCTCATCCCACACACGTACACCATTTCCATTCCACAGCTGTAAAAGTTCTTTAACTAATGGCCTTAGGTACACATCAATGTCGTTGCCGGGTTGCTTAGGGCCTTGGATGAGAACTGGCATCATAATGAACTTCAGCTTCATGCACATCCAAGGAGGAAGGTTATACATACATAGAGTCACGGGCCAGTCTTGTGATTGCTGCTCTGCTCCCCGAAAGGATTAATGCCATCCGCGCTTAAACCAAACCATACGTTCCTTGGGTCACGTGCAAACTCAGCCCAGTACTCTCTCTCGATTTTTCTTCACTACGACCCGTCAGTGGGTTCTCTCAACTTCCCGTCTTTCTTACGGTCCTCACTGTGCCATCACATCAACTTGGCATGCTCTTTGTTTCTGAACAGTCGTTTCAACCGTGATATTAAGGAGCATACCACATCACCTTCGCAGGAACTCTCTTCCTGTGGGGCTCACCGTCAACATCACCAGGGTCATCTTGTCTGATCTTATACCGCAATACACCGCATACCGGGCATGCGTTCAAATCCTCGTACGCATCATGGTAGAGGATGCTGTCATTAGGGCATGCATATATCTTCTGCACCTCCAATCCTAGAGGGCATACGACCTTCTTTGATGCGTACGTACTGTCGGGCAATTCATTATCCTTTGGAAGCTTCTTCTTCAATATTTTCAGTAGCTTCTCAAATCCTTTGTCGTGCACGGCATTCTCTACCTTCCATCGCAGCAATTCCGGGACGGTACCCAGCTTTGTGTTGCCATCTTCGCAATTGGGGTACAACCCTTTTTGTGATCCTCTAACATGCGATCGAACTTCAGCTTCTCCTTTTGACTTTCGCATTGCGTCCTTGCATCGACAATGACCCAAATGGAGATCATCATCGAGCACATCGTCTAGTTCCTCTTGATCTTCAGCAGCTTCCCTGTTGCAGCATCATCGGGCACATCGTCTGGTTCCTCTTGATCTTCAGCAGCTCCTGCTGCAAAGCATCACCGTATTCGGGGGCACATAGTTGTCATCGTCCTCTTCTTCTTCGCCGTCTTCCATCATAACCCCTATTTCTCCGTGCCTCGTCCAAAC
This sequence comes from Aegilops bicornis, assembly GCA_021605145.1. NCBI lineage: Eukaryota > Viridiplantae > Streptophyta > Magnoliopsida > Poales > Poaceae > Aegilops > Aegilops bicornis. The sequence continues at coordinate 80,587,113 of CM038674.1, read as the reverse complement.
ATTATAGTGTGGCATGAAACCCTTGTAAAGCAGGTGGGTGTGAAGGATTTTCCGGTCAGAGTAAGACTTCGTATTCCCACATTTAGTGCATGAACAACACATAGAACCATTCTGCTTGTTTGCCTCAGCCACTTCGAGAAAATTATGCATGCCCTTAATGTACTCGGAGGTGTGTCTGTCATCATACATCCATTGCCGGTTCATCTGCGTGCATTATATATAATTATGTGTGTCAAAAGTAAGAAAATCAGACAAATATCTATCTAAAGTAAGAAAACTAGACACGTATCAGAAAGAAGATAAGAACAAGAGGCTCACCACGGTGGTGCCGGCGACGAGATAGGCGCGGGCGATCAACGGCGGTGAAAACGGGGATGGGGCATGACGGACCGCTAAATCTAGACAAATCTCAGGAAAAATGGAGCTCCGAGGTCGAGCTTCGAGAAGAGAAAGCTTAACTAGTGTGGCTCGGGCATTTCATCGAACACCTCATGTTCATAGGAGGTGAACTAGAGCACCCAAATGCCCTCTCCTCGCCGGATTGAAAAAACAGAGCACTGTGGAGTGCTCTGCTGCGGCGATGGATATATATAGGCAAATTATTTGTCGGTTCGTGGCATGAACCGGGACTAAAGCCCCCCTTCTACACCGGTTCAAGGCATGAACCGGTACCAATGGATGTGGGCCAGGAGCAAGGTCCATTGGTCCCGGTTCGTGCCTAGAACCGGGACAAATGGGTCCAGACGAACCGGGACCAATGCCCACGAGGCCCCGGCCGGCCCCCTGGGCTCATGAACCGGGTCTAATACCCCCCTTGGGTCCCGGTTCTTGAAGAATCGGGACTAATGGGCTGGCCAGGCCCGAACGATAGCCCTGTTTTCTACTAGTGTGTGTACTTGTTATTAGTTCTGATCTTGTGGGTACTGGCATAAATGTTTGAATTGATTTGTTAGGAATAGTGATACAGTATCTGCACATGTTGCTTAGCTTTGAATAGCAACTCAAATGTGTGCAGTAGTATAATATTTTTGACTTATTGTGTTTTTGAATGGTTGGTGCTTATGAGTAGTAACTTTTATTGACACAATGGGCTAAATTATTGAGCAATCTATTTGCTTGTGGTTCCTCACTTTGTTTTACGATGTCTCTACAGTTTAGATAACATCTTATCATTGCACATTTTCCTTATTGTAGAAGCCTGTTCATAACATGTCTAGTAGTGTATCTCAAGATTCCTTATTTCACATTTCCCATGAAAATTGCTTATGACTTCTTCTGCATTCTACCTTGGGAGCAGTTTAGCTAGATGTTTTCGTGTTAGATTATCACTTAGGAATGGCCGTATCAAATATAATTGAAGTTTGTCCCAGATTCATGTCAAGATAAGTTGCATTCTCCTTCATACTTAAAGAACATTGTTTCAGTATCTTTATTTTCTCTGTCAAGTAACTACTCATTTTTTAAATTTCTGCACATACAACAGACTCTTACACTAATGTTTTATTTCTGTTCAGGATTCAGTTTCTAGTAAGGGCGAGAAGATCTGGGTCGTCGGTCATGTATGGACTATTCAGAAATGCAAGGCTTGAGCATATACGTCTAGAGTATTTCTAGCTCTTTTGGCGACTTCATCATATTGCAACTCTACTCAGAGGAACGGCGTAGAATCTGCAGTCTATAACCTATGAACTCTAGACTATCTAGCTAGACTCGGTTTATCGTATCCTGTAGTTTCTATATGCATGTGTGGTTCATGCTGAATATTTGCAGCTCTCAGACTGCTCTAGGCGTTTCTTTTTTGGGGTCTGGCTCATAACTTGTTCTACCATGATGTGATCCGTTTATTCTGTCTCCTTTGTCATGATCTGGGTTTTAGAAAAGTGAAACAAGAGGTGTTAAGTTGCATATTTGTTGACTTCTTGACTTGCTGCTGCTGATCTGTTTGTTGGATGTTTTGCATATCTGGGTGTGATCCGGTTCGCCTCCTACGATATTGACTGCCCCCTGCTAGCTTCGTTGCTCCTTGTCGAACAACATGTTGTGCGTGGCTGATATATACAAGTGTTGCTGCTTTGATGAAGGTGAGATGTCATCCTTTGCTCGGTTCGTTCTGGAGAGCGGTAGACCCGCGGCATTCTCCTCTGCAAGCACATCCTCGGCGTGAGGGTCTGGTGCCCCCTTTGCCCTGCCAGAAGCCGCGGACCATCTTCATGTTCGGGTGCCCTTTTGCGCGTCGTTTCTAGGCCTTCAGTTGGCGGATCCTTGGCCCATTCACAAGCTCCATGGCTTGCACCCTTTTTTGTGTGCCGATCCGTGCGATTGCAATGCTTGTTACTAATTACGCGGAGACCAAAAATGGTGCTTTTGATGTGGGAAGGTAAAAAATGGTGCTTTCAAGTTTTTAAAAGAAAGAGTGTGGAACAAAATGAGAGGATGGATGGGGAAGATTCTTTCTTTAGGAGGCAATGAAGTGCTCATTAGGTCTGTTGCTCAGGCCATACCAGCTTACTCTATGGAATGCTTTTAACTTCCTAGAGGCCTTTGTCTACATATAAATTCTTTGATACAGATATTGTGGTGGGGAAGCAAGAATGGTGAAAGGCAAACATGATGGGTAGTGATGACGAGACCAAAACACTTGGGAGATCTTGGCTTTTGAGATATAGAACTTTTTAACCTTTCTCTTCTTGCAAGACAGGGATGGCATCTCCTTCAGTAGCCGGAATCTCTGATTGTGAAAATTTTGAAAGCAAGGTATTATCCAACAACAGATATTCTTCAAGCTCAACTTGGTAATAGCCCATCTCAGATATGGAGGTCCATAATTGAAGGGAGAGATGTCTTGTCTCAGAGGCTAATAAAGAGAGTGGGTGATGGAAGGAGTATTGATATTTGGGAACATCATTGTTGCCAAGAGACTCTTCCATGCACCCACGCTTCATGGAGAAAGGAGAAAGTTGAGCAAACATTTCTTCCAATTGATGCGAAACTATTTTGAACAGTCCTTTGAGCACAGTTCACCAAGATGATTTCTGGGCATGGGGTCGTGATAACAAGGGGGTCTTCTCTGTCAAGTCTGCACATCGAATGCTTGTGAATACCAAATTACAGAGGGATGCATGGCTCGAAGGAGCTGGTGCCTCATCTGATCCGGCTAGGGAGCAAAGCTCATGGACCAACCTATCGCGAGTTCACGTTCCATCAAAGGTTAAAGTGTTCTTATGGCGCCTAGCACAACAATCTATCCCCACGGCAGATGTGCTAAACCACAGGAACATGTCTATCACTAGCAACTGTCAAATATGTGGAGTGGAGAACTCGTGGTTACACTCCCTGGTTCAGTGCACGCATACGAGATGTGTATAAGCTTTGGCCGTGGACGATCTAGTGCACTACATTCAGTCGACGGCGGAGCCAATAGCTCCGAACTTTATGTTCTCTATGTTTGATACATTGTTTTTTTGAGAAAAGGAGGATGACCCTCGGCCTCCGCATCTGGGAGATGCATACGGCCACTTTATTAATTATTCTCGAGGACCTTACAAAGTATTACAACAATATGTCTGAATCCGACATCTTGGCAACATATGCCACTACTCCTATCCAAATGATGCAGGGGTGCTATCTGGGCCACTACCCAGACCACTCAACTAAACACTACCAGAAAAACAGGGGTTGCCGACGGCCAAATCTATGCCGACGGCCCCCGTCGGCATCTATGGACCTATGCCGACGGCCAAGGAAAGGCCGTAGGCGTAGAAAAGCCGTCGGCATACATTCATCTATGCCGACGGGCCGCCGGCATAGACCAGGCCGCCGGGACCGCCGAGGTACGCCTCACGGGCCCGTCGGCATAGGACAGGCCGTGGGCATAGCCAGGGCCCACCTGCCCGGTCAACGCTGACCATTTGACGGCGTTGATCCTACGCCGACGGGCGGTAACGGCGGCCGTCGGCATATCTGTGGCAGAGGTATGCCTACGGCGGTTGCCGCATAGGCCCTCGTACACGTCGGCGATCCGTGTGCCACGCCACGCCATCGATCCGTGGGACAACCTCCGTGTGTGACAGATATGCCGGCCTTGCCGCCGCATACGCTTATTTTAATTAATATTTTATTTGTTACTTTGGTTATCTCGTGGCGAGAGGTATGCCTACGGCAGAGCCGCCGGCATAGGCCCCTTCGCCACGCCATTGATCCGTGTGCCACGCCACGTCATCGATCGATGGGACAACCTTCGTAGGTAGACAGATATGCCGACGGCCCAGCCGCCGATCACGGTATTTTACTTTATTTTTTATTTTTACTCTGTTTTGTTATTTTTACTTTATTCTAGTTTTTGTTTTTGTATAAGATAATTATGCCTATCTAAAAAAACATACCCGATGGTATATCGATTGCCCCCCGTTACGAACGTCGCTATCGCCGTGTCACGGAGGGGGGAAACGGTCGACACGGAAGGAATTCTGGTTGGTGGGGGGATTCGGGTGTAGCTATGTCACCGAAACATCGCACGGGTCCCGATGCATATGTGAAAGTGTTCATGCATGCGTAGACGCCCGTCTTGGGGCTCCGGGGTGTGCCCCCCCCCCCCTCACGGACAAACGGCCACGCAAGACCGGAGGGGGAAACGGACGCGTCAGTCTACGGAGGGATCTTCTGTGGAGTCCGGCCCGGATGTCGCTCAGTGTTCCTATGGCCTGACCTAACACAACCGGGTGGGGAGGTCCACCGGTCAAAGCCCGTCCGTGCAAAGTCAAAGGGCTAGATCGCGTGGTCAAACGCTACAGGGTTAGGCGGGACGGGGGCCCTGGGGGGGGGGAGGTAGCAATGCCACCGGAGCGTCTCACCGGGCCCTCATACATGCGGGATGGTGTGGTGGCATGTCCGAAGAGGCGGCACGCGTGTCCGGGGTGTGCCCCCCCTCACGGACGGCGCCGCCGCCGGCACCTGGAGGGGGGAAACGGACGCGTCGGGTCTACACGGAGGGGATCTTGCTGTGGGTCTGGCCCGGATGTCGCTCCAAAGTGTTCCTATGGGCTGACCTAACACAACCGGGTGGGGAGGTCCACCGGTCAAAGCCCGTCCGTGCAAAGTCAAAGGGCTAGATCGCGTGGTCAAACGCTACAGGGTTAGGCGGGACGGGGCACTGGGGGGGGGGGGGTAGCAATGCCATCGGAGCGCGCACCGGCCCTCATACATGCGGGATGGTGTGGTGGCATGTCCGAAGAGGCGCACGCGTGTCCGGTGTGCCCCCCTCACGACAGACGGCGCCGCCGCCGCACTGGAGGGAGAAACGGACGCGTCGGGTCTACGGAGGGATCTTCTTGTGGTGCAGGCCGGATGTTGCTCCAAAGTGTTCCTATGGGCTGACCCTAACACAACCGGGTGGGGAGGTCCACCGTCAATGCCCGTCTGCAAAGTCACGAGGTTAGATCTCGTGGTCAACCGCTCCGAGGATAGGCGGACGGGGCCACAGGGGAGGGGGTAGCAATGCCACGGAGCGTCGCACCGCCCCTCATACATGCAGGTGGTGTGGTGGCATGTCCGAAGAGGCGGCATGCGTCTCGGGGTTCGCCTCACGGACGGGCGCCATCGCCGCACTGGAGGGGGAAACAGACGGCCGGGTCTACGAAGGGGATCTTGCCGTGGGTCTGCCCGGATGTTGCTCCAACGTGTTCCTATGGGCTGACCTAACACAACCGGGTGGAGAGGTCCACTGGTCAAATCCCTTCCGTGCAAAGTCAAAGGTCTAGATCCGGTGGTCAAACGCTACAAGGTTAAATTTGGGCCAGGGGGCCACAGGGGGTAGCAATGCCACCGGAGCGTCGCACCGGGCCCTCATACATGCGGGGTGGTGTGGTGGCATGTCCGAAGAGGCGGCACGCGTCTCCTGGGTGTGTCCCCCCTCACGGACGGCAATGACACGGTAGTAGACGTTCTTCGGTAACGATGCGGCGTGAATATTATTAAATACTTGGAGCGCGATAAAATCATGAGTGTTTTACACAACGTGGGCACATGTGCTATAGGACCGATGGTAATTTTTCATAATTTTTCGTGGTGGAGAAGTATCTGAACACTTCCCTCTACGTGGATTGCTCTTCAGACGTCACGATGTTGTGGCGGCGGCCTCCGGGGCCAGCATACCGTCAAATCTTGCGTGGCGGCCTCTCACAAGTCTGGAAGTGTTGTGGCGGTTGCAAACTCCCAAAGACGCTGTCTCCGGTGTGCCCCCTCACGGACGGCGCGCCGCCGCACTGGAGGGGGGAAACCGACGGCCAGTCTACGGAGGGGATCTTCCGTGGGTCTGGCCCAGATGTTGCTCCAAAGTGTTCCTATGGGCTGACCTAACACAACCGGGTGGAGAGGCCTTGGTCAAAGCCCGTCTGCAAAGTCAAAGGGCTAGATCCCATGGTCAAACGCTTCTGAGGTTAGGCGGGACGGGGCCCTGGGGGGTAGCAATGCCACCGGAGCGTCGCATCGGGCCCTCGTACATGCGGGGTGGTGTGGTGGCATGTCCGAAGAGGCGGCACGCGTCTCCGGGGTGTGGCCCCCCTCACGGACTGCGATGACACGATAGTAGATGTTTTGCGGAAACAATGCGGCGTGAATATTATTAAATACTCGGAGCGCGATAAAATCATGAGTTTTTTACACGACGTGGGCACATGTGCTATAGGACCGATGGTAATTTTTCATAAATTTTCGCGATGGAGAAGTATCTGAACACTTCCCTCTACGCGGATTGCTCTTTGCGCGTCTACGACTGTGGCCGCGGCCTCGGGGCCAGCATACCGTCAAATCTTGCGTGGCGGCCTCTCACAATTCTGGAAGTGTTGTGGCGGTTGCAAATGCCCGCACACGCCTCCGGTGTGCCCCCCTCACGGATGGCGCCGCTACCGCACTGGAGAAACGGACGCGTCGAGTCTACTCGGAGGGATCTTGCCGTGGGTCTGGTCCGGATGTTGCTCCAAAGTGTTCCTATGGACTGTCCTAACACAACCGGGTGGAGAGGTCCACCGTCAAAGCTTCGTCCGTGCAAAGTCAAAGGGCTAGATCGCGTGGTCAAACGCTTCTGAGGTTAGGGCGGACCAGGGGGCCCTGGGGGGGGTAGCAATGCCACCGAGCATCGCACCGGCCCTCATACATGCGGGTGGTGTGGTGGCATGTCCGAAGAGGCGCACACACGTGTCCGGGGTGTGCCCCCCTCACGGACGGCGGCGCCGCCGGCACCTGGAGGGGGGAAACGGACGCGTCGGGTCTACACGGAGGGGATCTTGCTGTGGGTATGGCACGGATGTCGCTCCAGAGTGTTCCTATGGGCTGACCTAACACAACCGGGTGGGGAGGTCCACTGGTCAAAGCCCGTCCGTGGAAAGTCAAAGGGCTAGATCGCGTGGTCAAACGCTACAGGGTTAGGCGGGATGGGGGCACTGGGGGGGGGGGGGGGTAACAATGCCACCGGAGCGTCGCACTGGGCCCTCATACATGCGGGGTGGTGTGGTGGCATGTCCGAAGAGGCGGCACGTGTCTCCGGGGTTAGGCGCCCTCAAGGAAGGCGCCATCGCCGACACCTGGAGGGGGGAAAGCAGACGCGTCGGGTCTACGGAGGGATCTTGCAGTGGGTCCAGCCTAGATGTTGCTCCAAAGGGTTCCTATGGGCTGACCTAACACAACCGGGTGGAGAGGCCTTGGTCAAATCCCGTCCGTGCAAAGTCAAAGGGCTAGATCCGGTGGTCAAACGCTATGAGGTTAGGCGAACGGGGCCCCTGGGGGTAGTAATGCCACCGAGCGTGCCGCACCGGGCCCCTCATACATGCGGGGTGGTGTGGTGGCATATCCGAAGAGGCTGCACGCTGCGTCTCGGGTGTGTCCCCCTCACGGACCGCGATGACACGGTAGTAGACGTTCTGCGTAACGATCTGGCGTGAATATTATTAAATACTTGGAGCGCCGATAAAATCATGAGTTTTTACACGACGTGGGCACATGTGCTATAGGATTGATGGTAATTTTTCATAATTTTCATGATGGAGAAGTATCTCGAACACTTCCCCACGCGGATTGCTCTTCGATGCGTCTCTGTTGTGGCCGGCGGCCTCCGGGGGCTACCATACCGTCAAATCTTGCGTAGGCGGCCTCTCACAATTCTGGAAGTGTTGTGGTGGTTGCAAATGCCCGGCACACGTCTCCGGGGTGTGCCCCCCTCACGGACGGCGACGCCGCCGGCACCTGGAGGGGGGAAAGCAGACGTCGAGTCTACTCGGAGGGATCTTGCTGTGGAGTCCGCCGGATATTGCTCCAAAGTGTTCCTATGGACTGACCTAACACAACCGGGTGGGGAGTTCCACTGGTCAAAGCCCATCCGTACAAAGTCAAAGGGCTAGATCGCGTGGTCAAACGCTACAGGGTTAGGCGGGACGGGGGCCGTGGGGGTAGCCATGCCACGGAGCGTCGCCGGGCCCCTCATACATGCGGGGTGGTGTGGTGGCATGTCCGAAGAGGCGGCACGCGTCGGGGGTGCCCCCTCACGGACGGCGCCGCCGCCCGGCACTGGAGGGAAAGCAGATGACGTCGGGTCTACACGGAGGGGATCTTCTTTGTGGGTCTGGCCCGGATGTCGCCCAAAAGTGTTCCTATGGGCTGACCTAACACAACCGGGTGGGGAGGTCCACTGGTCAAAGCCCGTCCGTGCAAAGTCAAAGGGCTAGATCGCGTGGTCAAACGCTACAGGGTTAGGCGGGACGGGGGCACTGGGGGGGGGGGTAGCAATGCCACCGGAGCGTCGCACCGGGCCCTCATACATGCGGGGTGGTGTGGTGGCATGTCCGAAGAGGCGGCACGCGTGTCCGGGGTGTGCCCCCCCTCACGGACGGCGCCGCCGCCGGCACCTGGAGGGGGGAAACGGACGCGTCGGGTCTACACGGAGGGGATCTTGCTGTGGGTCTGGCCCGGATGTTGCTCCAGAGTGTTCCTATGGGCTGACCTAACACAACCGGGTGGGGAGGTCCACTGGTCAAAGCCCGTCCGTGCAAAGTCAACGGGCTAGATCCCGTGGTCAACCGCTACCGGGTTCGGCGGGCCGGGGGCCCTGGGGGGGGGGTAGCAATGCCACCCGAGCGTCGCACCGGGCCCTCATACATGCGGGGTGGTGTGGTGGCATGTCCGAAGAGGCGGCACGCGTCTTCGGGGTGTGCCCTCACGACGGGCGCCGCCACGCAAGACCGGAGAAACAGACGCGCCGGGTCTACACGGAGGGGATCTTGCTGTGGAGTGCGCACGGATGTTGCTCCAGAGTGTTCCTATGGGCTGACCTAACACAACCAGGTGGGGAGGTCCACTGGTCAAAGCCCGTCCGTGCAAAGTCAAAGGGCTAGATCGCGTGGTCAAACACTACAGGGTTAGGCGGGAGGGGGCACTGGGGGGGTAACAATGCCACCGGAGCGTCGCACCGGGCCCTCATACATGCGGGGTGGTGTGGTGGCATGTCCGAAGAGGCGGCACGCGTGTCCGGGTTGGCGCCCTCACGGACGGGCGCCATCGCCCGGCACTGGAGGGGGGAAGCAGACGCGTCGGGTCTACGGAGGGATCTTGCAGTGGGTCTGGCCCAGATGTTGCTCCAAAGGGTTCCTATGGGCTGACCTAACACAACCGGGTGGAGAGGCCCACTGGTCAAATCCCGTCCGTGCAAAATCAAAGGGCTAGATCCGGTGGTCAAACGCTACAGGGTTAGGCGGAACGGGGGCCCTGGGGGGTAGCAATGCCACCGGAGCGTCGCACCGGGCCGTCATACATGCGGGGTGGTGTGGTGGCATATCCGAAGAGGCGGCACGCGTCTCCGGGGTGTGTCCCCCCTCACGGACTGCGATGACACGGTAGTAGACGTTCTGCGGTAACGATGCGGCGTGAATATTATTAAATACTTGGAGCGCGATAAAATCATGAGTTTTTTACACGACGTGGGCACATGTGCTATAGGACTGATGGTAATTTTTCATAATTTTTCATGATGGAGAAGTATCTGAACACTTCCCTCTACGCGGATTGCTCTTCGCGCGTCTACGACTGTGGCCGGCGGCCTCCGGGGGCTACCATACCGTCAAATCTTGCGTAGGCGGCCTCTCACAATTCTGGAAGTGTTGTGGTGGTTGCAAATGCCCGGCACACGTCTCCGGGGTGTGCCCCCCTCACGGACGGCGCCGCCGCCCGGCTGGAGAAGCAGACGCGTCGAGTCTACTCGGAGGGATCTTGCGGTGGGTCTGGCCCGGATGTTGCTCCAAAGTGTTCCTATGGACTGACCTAACACAACCGGGTGGAGAGGTCCACTGGTCAAAGCCCGTCTGTGCAAAGTCAAAGGGCTAGATCGCGTGGTCAAATGCTACAGGGTTAGGCGGGACGGGGGCCCTGGGGGGTAGCAATGCCACCGGAGCGTTGCACCGGGCCCTCATACATGCGGGGTGGTGTGGTGGCATGTCCGAAGAGGCGGCACGCGTGTCCGGGGTGTACCCCCCCTCACGGACGGCGCCGCCGCCGGCACCTGGAGGGGGGAAACAGACGCGTTGGGTCTACACGGAGGGGATCTTGCTGTGGGTCTGGCCCGGATGTCGCTCCAAAGTGTTCCTATGGGCTGACCTAACACAACCGGGTGGGGAGGTCCACTGGTCAAAGCCCGTCCGTGCAAAGTCAAAGGGCTAGGTCGCGTGGTCAAACGCTACAGGGTTAGGCGGGACGGGCACTTGGGGGGTAGCAATGCCATCGGAGGGCCGCACGGGCCCTCATACATGCGGATGGTGTGGTGGCATGTCCGAAGAGGCGGCACGCATCTCCGGGGTGCCCCCTCATGGACAGCGCCGGCACCTGGAGGGGTGAAACGGACGCGTCGGATCTACACGGAGGGGATCTTGCTGTGGGTCTGGCCCGGATGTTGCTCCAGAGTGTTCCTATGGACTGACCTAACACAACCGGGTGGGGAGGTCCACTGGTCAAAGCCCGTCCGTGCAAAGTCACAGGGTTAGATCTCGTGGTCAACCGCTCCAGGGTTAGGCCGGACGGGGGCCCTGGGGGGAGGGGGTTGCAATGCCACCGGAGCGTCGCACCGGCCCCTCATACATGCAGGGTGGTGTGGTGGCATGTCCGAAGGGCGACACGCAGCGTCTGGGGTTGACCCCCTCACGGACGGGCGCCATCGCCCGGCACTGGAGGGGGGAAACAGACGCGTCGGGTCTACGAAGGGGATCTTGCTGTGGGTCCGCCCGGATGTTGCTCCAAAGTGTTCCTATGGGCTGACCCTAACACAACCCGGGTGGAGAGGTCCACCGGTCAAATCCGTCCGTGCAAAGTCAAAGGGCTAGATCCGGTGGTCAAACGCTACAAGGTTAGGGCCGGGGGCCACAGGGGGTAGCAATGCCACCGAGCGTCGCACGGGCCCTCATACATGCGAGGTGGTGTGGTGGCATGTCCGAAGAGGCGACGCTGCCTCTCTGGGTGTGTCCCCCCTCACGGGCCAGCAATGACACGGTAGTAGACGTTCTTCGGTAACGATGCGGCGTGAATATTATTAAATACTTGGAGCACGATAAAATCATGAGTGTTTTACACAACGTGAGCATATGTGCTATAGGACTGATGGTAATTTTTCATAATTTTTCGTGATGGAGAAGTATCTGAACACTTCCCTCTACGCGGATTGCTCTTCGCGCGTCTACGACTATGGCCGGCGGCCTCCGGGGGCTAGCATACCGTCAAATCTTGCGTAGGCGGCCTCTCACAAGTCTGGAAGTGTTGTGGCGGTTGCAAATGCCCGGCACGCGTCTCCGGGGTGTGCCCCCCCTCACGGACAGCGCCGCCACGGTACTGGAGGGAAACCGGCGTCAGAGTCTACTCGGAGGGATCTTGCTGTGGGTCTGGCCCGGATGTTGCTCCAAAGTGTTCCTATGGACTGACCTAACACAACCGGGTGGAGAGGTCCACCGTGGTCAAAGCCCGTCTGTGCAAAGTCAAAGGGCTAGATCAGCGTGGTCAAACGCTTCTGAGGTGAGGCGGACGGGGCCACTGGGGGTAGCAATGCCACCGGAGGCGTCGCAGACCGGGCCCTCATACATGCGGGGTGGTGTGGTGGCATGTCCGAAGAGGCGGCACGGCGTGTCCGGTGTGCCCCCTCACGGACGGCGCCGCCACGCACCGGAGAAAGCAGACGCGTCGGGTCTACACGGAGGGGATCTTGCTGTGGGTCTGGCCCGGATGTCGCTCCAAAGAGTTCCTATGGGCTGACCTAACACAACTGGGTGGGGAGGTCCACCGGTCAAAGCCCATCCGTGCAAAGTCAAAGGGGTAGATCGCGTGGTTAAAAGCTACAGGGTTAGGCGGGACGGGGGCACTTGGGGTAGCAATGCCACCGGAGCGCCCGCACGGGCCCTCATACATGCGGGTGGTGTGGTGGCATGTCCGAAGAGGCGGCAGCGTGTCCGGTGTGCCCCCCTCACGGACAGCGCCGCCGCACCGGAGGGGGAAAGCAGACGCGTCGGGTCTACGGAGGGGATCTTGCTGTGGAGTCCGCCCGGATGTTGCTCCAGACTGTTCCTATGGGCTGACCTAACAAAACCGGGTGGGGAGGTCCACTGGTCAAAGCCCGTCCGTGCAAAGTCACAGGGTTAGATCTCGTGGTCAACCGCTTCAGGGTTAGGCGGGGCCAGGGGCCCCGGGGAGGGTAGCAATGCCACCGAAAGGCCGCACCGCCCCTCATACATGCAGGTGGTGGTGGTGGCATGTCCGAAGAGGCGGCAGCGTCTCGGGGTTCGACCTCACGGACGGGCGCCATCGCCCGGCACTGGAAGGGGAAGCAGACGCGTCGGGTCTACGAAGGGGATCTTCTTGTGGAGTCCGCCCGGATGTTGCTCCAAAGTGTTCCTATGGGCTGACCCTAACACAACCGGGTGGAGAGGTCCACCGGTCAAATCCCGTCCGTGCAAAGTCAAAGGGCTAGATCCCGTGGTCAAACGCTACAAGGTTAGGCTGGGCCAGGGGCCTGAGGGGGTAATGCAATGCCACGGAGGCGTCGCACGGGACCCTCATACATGCGGGGTGGTGTTGTGGCATGTCCGAAGAGGAGGCACGAGTCTCCGGTTTGTGTCCCCCCTCACGGACGGCAATGATACGGTAGTAGACGTTCTTCGGTAACGATGCAGCGTGAATATTATTAAATACTTGGAGCGCGATAAAATCATGAGTGTTTTACTGGCGTGGGCACATGTGCTATAGGACTGATGGTAATTTTTCATAATTTTCGTGATGGAGAAGTATCTGAATACTTCCCTCTACGTGGATTGCTCTTCGCATGCGTCTACGATTGTGGCGGTGACCTCCGGGGCTAGCATACCGTCAAATCTTGCGTGGCGGCCTCTCACAAGTCGGGAAGTGTTGTGGCGGTTGCAACGCCCAAGACGCAGCGTCTCCGGTGTGCCCCCCCTCACGGACGGCGCCCGCCCGGCACTGGAGGGGGAAACCGGCGCATGGGTCTACGGAGGGGATCTTGCCGTGGAGTGCAGCTCAGATGTTGCTCCAAAGTGTTCCTATGGGCTGACCTAACACAACCGGGTGGAGAGGCCCACTGGTCAAAGCCCGTCCGTGCAAAGTCAAAGGGCTAGATCCCATGGTCAAACGCTACAGGGTTAGGCGGGACGGGGGCCCTGGGGGGGGGGTAGCAATGCCACCGGAGCGTCGCATCGGGCCCTCGTACATGCGGGGTGGTGTGGTGGCATGTCCGAAGAGGCGGCACGCGTCTCCGGGGTGTGGCCCCCCTCACGGACTGCGATGACACGGTAGTAGATGTTCTGCGGAAACGATGCGGCGTGAATATTATTAAATACTCGGAGCGCGATAAAATCATGAGTTTTTTACACGACGTGGGCACATGTGCTATAGGACCGATGGTAATTTTTCATAATTTTTCGTGATGGAGAAGTATCTGAACACTTCCTTCTCTGTGGATTGCTCTTGGCGTCACGTTGTGGCCGTGGCGGCCTCCGGGGGCTAGCATACCGTCCAATCGTGCGTAGGCGGCCGCTCCCCATTCTGGAAGTGGTGTGGCGGGTGCAAATGCCCGGCACACGTCTCCGGGGTGTGCCCCCCCCTCTCGGACGGCGCCGCCCGGCACTGGAGAAGCAGACGCGTCGAGTCTACTCGGAGGGATCTTGCTGTGGGGTGGTCCGGATGTTGCTCCAGAGTGTTCCTATGGGCTGACCTAACACAACCGGGTGGGGAGGTCCACTGGTCAAAGCCCGTCCGTGCAAAGTCAAAGGGCTAGATCGCGTGGTCAAACGCTACAGGGTTAGGCGGGACGGGGGCACTGGGGGGGTAGCAATGCCACCGGAGCGTCGCACCGGGCCCTCATACATGCGGGGTGGTGTGGTGGCATGTCCGAAGAGGCGGCACGCGTGTCCGGGGTGTGCCCCCCTCACGGACGGCGCCGCCGCCGGCACCTGGAGGGGGGAAACGGACGCGTCGGGTCTACGGAGGGATCTTCTTGTGGAGTGCAGCACGGACATCGCTCCGAGTGTTCCTAGGGGCTGACCTAACACAAGCGGGTGGGGAGGTCCACTGTTCAAAGCCCGTCCGTGCAAAGTCAAAGGGGTAGATGGCGTGGTCAAACGCTACTGGGTTTGGGGGGAGGGGGGCACTGGGGGGTAGCAATGCCACCGGAGCGTCGCACTGGGCCCTCATACATGCGGGGTGGTGTGGTGGCATGTCCGAAGAGGCGGCACGTGTCTCCGGGGTTCGGCCCCCTCACGGACGGCGCCATCGCCGGCACCTGGAGGGGGGAAACGGACGCGTCGGGTCTACACGGAGGGGATCTTGCTGTGGAGTGCAGCCCAGATGTTGCTCCAAAGTGTTCCTATAGGCTGACCCTAACACAACCGGGTGGAGAGGCCTTGGTCAAATCCCGTCCGTGCAAAGTCAAAGGGCTAGATCCGGTGGTCAAACGCTTCTGAGGTTAGGCGGGGCCAGGGGCCACAGGGGTAGCAATGCCACCGGAGGCGTCGCACCGGCCCTCATACATGCGGGTGGTGTGGTGGAATCTCGAAGAGGCGGCACGCGTCTCGGGTGTGGCCCCCCCCTCACGGACTGCGATGACACGGTAGTAGGCGTTCTGCGATAACGATCTGGCGTGAATATTATTAAATACTTGGGCGCGATAAAATCATGAGTTTTTACACGACGTGGGCACATGTGCTATAGGACTGATGGTAATTTTTCATAATTTTTCATGATGGAGAAGTATCTGAACACTTCCCTCTGGCGGATTGCTCTTCGCGTCTCATTGTGGCCGGCTGACCTCCGGGGCTACCATACCGTCAAATCTTGCGTAGGCGGCCTCTCACAATTCTGGAAGTGTTGTGGTGGTTGCAAATGCCCGGCACACGTCTCCGGGGTGTGCCCTCCTCACGGACGGCGCCGCCGCCGGCACCTGGAGGGGGGAAACGGACGCATCGAGTCTACTCGGAGGGGATCTTGCTGTGGGTCTGGCCCGGATGTTGCTCCAAAGTGTTCCTATGGACTGACCTAACACAACCGGGTGGAGAGGTCCACTGGTCAAAGCCCGTCTGTGCAAAGTCAAAGGGCTAGATCGCGTGGTCAAACGCTTCTGAGGTTAGGCGGGGCCAGGGGCCTGGGGGTAACAATGCCACGGGCGTCGCACCGGGCCCCTCATACATGCTTGAGGTGGTGTGGTGGCATGTCCGAAGAGGCGGCACGTGTCCGGTGTGCCCCCCCTCACGGACGGCGCCGCCGCACCGAGGGGGAGAAGCGGACGTCAGTCTACGGAGGGGATCTTGCTGTGGAGTGCAGGCTGGATGTCGCTCCAAAGTGTTCCTTTGGGCTGACCTAACACAACCGGGTGGGGAGGTCCACGGTCAAAGCCCGTCGCTGCAAAGTCAAAGGGCTAGATCGCGTGGTCAAGCGCTCTGAGGTTAGGCGGGGCAGAGCCTTTGGGGGGTAGCAATGCCACCCGAGCGTCGCACGGGGACCTCATACATGCGGGGTGGTGTGGTGGCATGTCCGAAGAGGCGGCACGCATCTCCGGGGTGTGCCCCCCCTCACAGACGGCGCCGCCGGCGGCACCTGGAGGGGGCAAACGGACGCGTCGGGTCTACACGGAGGGGATCTTGCCGTGGAGTGCAGCCCGGATGTTGCTCCAGAGTGTTCCTATGGGCTGACCTAACACAACCGGGTGGGGAGGTCCACTGGTCAAAGCCCGTCCGTGCAAAGTCACAGGGTTAGATCTCGTGGTCAACCGCTCCAGGGTTAGGCGGGACGGGGGCCCTGGGGGGAGGGGGTAGCAATGCCACCGGAGCGTCGCACCGGCCCCTCATACATGCAGGGTGGTGTGGTGGCATGTCCGAAGAGACGACACGCGTCTCTGGGGTTCGGCCCCCTCACGGACGGCGCCATCGCCGGCACCTGGAGGGGGGAAACAGACGCGTCGGGTCTACACGAAGGGGATCTTGCTGTGGGTCTGGCCCGGATGTTGCTCCAAAGTGTTCCTATGGGCTGACCTAACACAACCGGGTGGAGAGGTCCACTGGTCAAATCCCGTCCGTGCAAAGTCAAAGGGCTAGATCCGGTGGTCAAACGCTACAAGGTTAGGCTGGACGGGGGCCCTGGGGGGTAGCAATGCCACCGGAGCGTCGCACCGGGCCCTCATACATGCGGGGTGGTGTGGTGGCATGTCCGAAGAGGCGGCACGCGTCTCCTGGGTGTGTCCCCCCTCACGGACGGCAATGACACGGGAGTAGACGTTCTTGATAACGATGCGGCGTGAATATTATTAAATACTTGGGTAGCGATAAAATCATGAGTGTTTTACACACCGTGGGCACATGGGCTATAGGACCGATGGTAATTTTTCATAATTTTTCGTGATGGAGAAGTATCTGAACACTTCCCTGTACGTGGATTGCTCTTCGCACGTCTACGACTGTGGCCGGCGGCCTCCGGGGGCTAGCATACCGTCAAATCTTGCGTAGGCGGCCTCTCACAAGTCTGGAAGTGTTGTGGCGGTTGCAAACGCCCAGCACGGGTCTCCGGGGTGTGCCCCCCCCCCCCCTCACGGACGGCGCCGCCGCCGGCACCTGGAGGAAACCGACGCCAGTTCAGTCTACGGAGGGATCTTGCTGTGGGTCTGGCCCAGATGTTGCTCCAAAGTGTTCCTATGGGCTGACCTAACACAACGGGGTGGAGAGGCCCACTGGTCAAATCCCGTCCGTGCAAAGTCAAAGGGCTAGATCCGGTGGTCAAATGCTACAGGGTTAGGCGGGACGGGGGCCCTGGGGGGTAGCAATGCCACCGGAGCGTTGCACTGGGCCCTCATACATGCGGGCTGGTGTGGTGGCATGTCCGAAGAGGCGGCACGCATCTCCGGGGTGTGGCCCCCCTCACGGACTGCGATGACACGGTAGTAGATGTTCTGCGGAAAAGATGCGGCGTGAATATTATTAAATACTCGGAGCGCGATAAAATCATGAGTTTTTTACACGACGTGCGCACATGTGCTATAGGACCGATGGTAATTTTTCATAATTTTTCGTGATGGAGAAGTATCGCCTCCGTGTAGACCCGACGCGTCCGTTTCCCCCCTCCAGGTGCCGGCGGCGGCGCCGTCCGTGAGGGGGGCACACCCCGGACACGCGTGTCGCCTCTTCGGACATGCCACCACACCACCCCGCATGTATGAGGGCCCGGTGCGACGCTCCGGTGGCATTGCTACCCCCAGTGCCCTCGTCCTACCGTGTAGACCTCATGGGCGTGGGTGCCGCCGTGTCCCGGAGGGGGGAAACGGCCACGTCGGGCCGACACGGACGTTATCTTTGGGTGGTTTGGGCCGGAATGGTGTTGGGGGGTGCAGCACATGCCATAACAAAAAAAATAAAAAATAAAAAAAATGCCGTAACAAAAAAGAAAAAAAATGCAAAGTATCTATGCCGACGGCTTAGCCGTCGGCATAGCAGCGCACATGTCCACGGATCGATGACGTGGCAAAGGGGCGGGCCTATGCCGACGGCCAGGCCGTCGGCATAGGGCCGACCTTATCCGCTTGCGGTTCGCCCCCACCACCCAGTGACCCTCCATCTCCCCTTCCTCCCGACCCACGCCCGCGCCGCCCACCACCTCCGCCGCCGCCCGCCTCGAAAGCACGCCACCGCCGCTGCCTCGAGCCCGGCCGCCCAGGTGCACCAACCCCGCCTCAAGGCCAACTCCGCCATCGCCCGCGCCTCCCCGTCTCCCCACCCACCCGCGGTGCACCGCCGTCCTCCCCGCCCCGCGCTGCGCCGCTGCCTGGATCCGCCCACGCCGCCGTCGTCTCCGTGCGGATCAGCCCGCACCGCCACTGTATTCGCCCATCCCGGCCTCCCTCGACACATCCTCGCGCGGCCGGCCCTCCCTCCCCCGACCTCCGTCCCCGCCCCGACCTCCATCGACCCCGCCCTTCGTCCGTGCCTGCCCCTCCGCCGCCTGCTCTGGCCCATCGTCCGTGCCTGCCCCTCCCCTCGAGTCGGCCCTCCCCCATGGTGAGCTCCCTCCCTCCCTCTTTGTAGATTTTTTTGATAATTTTGTTGTTGTTCATAGTTATGTAACTAGATGGATGGATGCATAGTTAGTTGATAGATGATTTGATGATAGTTACAAATGTGAGAAATGCAAGAAAAGCAATTTTTTTTAACAAGGGGCATGACGTTAGATGATAGATTTTTTGATGATAGTTGCAAATGTATGATGATTGTTACATGATAGATGATGATGTTAATGATGATGTTGATGATAGATAATAATTTTTTTTGCGGAAGAGATGATACAGGATGCTGATTTTTATGATTCGATGATTGTTAGATGTTGATGATGAATATATTGTGATGTACTTAATTATTGTCACGGTGCAGGTTCTGTGGTGTTCCATCTTGGTGGAGTGATAAATCGTCAGGAGCTGTTGGTCCCCGGTTGTCCCTCCGTGTTCGACTACTTCCTCTACAGCCGAGGGTGAGCTACAAATCATGTGACTAGATTTCATTCTCAAGTCAACTGACGTAACCTAGGCGTCTCCCGTCCGAAAGGGTTGCATCGATAAATATGCATTCAATTGCATATTTATCACCGCAGCTCTTTCGGATTGTCCAGCGTTTTCCATGGACAGTCCGAGGATGTGTTTATTGGGTATGTTCTCCGTGTTCTACCCCGTTCCGAGACAGGATTCTGGCGGCGCCTCCCCATTGTTCTCCGGAGCACATTCTCTCGGCTATTTACCGAGACGTGTATCTGGAGAACAGCGGGGAGGTGCTGCCGAAATTTTGTCTCGGAACGGGGTAGAATGGAGAACGTACTCAATCTACACATCCTCGGGTGGGATTAGGACCCATCTTTACCTATTAGAGATGTAGGTGGATTAAACGCGGTAGAAACTGAAAATTTGATGTGATTAATTTAAGTGAATCCTTAATTATGTTGTGTGGGTTGCAAAAAAGCAGAGGATGGCAGATAATCAGTGGATGTACATTGGTTTTATCCGTCGGAATCGAGTAACATCAGAGTGGATCACGAAAACCGATGTGTATTTGAAGGAGATATTCCGTCGTCCAATGAGAGTTATCCCACCATGCCCCTGTGCGAGATGTGCCAGACATCACCGTAGAAATCAGATGGACATGAGTGAGCACCTTCGCGCGCACGGATATATGCCAAACTTTGACATGCCGCCGATAAACGTAGCCGAGCAGGACCGTGGTAGAGAGGAGGTGATGCGACAACGCATCGATGGATATGAGGACGACGGGGTCAGGGACATGCTAGATGATGTCATTGTTGCGTAAACGGCAAATGCGACACCTTTAGAGAATGAACCGGAGGAGCGGAGGCAACCGCATAGGCCTTCTTGGAGGTCTTGGCCTCGTCGAAGAAACCTCTTTATGCGGGTGCGAAAATATCTCAGCTGGATGCCATCTCGCAAGTGATTGCAGTCAAGGCTGAAATCTGGTATAACCCGAGAAATGCTTGAAGCATTCACGGGAGTATGGGCTAGCAGCCTCCACGAGGGTCATGAACTGCCGAAAAGCATGTACGATACAAAGAAAATCATGAAGGCACTCTCTATGGATTATGAGAAAATAGATGTTTGCCGAAGAATTGCCTTTTGTTTAGGCACGCAGTATCACGGATGACAAGTATCTTGTAGGAAGTGCGGTTCGTCTCGGTACATTGAGGTGGTCGGTGAGGATGGTGAGAAAAAGCATCTAACCATACCCGTTAATGTTCTTCTGTATCTTGATTTTATAAAAAGACTGCATCGCCTTTTCATCAAGAAGGTGTGTGCCAAAATGATGAAGTGGCACTAGGTAGGTATAATGTACAATCCAAAAAAATCGTACATCCATCGGGAGGAAGCATGGAAGTCATTCGATGAAGAATACCCGAGGAAGCTGCCGAGGCTAGGAATGTCGAATAGCCATATCGGTGATGGGTTGAATCCATATGGTTTGTCGTCCAATCCATACAGCTGCTGGCTTTGTGTTTGTAATTCCGCTCAATCTTCCTCCGGTGCCCTAATGCAACGGAAGACCATGTTCTTGTCGCTCATCATTCCGGGGCCTGACTACCCGGGAAGCAATTGGGTGTGTTTATGCAGCCGCTTGTGGATGCTTTGCACCATTCTTGGTACTTCCGAGGTTGACATACGACCGGGATCTGCAGAGAAATTTCTTGATGAAAGTTTGGTTGCACTATTGCATGCATGACTTTCCGGCTATGCTCTATTCTGCGGATGGTGTACAAGTGGTAAGATGCCATGCCCAGTGTGCATGCAGGCTCTGCGGATGATTTGGCTGAGTAAGGGTGGCAAGTATGTAGCCTTTGACCTGCATCGACAGTTCCTCCCTCCAGGCCATCCAGACAGGGAAGACAAGAAGAACTTCACGAAAGGCCGGGTTGTTCATGAAGTAACCGAGATTCCAACATTTTCGGGGGCAGATGTTCTTGCTCAGCTAAAAGCTCTCAAGCCTAAAGTCAAAGGCAAAGGCAAAGCCAAAGCCAAAGGCTTCGAGGGATATGGTGAGACACACAACTGGACTCACATTACCCCCTTCTCGCAGCTTCCCTATTTCAAGGACCTCAAACTTCCTTACAATATTGATGTGATGCACACCGAAAAGAATGTGGCAGAGTCCCTTTTCCACACGATCCTCAACATTCCTGATAAGTCGAAGGATAACGTAAAAGCTAGAGCCGATCAGCGAGAGAATTTGTGATAGACCACGCCTGAACATGAAGCCTCCCACAGGCGGTCGAAAAAACTGGTTCAAGCCAGATGCTGACTTTGTCCTTAAACCGCCAGAAAAAAAGAAGTACTTATCTGGCTGAAACAAATTTTGAAGTTCACCGATGGTTATGCATCGAATATCAGTTAGTGAGTCAATCTTTCAACGGGCAAAGTGACCGGCACGAAGAGTCATGACTACCATGTATGGATTGAGCGGATAATGCCGGTGATGGTTCGAGGATATGTCCACGAGCATGTCCGGCGAGTGCTTGCCGAGCTTAGCCATTTCTTCCGCACGCCTGTGCTAAAGAAGTAAGTAAAGAGGTGATTGAAAAATTGCATAAGAAGGCACGGAGTTGATAGTCAAGCTAGAGAAGATCTTTCCGCCAGCTTCTTTACTCCGATGACACATCTCATTCTGCACCTCATGAACGAGGTATTGTTGGGGGCCTGTGCAAAATCGGTGGCAGTACGGCCCTGAGGCAGAACAAGCATCTCCGACGGAAATGTGGAAACAAAGCTAAGATTGAAGCTTCCATAGCTGAGGCAGTTATCCTAGAGGAGGTGTCAGACCTCAGGACATCATACTATCCAGACCACGTTCCCCATCTTCATAACAAGGTGCCTCGATACAATATAGAAGAGCCCAAGTATCAACCCAGGCTCGATCTATTCAACGCAAGAAGGTGGGAGGGCTGGGGCCTCGAAATCTTATAACATGCCACGACAAGAGTGGGAGGACCTCATGTTCTATATCTTGCACAACATCAAGGAAGTTGAGGAAGTGTGGATGAGGTAATACCACTACACCATTCCTTTATGTCTTCCACATCATCATGTTTCATGTTCACTTAGTCCCGGTCTAACACCGCTTATCTTTTTATAGTGATTTCGTTCAAGAGCAATGGACGGGAGTGAATCCTCCTACTGAGGCGGAGGCACTTACTCTTCTCCGTCATGGAAACCCGGTACGTAAAAATTTTGTTGCTTGGTTCATGGAGAAAGTAAATTTCCACACTCCCCTATTAAATACCTACTTCAACATTTATTAGTTAACCAAACTAATGCACGCAACAATTTCCATTATACTTGTAGGGAAAAGATCCGAACATATCTATGGATGATGAATTGAGATGGGTTTCCATGGGTTTTGACCCTGCCGTCATGACATGTACAAAGTATGATGTGAATGGGTATCGCTTCCATACAGAGGAGCACCAAAACAGCCGCCCCGATCAGAAAACTATAAATACTGGAGTGTACACCCCCGGTCAAAATTCAGTAGACTACTACGGAAGGGTACAAAATATATACGAGGTTAAATTCCGCAGGGCGTGAGACCCTAAGTCTGCCTGTGTTCAAATGCCGATGGTTCGATCCATGGGAGGGTAAAACATCGCCTTCCATTGGTTTGGTCGGTTAAACCATCAACCATCTATGCCGGAGCCGATCTCTTCATTGCGGGTACCCAAGCTACACAAGTATATTATCCGCCTTACCCATGCGGAAAGTGTATCTAAAGGGTTGGGAAGTTGTGTTAAAGGTGTCGCCACATGGTAAGCTACCAGACCGAATGAAGACGATTACTACAACATTAACCCCATGACATACGAGGGAGTGTTCTATCAAGAGCAACCTGATGATGATGATGATGATGTGGTTAGAAACGATGACGCTAGACCATTGGGTGATGATGATGTGGACCCAAACATCGACGATGCACGGAATGATGGTGAGACCATTGTCAATGAAAATGACATACTTATGCTAGAAAAGTTAAACGAAGACGCTGACGACGAGGAAGAGCCTCCACCTCCGTCGGACAACAAAGATGATATGATTGATAGTGATGATGAGACGGACCGAGAAAGAGGTTACAACAGTGATGATTCATATGGGTTCTAGCAGATGTACGTTTCAAGTCTTTTTTTTCTATAGTTTAGGAATATGCCTTTTATGCATTTTTATTAATGTGTTTATTATCATGCCTTTTTCTTCATTTCATTAATTTACTAATTGCTTTTTCTCTTTTCAATGCAGGTTCGTGGAACATGTGCAAGGGGAAGGCCGACGGCGTGGGTTTCCTACGCAAGGTCGACGGCCTGCCTAGTCGGAGTGGTCGAGCACGTAATCCTCCCCCTCGGCTACTTGACGATGACTCCTCACAGGGAGGTCGAGGGAGAGGTGCCCCCAGAGGAGGAGGGGGCGGGGGGAGAGCCTCTAGAGGACGAGGTGTTGGGGGGAGAGCCACTCTGAGGGGTCGCGGCCAGAAAGAGCGCACCCTCACCGACTTAGGGGTGTTGTCTTCGAGGCCCTCCTCTAGTGAGGTACCCTCCTCTAGTGAGGTACACTCTAGGGAGGAGGAGGAGGAGGAGGATGAGGAGAAGGTGGTGGAGGAGGAGGCACGCGAGGAGGAGGAGGAGGTTGGGGAGGAGGTTGGGGAGGGGGAGGCAGGCGAGGAGGGGGGTGGTGGCGGGGATGATGGTGGTGACGGGAAGGGGGTTGACAACAAGGGATGGCTGCGTGGCAACGCAAAGCTACCAAAGCAGGTTCCTGCTACTGAGGAGCAGAAGTGGCTCATTGAGCCCACGGGAAAAGAGTAAGTGGTTCATTATTTTGCTTGTCACATGCATATTCCGGTTGTTATTTATTTTGCTTGTCACATGCTAATAGTTCATTCTTTTGCAGCAACTGGATATATTCTAAAGGGGTCTGTATTCCCAACGGCCTCATCACCGTCTTGCTGAAGTTATACTGGCCGGGGTTGTACTGTCCGGATCCAGTCAGGCAGCCGGACCGTCGGGTTTTGGCCACGAGCTGGGACCACTGGGAAGCGGCCTTCCATGCGGACCATGAGACCCATGCCAAGGCCGTGATCACTACTTTCTGGGTGAGTTCTCTTCAGAAGCACAAGTCCATTCTAGTTTCATGAATGATTTAACTCATGGCTTCTTCCATTCTTGTTTCATGCATGATTGTAGAAATTCTATCGAGTTCTTCCGGAGCACATGGCTAGAGCGGACCAGATCATGCTGCGCGATCTGAATTCTGATGCGCGTCAGCTTGCGGTTAGGCAAAAGATCAATAAAGTGGATGCTCTGTTATTTGCCTTCAAGAAACCAAATGCATGCATATTGATCATCGGTTCATTAGAAAATTTTGTCCACGGCGCTTTGATACCTTTGTTTATGTACCATCGGTTGGTGCATCTCTTT
Organism: Aegilops bicornis; assembly: GCA_021605145.1. Taxonomy (NCBI): domain Eukaryota; kingdom Viridiplantae; phylum Streptophyta; class Magnoliopsida; order Poales; family Poaceae; genus Aegilops; species Aegilops bicornis. Next base: position 80,562,597 of record CM038674.1, on the reverse strand, counting down.
GGTATGGTGGTCATATGGAATTCTTCTCTTTTCATAGGCACCTTAATTGAGGCTAAATCATATGGCATTATTGTGAAGTTTCAATCTAAACATACATCTGAGTATTGGTTTCTTGTCTCCATATATGGTCCGTGTCAGGGACCTGCGCGTGATGATTTTGTGCAATGGTTATATAATTTGGATATTCAGCTTGAGGACAATTGGTTGCTCTTAGGTGACTTTAACTTTATGCGTTCCATTGAGAATCGTAACCAGCCAGGTGGTGATGTGAATGATATCTTTTGTTTAATGAAATAATTGGCCATTTGGGTCTTGTTGAACTTCCAATCAAGGGTCGTCAAGACACATGGTCTAATATGCAATCCACACCCCTCCTCGAACAAATTGATTGGTTTTTACATCTGTTGCTTGGACTCATGATCATCCCAACACAATGGTCATTCCGCTTGCTCAAGATCGCTTCCCACGTTAATGCCCGTGTGTGGTTTCAATTGCCACCGCTATACCCAAGGCAAAGATTTTTCGATTTGAAAACTATTGGGTTGATTTGCCCGGCTTTATGGATTGTGTTTCGAGGTTTGGAATCGCCTGTGGATAAATCCTCATCTGCCTTAATCATCTCCGCTTAAGTTCAAATCTCTTCGTTATGCTCTTAAGAAATGGCATCTTAACCTATCCACAGTTAAGGCGCTCATTGCTGATTGCAACAAAGTAATTGTTTTTTTGGATAATATTGAGGAATTTAGGCCCTTGAGTTGGCCGGAGTTCAACTTCGGAAGATTGTCAAATTACATCTTGAAGATATACTTCATTGGCAGTTCATTTATTGGAAGCAACGTTGCACGATCAGAAATATTAAAGTTGGTGAGGAGAATTCAAAGTTCTTCCATGCAATGGCAACCGAAAGATATAGGATAAACACTATTTCTTCGATCAAATCTGAGGAGGGGGAAGTGGTTTCTGATCATCGTGATTAGCTGGGATGTTTTGGTCGGATTTCAATCGTAGAATGGGCCAAGCAAAAGGTATACACATGGGTTTCGACCTTGACACTTTAATTGACCGTATTGATGGGCTGGAGAGCTTATCCTTACCTTTCACGGATTGTGAGGTAGATACGGTGATTAAGAATATGCCTTCGACCGTGCTCCGGCCCTGATGGGTTTACTGTGTCTTTTCCTCAAGGCTTGCTTTGGAATATATTGAGGACAGATTTTATGAATTTGGTCAGAGAGTTTTATGATGGAAAGTGCAACCTGGAGTGTCTGAATACATCTCTCATTACACTCATTCCACAAAAGTTGATCCCAGAGTATATTGGTGATTTTAGACCCATATCATTGACAAACACTTGCCTCAATTTTTTAACTAAACTCTTGGCAAATCGGTTGCAAAGTGTAATTCTCAAATGTATTCATCATAATCAATATGGGTTTCTTGGTGTAGATCCATTCAAGATTGCCTTGCATGGTGTTTTGAATATATACACCGATTGTAAGGCATCCAAAAGACCTATAATCCTTCTTAAACTGGACTTCACGAAGGCGTTTGATACCATCGAACATGATCTGATTCTCAGGATTACGAAATGCAAGGGTTTTGATGATCGCCGGACAGGTTGGATTGACAAAGATCTTGTCCTCTGGTTCCTCTTCGATCCTCTTAAATGGGGTGCTGGTCATCACTTTGTTTGCCGTTCGGGTGTGCGACGTGGAGACCCTTTATCTCCTTTGTTATTTGTGATTGCGGTGGATTTATTGCAGTCCGTGGTCAATGAGATGTGTGTAAGGAACATTCTCACACTGCCCATACCTACCTCTTCACGGGATTACCCGATTGTTCAATATGCGGACGACACCTTAATTGTCCTTCCTGCGGTGGATGACCAACTCATTGCTCAAGGAGATGCTTGAGACCTTTGCTAAGTCAACAGGTTTGAGGGTTAATTTTAATAAGTCATCTTTGATTCCACTGAATATGGCTGATGAAGAGGGTCAACGTATGGCGGCTCTGCTTGGATGTGATGTTGGCTCTATGCCGCCATTTACTTACAGGATTGCCAATGGGTACCACTCGACCCACAATTTATGACTTGCTACCTTTAGTGGACCGCATTGAGAGAAGATTATCTGCCTCATCCTGCCTGTTGAATCGGGGTAGCCGGCTGCAACTCTTGAAATCGGTTTTATGTTCCATGTCAATATACTTCTTGTGTTCCCTTTCATTACCTCAAGGAATTTTGAAACAGATAGAACTTATCATGCGGCAATGTATGTGGCGAGGCAACTATGACACGCCAAGACAATCTTTAGCAGCATGGGAGTTAGTTTGTCGGAACAAGAACCAGGGAGGACTTGGGGTTTTGGACCTTGGTAAACAAAATGAAGCCTTGTTGATCAAGCACCTCTTCAAATTTTATAATAAGTTGGATGTACCACAGGTTTCACTTATCCGGGACACATATTATGTTGTTGCTCCTCCCCAAGTAACGCAAAGTTGTGGTTCCTTTTGGTGGCGTGATGTGATGAAACTTTATGGCAAATTTTGTAAGTTGGCCATCCCTCATGTTCGCTCCGGAGACTCGGTGGTTTTCTGGCTGGATCGGTGGCAACTTAATAACGAGGTGGTCTTCATGCAACAGCATTTCCCGCGGCTTCATTCTTTTGTCATTGATGATACACTTACCATTAAAAATGTGATGGAGCTGCCTGTCCCAACCGACAATTTTCACCTGCCTTTATCAGTTGAAGCTTTTGAGGAATTCAATCAACTTCAGGCTTTAATGCCTCTCATAATCTTACGTGAGGGAATTAGTGACGTTTGGAAATGGCCTTCTAAAAGCGGGGACTATCAATCCAGGATTTACTATTTGTCCTGTTTCTCTGAAGTCGTGGCTGACCCTCTTTTCGGTGGATCTCGAAATGTGCTTGCACCCTCAAGCTCAAGGTGTTTGGATGGCTTCTTTTGATGGATCGTCTGAACACCGGGGATATGTTGCGTAGACGCCCATTGGACTATCCAAGATGATACTTGTGCCATTTGCTTCTCAGGTTTGCATGAAGATAGGGCTCATCTATTTTTTGCTTGCAACTTTAGCCAACGTGGTTCGGAATTATTTGGGCATTTCATGGAAGGTTCAACCTAACCAGACCACTTTTGAAATGGCTTGTGAGGCCAGGAGGGATTTTGGTCAACCGTTTTCACCGAGGTAGTATTTACGGCCACCGGAATATTTGGACCCAAAGGAATGGAAGGATCTTGAAATGAGCTGCCCACTTTCGTGAGCTTGGAGGAGGAATTTTATTCATGATATTACCCTCTTAGCTCATAGGATCAAGTGTAAATATAGAGATAGACTAACTGTTTGGATAGATTCTTTACACTAGCCCCCCGTAAGTAGCCTTTTTTCCCCTCTTATTTTCCTTTCTAATTTTGTACAGAATCTATATTTGTTTTAATAAAGGGCTGTGAGGCTGTTGCCTTGCAGTACATAGTCAAAAAAAAATGCAAGAAGAAGGCCCGCCAGATGCAGTACGAGGTGCGCTATGTGGCCATCTCGACATACTACCACGGCGTTCTTGGTGTGAAGATGACCAATGAAGAAGCGCGGAGGATGGGCATTACCTTGGAGTGGCCCGAGTACTTGGCGGTAAGTATAAAAGATTTTTCATTATGCTTTCATATATTATGCTTTCATTATGCTTTCATTACCATGTGGTACATTTCACCGTTTCATGTTGACATGCCATTATGCTTTTTATTATGTAGGTGTGTCCAAATTGGTGTTATGGAAAAGACGAGTCTGGGCGGCATTGGTGGATCTTTGGTGTGATGGGGCTAGAGCACAGGCGGCTATGAGAATCAAAAATAAGGCTAACCGAGGGAAGGAGGAGTACATGCTCAGGGAAACCGAAACCACTATCTCCACAAGGCAGTTAATGTATGACTAACCCCATTAAACATTCTTCTTCTTCTATTTACCATCACTTTCTTATGTATGACTAACCTCTGTTTGGTGGTGCAGGAGGAGAAACTGAAGCGGCCGCTCTCAGACATGCAGGCGTGGGAGATCGCCCATACGCGGAAGGACTCCAAGCCTGGCGAGCCCAAGTACTACGGCAAGAAGACCGCGGGGAGGAAGGAGGCCTACTCCATGGCGTATCTGGGTTACATCCTGACACACTGACCCCATTCTTGGCGGATCCGGACGACAGGCGGTGGTGAGCATGGGGCCCAAGGAGCACGGTCGGGAGGCGGTTCTCGATCTTGTGGTCACTCGACTATCTCCTACACACAGCTCCGTCGGATCGACCCGAGCCTGAGCCAGCGCACGAGCCAGCCAGTGTCCAGTTCACAGTCCCTCTTTCAGGAGCAACAATCTGTAAGTATTTTCCCTCTTATCTTCATTGCTCACTTTATTTTCCGCATCTAGTAGTTTTATGAGTTCCATCATGTCATACCGTAGGCCTACCTGGAGTACACACGCCAGGAGACCATGGCGTGGCATCAGAGGCTTCATGAACACCAAGTGCAGAGGGATCGCCAGCTGGAGCAGGCTTTTCAGGAAATGGCGGCCGGCAGGTGTCCTCAGTTGCAGCCAGCAAAATGCCCTCCAGCACAACCAGTGCTGCTGACCTTTGAGGATTTTGTGGCACAGAACGCTGGCCCCTCGCCGGTTAGTTCATCCCCAATCTATTCACCCAAAGCATGTCATGCCTTTCAACACAATCATATATCCCAATAATATGTCTTTTCAACATCCAGAGCAGGTAGATCTACCGTTGGCGGTGGTCTTATGAGCACTCCGGAGACACGGGCCCGACCACTCCGATCCACTTGAGGCGGAGGCAGAGGCGGAGGTGGAGGCGGTCTTGGCGGTAGCGCTGCTGAAGCATCGACGAGCTTCGCTCTTGGCGGTGACGACCTCCGCGGTGCTCGACGTCCTGGCGCTTATGCCTTCGGGTCACATTGTGGCGATTCTCGATGTTGTGATACTTATATGCTTGTGATGTTTCTTATCTTATTGCTGTTTGTGAGATTCTTATATGCTTGGTGATAATGATACTTATATGTTTATGCTTTGCGATGTTTCTTATATATGCTGCTTCTTATATATGCTGTGTATATTCAAATGAATTGAGCTGAAAAGAAACAGAAAAAAATGGACATCAACTATGCCGACGGCCTAGCCGTCGGCATAGGCCTGGCGTGAGCTCCCAGTGGCTGACACGTGGCATGTCTATGCCGACGGCCTGGCCGTCGGCTTAGTTCTGCCCCAGGAGTGCCCAGTTGCCGACACGTGGCATGTCTATGCCGACGGCCAAGCCGTCGGCATAGTTCTAAACTAAGCCGACGGCGGGCCGTCGCGGCACAGTAAGCCTTCAGAACAGCGGCTTCGCCATGGCACCTCTATGCCGACGGCCTGGCCGTCGGCATAGTTCTAAACTAAGCCGACGGCCAGGCCGTCGGCATAGATGTGCCACGTGGCGAGAAGCCGTTGGTCAGCAGTTGACGGCAGCCGCCGTTAGGCGATGGCGTTGCCGACAGGCAGGGCCGTCGGCATAGATGTACGGCCACCGTCGGGATAGGGTCTATGCCGACGGCCTTTCTATGCCGACGGTCATCCTGGCTACGCCGACGGATATGTTGCCGACGGCCCTATGCCGACGGCCGCCGTCGGCATAGGCCTGTCCCGATGGCTAGTCAAGGCTATGCCGACGGCCCTGGCCGTCGGCATAGAGTGCGATTCCGGTAGTGAAACCTAACATCAATAGCCGGAATCTGAGCCGCCGATCTGAGCCGCCAAACAACGAGCAGACTGCACCAGCCAGATCAGATCTGTCCGGAGGACACAACCCGCATGGTGCCGACACAACCACCAAGCCCTCCATGCCGCCACCGCCGATCCGAGGTCAGATGGTGTGTCGCCGCAGACCCGGCCGCCGCCGTCGAACGCCGCCACGCAGCCCGAGGCAGAGCCGGCTACCGCACCCCACCATCGCCGCCCTTGGCCGAGGCAGCCGCCGCCGGCCGAAAAAGGCAGGCCCGTCAGCGCCGCCAGCCAGATCATCCCTTGGCCGAGGCAGCCGCGCCGCCACCGAGGGCGGGCCCGCCACGCCGCCAGCGATCGGCCGCGCCACCCATGTCAGCGGGCGCCGCACCACCCCACGGCGCAGGCAAGAGGGAGGACCCCCGCCACCGCCTTCAGCCCCGGGCCATCGCCGGCAGCGTCCTTCGGCGGTGGCGGAGGAAGGGAGGGGAGGAAGGGAGGGGAGGGGACCCCCGGCGGCTAGGGATCGAGATCCCGCCCGAGTCGCCCGAGCGGGGGAGACGCGGGGGGCGGAGGGGAGGATACATGGGTTCCTTTGCGTATGGGTTCCCGGCGGCTATGTTTGATACATTATCACATGCTCAGCTAACGCATCTAGTGGTCTTGTTATGGGCTATCTGGCACGCCAGAAGAAAACTGATTCATGAAGGAGCAACCGCCGCACCCCCATCCAGGCTACCTCCCATCGCCGCCACACCTTGTCCACAGTACCACGAGCAACCGCCGACCCTCACCACACTCACAACGGCCCCATACTCCGGCATGCCCATTCGGCCACCCACCGCGAGCCTCCCCTCAACCAAGATCCCGTGGCCAAGGGTGCTAGCCACCATCGCCACGGCCCTGTTCCGTCGAGCTATCGGCAGGTTCAAGCTCACACACCTCCCCCCAACCTTCTCCTCCACATCTCCACAAGGGTCGCGTCGATTGAGTTTGACGGTGTCGGGGCCGTGCAGATCAAGACCAGAGGGTGAGGTTCTCCCACCGTAATGACGCCTTGAAAGGGCGCCAAACACGAGCTACATCGGGCTTGTCCTAGCATGGCAGCGTGGGGCCACCAGATCGAGGTTCACTATGAGGTTGCCTTGGATTTGGGCCAGGCACCACGCTGGCTACTCCTCCCCTCCCTGGGTAAGTCTACCAAATGAGTAGTTCCAGTGGGCTGCGGCACCTCCTCGCCCCCTTTGTGCCCTCCCTCTTCTCACCTTTCTTGTCAAACAGGACATGGCACCCACCGTAGTCGAGCAAGACGAAGCGGTCTTGGCCAGCAGGATTGGAGGACACTTTGAGGTGAGAGAGCTCAAAAGAATAACTGTCCATCCGATGTGTCATGTGAGGAGAGAGAAAACCACTGTCACGTGTCCGTTTTCCACTCAAATTTGATTTTGGACGAAATTTACCCAGTTTTGAGACTTGAGGGACCAACCATCGCCCAAAAATTCTTAAGGGACCAGAGGTAGATTTTTGGTGAACTTGAAGGACTAAAAACATACTTTTCTCCAAGATAAATGTGGATGGAGCCCTATCCAGAGATGGAAAATGTGGATGGTGCCCTGTCCTTCCACCAAGATAAAACACAACTAAGTTGTAGTTGCAATTCGGGGAGACACTTGTACTTGCGTGCGTAGTAGCAGACACGCAACTGCTGTCTTTCCCCCTCACCAACAAAAACAACACAGAGTTGCAGTTGTAGTCGGGAGAGACACTTGCGATTGTGTGCCTAGTGGCAGCCATGGAACTGTCCCCCCCCCCCACACACACACACTGAAAAAACAACATAGAGTTACAATCATGTTAAATTGTAGTTGCAGTCAGGAGCAACACTTGTAGTTGTGTGCGACATGAAAGTACGCCTAACAAAACACCACTAAGTTATGGTTGAGGCGACACTTGCAGTTGCATGCCTAGTGGTCAGCATGGAAATCCACCGCCTCCTTCCCGACAAAGCATAAATTTTGTCCCCGAGTTGCATTCATGTTGAAGACACGCAGTTGTAGTTGGGGCAACATTTGCGGTTGTGTGAAGGTAGCAGACACGCACCTGGCCCCTTTTGAACAAAACACTACTAAGTTACAGTTGTGTTTGAAGACATGTAGTTGCAATAGTTTGTGGCATTTGCAATTGCGTGCCTAGTGGCAGACATGCAAATTCCTCCTTCCTGACAAAACAACATCATGTTGCAGTTGCGATGAAGACATGCCGTTGCAGTCAGAGCCGACACTTGTTGGGAAACATTGCATGGAAAACAAAAAAAATTCTACGCACATGCAAGATCTATCCATGGAGATGCATATCAATGAGGGGGAGAGTGTGTCTACGTACCCTCGTAGACTGCAAGCGGAAGCGTTTAGTAACGCGGTTGATGTAGTCAAACTTCTTCGCGATCCAACTGATCAAGTACCGATCGTACGACACCTCCGTATTCAGCACACGTTCAGCTCGGTGACGTCCTTGCCTTCTTGATCCAGCAAGATGATGAAGTAGTGGATGAGTTCCAGCAGCACAACATCGTGGTGACGGTGGTGGTGATGCTATCTTCGCAGGGTTTCGCCTAAGCACTACGAAAATATGACCGAGGGACAAAACTGTGGAGGGGGGCGCCGCACACGGCTAAGAGATTGTCGTGGTTATGTGTGGCGCCCCCTCCCACATATATATAGGTGGGGGAGAGGGGAGCAGCCTGGAGGCGCCCCAAGTAGGATCGAAGCCTACTTGGGCTCCTGCCCTTGGCCGCCCCCCTTCCATATTTGCTTCCAGGAGAAAGGAAAGGGGGGAAGAGAAAGGAAGGGGGAGGCGAATCCCCCCTTTCCTTTCCTCCTCTAGGCTGGCTGCCATAGGAGGGGCGCGCCAGCCCCTTGTGGGCTGGTGTGCTCACCTCTTTTGGCCCATATGGCCCATATACTTCCCGGGGTTGCCCGAAACCCCTTCCGGTGATCCGGTAACTACCCGGTGCACTCTGAAACTCTTCCGGTGTCCGAATATCATCGTCCTATATACCATTCTTTACCTCCGGACCATTCTGAAGCTCCTCGGCATGTACATGATCTCATCCGGTACTCCGAACAACATTCGGGCACCAAATCATATAACTCATATAACACTATATCGTCAACGAACGTTAAGCGTGCGGACCCTACGGGTTCGAGAACTATGTAGACATGACCGAGACACCTCTTCGGTCAATAACCAATAGCGTAACCTGGATGCCCATATTGGCTCTACATATTCTACAAAGATCTTTATTGGTCGAACCTTATGACAACATACGTAATTCCCTTTGTCCATTGGTATGTTACTTGCCTGAGATTAAATTGTACCTAGTTCAATCTCGTTACCGGCAAGTCTCTTTACTCATTCCATAATACATCATCTTGCAACTAACTCCTTAGTTACTTTGATTGCAAGGCTTCTTATGATGTGTATTACCGAGAGGGCCCAGAGATACCTCTCTAATACTCGGAGTGACAAATCCTGATCTCGGTCTATGCCAACTCAATAAACACCTTCAGAGATACCTGTAGAGCATCTTTATGATCATCTAGTTACGTTGTGATGTTTGATACCACACAAGGTATTCCTCCGGTATCCGGGAGTTGCATAATCTCATAGTCGAAGGAATATGTATTTTTCATCAAGAAAGCAATATCAATAAACTGATCGATCAATATGCTAATCTAACAATTCTAGCATGAATAATAAACCTTTATCATGAATAAGGAAATATAATAATAACCATTTTATTATTGCCTCTAGGGCATATTTCCATCAGTCTCCCACTTGCACTAGAGTCAATAATCTAGTTCACATCGCCATGTGATTAACACCCAAAAAGTTTACTAGAGTCAATAATCTAGTTCACATCGCCATGTGATTAACACCCAAAGAGTTCACTAGAGTCAATAGTCTAGTTCACATCGCCATGTGATTAACACCCAAAGAGTTCTAAGGCGTGATCATGTTTTTCTTGTGAGAGAAGTTTAGTCAACGGGCCTGCCACATTCAGGTACGTATGTATTTCGCAAATTTGTATGTCTACAATGCTCTGCATGGAGCTACTCTAGCTGATTGCTCCCAATTTCAATACATATCCAGATTGAGACTCAGAGTCATCTGGATTGGTGTCAAAGCTTGCATTGACATAACCCTTTACTGATTTAACTCTTTACTACCTCCATAACCGAGAATCTTTTCCTTAGTCCTCTTAGGTACCTAAGGATAATTTTGACCGCTGTCTAGTGATCTACTCTCGGATCACTATTGTACCCCCTTGCCAAACTCATGGCAAGGTACACAATAGCTCTGGTATACCGCATGGCATACTTTATAGAACCTATGGCTGAGGCATAGGGAAAGACTTCCATTCTCTCTCTATCTTCTGCCGTGGATGGGCTTTGAGTCTTACTCAATTTCACATCTTGCAACACCCTTTCTTTGACTAATCTATTTCGAACTTCTTCAAAACTTTGCCAAGGTATGTGCTTTGTGAAAGACCTATTAAGCGTCTCGATCTATCCCTATAGATCTTGATGCCCAATATGTAAGTAGCTTCATTGAGGTCTTTCATTGAAAAACTCTTATTAAAGTATCCTTTTATGCTATCGAGAAATTCTATATCATTTCCAATCAACAATATGTCATCTACATATAATATCAGAAATGTTACAGAGCTCCACTCACTTTCTTGTAAATACATGCTTCACCGTAAGTCTGTATAAAACCATATGCTTTGATAACCTCATCAAAGTATATATTCCAACTCCGAGATGCTTGCACCAGTCCATAGATGGATCACTGGAGCTTGCACACTTTGTTAACACATTTAGGACCGACAAAACCTTCTGGTTGCATCATATACAACTCTTCTTTAAGAAATCCATTAGGGAATGCAATTTGACGTCCATTTGCCAGATTTCATAGTTATAAAATGCGAGAATTGCTAACATGATTCAGACTGACTTAAGCATCGCTACAAGTGACAAAGTCTCATTGTAGTCAACCCCATGAACTTGTCGAAAATATTTTGCGACAAGTTGAGCTTTGTAGACAGTAACATTACCATCAATCCATCATCGTTAGTCTTCTTCTTGAATATTCATTTATTCTCAATGGCTTGCTGATCATCGAACAAGTACACCAAAGTCCGTACTTTGTTCTCATACATGGATCCTATCTCAGATTTCATGGCCTCAAGCCATTTATCGGAATCTGGGCTTATCATAGATTCTTCATAGTTCGTAGGTTCGCCATGGTCTAATAACATGACTTCCAGGATAGAATTACCGCACCACTCTGGTGTTGAACGTGCTTTGGTCGACCTACGAGGTCCAGTAGTAACTTGATTCGAAGTTTCATGATCATCATCATTAGCTTCCTCTCCAGTTGGTGTAGGCATCACGAGAACGGTTTTCTCGGATGTGCTACTTTCCAGTTCGAGAGAAGGTACAATTACCTCATCAAGTTCTACTTTCTTCCCTTTCTTTCGAGAGAAACTCCTTCTCTAGAAAGGATCCATTCTTGGCAACAAAGGTCTTGCCTTCGGATCTATGATAGAAGGTGTACCCAATAGTTTCCTTAGGGTATCCTATGAAGAAGCACTTCTCTGATTTAGGTTCGAGCTTATCAGGCTGAAGCCTTTTGACATAAGTGTCGTGATACGTCTCCAACGTATCTATAATTTTTTATTGTTCCATGCTATTATATTATCTTTTTTGGATGTTGGGCTTTAATATGCTCTTTTATATTATTTTTGGGAATAACCTATTAACCGGAGGCCCAGTGCCAGTTTCTGTTTTTTTTGCCTATTTTAGTGTTTTACAGAAAAGGAATATCAAACGGAGTCCAAACGGAATGAATCCTTCGTGAGGATCTTTCTTGGACCAAAAGCAATCCAGAAGACTTGGAGTTGAAGTCTGGGACTCTACGAGGCGGCCACGAGGCAGGAGGGCACGCCCAGGGGGGTAGCTCCACCAACGTACTTCTTTTGCCTATATATACTCTTATACCCTAAAAACATCAGGGGGAGCCACGAAACCACTTTTCCACCGCCGCAACCTTATGTACCCGTGAGATCCCATCTTGGGGACTTTTTCGGCGATCTGCCGGAGGGGGAATCGATCACGGAGGGCTTCTACATTAACAACATTGCCTCTCCGATGAAGCGTGAGTAGTTTACCACAGACCTTCGAGCCCATAGTTATTAGCTAGATGGCTTCTTCTCTCTCTTTGATTCTCAATACAAAGTTCTCCTCGATGTTCTTGGAGATCTATTCGATGTAAAACTCTTTTGCGGTGTGTTTGCCGAGATCCGATGAATTGTGAATTTATGCAGGAGGGCGCGCCCCCACCCTCGTGGGCCCCTCGTGGCTCCCCTGACCTACCTCCTTCGCCTATATATATACGTACCCCGAAAACATCCATGAGCACCGTGAAAAACTATTTACACCGCCGCAACCTTCTGTATTCGCGAGATCCCATCTTGGAGCCTTCGCCTGTGCTCCACCGGAGGGGGAATCGACCATGGAGGTCTTCTACAACAACACCATAGCCTCTCAGATGAGTTGTGAGTAGTTTACCACGGACCTTCGGGTCCATAGTTATTAGCTAGATGGCTTCTTCTCTCTCTTTGAATCTCAATACAAAGTTCTCCTCGATCTTCTTAGAGATCTATTCGATGTAACTCTTTTTGCGGTGTGTGTGTCGAGATCCGATGAATTGTGGGTTTATGATCAAGTTTATCTATGAGAAATATTTGAATCTCCTCTGAATTCTTTTATGTATGATTGGTTATCTTTGCAAGTCTCTTCGAATTATCGGTTTAGTTTGGCTACTAGATTGATATTTCTTGCAATGGGAGAAGTGCTTAGCTTTGGGTTCAATCTTGCGGTGTCCTTTCCCAGTGACAGTAGGGGCAACAAGGCACGTATTGTATTTTTGCCATCGAGGATACAAAGATTGGGCTTATATCATATTGCTTGAGTTTATCCCTCTACATCATCTCATCTTGCTTAATGCGTTACTCTGTTCTTATGAACTTAATACTCTAGATGCATGCAGGATAGCGGTCGACGTGTGGAGTAATAGTAGTAGATGCAAAATCGTTTCGGTCTACTTGACACGGATGTTATGCCTATATTCATGATCATTGCCTTAAATGTCTTCATAATTATGCGCTTTTCTATCAATTGCTCGGTAGTAATTTGTTCACCCACCGTAATGCATGCTATCTTGAGAGAAGCCACTAGTGAAACCTATGCCCCCCGGGTCTCTTTTCCATTATATTGAATCTATTAGTTTCCCGTCAACTTGCCAATTTCTGTCGCCGTTCCTTTTTATTGCAATCTTTACTTTCCAATCTATACAACAAAAATACCAAAAATATTTACTTTACTATCTTTATTAGATCTCACTTTTGCGAGTGACCGTAAAGGGATTGACAACTCCTTTATCACGTTGGTTGCAAGGTTCTTGATTGTTTGTGCAGGTACTAGGTGTCTTGTGTGTCGTCTCCTACTGGATTGATACCTTGGTTCTCAAAATTGAGGGAAATACATACGCTACGTTACTGCATCACCCTTTCCTCTTCAAGGGAAAACTAACACATGCTCAAGAGGTAGCATGTCACATCCCAAACTTTAAGAAATGACAGTTTAGGTTTCTTGCCAAACCATAGTTCATACGACTTCATCTCAACGGATTTAGACGGTGCCCTATTTAACGTGAATGCGGCTGTCTCTAGTGCATAATCTCAAAATGATAAAGGAAAATCGGTAAGAGACGTCATAGAACGCACCATATCTAATAAAGTATGGTTACGACGTTCGGACACAGCATTACGCTATGGTGTTCCAGGTGGCGTGAGTTGTGAAACAATTCCACATTGTTTTAAATGAAGGCCAAACTCGTAAATCAAATATTCGCCTCCGCGATCAGATCTTAGAAACTTTATTTTTTGTTACAATGATTCTCCACTTCACTCTGAAATTCTTTGAACTTTTCAAATGTTTTAGACTTGTGTTTCATCAAGTAGATATATCCATACCTACTCAAATCATCTGTGAAGGTCGGAAAAAAATGATGCGTGCCGCATGCCTCAACACTCATCGGACCGCATACATCGGTATGTATTATTTCCAATAAGTCGGTAGCTCGCTCCATTGTTCCAGAGAATGGAGTCTTAGTCATCTTGCCCATGAGGCATGGTTCACAAGTATCAAATGATTTATAATCAAGTGTTTCAAAAAGTCCATCTGAATGGAGTTTCTTCATGCGCTTTATACTAATATGACCTAAACGGCAGTGCCACAAGTATGTTGCACTATCATTATCAACTTTGCATCTTTTGGCATCAATATTATGAATATGTGTATCACTAAGATTGAGATTCAATAAACCATTCATATTGGGTGAATGACCATAGAAGGTCTTATTCATGTAAACAGAACAACAATTATTCTCTGACTTAAATGAATAACCGTATTGCAATAAACATGATATAATCATATTCATGCTCAATGCAAACACAAAATAACATTTATTTAGGTTCAACACTAATCCCTAAGGTAGGGGGAGTGTGCGATGGCGATCATATCAACCTTGGAATCACTTCCAACACACATCGTCACCCTGCCCTTAACTAGTCTCTGCTTATTCTGCAACTCCTGTTTCGAGTTACTAATCTTAGAAACTGAAACGGTATCAAATACCTAGGGGTTACTACGAACACTGGTAAGGTACACATCAATAACATGTAGATCAAATATACCTTTTTTCACTTTGCCATCCTTCTTCTCCGCCAAGTATTTGGGGCAGTTCCACTTCCAGTGACCATTTCCTTTGTAGCAGAAGCACTCAGTTTCAGGCTTGGGTCCAATTTTGGGCTTCTTCATGGGAGCGGCAACTTGCTTGCCATTCTTCTTGAAGTCCCCTTTCTTTCCCTTGCCCTTTTTCTTGAAAGTAGTGGTCTTATTAACCATCAATACTTGATGCTCTTTCTTTGGTTTCTACCTCTGCTGATTTCAGCATCGCGAAGAGCTCGGAAATCATTTTAGTCATTCCTTGCATATTATAGTTCATCACAAAGCTCTAGTAGCTTAGTGATAGTGACTGGAGAATTCTGTCAATCACTATCTTATTTGGAAGATTAACTCCCACTTGATTCAAGTGATTGTAGTACTCAGACATTCTGAGCACATGCTCACTGGCTGAGCTATTCTCCTCCATCTTGTAGGCAAAGTACTTGTCAGAGCTCTCATACCTCTCAACACGGGCATTAGTCTGAAATACCAATTTCAGATCTTGGAACATCTCATATGTTCCATGGCGTTCAAAAACGTCTTTGGAGCCTCGATTCTAAGCCATAAAGTATGGCACACTAAACTATCAAGTAGTCATCATATAGAGCTTGTCGAACATTCATAACGTTTGCATCAGCTCCTGCAACAGGTCTGTCACCTAGCGGTGCATCAAGGATAGAATTCTTCTTTGCATCAATGAGGATAGTCCTTAGATCATGGACCAAGTCCGCATTAGTGCTACCATCATCTTTCAACTTAGTTTTCTCTAGGAACATATCAAAAATAGGGGAGCTATATTGCGAGCTATTGATCTAAAACATAGATATGCACAAACTATTAAGACTAAGTTCATGATAAATTAAGTTGAATTAATCAAATTACTAATGAACTCCCACTTAAATTAACATCCCTCAAGTTATCTAAGTGATACATGATCCAAATCACCTAACCCATGTCCGATCATCACGTGAGATGGGGTAGTCATCAATGGTGAACATCTCTATGTTGATCATATCTACTATATGACTCACGTTCGACCTTTCGGTCTCCAGTGTTCCGAGACCATGTCTATACATGCTAGGCTCGTCAAGTTTAACCCAAGTATTCTACGTGTGTAAATCTAGCTTACACCCGTTTTATGTGCACGTAGAGTCTATCACACCCGATCATCATGAGGTGCTTCGAAACGACGAACTTTAGCAACGGTGCATACTCGGGGAGAACACTTTTACCTAGAAATTTAGTGAAGGGATCATCTTATAATGCTACTGACGTTCTAAGCAAAATAAGATGCATAAAGGATAAACATCACATGCAGTCAAAATATGTGCATGATATGGCCATCATCATTTTGTGCGTTTGATCTCCATCTCCAAAGCATCATCATGATCTCCATCGTCACCGGCTCGACACCTTGATCTCCATCGTTGCGTCGGGGTCGTCTCGCCAACTATTGCTTCTACAACTATTGCTAACGCATATAGATAAAGTAAAGCAATTACATGGCGCTTGCATTTCATACAATAATTAAGAGACAACCCTAGGGCTCCTGCCGGTTGTCGATATTACAAAACATGATCATCTCATACATCAACGTATATCACATCACGTCCTGACCATATCACATCATAACATACCCTGCAAAAACAAGTTAGACGTCCTCTACTTTGTTGTTGCAAGTTTTACGTGGCTGCTACGGGCATCTAGCAAGAACCATTCTTACCTATGGAAAAAGACACAATGGTGATTTATCAAGCTTGATGTTTTAACCTTCTTCAAGGACCGGTTGTAGTCAAATTTGATTCAACTAAAGTAGGAGAAACAGACACCCGCCAACCACCTTTATGCAAAACAAGTTGCATGTCTGTCGGTGGAACCGGTCTCATGTGCGTGGACATGTAAGGTTGGTCCGGGCCGCTTCATCCCACAATACTGCCGAATCAAATAAGACATTGGCGGTAAGCAGTATGACTATCACTGCCCACAAATCTTTGTGTTGTACTCGTGCATATCATCTATGCATAGACCTGGCTCATGATGCCACTGTTGGGAAACATTGCATGTAAAACAAAAAAAATCTACGCACATGCAAGATCTATCCATGGAGATGCATAGTAATGAGGGAGAGAGTATGTCTACGTACGCTCGTAGACCGTAAGCGGAAGCGTTTAGTAACACAGTTGATGTAGTCGAACTTCTTCGTGATCCAAACGATCAAGTAACGAACGTACGGCACCTCAGCATTCAGCGCTTCAACTCGCTGACGTCCTTGCCTTCTTGATCCAGCAAGACCACGAAGTATTGGATGAGTTCCGGCAGCACGAATGCATTGTGACGGTGGTTGAGGGAGTCCTGGATTAGGGGGTGTCTGGATAGCCGGACTATGACCTTCGGCCGGACTCCTGGACTATGAAGATACAAGATTGAAGACTTCGTCCCGTGTCCGGATGGGACTTCCCTTGGCGTGGAAGGCAAGCTTGGCGATACGGATATGTAGATCTTCTACCATTGTAACCGACTCTGTGTAACCCTAACCCTATTCGGTGTCTATATAAACTGGAGGGTTTTAGTCCGTAGGATGAACAACAATCATACCATAGGCTAGCTTCTAGGGTTTAGCCTCTCTGATCTCGTGGTAGATCGACTCTTGTACTACCCATATCATCAATATTAATCAAGCAGGAGTAGGGTTTTACCTCCATCGAGAGGGCCCGAACCTGGGTAAAAACATCGTGTCCCTCATCTCCTGTTACCATCCGCCTAGACACACAGTTCGGGACCCCCTACCCGAGATCCGCCGGTTTTGACACCGACATTGGTGCTTTCATTGGGAGTTCCTATGTGTCGTCATCTTTAGGCCCGATGGCTCCTCCGATCATCAACAACGATGCACTCCAGGGTGAGACCTTTCTCCCCGGGCAGATCTTCGTACTTTCGGGCGGCTTTGCTGCGGGCAATTCGCTTGGCCATCTGGAGCAGATTGAAAGCTACGCCCCTGGCCATCAGGTCAGATTTGGAAGTTTGAACTACACGGCTGACATCCGCGGAGACTTGATCTGCGACGGGTTCGAGCCACAGCAAAGCACGCCGCACTGTCATGAGGGGCATGATCTAGCTCTGCCGCCGAACAGTGTCCTGGAGGCTGCACCAGTGTCCGCTCCAACCTTTAGCTCGGAGCCGACTACGCCAATCGAGGACGGGTGGCTGGACACCGTCTCGGGGGCTGCGATCTCTACGGCGATTGAGCCGTACACCTACCCCGTCCTTTGCGGCTTCAGAACTCCAAGGCGCCGGACTCCTCTCCGGACTCCGAGCCTTCCGCTACCGCTAATCGAATCCGATTGGGCGCCGATCATGGAATTCACTGCCGCGGACATCTTTCAGCACCCGCCCTTTGGCGACATTCTGAATTCACTAAAGTCTCTCTCTTTATTAGGAGAGCCCTGGACGGATTATGGTCAGGAAGGTTGGGATGTGGAAGATGAAGAAAATCAAAGCCCACCCACCACCCACTTCGTAGCCAGTGTCGATGATTTAACCAACATGCTCGACTTCGACTCCGAAGACATCAACGGTCTGGACGACGATGCAGGAGATGACCAAGAACCAGTGCCCACAGGGCACTGGAAGGCCACCTCGTCATACGACATATACATGGTGGACATCCCAAAAGATGGGAATGGCGACGGAACATGGAGGATGACCCCTCGAAGAAACAGCCTAAGCGCCGGCGTCAGCGGCGCCGCTCTAAATCCCACCACAGCAAAAACGGTGATTCTGGCATGGGAGACAATAACACCCCGGACAGTGCCGAAGACAACCCCCTCCAACAAGATTCAGCGTAGGAGGATGGAGAAGCCAGCCCTCGCGAGAGAGCGGCAAAAAAAGAGGTAGAGGACGATAATTACATGCCCCCCTCCGAAGATGAGGCAAGCCTCGGACGATGAATTCGTCGTGCCCGAGGATCCCGTCGAACAAGAGCGTTTCAAACGCAGGCTCATGGCCACGGCAAGCAGCCTCAAGAAAAAGCAGCAATAGCTTAGAGCTGACCAAGACTTGCTGACTGATAGATGGACTGAAGTCCTTGCGGCCGAAGAGTATGAACTCGAGTGCCCCTCCAATAGCTACCAAGATGCAGGCTGCTACCCCGATTAGAGGAGGAAGCGCCCAAACCTACATCACCAGTGCATGATATGGCTGACCGGCCACCTCGTGGCCGCGACAGAGAGGCCTCTCGGCCCTCAACTCAAGCCGCACCCGTCGCTGCTCAAAAATACAAAGGCGCGGGAAATGCGCCAGACCTACGAGATATATTGGAGGACAAGGCAAGGCAAACAAGATCGATCTCACGGATTGCGTGGGCGCCCACGACACGTGGCGATAACAAATCACGCCGGATATGGCAACTCGGCCGGGCGAACACGATGAGACAAAGCTCATTTGAGCTACGTCGTGATATAGCCCAATACAGAGGTGCCGTGCACCCACTATGCTTCACAGATGAAGTAATGGATCATCAAATCCCTGAGGGTTTCAAACCCGTAAACATTGAATCATACGATGGCACAACAGATCCTGCGGTTTGGATCAAGGAGTATCTCCTTCACATCCACATGGCCCGCGGTGATGATCTACACGCCATCAAATACCTCCCACTCAAGCTTAAAGGACCAGCCCGGCATTGGCTTAACAGCTTGCCAGCAGAGTCAATTGGTTGTTGGGTAGACCTGGAAGCCGCATTCCTCAACAATTTCCGGGGCACATATGTGCGACCACCAGACGCCGATGACCTAAGCCACATAATTCAGCAGCCAGAGGAATCGGCCAGACAATTCTGGACACGGTTCCTAACCAAGAAAAATCAAATCGTAGATTGTCCGGATGCCGAGGCCCTTGTGGCCTTCAAACACAACATCTGCGACGAGTGGCTTGCCCGGCACCTAGGACAGGAAAAGCCGAAATCCATGGCAGCCCTCACAACACTCATGACCCGCTTTTGCGCGGGAGAGGACAGCTGGCTAGCTCGTAGTAACAACATGACCAAGAGCCCTGGTAATTCGGATACCAAGGACAACAGTGGCAGGTCGCGTCGCAACAAGCACAAGCGCTGCATTAACAACGTTAATGCTGAGGATACAGCAGTCAATCCCGGATTCAGAGGCTCCAAACCAGGTCAGCGGAAAAAGCCATTTAAAAGAAATACTCCATGCCCGTCCAATTTGGACCGAATACTCGATCACTCGTGCCAGATACATGGCACCCCCGAAAAGCCAGCCAATCACAACAACAGGGATTGTTGGGTGTTCAAGCAGGCATGCAAGTTAAATGCCGAAAACAATGACAAGGGGCTGCATAGCGATGACGAGGAGGAGCCCCGGCCGCCGAACAATAGAGGACAGAAGGGCTTCCCCCCGCAAGTGCGGACGGTGAACATGATATACGCAACCCACATACCCAAAAGGGAGCGGAAGCGTGCACTAAGGGACGTATATGCGATGGAGCCAGTCGCCCCAAAGTTCAACCCGTGGTCTTCCTGCCCGATCACTTTTGATCGAAGGGACCACCCCACTAGCATCAGCCATGGCGGATTCGCCGCATTCGTTATAGACCCAATCATTGATAGATTTGACCTCACTAGAGTCCTAATGGACGGCGGCAGCAGCCTGAACCTGCTTTATCAGGATATAGTGCGCAAAATGGGCATAGACCCATCAAGGATTAAACCCATGAAGACGACCTTCAAAGGCATCCTACCAGGTGTAGAGGCCAACTGTACAGGCTCAGTTACACTTGAAGTGGTCTTCGGATCCCCGGATAACTTCCGAAGCCAGGAGTTAATCTTCGACATAGTCGCGTTCCGCAGCGGCTATCATGCACTGCTCGGATGAACAGCATTTGCAAAGTTCAATGCGGTGCCGCACTACGCATATCTCAAGCTCAAGATGCCAGGTCCTCGAGGAGCCAATACGGTCAACGGAAACACCGAACGCTCTCTCCAGACGGAGGAGCATACGGCGGCCCTCACGGCGGAAGTACAAAGCACCCTCTTAAGGCAATTCTCGAGTCCGGCTATTAAATGTCCGGACACCGTCAAGCGCCCGGAGTAACCTACAACAAGACCGCCTGGCATGTTCCGAGCACGCATAGCAATGCGGCCCAAGCCCAAGCCCTCGCGAAATTGCAAAACCAGTACTACGCGTACATAATTATGCTCTGGAAATACCATGGGCATAGGGGAAGGGGCACGACCACGGCATGCCCAGAATGCGGCTCAACCGCACCAGGGGCTCCCGATTGTGTCATTCTTTTCTTCTTTCTTTTTACTTTCAGGACTCCGTTCTCACGAAGCCCTGTCCGGCATTGGAATCGTCGAACACACGATACAACAACTGTGGAAGCGTAAAGCTACGCCGAGTGTCCAGTGGTCTCTATTACGAGCAATATATCTTTTTACACACCATCCCGTGGCTTACCCTCGAGGGGGACATGTTAAAAGTCCCGTTCCTTGCTTATCGCACTATTTGTATCGCTCTGCTTCATCGCAGCCCTTTTGAACAAACAATATATAGCTTCTGCCTATTATTGAATTCCCTTTATATATATATATATATGTTCATTTATGACATTGTGCAACCGTACACTTTGGTACGGGCAATACACCAGGGGCTTAAGTACCCCATAACATGGTGTGATAAGTCCGAACACTTTCACAAGTGCGGCACCCGAACTTATAGCATTATATGCATCGGCTCCGAATCATGTCTTGGGTCAATAGTTGGGTTTGCCTCCCATGTTTTGGTACCTTACGCCTGCTATATATCGGCTAAGGTAGCGCTTGGGAGAACCACTCCGATTGTGCCCGGTTGAGGTGGGTTAAGCACCTCAGTGGAGAAAGCTAAAACTGACCGTCTTGATAGGGCGAGAGCCGGTCGCTGTTCGAGAGGTTTTCGAGTCCCTAAAGACTTATGCCGATTAGTGCGAGGAGTCGGCATTGTCCGGCCTAGGCGTGGATAGCGCCTAACTGGTCTTCCGAATACTAGGGGCTTCACCGAAATTTAAAATTATAGAATTATATGGCTAAGTGAGAGTGTTCAAGCATTATAGTCCGGTTGCCTTGTTCGTTGCATTGAGCGCCTCCCTCGAAGGACCCAAGAATGGGAACAAGAGCGCTCAAGTTTATCCCGAACACCCCAAAGACTCGTGGCATGGGGGCTGAAGCGACGACTCGCCATCTCTCAAATTTAATAAACGGCCGCACAGAAGGTAATATTTTAAATTCAAAAGTGTTGCTTGGCGCATATGAACAAGTTTTCAGCGCAAGAGGATAACAAATGCGAGTCTACTAAAAAATTATATCTTTGGAGCATTCATCCGCTATAAGGTAGGCACCCTTCAGGACGCCCTCATAATACATTTCAGGCTTGCGATGCTCCTTCTTCGGTGGTGGTCCGTCCGCCACAAGCTTCTCAGCGTTCATCTTGCCCCAGTGCACCTTAGAAAGGGCAAGGGCCCTACGGGCACCTTCGATGCAGACGGAGCGCTTGATGACTTCAACCCATGGACAAAGGCCCACCAGCCGCCTCACCAGCCTCAAGTAGCTCCTGTGCATGGCTTCCTTAGGCCACAGCCGAACTATGAGGCCTTTCATGGCTTGTTCGGCCACCTTTTGGAGCTCGACCAGCTGCTTCAACTGGTCGCTTAAGGGCACCGGGTGTCAGGCCTCAGCATACTGAGACCAGAACACCTTCTCCGTCGAGCTTCCCTCCTTGTTTCGGTAGAATGCGGCAAAGATCAGCCACATCAAGGGCAGATCTGCGAATGCTCCTGGAGAGCTCCGGATTCGGTTAAGTAACAGATAATTCACTTTCACATGCTTGCTTTGCATATAGAATGAATTACCCGCCGCTATCTTCTTCATCGCCTCAATCTCTTGGAGGGCCTTTTGGGCTTCGGCCTTAGCGGCCTTGGCACTCTCAAGGGCCGAGGCGAGCTTGGACTCTCGAGTCTTTGAGTCACGCTCCAAACTCTCGTGTTTTTCCACGAGAGCCTGGAGCTCTTGCTGCACCTCCGCCACCCGCGCCTCCTGCTTCTCTCGCTCGGTGCGCTCCGCAGCCACATTGCTTTCGACCTTGGACACCGCTTCCTTCAGGGTCGCCACTTCGATCGTGGCCCCTGCAATATTCACGTTATTCTTGTCATTTTTTGCAAACACATCTTTTAAATACTCCCATAAGGTATTACTTACCTTCCTTGTCCTCGAGCTGCTTTTTGGCAAGTCCGAGCTCGTTCTCGGACCGCCGAGGCTCTACTTTAATGCATCAACCTCCTTGAGTCGGGCGGGCAGAGGTCAGCGCAGCCTGCATTCCCATATTGACATACTTATGTTAGACTCCTGCGTATATCTTTTTAGATCCTCAGTTCGGCTATTTCTTTCCGAACACCAAACTGAGCATCAGTGGCTACTGTCTATGCGGCAATATTTTTTACATATCTTAAATACATACCTCAAAGCCTGTTAGAAGGCTGCCACAGGCTTCAGTCAGCCCGCTCTTGGTGGACTGAACTTTCTGGATCACCGCACTCATAATAGTGTGGTGCTCCTCGTCGATGGAAGCGCCGTTAAGCGCCTCCATCCAATCATCCGGTGCCTCGGTTGGGCCGGAGGCCACCGGCGTCATGATCTTGCCCTTCTTCTGAAGGGGTCGCTTTCTGGACTCCGGAACCACCGAAGGTTCGAGACGGAGTCCGGCGCAGGGCGGACTTGAAGCCCTTTGGGGTTTTATCCCTTCGAGCTCGGGTTCCGGAGGTCGCCTTGCGGCGCCTCCAGGCCACCTCCTCTGGCTGGGCCCTTTGGGACTCCACCCGGCGTCATCCGCGGGCGGGAGGAGACGAGGCGGTCGGAAGTGAGGTGCTATTCACCTCCTACGAATCCAGGGAGCCGCTCGACGAATCATCGAGCTCGTCCTTGGGCGGGCTGCACGGTTATACTTGGCATTAGAAGATGCTGTGCGACAAATGGAACGCCATGAGTAATTCTGGTGTCCAGACACTTACGATTTCGCCAGAGGCTTGGTCCTTGTTGCCCACCCCTCTTCGCCATCGTCGGCATTGGCGGTGTAGTCCGGAGGAAGGGTCCTTCCCTTCTTGGACCCTCTGGCCTCCCCAGTTGGGGCGGCCTTCCTTTTCTTCTCTCCCCACCGGGAGAGGCCTCTTTCCTCCTCCTCGCCTTCGTGGGGAGTCCGCCTCGAGTCATCGGACAATGAGTCCGAAGCACTGGCGCCGGAACTCCTTCGAGTTCCCATGGCGCCGGAACCAGCAACCCTGGCCAATCGTAAGGCGTCATTGGGTCTTCGGCAAGGGAGCCGGACAAATAATCTGTCCGGACGTCTTCAGCCAGTCCTGTCAAAGGTGAGGGAGTTTTAGATCCCACAAAGAGTCAAACTATGAAAAAAGAGTCCCGTAAAGGGTAAAATAACTTACCTCGCTGGCTTGATGCTGCGAGCTGAATCCGCGATCTTCGGTAGAGGATGCGGGAGCTTGGCATACTTGAACGGCACCTTCGGGCATCTTCGCACGTAGTGTCGAAGATCCGGTTCAAGGTTCGGTCTTGTGCAGATCAAACTCCCACAAGTTGAAGGCCCGTTCTTTGGCATGGGAGAATCTGGCGGATGAGCATCACCGGATTACGTTGACAAGCTTGAGAATCTTGTCCGCTGAGTTTCGGACGCAGTTTGGAGTCCGCCAGCTCTTCCGAATTACCCACGTCAGCCCGTCTCTTTCCATGAGGTGAGCCGTGTAGGGAAGCCAGATCAGAATTGGGGCCGCCGCCCATTGAGAGTCGCGGCTCGGTGATGTAGAACCACCCCGATTGCCACCCCTTTATGGTATCCACAAAGGAGCCCTCGAGCCATAGGACGTTGGCCATCTTGCCCACCATGGCACCTCCGCACTCCGCTTGGCGGCTGCCCACTACCTTTGGCTTGACATTGAAGGTCTTCAGCCATAAGCCGAAGTGGGGCTGGATGCAGAGGAAGGCCTCGCACACGACGATAAACGCCGAGATGTTGAGGATGAAATTCGGGGCCAGATCATGGAAATCTAAGTCGTAGTAGAACATGAGCCCCCGGACGAATGGGTGAAGTGGAAACCCTAGTCCATGGAGGAAGTGGGGGAGGAACACCACCCTCTCATGGGGCCTGGGGGTGGGGATGAGCTGCCCCTCGTTGGGGAGCCTATGCGCGCGATATCGCTGGACAAGTATCCGGCCTTCCGCAGCTTTTTGATGTGCCCCTCCGTGACGGAGGAGGCCATCCACTTGCCTCCCGCTCCGGACATAGTTGGAGAAGGTTGAGGTGGGATGTGCGGACTTGGGGCGCTGGAGCTCGAGTGCGTGGAAATGGATAAGCAAAGGAGGAAGAAGGCGTGTGTGAAAGAGTGGATCCTTATCCCCTTACATGGGCAGACAAAGCTATGCATCCCCACCGGCCTGATAAAACTCGCTTATCTCCCAAGCGCCGTAATCAATGGCGCGGTTGGGTTACCCACGCCCGTATTGATGAGAATCCCGGAATAAGGGGACACGATCTCTGCTTTGACAAGTCGTGCCAAGGAAACCTCCTCGCTAAACGCGCTGAGGTGCGATAGTAAAAACGATTCGAATGAAGGCTTGGTCGTGGTGTGATGTCACGCTGCGGAATACATCAGCAGATTGAACTTGCGTAAATGTTACTCTCTCTACGGTGGTATGTGGAACTTATTTTGCAGATCCAGACACTATCCTTGTGTTCAAAATCTTCTATGAAGTATTCGGAGGAGGAACCCGCCTTGCAATGCCGAAGACAATATGCGCGCCGGACTCGTCGTCATTGAAGCCTGGTTCAGGGGCTACTGAGGGAGTCCTGGATTAGGGGGTGTCCGGATAGCCGGACTATGACCTTCGGCCGGAATCCTGGACTATGAAGATACAAGATTGAAGACTTCGTCCCGTATCCGGATGGGACTTTCCTTGGCGTGGAAGGCAAGCTTGGCGATACGGATATGTAGATCTCCTACCATTGTAACCGACTCTGTGTAACCCTAACCCTATTCGGTGTCTATATAAACCGGAGGGTTTTAGTCCGTAGGACAAACAGCAAACATACCATACGCTAGCTTCTAGGGTTTAGCCTCTCTGATCTCGTGGTAGATCTACTCCTGTACTACCCATATTATCAATATTAATCAAGCAGGAGTAGGGTTTTACCTCCATCGAGATGGCCCGAACCTGGGTAAAAACATCATGTCCCTCATCTCCTGTTACCATCCGCCTAGACGCATAGTACGGGACCCCCTACCTGAGATCCGCCGGTTTTGACACCGACAGTGGTGGTGATGCTATCTCTGCAGGGCTTCGCCTAAGCACTATGAAAATATGACCGAGGGACGAAACTGTGGAGGGGGGCGCCACACACGGCTAAGAGATTGTCATTGTTATGTGTGGTGCCACCTCCCACATATATACAGGTGGGGAGGAGAGAGGAGCAGCCAGGAGGCGCCCCAAGTAGGACCGCATCCTACTTGGGCTCCTACCATTGGCCCCACTTCCATATTTGCTTCCGGGAGAAAGGAAAAGGAGGAGAGAAAGGAAGGGGGAGGCTTAATCCCCCCTTTCCTTTTGTTCCCTTGGCCGGCTGCCATAGGAGGGGTGCGCCAGCCCCTTGTGGGCTGACGTGCTCCCCTCTTTTGGCCCATATGGCCCATATACTTCCCGGGGTTGCCCGGAATCCCTTCCGATGATCCGATAACTGCCCGGTGCACTCCGAAACTCTTCCGGTGTCCGAATATCATTGTTTGAAAGTGCAACTAATCCCTGGGTGGTTTTGGTAATTCTTAACAACATATAGTTCATTGAACTAATGATCAAGATAATCATTTCATAAAGTTCAATGAGTGGCATGGCATGGACTAGAGATGTGGACCGCTCAAAATGCAAAGGATATATATTGGCAACAATCTCAAGACTCTACATTTTCATTTTAGTGATCCAAGATCACATTGAGTCCATAGGAAAGCCAATACTATTGAGATGTTGCTCAACGGGTTACTTGCTCAAAATGCTTTGTGATATGCTCAAAAACCCTCAACCACTTTCTCATTTCCACATATGTCCTAAACCTAAAGTCAAATTCGGTCCCACCAATTTGATCTATCCGGTGCCACCGAGTTCCATTTGACATGGCCACTGCCACAAACCCTAGTTACTTCAGTCTCACCGATAGGGATCTCGGTCTCACCAAGATGGTATTGCAAACTCTCTGTTTCCTTTTTGCAACATTTCGGTCTCACCGGAAGGAGCAAACCGGTCCCACCGAGTCTGCATTGCAAACTCCCTATTTCCTTTTCGTAACACTTCGGTCCCACCAAAGTGAGCGAATCGGTCCCACTGAGTTTGCCTGACCAACCCTCTGTGTATCTATTGCTGAAATCGGTCCCACCGACTTTATGTGATCGGTCACACTGAGATTATGTTATGCCCTAACCCTAGCATATCGGTCCCACCGAGATGACTATATCGGTCCCACCAAAAATCCTAACATTCACATTTTTGAACTAAATCGGTCTGACCGAGTTGGCTGATTCGGTCCCACAGATTTTGGGAATTTGTGTGTAACTGTTAGATTTTGTGTGGAGGCTATATATATGCCTCCACCCACTCTTCATTCATTGAGAGAGCCATAAGAACAAACCTACACTTCCACTACTCATTTTCTGAGAGAGAACCACCTACTCATGTGTTGAGGCCAAGATATTCCAATCCTACCATATGAATCTTGATCTCTAGCCTTCCCCAAGTTGCTTTCCACTCCAATCATCTTTCTACCATAGAAAAATCTTTGGGAGAGAGAGTTGAGTGTTGGGGAGACTATCATTTGAAGCACAAGAGCATGGATTTCATCAACAACACACCATCTATTACCTTTTGGAGAGTGGTGTCTCCTAGATTCGTTGGGCGCCTCCGTCAAGATTGTGGAGTTGAACCAAGGAGTTTGTAAGGGCAAGGAGATCGCCTACTTCGTGAATATCTACCCTAGTGAGGCAAGTCCTTCGTGCGCGATGGCCATGATGGGATAGACAAGGTTGCTTCTTCGTGGACCCTTCGTGGGTGGAGCCCTCCGTGGACTCGCGCAGCCGTTACCCTCTGTGGGTTGAAGTCTCCATCAACGTGGATGTACGATAGCACCACCTATCAGAACCACGCCAAAAATCTCCATGTCAATATTGCGTTTGCTCCCTCCAAACCCCCCCCCCCCATTTACTTTCTTGCAAGTTGCATGCTTTACTTTCCGCTGCTCATATACTCTTTGCATGCTTGCTTGAATTGTATTGTGATTGCTTGACTTGTGCTAAGTTGCTAAAATCTGTCAAGAACTAAAATTGGGAAAAGGTTAAGTTTTTATTTGGGCAAGTAGTCTAATCACCCCCCTCTAGACATACTTTTGATCCTACACATGGTATTAGAGCTTTGGTCTCCATTTGCCTTGATTTCCATAGCTTTGGTGATCATAGCCTTGGTTTCACAACCTAGGAGAGTATGGCGTCTAGCGAGGGTAATTACCACCGTAGAGGTCCTTACTTTGATGGTACTAATTTTGCTAGTTGGAAACATAAGATGAAAATGCATATTCTTGGACATAACCCCGCCGTTTGGGCTATTGTGTGTATTGGCTTGCAAGGTGAATTCTTTCATGGGAGAGAACCAAACCATGAAGCTACCACGGAAGAATTGAAGATGTTGCAATACAATGCTCAAGCTTGCGATATCCTCTTCAATGGATTGTGCCCCGAAGAATTCAACAAAATCAGTCGTCTTGAGAATGCAAAGGAAATTTGGGATACTTTGATTGATATGCACGAAGGTACCGACTCCGTCAAGGAATCCAAGTTGGATGTGCTTCAAAGTCAACTTGACAAGTTCAAACTTAAGGATGGTGAAGGTGTCGCCGAAATGTACTCTAGGCTTGCTCTCATCACAAATGAGATTGCCGGCTTAGGAAGTGAAGAGATGACCGAAAAATTCATCATCAAGAAGATCTTGAGAGCCTTGGTTGGAAACTATGATACCGTGTGCACATTGATCCAAATGATGCCAAAGTACAAAGATCTCAAGCCAACATAAGTCATTGGAAGAATTGTTGCTCATGAGATGTCACTCAAGGACAAATAAGAGCTTCACAACAAGTCTAATGGTGCTTACAAAGCATCATGTGATGCTCCTACATCATCAAATGAGAAACAAGCCTTCAATGAAGAACTGAGCTTAATGGTGAAGAACTTCAACAAATTCTACAAGAGTAGAAGCAAGGAAAGAAGTTCCAAGTCAAGGTCCTACAATGACAAAATATCTTCTAGTCGTGAGCGAAACTGCTACAATTGTGGAAGACCCGGACACTACTCCAATGGGTGTACGGCACCCAACAAAAGAAGAGAAGACTCACCTAAAATAAGAAGCAAAAGGGAAGGATCACCTCCAAGAGAGAGAAGGAGTAGAGATGATCGTTATGAACGAAGAACCTCTCGAAGAAGCAAGGATTCGGAAAGTAAGGACAAGTCATCAAGGAGCTACACAACGCGAAGACATCAAGCTCATATTGGTGAATGGGTATCTTCTCTGACTCCAACCACCACTCCGAGAGAAGTTATCACTCCGACTCCGAATATACTCAAGATGAAGGTGTTGCCGGTCTAGCACTTGTGTCAACCAACTCCTACGACATATTTGATTCACCAAGAATTGGGAGATGCTTCATGGCTAAAGACCCCAAGGTAGTGCTACCTCTTGAGCACTGCGTTGATTTTCCCTTGAAGAGGAAAGGGTGATGCAGCAAAGTAGCGTAAGTATTTCCCTCAGTTTTTGAGAACCAAGGTATCAATCCAGTAGGAGGCTACACGCAGGTCCCTCGTACCTAACAAACAAACAACAACCTCGCAACCAACACGATAAAGGGGTTGTCAATCCCTTCATGGCCACTTGCGGAAGTGAGATCTGATAGAGATAATAAGATAAGATAAATATTTTTGGTATTTTTATGATATAGATTGAAAAGTAAAGATTGCAAAATAAAGTAGATCGGAAACTTATATGATGGAAAATAGACCCAGGGGCCATAGGTTTCACTAGTGGCTTCTCTCAAGATAGCATAAGTATTACGGTGGGTGAACAAATTACTGTCGAGCAATTGATAGAAAAGTGCATAGTTATGAGAATATCTAGGCATGATCATGTATATAGGCATCACGTCCGCGACAAGTAGACGGACTCCTGCCTGCATCTACTACTATTACTCCACATATCGACCGCTATCCAGCATGCATCTAGAGTATTAAGTTCATAAGAACAGAGTAACGCATTAAGCAAGATGACATGATGTAGAGGGATAAACTCAAGCAATATGATATAGACCCCATCTTTTTATCCTCGATGGCAACAATACAATACGTGCCTTGCTGCCCTAACATCCTTTGGGAAAGGACACCGCAAGATTGAACCCAAAGCTAAGCACTTCTCCCATTGCAAGAAAGATCAATCTAGTCGGCCAAACCAAACTGATAATTCAAAACAAAGGTAACCAATCATACATAAAAGAATTCAGAGCAGATTCAAATATTTCTCATAGATAAACTTGATCATAAACCCACAATTCATCGAATCTCGACAAACACACCACAAAAAGAGTTACATCAAATAGATCTCCAAGAAGATCGAGGAGAACTTTGTATTGAGATTCAAAGAGAGAGAAGAAGCCATCTAGCTAATAACTATGGACCCGAAGGTCTGTGGTAAACGACTCACAACTCATCGGAGAGGCTATGGTGTTGATGTAGAAGCCCTCCGTGATCGATTCCCCCTCTGGCGGAGCGTCGAAAAAGGCTCCGAGATGGGATCTCACGGGTACAGAAGGTTGCGGCGGTGGAAATAGGGTTTTGTGGTGCCCCTGGATGTTTTCGGGGTACGTATATATATATAAATATATATATATATATAAGTGTTACTATTCATCACCCAGGGTGCAGAATAAGTTATTCTTCACCAGAGGTATTCTTACGATCATTTCATAATTAAATTACGTTTGGAATTCAAATAGTTACATTCTTATTTATTCACTATGTAAAATTTGGCATAAAAAATAAAAATATAGGGCATAAGACAAGAAAATTTGTATTTTATGTGTATTTTACATTATGCTTTTACGTTTGTAATTTTACATAACATAAAATATTTTTTACGACGATTATATATTTTCTTACGGTCTGTTTTTACGTCAGAAATAAGATAAAACTTACGAAACGTAAAATTACGATGCATTGATGGTAAAATAGAGGGGGGTGAAGAATAACCATTCCTCACCCACGGTGACGAATAGTCAATCCCTATATATATATATATATATATATATATATATATATATATATATATAGGCGAAGGAAGTCGGTCAGGGGAGCCACGAGGGGCCCACGAGGGTGGGGGCGCGGCCACCCCCCTAGGGCGCGCCCTGGACCCTTGTGGCTGCCTCGTTTGCTTCTTGACGTACACTCCAAGTCTCCTGGATTGCGTTTGTTCCAAAAATAACTCTCCCGAAGGTTTCATTCCGTTTGGACTCCGTTTGATATTCCTTTTCTTCGAAACACTGAAATAGGCAAAAACAACAACAATTTGGGCCGGGCCTCCGGTTAATAGGTTAGTCCCAAAAATAATATAAAAGTGTAAAGTAAAGCCCATAAACATCCAAAACGGGTAATATAATAGTATGGAACAATCAAAAATTATAGATACGTTGGAGACGTATCAAGCATCCCCAAGCTTAATTCCTACTCGTCCTCGAGTAGGTAAATAAGAAAAACAGAATTTTTGATGCGGAATGCTACCTTGCATATTTCTCAATGTAATTTTCTTTATTGTGGCATGAATGTTCAGCTCCAAATGATTCAAAATAAAAGCTCATATTAACATAAAAATAGTAATACTTCAAGCATACTAACAAGTAATCATGTCTTATCAAAATAACATAGCCAAAGAAAGCTTATCCCTAGAAAATCATATAGTTAGGATATGCTTCATTTTCTTCACACAAAATACTCCAATCATGCACAACCCTAGTTTCAGCCAAGTAATTGGTTCATACTTTTTAACGCGCTTCAGCTTTTTTAACTCTCACGCAATACATGAGCGTAAGCCATGGATATAGCACTATGGTTGGAATAGAATATGACGATGGAGGTTGTGTGGAGAAGACAAAAAGGAGAAAGTCTCACATTGACTAGGCGTATCAATGGGCTATGGAGATGCCCATTAATAGATATCAATGCGAGTGAGTAGGGATTGCCATGCAACGGATGCACTAGAGCTATAAATGTATGAAAGCTCAACAAAAGAAACTAAGTGGGTGTGCATCCAACTTGCTTGCTCACGATGACCTAGGGCATTTTGAGGAAGCCCATCATTGGAATATACAAGCCAAGTTCTATAATGAAAAATTCCCACTAGTATATGAAAGTGACAACAATGGAAACTCACTATCATGAAGATCTAGGTGCTACTTTGAAGGATAAGTGTGGAAAAATGATAGTAACATTGTCCCTTCTCTCTTTTTTCTCTCATTTTTTTAATTTTGGCGGGCTTCTTTGGCCTCTTTTTTTTATTTGGGCTTCTTTGGCCTCTTTGATTTTTCATAAAGTCCAGAGTCTCATCCCGACTTGTGGGGGAATCATAGTCTCCATCATCCTTTCCTCACTTGGGACAATGCTCTAATAATGAACATCATCACACTTTTACTGATTTACAACTCAAGAATTACTACTCAATACTTAGAACAAAATATGACTCTATGTGAATGCCTCCGGCGGTGTACCGGGATATGCAATGAATCAAGAGCGACATGTATGAAAGAATTATGAAGGTGGCCTTGCCACAAATACGATGTCAACTACATGATCATGCAAAAGCAATATGACAATGATTGAGCGTGTCATAATAAACGGAACGGTGGAAAGTTGCATGGCAATATATCTCGGAATGGCTACAGAAATGCCATAATAGGTAGGTATGGTGGCTGTTTTGAGGAAGATATAAGGAGGTTTATGTGTGATAGAGCGTATCGTATCACGGGGTTTGGATGCACCGGCGAAGTTTGCACCAACTCTCAAGGTGAGAAAGTGCAATGCACGGTACCTTAGAGGCTAGCAATGATGGAAGGGTAAGAGTGAGTATAATCCATGGACTCACATTAGTCATAAAGAACTCATATACTTATTGCAAAAGTTTACTAGACCTCGAAGCAAAGTACTACTATGCATGCTCCTAGGGGAAGGGTTGGTAGGAGTTAACCATCGTGCGATCCCGACCTCCACACATAAGGAAGGCAATCAAAAGAACACCCCATGCAACAAATTTGTTACACAACTTTTACCATACGTGCATGCTATGGGACTTGCCAACTTTAACACAAGTATTTCTCAATTTCATAATCACCCAACTAGCATGACTCTAACATTACCACCTTTATATCTCAAAAACAATTATCAAGTATCAAATTGATCATAGTGTTTCATGCACTTTATATGATAGTTTTTATTATACCCAACTTGGATGCCCATCATATTAGGACTAATTTTATAACCAAAGCAAATACCATCCTGTTCTAAAAGACTCTCAAAATAATATAAGTGAATCATGAGAGATCAATAATTTCTATAAAATAAAACCACCGCCGTGCTCTAAAAAGATATAAGTGAAGCACTAGAGCAAAATTATCTAGCTCAAAAGATATAAATGAAGCACATAGAGTATTCTAATAAATTCCGATTCATGTGTGTCTCTCCCAAAAGGTGTGTACAGCAAGGATGATTGTGGTAAACTAAAAAAATCAAAGACTCAAATCATACAAGTCGCTCCAAGCAAAACACATATCATGTGGTGAATAAAAATATAGCTCCAAGTAAAGTTACCGATGGACGAAGACAAAAGAGGGGATGCCTTCCGGGGCATCCCCAAGCTTAGGCTTTTGGTTGTCCGTGAATCAACCTTGGGGGTGCCTTGGGCATCCCCAAGCTTAGGCTCTTGCCACTCCTTATTCCATAATCCATCAAATCTTTACCCAAAACTTGAAAACTTCACAACACAAAACTCAACAGAAAATCTCATGAGCTCCGTTAGTGCAATAAAGCAAACCACCACTTTAAGGTACTGTAATGAACTCATTCTTTATTTATATTGGTGTTAAACCTACTGTATTCCAACTTCTCTATGGTTCATACCCCCCCCCCCCCCCCGATACTAGCCATAGATTCATCAAAATAAGAAAACAACACACGAAAAACAGAATCTGTCAAAAATAGAACAGTCTGTAGCAATCTGTAACTTTAGAATACTTAGTGAACTCTAAAAATCCTACAAAAATAGGAAGTCCTAGGAAATTTTTCTATTAATCTACTGCAAAACGAATCAACTAAAAAGCATGATTTATTAAAATTATTCTCGTGCGTGCAAAAGTTTCTGTTTTTCAGCAAGATCAAATTGACTCTCACCATAGGTTATCCTATAGGTTCTACTTGGCACAAACACTAATTAAAACATAAAACCACATCTAAACAGAGGCTAGATAAATTATTTAATACTAAACAGGAGCAATAAGTAAAGAACAAAAATAAAATTGGGTTGCCTCCCAACAAGCGATATCGTTTAACGCCCCTAGCTAGGCATAAAAGCGAGAATAGATCTAAGTATTGCCATCTTTGGTATTCAACTCATAAATGGCTCTCATAATAGATTCATAAGGTAATTTGATTTTCTTCCTAGGAAAGTGTTCCATGCCTTTCCTTAATGGAAATTGGAATCTAATATTTCCTTCTTTCATATCAGTAATTGCACCAATCGTTCTAAGGAAAGGTCTACCAAGAATAATAGGACATGAAAGATAGCAATCTATATCAAGAACAATAAAATCTACGGGTACATAATTCCTATTTGCAACAATAAGAACATCATTAATCCTCCCCATAGGTTTCTTAATGGTGAAATCCGCAAGGTGCAAGTTTAAAGAGCAATAATCAAAATCACGGAAACCTAGCACATCACATAAAGTTTTTGGAATCATGGAAACACTAGCACCCAAATAACACAAATCATAGCATTCATGATCTTTAATTTTAATTTTAATAGTAGGTTCCCACTCATCATAAAGTTTTATAGGGATAGAAACTTGCAATTCAAGTTTTTCTTCATAAGATTGCATTAAAGCATCAATTGGTAAAAGCTTTATTTTGACTATAAGCATGAGGAGAATTTAACACGGATTGCAACAAGGAAATACAATCTATTAAAGAACAATTATCATAATTAAATTCCTTGAGATCCAAAATAGTGGGTTCATTGCTATGTAAAGTTTTGACCTCTCCAATCCTACTTTTACCAAATTTCGCATCAAGATCTAAAAACTCTGAATCATTGGGACGCCTTTTAACTAAACTTGACTCATCTCCAGTCCCATCATTATCAAGATTCATATTGCAAAACAAATATTTAAAAGGGGACACATCAATCACTTTTAGATCTTCATCATTATTATCATGAAAACTAGAAGAACACGCTCTCACAAAGCAATCTTTCTTAGCACGCATTCTAGCGGTTCTTTCTTTGCACTCATCAATGGAAACTATCATGGATTTGAGAGACTCATTGATATCATGCTTATGTGGAATAGATATAAGTTTCAAAGAATCAACATCAAGAGAAATTCTATCCATGTTCCTAGCCAATTCATCAATCTTAGGCAATTTTTCTTCAAGCAAAGCATTGAAATTCTTTTGAGAAATCATAAATTCTTTAACACTAGTCTCAAAATCAGAGGGTGTCTTATTAAAATTTCCATAAGAGTTATTGTAGGAATTACCATAATTATTAGAGGAATTACTAGGAAACGGCCTAGGATTAAAGTTTCCTCTATAAGCATTGTTACCAAAATTGTTCCTACCAACAAAATTCACATCCATAGATTCATTATTATTCTCAATCAAAGTAGACAAAGGAATATCATTAGGATCAATAGGAGCACTCTTATTAGCAAACAAATTCATAAGTTCATCCATCTTTCCACTCAAAACATTAATTTCTTCTATCGCATGAACTTTTTTACTAGTAGATCTTTTGGTGTGCCATTGAGAATAATTAACCATAGTATTATCTAGGAGTTTAGTAGCTTCTCCTAAAGTGATTTCCATAAAAGTGCCTCCTGCGGCCGAATCTAAAAGATTTTTAGAAGCAAAATTCAATCCGGCATAAATTTTTTGTATGATCATCCATAAATTTAATCCCATGAGTAGGGCAATTACGAATCATTAATTTCATCCTCTCCCAAGATTGTGCAACATGCTCATGATCAAGTTGCTTAAAATTCATAATATCGTTTCTAAGGGAGATGATCTTAGCGGGAGGAAAATACTTAGAGATAAAAGCATCTTTACATTTATTCCAAGAATCAATACTATTTTTAGGCAAAGACGAAAACCAAGTTTTAGCACGATCTCTGAGTGAAAACGGAAATAACTTCAATTTAACAATATCATTATCCATGTCTTTCTTCTTTTGCATATCACACAAATCAACAAAGTTGTTTAGATGGGTAGCGACATCTTCACTAGGAAGGCTAGAGAATTGATCTTTCATGACAAGATTCAACAAAGCAGCATTAATTTCACAAGATTCAGCATCAGTAAGAGGAGCAATCGGAGTGCTAAGGAAATCATTATTATTGGTATTGGAAAAGTCACACAATTTTGCATTATCTTGAGCCATCGTGACAAGCAATCCAATACACAAGCAGACAAGAGGCAAGCGAAAAAGAGGCGAACGGGAAAGAGAGGGCGAATAAAACAACAAGGGTGAAGTGGGGGAGAGGAAAACGAGAGGCAAATGGCAAATAATGTAATGCGAGGGAGAAGAATTTGTGATGGGTACTTGGTATGTCTTGACTTGTGCGAAGACCTCCCCGACAACGGTGCCAGAAATCCTTCTTGCTACCTCTTGAGCATTGCGTTGGTTTTCCCTTGAAGAGGAAAGGGTGATGCAGCAAAGTAGCGTAAGTATTTCCCTCATTTTTTGAGAACCAAGGTATCAATCCAGTAGGAGGCTACACGCAAGTCCCTCGTACCTACACAAACAAACAAGAATCTCGCAACCAACGCGATAAAGGGGTTGTCAATCCCTTCATGACCACTTGCGAAAGTGAGATCTGATAGAGATAATTAGATAAGATAAATATTTTTGGTATTTTTATGATATAGATAGAAAAGTAAAGATTGCAAAATAAAGTAGATCGGAAACTTATATGATGGAAAATAGACCTGGGGGCATAGGTTTCACTAGTGGCTTCTCTCAAGATAGCATAAGTATTACTGTGGGTGAACAAATTACTGTCGAGCAATTGATAGAAAAGTGCATAGTTATGAGCATATCTAGGCATGATCATGTATATAGGCATCACGTCCGCAACAAGTAATGACTCACTTTGCATCTACTACTATTACTCCACACATCAACCGTTATCCAGCACACATCTAGAGTATTAAGTTCATAAGAACAGAGTAACGCATTAAGCAAGATGACATGATGTAGAGGGATAAACTAAAGCAATATGATATAAACCCTATTTTTTATCCTCGATGGCAACAATATAATACGTGCCTTACTGCCCCTGCTATCACTGGGAAAGGACACCGCAAGATTAAGCCCAAAGCTAAGTGAGGGAGTCCTGGATTAGGGGGTGTCCGGATAGCCGGACTATGACCTTTGGCCGGACTCCTGGACTATGAAGATACAAGATTGAAGACTTTGTCCCGTGTCCGGATGGGACTTTCCTTGGCGTGGAAGGCAAGCTTAGCGATATGGATATGTAGATCTTCTACCATTGTAAACCGACTCTGTGTAACCCTAACCCTATTCGGTGCCTATATAAACCGGAGGGTTTTAGTCCATAGGACGAACAACAATCATACCATAGGCTAGCTTCTAGGGATTAGCCTCTCTGATCTCATGGTAGATCTACTCTTGTACTACCCATATCATCAATATTAATCAAGCAGGAGTAGGGTTTTACCTCCATCGAGAGGGCGAACACAGGTAAAAACATCGTGTCCCTTGTTTCCTGTTACCATCCGCCTAGACGACGCAGTTCGGGACCCCTACCCGAGATCCGCCGGTTTTGACACCGACATTAGTGCTTTCATTGAGAGTTCCTTCGTAGCCGTCGTCTTTAGGCCCGATAGCTCCTCCGATCATCAA
This sequence comes from Aegilops bicornis, assembly GCA_021605145.1. Classification (NCBI taxonomy): domain Eukaryota; kingdom Viridiplantae; phylum Streptophyta; class Magnoliopsida; order Poales; family Poaceae; genus Aegilops; species Aegilops bicornis. The sequence goes on along the minus strand of CM038674.1, from coordinate 80,524,664 downwards.
CAACGATGCGCTCCAGGGTGAGACTTTTCTCCCCGGACAGATCTTCGTATTCGGTGGCTTTGCACTGCGGGCCAATTCGCTTGGCCATTTGGAGCAGATTGAAAGCTACGCCCCTGGCCATCAAGTTAGATTTGGAAGTTTGAACTACACGGCTGACATCCGCGGTGACTTGATCTTCGACGGGTTTGAGCCACAGCCAAGCGCGCCGCACTGTCCCGAGGGGCATGATCTATCTCTGCCGCCGGACAGTGTCCTGGATGCCGCACCAGAGTCCGCTCAGACCTTTAGCTCGGAGCCGACCGCGCCGATCGAGGATGGGTGGCTGGACACCGCCTCGGGGGCTGCGATCTCCACGGTGATTGAACCGTAGACGTACCCCATCCTTTGCGAAGCTCGTGACTCCAAGGCGCCGGACTCCTCTCCGGACTCCGAGCCTTCCGCGCCCCTGCCAATCGAATCCGATTGGGCGCCGATCGTGGAATTCACTGTCGCGGACATCTTTCAGCACTCGCCCTTTGGCGACATCCTGAATTTACTAAAGTCTCTCTCTTTATCAGGAGAGCCCTGGCCAGATTATGGTCAGGAAGGTTGGGATGCGGACGACGAAGAAAATCAAAGCCCACTCACCACCCACTTCGTAGCCACTTTCGATGATTTAATCGACATGCTCGACTTCGATTCCGAAGACATCAATGGTATGGACGACGATGCAGGAGATGACCAAGAAACAGCGCCCATAGTGCACTGGAAGGCCACCTCGTCATACGACATATACATGGTGGACATCCCAAAAGATGGGAATGGCGATGGAACATCGGAGGATGACCCCTCCAAGAAACAGCCTAAACGTCGGCGTCAGCGGCGCCGCTCTAAATCCCGCCACAGCAAAAACGGTGATTCCGGCACGCGAGATAATAACACCCCGGACAGTGCCGAAGACAACCCCCTCCAGCAAGATTCATCGCAGGAGGATGGAGAAGCCAGCCCTCATGAGAGAGCGGCAGAAAAAGAGGTAGAGGACGATAATTACATGCCTCCCTCGAAGATGAGGCAAGCCTCGACGACGCATTTAATTTGTCGTGCCCGAGGATCTGTCGAACAAGAGCGTTTCAAACGCAGGCTCATGGCCACGGCAAGAAGCCTCAAGAAAAGCAGCAATAGCTTAGAGCTGACCAAGATTTGCTAGCGAGACGGATGGATCAAGTCCTTGCGGTGAAGAGTATGAACTCGAGCGCCCTCCAAGAGCTACCCAAGACGCAGGCTGCTACCCCGATTAGAGGAGGAAGCACCTAAACCTACATCACCAGTGCATGATATGGCTGACCGGCCACCTCGTGGCCGCGACAGAGAGGCCTGTCGGCCCTCAATTCAAGCCGCACCACGTCGCCGCTCAAAAAATACAAAGGCATGGGGAAATGCGCCAGACCTGCGAGATATACTGGAGGACATGGCAAGGCAGACAAGATCGATCTATGGATCGCGTGGCGCCACGACCGCGTGGCGATAACCGTCACGCCGGATATGGCAACTCCGCCGGGCCGAACACGATGAGACAAAGCTCATTTGAGCTGCATCGTGATATAGCCCAATCTGAGGCGCCAAGACACCCAATATGCTTCACAGATGAAGTGATGGATCATCAAATCCCTGAGGGTTTCAAACCCGTAAACATTGAATCATACGATGGCACAACAGATCCTGCTGTTTGGATCGAGGACTATCTCCTTCCAATCCACATGGCCCGCGGTGATGATCTACACGCCATCAAATACCTCCCACTCAAGCTTAATGGACCAGCCCGACGTTGGCTTAACAGCTAGCCAGCAGAGTCAATCGGTTGTTGGGAAGACCTGGAAGCCACATTCCTCGACAATTTCCAGGGCACATATGTGCGACCACCAGACGCTGATGACCTAAGCCACATAATTCAGCAGCCAGAGGAATCGGCCAGACAATTCTGGACACGGTTCCTAACCAAGAAAAATCAAATCGTCAATTGTCCGGATGCCGAGGCCCTTGCAGCCTTCAAACACAACATCCGCGATGAGTGGCTTGGCCGGCACCTAGGACAGGAAAAGCCGAAATCCATGGCAGCCCTCACAACACTCATGACCCGCTTTTGCGCGTGAGAGGACAACTGGCTAGCTCGTAGTAACAACATGACCAAGAGCCCTGGTAATTTGGATACCAAGGACAGCAGTGGCAGGTCGCGTCGCCACAAGCACAAGCGCCGCATTAATGGTGATAATGCTGAGGATACGACAGTTAATGCCGGATTCAGAGGCACTAAACCCGGTCAGTGGAAAAATCCATTTAAAAGAAACACTCCGGGCCCGTCCAATTTGGACCGAATACTCGATCGCTCGTGCCAGATACATGGCACCCGAAAAGCTACCAATCACACCAACAGGGATTGTTGGGTGTTCAAGCAGGCAGGCAAGTTAAATGCCGAAAACAATGACAAGGGGCTGCATAGAGATGACATGGAGGAGCACCGGCCGCCGAACAATAGAGGACAGAAGGGCTTCCCCCCACAAGTGCGGACGGTGAACATGATATACGCAACCCACATACCCAAAAGGGAGCGGAAGCGTGCACTAAGGGACGTATACGCAATGGAGCCAGTCGCCCCAAAGTTCAACCCATGGTCTTCCTGCCCGATCACTTTTGATCGAAGGGACCACCCCACTAGCATCCGCCATGGCGGATTCGCCGCATTGGTTCTAGACCCAATCATTGACGGATTTCACCTCACTAGAGTCCTAATGGACAGCGGCAGCAGCGTTGAACCTGCTTTATCAGGATACAATGTGCAAAATGGGCATAGACCCATCAAGGATTAAACCCACAAAGACGACCTTCAAAGGCGTCATACCAGGTGTAGAGGCCAACTGTACAGGCTCAGTTACACTTGAAGTGGTCTTCGGATCCCCGGATAACTTCCGGAGCGAGGAGTTAATCTTTGACATAGTCTCGTTCCGTAGGGGCTATCATGCACTGCTCGGACGAACCGCATTTGCAAAGTTCAATGCGGTGCCGCACTACGCATATCTCAAGCTCAAGATGCCAGGTCCTCGAGGAGTCATTATGGTCAATGGAAACACCGAACGCTCTCTCCGGACGGATGAGCATACGGCGGCCCTCGCGACGGAAGTGCAAAGTAGCCTCTTAAGGCAATTCTTGAGTCCGGCTATTAAACGTCCGGACACCGTCAAGCGCGCCCGGAGTAACCTACAACAAGACCGCCTAGCATGTTCTGAGCACGCATAGCAATGCGGCCCAAGCCCCAGCCCTCGCGAAATCACGAAACCAGTATTACGCGTACATAATTACGCTCTGGAAATACCATGGGCATAGGGGAAGGGGCACGACCACGTCATGCCCAGAATGCGGCTCAACCACACCAGGGGCTCCCGATTGTGTCATTCTTTTCTTTTCTTTCTTTTTTACTTTCAGGACTCCGTTCTCACGAAGCCCTGTCCGGCATTGGAATCGCTGAACACATGATGCAACAGCTGTGGAAGCGTAGCTACGCCGAGTGTCGGTGGTCTCTATTACGAGCAATATATCTGTTTTACACAACAACCCGCGGCTTACCCCTGGAGGGAGACATGTTAAAAAGTCCCGTCCCTTGCTTATGGCACTATTTGTATCGTTCTGCTCTTACAGCAGCCCTTTTGAAATAAACAATATATAGCTTCTGCCTATTATTGATTTCCCTTTATATATATATATATATATATATATATATATATATATATATATATATATATATATATATATATATGTTCATTTATGACATTGTGCAACCGTACACTTTGGTACGGGCTATACACCAGGGGCTTAAGTACCCCATAACATGGTGTGATAGTCCGAACACTTTCAGAAGTGCGGCACCCCGAACTTATAGCATTATATGCATCGGCTCCGAATCATGTCTTGGGTCAATAGTTGGGTTTGCCCAGCTCCGATGTTTTGGTACCTTATGTTCCGTTATATCGGCTAAGGTAGCGCTGGGAGAACCACTGCGGTTGTGCCCCGGTTGAGCTGGGTTAAGCACCTCAGTGGAGAAAGCTAAAACTGATTGTCATGATAGGGCGAGAGCCGGTCGCTGTTCGAGAGGTTTTCGAGTCCCTAAAGACTTATGCCGCTTGGAGCGAGGAGTCGACATTGTCCGGCCTAGGCGTGGATAGCGCCCGAACTCGGTCTTCCGAATACCGGGGCTTCATGAAATTTAAAATTATAGAATTCTATGGCTAAGTGAGAGTGTTCAAGCATTATAGTCCGGTTGCCTTGTTCGCTATGCGTTGAGCACCTCCCTCGAAGGACCCAAGAATGGGAATTAGAGCACTCAAGTTCATCGAACACCCGGCACTTTCGTGGCATGGGGCTGAAATAACGACTCGCCATCTCTCAAATTTAATACACGGCCGCACAGAAGGTAATATTTTAAATTAAAAAGTGTTGCTTAGCGCATATGAACAAGTTTTCAGCATACAGGATAACAAATGCGAGTCTACTCAAAAATTATATCTTTGGAGCATTCATCCGCTATAAGGCAGGCACCCTTCAGGACGCCCTCATAATACATTTCAGTCTTGCGATACTCCTTCGGTGGTGGTCCATCCTTCACAAGCTTCTCAGCGTCCATCTTGCCCCAGTGCACCTTAGCAAGGGCAAGGGCGCTACGGGCACCTTCGATGCAGACGGAGCGCTTGGTGACTTCAACCCATGGACAGGCGTCCACCAGCCGCCTCACCAGCCCGAAGTAGCTCCAAGGCATGGCTTCCTTAGGCCACAGCCGAACTATGAGGCCCCTCATGGCCTGTTCGGCCACCTTATAGGAGCTTCGACCGGTTGCTTCAACTGGTCGCTTAAAAACACGGGTGTCCGGCCTCAGCATACTGAGACCAGAACACCTTCTCCGTCGAGCTTCCCTCCTCGGCTCGGTAGAATGCGGCAGCATCAGCCACACTATGGGGCAGATCTGTGAATGCTCCTGGAGAGCTCCGGATTCGGGTAGGTAACAGATAATTCACTTTCACATGCTTGATTTGCATATAGAATGACTTACCCGCCGCTATCTTCTTCATCACCTCAATCTCCTGGAGGGCTTTTTGGGCTTCGGCCTTAGTGGCCTTGGCGCTCTCAAGGGCCGTGGCGAGCTCGGACTCCCGAGTCTTTGAGTCACGCTCCAAACTCTCGTGCTTTTCCACGAGAGCCTGGAGCTCTTGCCGCACCTCTGCCACCAGCGCCTCCGCCACCGCACCTCGTTCGTGGCCCCTGCTATATTCATGTTATTCCTGTCATTTTTTGCAAACACATCCTTTAAATACTCCCATAAGGTATTACTTACCTTCCTTGTCCTCGAGCTGCTTTTTGGTAAGTCCGAGCTCGTTCTCGGACTGCTCGAGGCTCTGCTTCAATGCACCAACCTCCGCAGTCAGTGCGGCAGAGGTCAGCAGCGCAGCCTGCATTCCCATATTGACATACTTATGTTAGACTCCTGCGTATATCATTTTAGATCCTCAGTTCGTCTTTTTCTTTCCGAAAACCAAACTGAGCATCAGGGGCTACTGTCCATGCGGTAATATTTCTATATATCTTAAATACATACCTCAAAGCCTGTTAGAAGGTTGGCACAGGCTTCAGTCAGCCCGCTCTTGGCGGACTGAACCTTTTGGATCACCACACTCATAACAGTGCGGTGCTCCTCGTCGATGGAAGCGTCGTTAAGCGCCTCCATCAAATCATCCGGTGCCTCCGGTTGGACGGAGGTCACCGGCGTCGCAGTCTTGCCCTTCTTACGAAGGGGTCGCCTGTCGGACTCCGGAACCACTGAAGGTTCCGGTACGGAGTCTGGCGCAGCGCCGGTCTTGAAGCCCTTCGGGGTTTTATCCCCTTTGAGCCCGGATTCCGGGAGGTCGCCTTGCAGCGCCTCCATAGCCACCTCCTCTTGGCTGGGCCCCTTTTGGGACTCCACCCTGGCGTCATCCGCGGCGGGAGGAGACGAGGCGGTCGGAAGTGAGGTGTTATTCACCTCCGACGAATCCAGGGAGCCGCTCGACGAATCGTCGAGCCCATCCTTGGGCGGGCTGCATGGTTATATCCGGCGTTTAGGATGTTGTGCGACAAATGAAACGCCACAAGTTATTCTGGTGTCCGGACACTTACGATCTCGCCAGGGGCTTGGCCCTTGGAGCCCACCCCTCTTCGTCGTCGGCGGCATTGGGGGTGTAGTCCGGAGGAAGGGTCCTTCCCTTCGGCCTCCCTGGTGGGGGCGGCCTTCCTTTTCTTCTCTCCCCGGGGAGAGGCCTCTTTCCTCCTCCTGCGTCTCGCTGGGAGGAGTCCGCCTCGGCCTCATCGGACGATGAGTCCGATAACACTGGCGCCGGAACTCCTTGAGTTCTGTGGCCTTCTTCTTGGCCTTCTTTTCCGCACAACGTGAGGTGCGGAACCAGCAGCCCTGCCAATTGGGCGTCCGCTGGGTCTTCGGCAAGGAGTCGGATAGTCGATCTATCCGGACGTCTTCAACCAGTCTGTCAAAGGTGAGGGAGTTTTAGATCCGCATAGAGTCAAACTATGAAAAAAGAGTCCCGTAAAGGGTAAAATAACTTACCTCGCTGGCTTGATGCTGCGAGCTGAATCCGCGATCTTCCGTCGCGGATGCAGGAGCTTCGGCGCCCTTGAATAGCACCTTCCAGGCGTCTTCGTACGTAGTGTCGAAGAGCAGGTTCAAGGTTCGGTGCTGTGCAGGATCAAACTCGCACAAATTGAAGTCCCATTGCTGGCATGGGAGAATCCGGCGGATGAGCACCACCTGGATTACGTTGATAAGCTTGAGATTCTTGTCCACCAGGTTTCGGACGCAGGTTTGGAGTCCGGCCAGCTCTTCCTCATTGCCCTATGTCAGGCCCGTCTCTTTCCATGAGGTGAGCCGTGTGGGGAAGCAGATCGGAATTCGGGGGCCGCCGCCCATTGAGAGTCGCGCGGCTCGGTGATATAGAACCACCCCGATTGCCACCCCTTTATGGTCTCCACAAAGGAGCCCTCGAGCCATAGGACGTTGGCCATCCTGCCCACCATGGCGCCTCCGCACTCCGCTTGGCGGCCGCCCACTACCTTCGGCTTGACACTGAAGGTCTTGACCATAAGTCAAGTGGGGCTGGATGCATAGGAAGGCCTACTTTACCTGACGATAAACGCCGAGAGATGTTGAGGACGAAATTCGGGGCCAGATCATGGAAAACTAGGCCGTAGTAGAACATGAGCCCCCGGACGAATGGGTGAAGTGGAAACCCTAGTCCGCGGAGGAAGTGGGGGAGGAACACCACCCTCTCATGGAGCCTGGGGGTGGGGATGAGCTGCCCCTCGTTGGTGAGCCTATGAGCGATGTCGCTGGACAAGTATCCGGCCTTCTGCAACTTTTTGATGTGCCCCTCCGTGACGGAGGAGGCCATCCACTTGCCTCCCGCTCCGGACATAGTTGGAGAAGGTTGAGGTTGGATGTCTTGCAGACTTGGTATTTGGGCTTCAGTCTTGTGAAATGGATAAGCAAAGGAGGAAGAAGGCGTGTGTGAAAAGGTGGATCCTTATCCCCTTATATGGACAGACAAAGCTATGCGTCCCCACCGGCCTGATAAACTCGCTTATCTCCCAAGCGCCGTAATCAATGGAGCGGTTGGGTTACCCACGCCCATATTGATACGAATCCCGGAATAAGGGGACACGATCTCTGCTTTGACAAGACGTGCCAAGGAAACCGCCTCGCTAAACGCGCTGAGGTTGGACAGTAAAAACGATTCGAATAAAGGCTTGGCCGTGGTGTGATGTCACGCTGCGGAGTACGTCAGCAGATTGAACTTGTGTAAATGTTATTCTCTCTACGGTGGTATGTGGAACTTATTTTGCAGAGCCGGACACTATCCTTGTGTTCAAAATCTTCTATGAAGTATTCGGAGGAGGAACCCGCCTTGCAATTGTCACGACCGGATTTTCGGGATATAAATTTCCAGAAAATGGCCCTTGTGCTCACCAGCCCCAGGATTACTATTAGCTGATGAGGCACCAACTTGATACAGAAATTCCAAGCTAAAAAAACATAATATGTGGTACAAGACCATTCTGGCCTGTGAATACAACAAATGGTTTCTAGTGGTTGATGGCGGAAGCGGTTTGTGGATCATCAGCATTTATGGGACTCCATTTCCCACAGGAACAGCTGACCAGGTTAGCTCCTATCTTCGCGAGGCTGCTATCACTATTGCTTAGGTTTCGGGGCTGTCATCGCAACGCTCCTCTCCAAGCAAGAAATCTGGCCAAGACAATAGCCAGGGACAAGCCAGTGAGTACTTTGAATGTACTCGCAAACATTATGAACACGGGTATAATACAACAACCGATAATCATGCTCTTAAAACATTCTATGATCACAACGTCAGTCATAAAAAATAAAATCCCTGATGCATGCAAGCAGGTTATTTATATGCAACAATGAATATGTAATAACAGAGTAGTAATAAAATGCACCGATTGGATGTCTGAAGCGACGTCTCGAAACGATAGTGAATAACGAGCATGCCTCAGTAGGGCGTCTGAGCGACACCACATAAAGGGCTTATGAAGTAAATAAATAATAACCAGGCCACAGTCGGGCGTCTGAGCGACACCACATAAAGGGCTTATAAAGCAAATAAATAATAAGCATGTTACCAAGGGCGTCGGCGACTTCACAAAAGGGCTTATAAAGTAAATAAATAACAAGCATGTTACGATCCAAGGCGTCGAGCGACACCACATAAAGGGCTTATAAATAATCACGGTGAGTATCCGGAGGTAGAACCATCCTGTGGATACTCGATAATTCAAATAATATAAAGGGGTTAGTCCATAATAATAATAATCATAATCATCACAAGTCACAAGTCATGATCCAGTTCCGGTTTAACAGTTTCTCCTCAAGACCGACACTAAGACCGACACTTGACCCATCCTGCATGTAGTCCTTACCCATGGACACGGCTATTGAATAGATTTAACCTCTGCAGAGGGTGTACTCTTCACCCACGAGTAACGGATTCCTTTAGTCCATCGGGACTAATTCGATTCTGATCTTTTAATTGAAAACACGCCTAACTCGCACACACCAGCTTAACTTACCGGTGTCTGGAATCACCCACGACACCTGTTAAGTAAACTCTAAGTGGGGAGACTACAACCTCGCGTGGCATGGGATCAAATTTATATCGCGCGCTCTAAGGGGTGCCCCCCTCTCGGTCCCAACCGGAAAACACCCATGCCCCCAGACCAGGTGGCATGCCTACCGGATGCAGCCGGTATCTTCCACCATGGCCTCTCTGTATGGTGTGTGCTAGGAAGGGGTTTACAATTTACTGAACCGTACCCTACCTGCGGCAGGGACAAGTGGTAGTACGAAACGAGTATGGGGGTTTACTGGAACAAGACTCGATCTATGGTCGACTCTGGAGGTTTAAGATTCCCTGCATGATATGTATAACAAAATATTTCAACCCACAGAATCACCACTCATTATACCTTACTATGCCATACCGGGCGTAACCGTCCCGACGGAGACCGGAGACAAGCTCACGCCTACCCAAGGCAGAGGCTTTCCCGGATTTCTTTCCGGCATGCATGCAAGTCATACGAGGACGATTACCGTCACAAGTATATCCACTTCCAACAGCAAGGAAATATCCAATATGCATTCATGCAAATGATCGCGTCACCACATAAAATAACAAGTTCTCCGTATTAAGGTGGTGTTATAATCGTGTCAACCAACACACAAAAATATTATGCCAGGGTTAAGAATGCTTGCCTTCAAGGTGTGGAGAGGTGAGGTGTTCTCCAAAACTTTTTGAAAGTTTTCTTCTCCTCCAAAAATCCTATTTTGAAAATATTCAAATTAACACATAGTTTCAAAATGGTACAAAAAAAGTTGTCTGAATTTTTTTCAAATAAATCTGAAAATAAACTAGTAAATATTTGAGAGAGGTGGGAAAAATAATCAACTCATTTGGAGTTATATTTAAAAAGTTAGACCTAGTCAAAGTTTTGGTCAAATCTGTTTTTAAAGTAAAACTGAAAAAAAGAAAATCGCTTTGAAAAGGAGTACACGTCGAAGACGTACTTTGAGAATGCGCCTCCACTTACGCCTGCGTGGACCGGCGCTGGGTCACTGACAGTGGGTCCAGGGGCCCACTGGTCAGGTTTGACCAGTCCACGCGCGCGCCGTCTCCTCCGACCGAACAGAGCGGAGCCCCGGCGAGGCTCGCCAGAGAACGGAGGCATCCCTCAGGGATCTGAGCACATGGGCGTGCTCAGGAGGTCGAGGCGAACCCGTGGTACCCGCCATGGTCGCCGACGTGGACGGAGTCACCGGCGATGAGCTTCCCGGCGGATGGCGGCGTCGGGAGAGATTGGGGTTCAGGGCTGCGGTGGTTCCCGACCGGGTTTGAGGTGTTGGGCGGCTCCGCAGGGTCATGGGGAGTCGAACTGTAGCGCTAGATGGACGGGAGGGCTCGGGCTGCGGTTGAATGGAGCTAGGGCGTGGCGGCGGCCGAGCCGGCCGGAGGCGGGGAAGAAGACCTCCTTCCGTTGATTGCTGGCCATGGGGGTCCTAGGAAGATGGCTTGAGGCTGCCTGAGTGCTGGGACGAGCTCGGGGCTCTCCATTTATAGCGTAGCAAGGTCGGTTCGCGGCGGCCGCGGATAAGATCGCCGGCGACCGCCATTCTGTAGCTAGGGCGACGTGGCGGCGACGGGCGCTAGCGTACGAGATCATGGATGAGCTCGGGCTGTTCCACGAGCGAGCTGGCGTGCTGGGGTGATTTGGGCGGTGCCGACCTTAACAGAGGTTGTCGGGGCGGCGGTGGCGGCTTGCGGTGGTGGCGCTGTATGGCGCCAGGAGGGGGCCAGGGTGGCCCTGCGGTGAGGGAGGGGTCGGGCGCGGCGGCTGGGAGAGGGGAGAGGCTAGGACGGGAAAGTGGTAGGTGGCTGCTTGGCGGCTCACAAGACGACGCTAAGCGCTGGCCTGCAGCCAGAGCATGCACGCCAAAGGCCGACGAAAATGTCGACATGTGCTAGAGGATTAGGATGAGGCTGGGGATTAGCAGGCCTGTGTTAGGGTCGTCTAGGAGCTTAGTGGACATGCTAGTTTGTCCAGAGGTGCAAGGTCACAGTGCAAAACTAAAATCATGCCAAAACTGTCCCTGCACTCAAGGTGTTTGAAAAAATGCCAAGGGCATCTAGGAAACTCTTGGAGAGGCCAAAATCTCTAGATCAGGGTCTCTTTAGATGCAGGTGGGGATGGCAAGGTTATTTGGCCAAGTCTAGAAACTTGATAGCGCAAGTTTGTGAGAAAACTGATTCTGGACAGAAAGAAAAGGGCATAATTGCATGCACTTAAATTCCTCCAATGGGTCCACTCTTCTGGACTTAAGGGTATTTCAGTGTGGTCTATAAGCAGGAGAAATAATCATGGGTAAAGGAGCAAGTTAAAATATGGTTGCAGTACAAATCATCAAGTTGGACCAGAATGAAAATGAGGATGATTCACTCAAATTTTTCAAAGAGCACCAATGGGTTTTTGCATAAAGATGAAGAATATACTCCTACTGACATCCCCTAATTTTGGTGGGAGTTTTAAAGAAATATTTAATTAGTTTGTAGTGCAAAATTGCCCACTGGACCAGATTTGAAAACTTGGTGTAGAACTCAAAATATTCAATGAATGAAATATATTTTTGCATAAAAGTGATTTAGAAACATCACATGACATCCCCAAATTTTGGTGGGATTTTTAAATGAATTTATCAAAGGGTTGCAGTGCAAATGGGGTCCTAAACTTATGAAAACCCATTTTAGAGAGATAAAGCTCAGGGATAAATAATTATATAAATAATCCTACTGATATAAGAATTGTTTTATTTGAGAGGGTAAATGAGTCCAATAATGATTGAAAAGTTTTCACTTGGGGTAAAAACTCCATAATAATAAAGAAAGAATGGTTCTGAAATAAAAAGGAAATCCAGAAACTAAAAGTTTAAGTTTCCTGGCAAAATTTTAATAAACAAAACATGGTTAAATTTTTGGGGCGTCACAGCAATGCCGAAGACAATATGCGCGCCGGACCCGTCATCATTGAAGCCTGGTTCAGGGGCTACTGAGGGAGTCCTGGATTTGGGGGTGTCCGAATAGCCGGACTATGACCTTTGGCCGGACTCCTGGACTATGAAGATACAAGACTTCCCTTGGCGTGGAAGGCAAGCTTGGCGATACGGATATGTAGATCTCCTACCATTGTAAACCGACTCTGTGTAACCCTAACCCTATTCGGTGCCTATATAAACCGGACGGTTTTAGTCCGTAGGACGAACAACAATCATACCATAGGCTAGCTTCTAGGGTTTAGCCTCTCTGATCTCGTGGTAGATCTACTCTTGTACTACCCATATCATCAATATTAATCAAGCAGGAGTAGGGTTTTACCTCCATCGAGAGGGCCCGAACCTGGGTAAAAAAATTGTGTCCCTTGTCTCCTGTTAGCATCCACCTAGACGCACAGTTCGGGACCCCCTACCCGAGATCCACCGGTTTTGACACCGACACTAAGCACTTCTCCCATTGCAAGAAAGATCAATCTAGTCGGCCAAACCAAACTGATAATTTGAAGAGACTTGCAAAGATAACTAATCATACATAAAATAATTCAGACGAGATTCAAATATTTCTCATAGATAAACTTGATCATAAACCCACAAATCATCGAATCTCGACAAACACACCGCAAAAAGAGTTGCATCAAATAGATCTCCAAGAAGATCGAGGAGAACTTTGTATTGAGATTCAGAGAGAGATAAGAAGCCATCTAGATAATAACTATGGACCCGAAGGTCTGTGTAAACTACTCACAACTCATCAGAGAGGCTATGGTGTTGATGTAGAAGCCCTCCATGATCGATTCCCCCTCCGGTGGAGCGCCGGAAAAGGCTCCAAGACGGGATCTCATGGGTACAGAAGGTTGCAGCGGTGGATATAGGGTTTCGTGGTGCCCCTGGATGTTTTCGGGGTACGTAGATATATATAGGCGAAGGAAGTCGGTCAGGGGAGCCACGAGGGGCCCACGAGCACTACAAAAAAATACACTTCCATGATGATACGTGTTTGTCACAGTAGGTCGCATTTTTTGTCATGCATGTACATCCATGAAAAATTTATGATAGAATCAAGATAGTCATACCGTCTTTGTCGTTGAATTGTTCCATGACATTACCAAAATTATCATCACGGAAGTGTCCACTTCCATGACGATAAATCGCGCATCACAGAAGTGCTTTCGTCAAGGGTGACCGACACGTGGCATCCACCGTAACGGAACGTCGTTAAGCTATCGGGTCGGGTTTTGGATCTGATAACCCGTTAACAGCCCCGACCAATGGGGATTTTCCACGTGTAAAATCATAATTGGCTGGAGGAAACACGTGTCGGCTCACCATTGGGACAGATGTCATCCGCTCATTGGACCGAAGGCGCCTATGATACGGCGACACATGGCACGGCCCAACAGAGGCCCATTCCTGTGAAAAAGTCGGCCCGTTTGACTTGGTCAAAAGGTGGCGGGCCGGCCCACGGAAAGCCTGTTAACGGCCTGTTCGCATATAGCCCATTTATAGCCCGCTAACCCAGGGCCCGTTACGCCCTATACGAATTAGGCCCAATAGCATCATCTGGGCCGTCCAATATGATTCAGCCTGTTTTAACTTCCGGCCCATGTGTGGCCCATGACTTCTTTTGGCCCGTATGAGGACCTTTGTAACTCTTGGCCCATTAACGGCCCGTGGTGAAACTGGCCCATAATGAACAGTGTATCACTTTATACCCATTAACGGCCTGTTATTCCATTGGGCCGTTAGCGATCATCTGGACTAGGGGTACTCACCACGTCGTCTCCCGATCGATTAGATTGGGCCGAGGACCCCATGGCCGTATACTCATGGGCGATTCGGACATGCCGTGATACAAGGAAGATTCCACAAGACTTGGTGATCAAGACAAGGACTCCTCCCCACCGGCGTATTCGGCTAGGACTCTTGTTATCCTAGGCCTCTGGTGCATTATATAAACCGAGGCCAGGCTAGTCGATAGATCAATTACAACAAACATACCATCATAGGCTAGCTCTTAGGGTTTAGCCTCTACGATCTCGTGGTAGATCTACTCTTGTACTACCCATATTTTCAATATTAATCAAGCAGGAAGTAGGGTTTTACCTCCATCGAGAGGGCCCGAACCTGGGTAAACATCCGTGTCCCTTGCTTCCTGTTACCATCGATCCTAAGACGCACAGCTTGGGACCCCCTACCCGAGATCTGCCGGTTTTGACACCGACAATGGTGCTTTCATTGAGAGTTCCGCTGTGTGATCGGCGAAAGGATCAATGGCTCGATTGCAGGTCAACTGCGACGTCAGTTTCTTCGTCACCAGCTCGACTGGTCACCTTGGCTTGACTGAGGACTGCTCCCTACCTCCGATCGTCATGTTCGGATGAGGGCCTTCATCAACATCAACTCCGATCTCTATCAAGATCATGGAGGAGTCATCCATGGAGCTCGGGGGCTCAACGTCAACATTGCCCTCTGGCGACCGTGTTGTTCTTCTGGACAGCAAACTCATATCCGCCGCCACTGCCTCCTCTAGTGTCGATTAAACGATCGCTTCGGTGAAATTGTGCGGAATTGAGTCTACAACAACGCTGCAAAATTTCGTCGAGATCCGATGGAGGAATCTCCGGCAATCTCTGATATACCGGAGCCGTATTGAATTTGGACGAGAATCCGGACGAGTTTGGAGCGTGGTGTCCAGCGTATAGCTCGGACGTCCTTTGGAAGATCCAACCGTTGATCAGCTGCGGAATTCCTATATCTACCACCTGTCAAAAATCCAGCTCGATCCGACCGTCCAAACTCCGGGAACCTTCCGATTAGTGCATCACTTTTCGGATCTGTTTTCTGCGCGAGAACGAATCCAACCCGAGTTCATCTTCTTTATGAACGAGATTTCGGACATCCTTTTTGAAGGAAGTTTTTCTATGGGGTATTGTGTCTTATTCTCAAACACATCGCACTAATATTATAAGTATTTTTCCAATACATTCTTCGCCGTCGCGCCGGTGTCAAACCAGCCTAACAACATCACTCCATGGCGGCCGACCTGCGCTAGACACGTCGTCGCTTTGTTGAGCCGAGCTCAACTTCTTCGGATCATCATCTCGGCCAGCCGAACAATAGTTTGGCATCACGAAGGATAAATCATCGCCAACACCACCGCCCCACGGATTACACGGAGCGGGCACACCGGCATCGCCGCACGGTCACTTCATCAAGCCAATATTGACCACGTCGCAAGTTACGACCTGCATCGGCATGGCCGAACTGTTGCTTCATCGAGCCAATGTCCACCAACGCCGAACTACTTCAACACCTCGGCTGACATGGCAGCTGCAACAACTCCTCATCGATCTGCTCAGTCTCCTTGTTCGGACCGGGGGCTTCGTCATCCCTTCATCAGCACACTCCGGTGACTCCGGCGACACCAGCCGACCAGCTTCGTCACGTCAGCTGGACCGGGGGCTTTGCCTCGGCGAGTCAACCTTTACCAGCGTCGCCATGCCATCGCTTCACCGCCCATCAGGCAATGGGTATGCGGATCGAGTCCCAATTTTGGGAGTCACTTTTCCTCCGGGCTACTACAACAAATGAACCAGGTGCTATTAATCCTAGTAATTTTTTTCTTGCTTGGGTTTATTTTTTCGAAAAATTATTACTCTGGTTTGTTCCATCATCTGTACACAGGTCTGTCAAATGATGGCCGCATTAACGGTGGTGGCGCGATGGTTTGGTCCGTCTCCTGTCTGTAGTTCGGTGAACGCCGCATCTGGAGCCCGAACCGCCCTAGAAATTCAGGCCTTGTCACGCCTTCACTGCGTCACGCCGACGCCCTGCATCGACATTGGCCTCGGCACCAGGCCACATCTCTTTACATAAATTATTTTTGCGTAAAAAAATTATGCAGGGATTATATATATATTATTATTATTTCCTGGACCGCACTATTTTATGTGTGCAGGTAATCGATTTTGACTGTGTTACGCGGTCACTACTCCGGAGTACCGAACTTCTTGCTCGGACACCTCGGGCCTGGGGGCTAGGACCTCGGCCATGCCGAGGACCGCAAACTTTGTTGGATCTGTCGTAGATCAATGGGCGTCTTCGTCCCGTCACAAGCCCAAATCGCATCATCAACACCGAGCACATTAACCAGCTAAGTTGCTTTCATGCTAAAAAACTTTCAGTTTTAAATTTTGTTCGGTTCGAACAAGCATTATACTGTTTTTGCAAAAGTTGTTTTGAGAATTTTCCTTGTCATAACTTTGTTTGTAACACACAAATTCAAATACCCCGTTTACTTGGGGGCTTCCTTTACGAAGCCTTTCCTCTTGCACATGATTATACTTGTACGGCTTCGTTCCTTGTTTGTGTATTACGCCACAATATGCACCATATTGACCTAAGAGATTTGCAAGCTGTGTTGCCTTGCTCCTGTGTTTACCCCTACGTTCCTGATTGTTCGGCTAGGGAATAAAGGGAGCACGTCTGCGATTGTCACGATCGGGTCACCCGAGCCGGACCTCAGACTGGGTGAAACCGAAAGCTAGCGCTCTTCATGTTTTCAATAATGGTCGGCACACAACGGAACTCATGAGTACAAAAAATCTATTGCACAAGTCTCATAGTGAGCAACTGAAGAAAGGTATCGGTGGGGGTACTATTTTCTTCGAAGATGCTTCTTACACTTCGTCAGTAATATAACATAAGTTCCCTGAGCGCGCTTTGCCTCGTTCTGACCTTATGGCCTGGTTATCGAAAACACCGTCGATATTCTCGACAGGGGGAGTACATAACACTTTTCGGTCCTTGACCGAAGAGGGAGAAGCCGACGGTCGGTTAAGACGCGTATAAAGTTCAGGTGAACACAGATATGATATAAGTACTTCGGTACATACAATCATTATACATAAAATTCTTTTACCCAAGTCACTCGGGGGCTCTTAAATTTATGTGAGCTATTTTATAATAAGTGTTCTTCTTCTTAGTCGTTGCAAAGTCTTTTTCTATCACTCCTTTTTTTGGCAGTGAAAAGCGGTCAATAGCCGGGGAGCCTAATTTCTCTCTCAAAGCCACTAAAGTTTGCTAAACAAGCCTAACGAGAAGTACTCCGCCTTCGGGATAGGAAGTTGAAGCCGTAGGCTGGCCCGCTTGAAGTCTTGAGATAGGATGTGTCATGTTAAAGCACGACAGAAGCACAATTTTTTTTCTAAGACCAATTTTCTGATTGGCACCGAACTATTGATCTAGTTCGGACGTTGAGTTTTTCCTGACGTTTTTGGATTTTCCAATCCTATGGCACTTTTCAACTATTTGTGTGTTTTCCATAAGTCTCTCGTGCAACGCCGGACACCTTTAGAGATTCGGCAAAAATTCTCGGATATTGCTATATATGCATCAGTTTCGAATTGTGTCTTCGGTCAATAGTTGGGTTGCCCGACTCCTGTGCTTGCCTCCTATGTTCCGCTTTGTTCAGCTAAGTGTGCAAAAGGAGAACCACGGCGATTGTGCTTCCAGCTCGCATGGTTAAGCACCGCAGTGGAGAAAACCGAAAACTGACTGTCACAATAAAGTGTAAACTGGTCAGCGGTCCGATGACTATATTAAATGACGGGCCGTTCATAACATTGGCCGAAGTGTTTACGGCTTGACCTCGGCTGTCGCCGAACACTAACCGGGGGGCTACTTGCTGGCCTCCCAACTTTAAGCTCCTATGACTAAGTGAAAGTTATAAAGCCCGCATATCTGATTGCCTCGTTTCGGCCAACACAACCACCTTAGTGTTTGGCTAAGGGTTGTTTTGTTATTTCAGAAACAACCTGCATAGCATCTGCAAGGGGGTAGAAGCCGACGATGGGCCACTTTCAGATTACAAACGGTCGCAACGGAAGTAAAAATTTGGGTTCATTCAGACCATAGAGTTTGGAAGCTTTCCCCGAACTAAATCCTCAGTACTTTCCTCCCACGTTGATCGGAGCTGAGGTTTCATGATCATGCTTAGCATGACAATCCAAAGAAAGGAACCGATAGCGGGACTATTTTCTTTGGACGATGTTTCTTATGTTAAACAATAATATAACATGTCTCTCTGCGTACCTTTGTTTATAAAACCGTATGGCCGGATTGCCTTGTTTGCCGTAAATCTTTTCCCTCATAAAGGCTTTATAAAGTAGGACAAACACCCCTTGGCTGCTGGCCGAGGAGGTTGAAGCCGATGGTCGGTCAACAAAGTTTTGTACAATGCGGATCCGGGCATTAATGATGTAAAGTACTTGGATACATAGAGTCATTACACATAATTTGTGATTTACTATGGATATCGGTCCTTAATTCGGCCTCCCGTGCCCGCATTAAGGCTTGGGGGCTACTAGGCTTCAGGCTTATTATTTATAAATATTAAAAGGGCACATCGATCCTCGATGCGGTGTTGCCACCCGACCGGTGTCTCGGGGCTACTGCATTGACAATCCAATGCAGAAAATTTAAAGTGTAATATAGTTTTCGAGGAGATTATTATCCTCAGGTTGGTCGGCCGCACCCAACCTGAGTCTCGAGGACTTTGCACACCGTGTTTCTATTCCTAAGTATGTTGCCGAGGTGGGAATTGATCCTCAGGCTGATTTTATGAATCGACCTGAGTCTCAGGGGCTACTAGGGTCAGCGGTTTGATTTTTCCTTCAGGTGCATCCCGAATATTAGGGCAACACGCACCTTGAGGGCTACTGGCTATACATCTCGGCAGAGATTACATTGCACAATTCGGAATTAAATTCATCAAAATCAGCCCATGGCCGAGGTGGTGCGCCACCTCGGATACAGTTCGGTGTTGCTGCTCGACTACAATAGACACCCCGGAAGCAGTCCGGCATAAAGCTCGGACGCTAGTGGTTGGCTCCGTAGAGGGCATTTCCGGCATTAAGCTCGGCTAAACTCCTTCAACTTTTTTGAACCAAGGTGATCTATGACACCTCGAATATAGTCCGGCATTAGAGCTCGGATACAGTCCGGCGTTGTAGCTTGGACATAGTCCGGCGTGGGAGCTCGGATACATTCCGGCGTTGGAGCTCGGAAGCGGTCCGACGTTGATGCTCGGCTGCTAAAGATACCTCAAATGCAATCCGACGTTGGAGCTTGGGCACAAGAGGACACTGCCCCCTGGGGACAACTTCAAACCCGAGGCGTGGCATAAAAATAACAAGGCATTGATAAAGGCCCGACTTAAAGGGGCTCCTCGGATACCCGACGTGTAAACTCTTCAGATTCACTTTGGCGATCCCCAAGATCGAAGATGGAAAGATTTGTTGTACCGGTTTTCAAGACCGACGGCCGAACATGAAGAACAGTTCGGAAGAATCGAGGAGCATCCCCAACTTGAAGATCGGTTCAGGGGGCTACTGACGGTGTCCTGGACTAGGGATTACTCACCACGTCGTCTCCCGATCAGTTAGATTGGGCCGAGGACCCCCATGGTCGTATACTCATGGGCCAGCTCGGACAGCTGCCGCATACAAGGACGATTCCACAAGACTTGGTGATCAAGACAAGGACTCCTCCCCACCGGCGTATTCAGCTAGGACTCTTGTTATCCTAGGCCTCCGGTGCATTATATAAACCGAGGCCAGGCTAGTCGATAGATCAATTACAAAAAACATACCATCATAGGCTAGCTCTTAGGGTTTAGCCTCTACGATCTCGTGGTAGATCTACTCTTGTACTACCCATATCTTCAATATTAATCAAGCAGGAAGTAGGGTTTTACCTCCATCGAGAGGGACCGAACCTGGGTAAACATCCGTGTCCCTTGCTTCCTGTTACCATCAATCCTAAGATGCACAACTTGGGACCCCCTACCCGAGATCTGCCGGTTTTGACACCGACAGCCGTTTCCAGCCAAAGTTATCTTTCGGCCTTCTCAGGGCCCATTGGTTCTTGGGCTCATTTGCAGCATTCGGTTACATACTGACATTCTTGTCATTTTACGCTTGTGGGCCAAATTCAGCCCGTCGTTCTGATCGGCCCGTTTGTGGACCGTTAATACGTTGGGCCGTTTTCATGTAAAAAAACCGTTGGGCTATTTTCATAGAGTTATCAAATACGGCCTATTAACGGCCCGTTATGGTCCACGAATAGTACGGCCCATGATTGGTGAAATGATGATACGCCCCGTAGAAGGCCCATGGATCCTGCAGCCTGTATGAGGCCCATAGATAGTACGGCCCGTAGAAGGCCCATGGATCGTACGGCCCGTAGAAGGCCCATGGACCCTACGGCCCGTAGAAGGCCCATGGACCCTAAGGCCCGTATAGAAGGCCGATGGATCCTACGGCCCGTATAGAAGGCCAATGGATCCTACGGCGGACGAAGGCCCATGGATCACTCTGACTGCAGGAGGCCCATGGTTACAATAGTCCGTGTTTCCATGATTATTTTGGCCTAGTTACCAAAAATAGGCTATTGTGGCCACTAGAAAAAAACAGAAAAAGAACTGCGGTGACTACAAGCAAACAACTAAACAAGACAATAAGGAAATAAATAAGCAAGCAATTAACGCTAGCCTATTACCGCTTATTACACATATTACATCCTTTGGGCATCAAAGTTCGCCACCAGTGCAAATATAGGGAACAAAGCAGCACATTACATACACTGGCCGTCAAAATTGGCCACCAGTGCAAATAAACGCGGTAGCAAAACAAGAGCATAACTGAAACAACTTCAGAAGAGCTCAAGAAACAATATCCTAGGTATCCACCATGCTGGCAATAAGCTTAGCAAGCTGATTAGCTTTGTCCTGTTTCGCGCTAAAATCCTCCAACGCTTCTTTGTTGCACGGAAAGTATGCATCTGAATGCTCCGGGGACTTCCGTAGTCCTTCCGCTTCTTGTCGCAAAGACACCGATCGATGTCTTTCGACTGTAGTTGAGACTCAAGAAACCGGACCGATTTAGAAAGTGAGTTTGAATAAGCTTGTGCAAGCGGTAGTGGCGATAACTTTCGAGCGATAAACCAAGACAGGACTTTGGGGTTGTCTCATTGTCTTCAAGATAGTCTTCCTTAGCTGTTTTATCAGCTTTGTTGGAGACCAACAAGGATGTGTCACTATCCTGAACCTTATCGCATTACTTCCTTTACCATTGCTTAATAAGGCACTCTTCCCCAATATTCTCACAAGATTCCAAAATAAGAAACAAGCAGACACATAACATGTTTAGCATGTACTAGTATATGAAACTCATTTCGGTGAACCAGTTCATTAGTAAGGTGGACATGATTAAACTACCAAGTCTTCTATTGCCAAGTACTAGTACATAATAAAAGCATCAAACAAACATATATCTATGTCCTATGGTCCTTTGCATTGTCTTGCCAAATCAAAATAGAGACACGGTTCAAATCATATCAGTTCAAGACAAAGCAGCAGTGAAAGAATACAAAGCGTGGGAAACTACACGGCACAACAAGATTTCAGATGGGTACCACGGGTCTATATGTACAACAACACTATTGGCTCTGTTGTGATGCTAGTAATGTGCATGATATGAAAGTCAACTGTATACACAATTGAAATTGAAATCAACAGAGCTATTGATAAGAGCAAACCTGTTAAAGAAACATGTGTGAACATACTTGTTGTGCCATTGGAGTTTCGATTGGATCCTTCAATTTAAAAATAAGTTTGTATGAGTAAATACAGTGATACAAGAGCAAAGCAATCATAGTTAAAAAAGGCGCGCCTAGGCTCTAGGCGTTGGCAAAACGCATTGTGCATAACTATGCTTAATCTGTGCATAACTGCGCATAAGCATGCGCTTTGGTCGATAAGCGCAAAGGCGGTGGTAAACGCATAATTAACGCCTAGCGCTTTTTTGAACTATGATAGCAATGGAATCTTAAATTAGAACAGTTGTTCTTCAGGTTTAGGCACTTGTTCTACATGAACATAGTACAGTAAGACGCAAGAATACAATACTTAAAAATACAAAATGAGCTCATAGACCTTACCACATTCTTAGTACGGGACCAGTACAGAACAAGGCATTCCTAGTCATCGTCCAGTAAATGTGTCTCGGGAAAACGTAAGGGAATTTGATGAGTTTCTTTGCCGGTGAAGTACGTTTTCTTCAGGTAATTCCGATACTGCCACCAAGCATTCTTGAAGATAGCAGAGGTATTAGCACAGGTTACCTCATCCTGAGTTTCCAAATCGGTCCTTCTCTATAGAGAAAAATGGGAAAATTTGCTGTATTATAACCACCATGGAGGTAGGATGTATGGGACAAAGCAAAGTAATTGACATGAATAATATTACTTACACATAACTCCTGGACAAACACACGCAAGAATCGGCATTTTCCTTCATCTTCAGTATAATATTTCCAAGATGCGAAGATACGCACATACGATTTAACAACATCAAATGCGATAGATGCTAAACTACGACTAGCTAGTTGTGCTTCCTCCACAGGAATAGGTGTACTAACTGGTGGAGTTGGGGTTCGCCGTGATAGTACTGTCCCTTTGGGCACTGGAGCTGCCTTACTAACTGCTCTTGTTTGGGAGCTCTGTGGTGGAGATGGTGCTGTGTCAATAGGAACTGAGTTACTATCAGCTGGGGTTGGGGTTAGACTGGGTGAAGTTGGTTCTCTGTCCATCGCAGTAGGGGTACAATCTGTGAGAGTTTGGGTTATGTGTGGTAGGGTTGGTTCTTGTGCATGTACAACCGGGGTGCTATCTCCACCAAGAGGTAGCAATGTTTTATTTGAAGACCGTGTTTTTATTCCGCTAGATACTGGCATCACCCGCTCCAATTCAAATGGTTGATAAACAGGAAACATAGTTGAATGTACAGACATTGTATGAGAGACAGATGCAATAGATAGTGTGGAAAAAAGAGGGCATGAAATAGTTGACATGTATATTGTTTAACTAAAACGGATAGCATGACATAATTTCACATATATGATGTCAATCTAAACTGGATAGCATAGCATAACATAATTCAAAGATATGATGAATAACTAAACAGGATCGCATGACATAATTCACCTACATGTTATCTAAGTAATCAGGATCACATCATTTAATTCACATATGTGATTTATATGCTAAGCAGAGGGCATTCGATATGATGTCTGAACTAAGAACATGGTGTTGAATATTGTGTATATGATGTCTAAACTATGCAATGCAAGACACCGTATGCATGATATGAGCAGTATAACCGTGCCAAGTTAGAGCATACACCTCAGTTGGGGAATAGGACTGGTCATCTGTATCTGAATCCATCTCTGAGGAGTTATCGGGACCCGACAAGAGATCTGCTTCGACAAGTAGCACTGTCTGCTCCGAAGGCCTTGTTTTCACTCCAGATTTTTCCATCTCCCACCCAAATGGCTGATTCACAGGAAGAGTAGTTTAATGTACAAACATTGTCGACAAATGGAAATGTAATGAAGAAAAGGATGGGAAAGATATCATTCAAATATATGATGCCTGGTTAAACAGGATGGCATTGCACATTTCACATATATTATGGCTGGCTAAAAGACATGAGACTGCATAATTCCCATATATGATATAGAAACTAAATAGGTGGCATTACAGAACATGTCTAAACTAAGCAGATGACATATATGATGTCAAAAGTAGGCACTGCAAGGCAACATATGCATGATATGACTAACATCATCTTGCCAAGGTAGAGCAAACACCTTGGGGGGTAAATAGGATTGGTCGTGACGTGCGAATCCGCCTCGAGCAGATATCTTCCTCTGGATTACAATCACGGAGAGGGATGGGGAGGGTTTGCCATTGAACCCACCATGGAGCGATATACGCATGACATTGTATTGCCGCGTGAAACTCTTCTCTTTTTCTCTACATGTTCGGCAGATTTGTGTACAATATCTGACATGCATACGAAAAAAATATGGTGAGATTATGTAAGGAGAGCATGCAGAAATTTAGGGTGATGGTAACAACCAGTGGATCGACGTTTTTCCGTTGAACTAAAATATCCCTAATGGATCGATGTGAATGTATAGTAATAAGTGATGCAACAAGTGTACAACCTCTTTGCCGTAGCCGTGTCGACCTCAGCATCATTGGGTTGGTCGCTGAAGAAGTTGAGGTAGAGGTGGCTGTCGGAGGTGTGGAGGAAGATCAGAGGAATCTGTAGACGGCGTCCATGGCACTGCTCTATTGTGATGGATCGTTCTGTCGTTGGAGCAGCTCCGATGAGCCGTAAGACGTCAAGGCTGAAGCAGCACAAGACATACATCATCAATCTCAAGTGGGATTAAAATAGCATCTCCAATAGGTGATGTAAAATGGATGTAAAATTAGCATCACCAAAAACCACCTGACTACAATAGATGAGGTAAAAACTGTTGACTCACGAACTTAAGCGTCGAAACTGAAATTTCTTGTGGAATCTGAATGCTATCTTTAAACTGAACGCATAATGGTAGCAGAGAGGCACTTGACATGTAGTTTAGGAGGGCCTGCAGTTCATCTTCAACCTGCACCCACGAGGCACTTGACCACCACCGGCCGAACCGCCGGCCCCCGCGCCGCCTCACCGCCCCGAAACAAATCGCCACCGCCGCCCCGGCCTTTCGTCTTGGCCCCCCGCCCCCCCCCCCCCACCTTGAACCCTAAGATAGATAGTGGGGTACCTCTCCGGCGATCCCCGTCCCGGCGCGGTGGTTCTTCCTTAACTCCATGAGCCCCTCAACTCGAAAATCGATCGACCCAAAAGTCGATTCAGTCGATCAAGTGTGGCTTAATTGGAGCAGAGCAGCAGACGAGCGAAGGGGGAGAGCAGCAAGCAGCAGCTGGGCGAAAGGAAGCGATCGAGCGAGAGCCGAGCAAAGAAGAAGAAGCATGAGCGAAGGAAGCGAGAGCCGGAGCAGCAGCAGCAGATCCGGCTGGTATGGACGCCGCCGCCGAAGGGGCCTCGCACTGGGGGAGAGCCGCCGTGGAGATGTCACTCGCGGCGCCGGCTTCAAGGTAGCCACTCCATGGGGGTGCGGGATGGAGCACCGTCGGTGCCGGGAGGTCGAGTTGAGGAGAAGGTGCGATGCGATGAGTGTACAACCTCTTTGGTGGCGCCGAGTAGGCCTCGGCTTCGTCCGAGGAATTGGTGAGGATGATGCGGTTCCGTGGAGCAGGTTAAGGCGACACTGTGGGGATGGAGCAGCCATGATAGAGGAGGCGATCGTCGAAGCAGCTCCTTGGAGGTGGAGGATGGGGCGGCTGTACCAGCGGGACGGAGAGATGGATGACGGATCCTCATCCGGGGAGGTGGACGAGGGACGTCGAGCTGTTGTGGTGGATGATGTCGTCGGGGAAGAGGCTCCGGCTGGGCAGCGGTGATGTGGCGGACGGAGGAGGGTGGGGTTTCGCGGCTGGAGCGGAGAGGTTATGGCGGCCTGGGATTTCGAATGGAGAAAAGGGGCGACGGGAGGGGGTGAAGCATGACTTAAGGACGCGCTTGTCCAAAATGTTGTTGGGGAACGTAGCAGAAATTCAAAATTTTCTATGCATCACCAAGATCAATCTATGGAGTAATCTAGCAATGAGGGCAAGGGGAGTGCATCTACATACCCTTGTAGATCGCTAAGCGGAAGCGATCAAGTGAACGGGGTTGATGGAGTCGTACTCGTCGTGATCCAAATCACCGATGATCCTAGCGCCCGAGCAGACGGCACCTCCGCTGCTCAACACACATACTGTTGGGAGAGACATCTCCTCCTTCTTGATCCAGCAAGGGAAGGAGAGGTTGATGGAGATCCAAAGAGCGACAGGCGTGGTGGTGGAAGTAGCGGGATCCCGCAGTTCTTCGCCAAGCGCAAGCGGGAGGAAGAAGGTGTCACGGGAGGGAGGGAGGCGCCAGGGACTCAGGTGCGGCTGCCTTCCCTCCCTCCACTATATAGGGGCCTAGGGGCGCCCGGCCCTTGTAGATCCCATCTAGGGAGGGGGCGGCTGCCCTAGGGGTGGCTTGGCCTCCAAGCCAAGTGGAGGCGCCCCCACCCCTTAGGGTTTACAACCCTAGGCACATGGGAGGCCCAAGGGGGGCGCACCAGCCCACCAGGGGCTGGTTCCCGCCCCTTCAGCCCATGGGGCCCTCCGGATAGGTGGCCCCACCGGTGGACCTCAGGGACCCTTCCGGTGGTCCCGGTACAATACCGATGACCCCCGAAACTTTCTCGGTGGCCGAAATTGGACTTCCTATATATAAATCTTTACCTCCGGACCATTCTGGAACTCCTCGTGACATCCGGGATCTCATCCAGGACTTCGAACAACTTTCGGGTTACCGCATACTAATATCTCTACAACCCTAGCGTCACCGAACCTTAAGTGTGTAGACCCTACGGGTTCGGGAACCATGCAGACATGACCGAGACAACTCTCCGGCCAATAACCAACAGCGGGATCTGGATACCCATGTTGGCTCCCACATGTTCCACGATGATCTCATCGGATGAACCACAATGTCGAGGATTCAATCAATCCCGTATTCAATTCCCTTTGTCTACCGGTATAGTACTTGCTCGAGATTCGATCGTCGGTATCCCGATACCTTGTTCAATCTCGTTGCAAGCAGAATCTCTTTACTCGTTCCGTAACACATCATCCCGTGATCAACCCCTTGGTCACATTGTGCACATTATGACGATGTCCTACCGAGTGGGCCCAGAGATACCTCTCCGTCACACAGAGTGACAAATCCCGATCTCGATTCGTACCAACCCAACAGACACTTTCGGAGATACCCGTAGTGCACCTTTATAGCCACTCGATTACGTTGTGACGTTTGGTACACCCAAAGCATTCCTACGGTATCCGGGAGTTGCACAATCTCATGGTCTAAGGAAATGATACTTGACATTAGAAAAGCTTTAGCATACGAACTACACGATCTTTGTGCTAGGCTTAGGATTGGGTCTTTTCCATCACATCATTCTCCTAATGATGTGATCCCGTTATCAATGACATCCGATGTCCATGGTTAGGAAACCGTAACCATCTATTGATCAACGAACTAGTCAACTAGAGGCTTACTAGGGACATGGTGTTGTCTATGTACCCACACATGTATCTGAGTTTCCTATCAATACAATTATAGCATGGATAATAAACGATTATCATGAACAAGGAAATACTATAATAATAACTAATTTATTATTGCCTCTAGAGCATATTTCCAACAAATGTAGGGTGTGTTACAAAAGTACCCCCACCGATTTGAACTAGTGGCCCTTTCGGCTCAGGGTTAGAAGGGGCATTTCGCGCGTCGGGATTTGGCGGCTGGAGGGAGTTTTCAAGCGTGTTGTAATTTCGGGATAGCAAGGCGCGGGTTGTGAAGGCGCCATTTTTGGGAGCACGATATCTGAATTTTCGGGATATAACAAGACGTGGGTTGAATTTTAGGGACAAGCCTAACGTGTAGTAATATTGTACTTGTACGTACCAAATCAATTCGCACTTCCCTCAACCAAAAAGAAACGAAAAAAATAAAACTATTCACACCACACAAAGAGAGAGTCTTGCCCCATTTTACTATATAAATGCTATTCAAAGCTACTCCCTCCTTCCATCTATATAGGGCCTAATGCATTTTTGATGCTAACTTTGACCAAATATTAGAGCAATGATATATGACATGCAACTTACACAAAGCACACCGTTAAATTAAATGCTGTGAAAGGTTCTTTCAATGATATAATTTTCACATTGTGCATGTCATGTACTATTAATCTTGTCAATAGTCCAAGGCGGTCTTAAAAATCTCATTACGCCCTATATAGATGGAAGGAGGGAGTATGAATCCATGTTATGTCCGATTAAATTTTTCGCTTGTTGTATAATGCATGTAACCTACTCATACCAACATTTTAGTGCATTCCAAATGTCTATACTACCTCTGCAATTCGAACTAAATTTGAATTCGTTTCTCTATTTCAATAAGAATCTACAATCATGATTGTTGCCAACTTCAACCATCATAGTTTCCTTGCTATCCGCCAGATATAAATCGGACGGCCTATAATGCAGGATGGCAGGAACACCACCATCAACAACTCCGTTTTTTATAAGAGTAGAGATAAAATATATTAAATGTAGTATAACATGTTCATAACCACACCATGTGTATCACCGTTATATATATTCACACATGCGTCAGTTTAAAACACTATGATAAATTCTTAAAATATCTGAATTCGCTTTTTATAATGAAGTATATATACGATCTCTATTCGTCTTTTACACCCACACAACCCTCTTATCTTTGTAGCTAGCGCTAACTTTCTCTTGTGCATGCACACGCCCGCATCCCTCTCACCCTCCCTCAGCATTCTCTAGCTCCATCACGCAAATTCGTCTTTTCACTTTACATTGTTCACCCACGGTGTGTGTAGGCCCCCCAGCTCCTTCTTTACGGCACACATCGATCGATATGCCTCTCTAGCCAGGTGTGCCTAGCACAAACACAAGCTTCCCTTCTTCTCTTGTCACCATCCATGCCTCACTCCCACCACTCTTTTCATCGTTCTCGTACTCGCACACTCCTCCCCCTCGATATAGCATGCCTCTCGTACCACCTCCTACATGCATCCATCTCACTCTATCCTTCTCCTCGTGCCTCATTTGCTTCTAACACACACATGCATGTATACCGATCGATCTCCCAACATATACCTAGATCGACTTTAACTACCCCCCCCCCCCCCATCGATCGACGTACCTCACAAGTTATGTCTCTCCTTTCTCTAACAAAGGGCGATTGATCTTCCTATGTAGTTACGTCTGCTTACCACAGCCACATCGACCCCCCTCATCATTCGTGCATGCCTCCTGACCCGTCTCTCACACGCACGTGCACGGACAACAAGCAACCATCTCCTCTCTTATTGATATTGCGGGCGTGCCCTCTGTTTGTCTATCAAGCCTATCCCACCATTTTTTTAGAAGCAACTCCACTACCACCCCCTCCAACACTCTAGCTCTGTCTCTCTCCCAACCTTATTCCTCTCCTGCACATATGCATGGATGCCGATCGATCTCCCTTAATACATGAGGCAGATCGATCTCCTTAATACATGAGGTAGGCCTCTCTCCTCCTCCACACATATACCAGCCATTATACCTCTATAGTTAATTGGGCCTCCCTCTTCCCCACCAAACACCGATAGTCGGCTGCAGTTAGGTATCCATGCAACAGAGACAAACTGCACATGTCCCCTCTCACGTTCCAGTAGGCCAGCCACTCTATATCTTTGACGTGTGCACACACAAATTTGATGGCACTCTTTATCGATCGCGCGCACACACACACACACACACACACACACACACACACATCATCCCTCTGTTTGATTCTATGGACACCTCAAGCCGATGATACCTCCACTCTCTTCTCGTGGATCGCCCCCTCTATATATATGTTATATGCAGGACTCTATTTCACACACATTGCATATGTTACATTTTTTGATTGACCCCCCCCCCCCCAAAAAAACCTCTCAAGAACCCACACACTATATCTCTCTAGGTTTGTATCTCTCTCACACAACCCCACGTAGGTGGTGTACGTATACAAGAAGAGAATAGGTGCACCGTGCACGTACTCAAGCTTCGTGCCCAGCCACACCAAGGCTGGTACACGCGGTGGAGCTCATTTCTTTATGAAATGGC
The DNA here is from genome assembly GCA_021605145.1 of Aegilops bicornis. NCBI lineage: Eukaryota > Viridiplantae > Streptophyta > Magnoliopsida > Poales > Poaceae > Aegilops > Aegilops bicornis. The sequence goes on along the minus strand of CM038674.1, from coordinate 80,494,774 downwards.
AGCCCACGTGCTAATTTGAATGCCTGTAGCGGTTGTTTACCTAGGGAGGTCGTGTACCACGCGTGCACGAAACAAAGTTCGACTTGACGCGTTGCCGCGTTATTTTTAAATAAAGTTATAGCGCTCAATGGCACGTACCAGAATATAAAACGATTTTTATGGAGAAAAAGGTAGTCCGCTCACTATATACAATGGAGCCTACCTGCCTGGTTTGTCGCTCTTCAGAGTATCTCACACAAGGCTGCGGTGGCCTCTCTCTCTCACCGTTGGTCACTGATCCGGCCGCATCCCGTCCGCCGGGGGAAAGGGAGTGCGGTGGCCTCTCTCTCTCTCTCTCTCACCGTTGGACACTAATCCGGCCGCATCCCGTCCACCGGGGGAAAGGGAGGAAGTGCATCGTTTCTTCGTTCGACGGCGCCGAGGCATCACGTCCCGATCTGTGGTACAAGCTGTTCTCTCTGACCAAGCTCTGGCGCGGCAGGGCCTACGCCACCTGCTCGTAGATTCCGCCCGCCGCCGCTCACCTAGTTACATCCCGACGACCTCCAGGTATCCCCTCCGGCCTTCCTCCACTGCCCATCTTCCCACGTCGCTGCATGTGGATCTTCCATAGTTCTTTGCCCAAAACGTAGCTCATCCGGCGTACTTTCCATATTGCATTATCGTCCTCACACCATTTTAGACAAACACAACCGTGTTGTTATCTTCCCATAGGACAAGGAATATGCTTCTTTTTTGTTGTCGCATGTGTCATCAACTGTTATTGGCCAGTAATTGTTTCCTTTATACATCTTTTTTTGCAAACAGGGCTATCCATTTCACCTCGTTGCTATTGCGACCTTTTGGTGAACTGCACAAATCACTTTTTTCTTAAGAGTGTTTTGTGCAGTTGTACTAAAATGTCACACGGGCAACGTCTCTACATTTCAGTGCGATTGCACAAAGGGAGATTGGTTTTGCTCTATCCTCCTCATCCAACTCCGAGCCTAATCTTCTCCAACTAGTTAGTCTTAAGAGAGACTGCAAAGGTGATCGGCTTCTATTTGTGTGTTTATTGTTTCATCAGCTGTCCTCTATTATCGTAATCACACTTAATATCTTTGGAACAGGGACGCTCAGCTCTATTTTAGTGGAACTGCACAAAATGATCGGAATGTTGCATGCTCCAGAAAGCTACTTTTTTCCCAACATGCCTTGTTGATTTAGACAGAATCGGGGACGTTGCTGCCAATGAAAGCATGGATCAATTTTAATTGAACACCTTCTCACAACTCTGTCTTCAGTTGTGGTGTAATTATTAGCTCTGATCTACTAATAATTGACATGCATTAGCAAGGAAGTTAGTTTTTTATTGTTTCCGAAAGAGCATCGATGTCAAGACACGCGAAACAAAAGCAGAAAGCTCACACCATTGTACAATTTCATGCCACTGGAAAATTATTTGTATAGTACGTCAATAACAAATGATGGAAGCTTGATAGCATTGCCAGAAGCCTCTTCATCATCCGGGTCCATGTGCCATGCACAAAATTATACTCCTTCGTTCCTAAATATTTGTCTTTTTACAGATTTCAAACGTGCATATTTTAGAGTGCAGATTCACTCATTTTGCTTCGTATGTGTACTCCCTCCGTTCCTAAATATTCTATTCGTCTTTCTAGAGATTTCAACAAGTGACTACATACGGAGCAAAATGAGTGAATCTACACTCTAAAATATGTCTATATACATCCGTATGTGCCAGTCCATTTGAAATATCTAAAAAGACAAATATTTGAGTAGTCACTCGTTGAAATCTCTAGAAAGACAAATACTCCAGTGTATATTTAAGAACCGAGGGGGTAGTGCACAACCGCATGGGAGACTCGGCCCCGGTCGTTGCGTCGCATTAATAGTGAGTAATGAGCAGTCAAATCATAAGCCCCACCTTTCCCACTGTAAGTTGCTCTGAAGAAGCAACCATCAATACGCTCTTCTTTGAATCCGCTCATACTACTCCATCTGTCACTGTTTATACAGCGCGCTTCAGAAAAAAGAAAAAAATCTGTGGGACCAAGGCGACTAGCGATCGGCCTGAAAAATAGCATTGGTAGTTATAGCACGGCGTCTATTACTAGAGGGAATAATGCGTACACACATGCATGCAGTACTTCCACCCCGGGTACACACATGCATGCACTTACTCCACTCCGTAGTAGTACAGTACATGGAGAGAAAATTGTGGACTTGATTGCGGTTACCACGCCCTAATTAATTGAGCATTAAACCAAACGCGTCTAAAGTCTCTCTGGTGGTGGAAATGCATTGAGAGAAATGCATCATAATGAAGCGCATACCAGAAGCTGTGACGGAGGGAGGAGTAGTATGAAGGTGCAAAACCAATTATGCGTATGGCCAGTCGGTCAACGCACCTCCTCTTGGCATATCACTGACATGTGGCACAGGAGTGTGAGCAAACCGATCTCAATTGACGGCAAAGAGCCAACCCACCGTTCCTTGAGAGAGACGAGGAGCGAGAACACATAGTCGGGCTCGCACGGAGGCCAAGATATATTCGAGCATGGTTGGTTGACCGATATCATTCATTACATGTTGGGCTGCCGTTTTCCGCCCTTCTTCGGAATAAACGTGTACTTTATCAGAGATAAAAAATAAGAGTACAGACGCTCGACCATGCGGTTCTAGTAGTAGTACTACTCGTACTACTGCGCTTGGCTCTTCGCCTCTTCGTGAAGTCGAACAATGATGGTACTCCACATGTTGGGTACTACAGTGTATGCCTATGACAATCTAACACCGAATGGACTGATGCATGTCCACTGAGGGTAGGTTGCATTAGTCAAAAGGCGTAAGCGAGCTTCACCTTGACCGGCAAGCTTCTCCTCGTTCTGCGAGTTGACGAGACACACCAAAAAGTAGTGCTAGTCCATACTCCCTCCTTTTCGGTTAATATGTCTTAATCTTTTTTGCGGGTAAATGAGAGAGCTTTATTCATATATAAGCATTCTTAGGACGATCAGCCAAGACACTAGTCACTAGGAAGCGAGGTACCCCGCAAAAAAAGAAGTAGGAAGCGAGGTGTTTCATCAAGCCAGCTCTCAGCCACATTCAAAGTGCAGCAAGCACGGTTCGCACGAAGATGCTCCGCAAGGTTTGCTAACCTGTTTACATGTTGAATAACAAAAAAAGAGGAAATATTACCGAGCGCTACTATTTGTAACAGGATCTGAGCCAGAATTAAGCGAGAATTGTGGCGAGTGTTCCATGCAGACGCTCCTCCATCCGGTTCCTAGTACTAGTATAGTACATACCTTTATAGACTATAGTAGTAGTACTAGTACTAGTAAACTGTGCGCTTGGCTGTTTGCCTATTCGGGAAGTCAAACAATAATAGCACTAGTAGTATAGTGCTTCTGGCAATCTGACACCGAATTAACTATTGCACGTCCACCGCCTGAGCGAGGGAGAGCTTGCATTAGTAAAAAGTTTCTCCTTGTCCTGCGAGCCACCGCGCGTAAGCCACCGCGTGCAAGCTTCTCCCGTCCTGCAACCTTCTCCTCGTTCGGCAAGTTGACGGGACACAGCAAAGTAATGCTAGTCCATACTGCCTCCTCTCCAGTTAATATGGCTTAATTTCAAACGAGATAAATACACTGCTCATCACCGTATATTTGTAAAAATACGGTCGATGGACTTCATAATACGCTCATTGCGCTCAATATATATATTTTCCGGTGTTTATACGGTCACTAGCTCACCACGACTGAGTATGTGTGTGCATGCACGTGTAGGTTGAGCAGTTGGCGTGACCGTGTGTGTTCGCGTGTGCTTGGACATGCATGCATTAGAGGCGTCATGGCGTTTTTGCGTCCATGTGTACGTGTGACTGTTGCATACACGTATGGGGAGTACGTGTAGGGGCCACTATGGAGCAGTCAAATCACACAGTAAGTTAGTCGAAAGAAGCAACCATCATTTCACTCTTGAATGACACGTACACAATATAAAATGGTTGATACGGAAAGAAAAAGAAAACCACTATATATACACTAGCAGGAGCCTAAGCTACAAGCCTGCTTGCTTAGGTTGCTCTCTTCACAAGCATAGAACGACGGACCTGATCCCGCAGCTGGGGGAAGGGAACAATGTTCTGCGTAGACGCGGTCGACATTGGCGAGGGAGAAAACCCACAGTCGGTGTGTCCCAATCGGGGGTCACCGCGGTATGGGCTGATGCCGCATCCCAACCGCCCTTCTAGCTACAACCCGATGTCCCAGGTAGTCCATCTTCCTTTTGGAGCCGGCTTGCTCCACTGCCGTAGCTCCATCTCCATATACTTCTTTCTCTACTTCTACCGACTTCTACTTGTGATGAGTTTATGTCTCATGAACTAGTGCCAGTACTATTATTCTAATCACACTTCTTCAATATCTTTGCCATCAGGGATGCTCAGGTCGATTTTAGTGGAACTGCACAAAAGCATCATATTATCCGAGGGTGCCAGCCGTCTTTCCTTCGACAGGTTCTACCTGGCCAGGAAATTAAATCGTGTTTAGCGTTTAGGGTTTAAGTCGTAGTGACCCCATCAGTAGTTTTTCTTCCGTACACGCTCTCACAACTTTTTTCTTTAGTTGTGAAGTAAATATTGGCTATGATCTGTGAATCATTGAGATGCATCAGCATGCGTGTTAGTTTTCCTTTGGATTTGATGGAATGTTGTAACGGGGCAACCTTGGAATAGGAATGAAAATGGAGTGGAAAGTTTCCGTTTTTCCGGAGAAAAAATGAAAATGGAGAGAAACCAACGTTTCGTTTTGTTGGATCGCGCCATCGAGCAAAACCAACGTTTAAATCACGTCTGTCGTGTTCGTGTCTCACCCTCCTCCATGGATCGACCCCACACGGTCGCTCGGCAGGCCACTCACCGCAAACTGAGTATACGATAACTTTCCCGCCTGCTTGTCGATGGATCACACCATGTAGTACTAGCACTACTGGAAGAGATTGACGAGTTGGGGGAGGACAGCTAGTTGTAGCACGGACTATCAATAACTTTTTACATGCATGTTGTAGCCGGCTATTGCGACCTTTGAACGCGGAGCAGCCGCGTGCACCCGGAAGCTGTGCGGGCGATGCTCTCTCGGCCGACGCACCGCTTCAATGCCGGCGCCAGTGAGAGGTCGTGTCCGCTCTGGCCGGGCATGCATGCAGCACTAATCGTTTCGGGTGGGAAGCACGCGCGGGTGATGAAGAGGGTCCGGGTTGGTCAGGACCGGCCGTGGCAGCGCTCCAGACGTGCGCAAACAAGAGATGTTGTACGTTAATATTTATGCGTATATAATTAACAACGTAAATAATGTGCCAGTTGGACAAATATGATTGGAGATGGAGATGGAAATGGAATTTTACATAAACACGGATATGCATGTCTATGTCTATGTGTGTGTCTTGTGACGACTCTCGCGACACAGAAGCGGGGCGTGTTTTTGATCGAGTTTTCTTTCTTGGTATGTTAGAAAATCAGTTTGTCTAATTCACATCTAGATGTTATTTAAGGATATCACATCTAAGCTCCCACAAGTATATAATGTAGCAACAAGAAAAAAAACTAGGAAAAAAATAGACCACAAATAGAGTGGACATCAATTTAGATGTGACATAACTATGTCACATCTAGATGTGTCCTAGACAGACCCTTAAAAATTGTCCGCCAGTTTTCGTTTCTTTTTTTCCAGGAGCCAGCGTATTCTATTTAAAACCACTGCTATGGAGAGATTTTTTACTCCATTATAGCCTCTTGTTTGATAGAGTTTCTCGCGTCTCGCTCTCTCACCCTCTCCATATCAAAACAAGATGGCAGTGTCCACTCTATCTCTCTCCTCGCCGGTGGTCACCACTCTATCTGCCACGTGGTTCTTCCTTCCTCGAGGTTGATTACTGAGAAGAAACGGACCACAGTGAGGATTTGTCGAACTTCATAGGTGCCTCACCCAAACTTGATGCCAAATTGATGATGCATCACCACGATGACCTATCCATGCTCATGGTTGTGCCTCATGGTTGCGTCGGCTGGTGAAGCTGATCGATTTTCAATAAAAAAACAAGCTATCTTCCATCAGTGCTCTTTGCTTGTTACGCACAAAGATGATATCCTTCGTCAGTTCACCTTGCTTGCGTTGCAGGCGCAGTCGTCTTTCACGTTGGTGCAATTTTATCAAACAATTGGCTATGAACCAAATGTTTCCTCGAAGAAGGATCGACATTGGTACTAAGAGCATAAGTTTTGTATTGATTTCTAAGCCTTCTGACAACTTTGTCTCCAGCTCCCCTATAATTTTATTTGTCCAGCTATTAACCTTTATATAAAAAATGGTGTGGACTAAAAACCCGGATGGACGTAGTAGCCCTCCATTTTTATTTACTCCGCATATTAGATTTGACTGAAGTCAAACTTTGTAATACTCTCAAAGTTTTCCGATAATTGAAATTAAAATTCTTCATTTGTACACACTCTCACACGTTTCCGATAATTTGGCGCATGTGTGGTGGTTCACTTAAGGGAGGATAGTGTACCACACGTGAAGGACAGGAAGTGCGACCAGGACGCGTGGGCGTGGATCGTTAGTTCAACGGAAGTAGTACTAGTTTTCTTCACTGTACATTAAATAAAGAGTTTCGTTTCGTACTTACACAATTTAAAACGATAGTTATGGAGAGAATAAGAAAACCACTCCACTATATATTAGTCGTATACACGGGAGTACTATATGGACGCAGCTTCATTGACTTAGTGCACTTACCTTTGGGTTTATGATAGGTGGGCCCAAAATGTGGCTGGCTCACCTGTCATACCAAAAAGCAGTGCGATGATGAAGGCACCGAGCTCGATCTGTACTCTGATAGTATATATATAAGCTGGAGCCTCGGTGCTTGTTCGCTAGGGTTTGCACTCTCCACACGCTCGCCGCACTACATATATGTTACACGCTGGAGGCTCAGCGTTCATGTGCTAGGGTTTGCTATATTCACAGTCTCTCACCCTCTCTTCACCAGATCTAAACAAGACTGCGTTGGCCTCTTGTCTCTCTCTCCCCCTCATAGCTGGTGAAGGAGGCGTCTGTATCTCGTTGCACCGGGAAGGGGAGGAGGTGCAGCGTTCACTCTATCGCCTTCGGCGAGGGAGGCAATCCACTGCCGACTGCGTTGCTCTCTTTCACTCAGCGCCTGTGCGGGAGGGCCACCAACCCCTTCTTCCTCGCTGCCGTACGTAGTGTGGGCAGATCCGGCCTCCTGCCGCATGCCTTGCCACATCCCGACGACCCTAAGGTATAAGTTTCTTTGAAACCGTCGTTGCTCTAGCTGCATGTGGATCTTTTTCGATCTGTAGTCGAATCTAGGTCTTGGTTCAAAGAGGAAAGAAGGGTGCGGTGGGCTGGAGCAAGAATCTAGGACGTGGTTCAATGATGAAAGGAGGGGCGGAAAGTAGTATAGACTGGCTATCCAGCCGCTTTGTAGGCTGAAAAGGGAAAAAGGAGGTAACCCAGTACACACATCTGTAAGGAACCGATCTCTTTGTTGAAAAGGGAAAGAAACTGGGGGGTCGGGTAGTTTGTGCAGGACTAGATTTGCTGCCCTCACATAGGAAAAAGGTTCAAAGAGAACAAATATGGGACCAACGCATATATGCTGCTTGGCTACATACTCTGCATCACCCATTTATACGTGTGGACGCACATGGTGCTGGCATGTCCCATACAACTATTTTGATGTTGTTAATCTAAGAATGCCGCCGGAAAATTGAAGCAATGCCACTGTTAAAAGTAAATTACATTTTTTAACGAATGTTGTTTCAAGAGAATGTCTCTGTTAATATGAATCAATGCAACCGTTTTAGAAATGCTACTATCCTACTTTGTTTTTCATCCAAGATAAGTTAGATGCTTCTTGCTGTCACCGTTTGTTTCATCCTCCTTTATTAGCCAGTAATTGATTCCTTTTTTGCCTTTGTTTAAATAGGGATATCTATTCAACTTGTTGCTATTGCGACATTTTGCTTCGCTACACGAAACACTTTGCTTGATTTCAGTGCAACTGCACAAAACGAGATTGGATTTCCTATTCGTGTTGGCAGATTCGTATTTTATCCTAGTCTTCTCATGAAAGGTCAGTACAGGCCTTCATCCACATGATTGTGCAGTGTGCTTTGAGATGTTGTGCTACTTGTATTGGTACTATTTTAAATAAATGTTGAATTGAAGCTATTGCTGTCTTTTCCCATTAAGTAGTGAACAAAAATGGGACCAACCCAGACATGATGCTTGTTGCTTTGTTACAACAAATTCAGCATCACCCCCTTTATAAGCCAGTAATTGATGCCACTCTCAGAATTAACTATTGAATCTTATTTCAAAACTGCAACACTTGTTAGGGATTGGCGGGATTACCATTTTTGTGGCCGCATGTTTCATCCTCCTTTATTAGCCAGTAATTGATTCCTTTTTTTCCTCTGTTTAAACAGGGATATCTATTCAACTTGTTGCTATTGCGACATTTTGCTTTCGCCATTCTGTGAAACACTTTGCTTGATTTGATTGCAAGCGCAAAAAGCGAGATTGGTTTTCCTAGTCGTGTTGGCAGATTCGTATTTTATCCTATCCATCTCATGAAAGGTCGATCTGAGGCCTTCATCCACATGATTGTGCCGGTGTGCTTTGAGATGTTGTGCTACTTGTATTGGTACTGTTTTAAATAAATGTTGAATTGAAGCTATTGTATTGCTGTCTTTTCCCATTTAGTGAACAAAAATGGGACCAATCCAGACATGATGCTTGTTGCTTTGTTCTGACAAACTCTGCATCACCCCTTTATAAGTAGATGGAAGCACATCTTTGTTGTTGCGTCCCTCTCCCCTGGAACTGTTTATGCTTTTCGTTAATCTAATGCCCTTTGGTAAAATTAAGCAATGCCACTCTCGAGAATTAATTAACTACTGAATCTTAGTTCAAAACTGCTACACATGTTATTAATGGTACTATCCCGCTTTGTAGTTCTTTCTACATGTTTAACCAAGGTATTGTTAAGATAATGTCTCTGTTAAAATGAATCAGTTGCATTGTTTTAGGAATGGTACTTTTCTGCTTTGTCGTTCTTTATACATGTCGAAACAAGGCATTGTTAAGATAATGTCTCAGTCAATATGAATGAATCACATTGATGGAGCATTGCTACTCTCCTACTTTGTTTCCCATTAAGATAAAGTAGATCAATAGATGCTTTTCTTCTGGGAGTACAAGTCATCAACTGTTATTTCTCAGTAATTGTTTCCCTTATACCTATTGTTGCTTACTGAGGATATCAAAATTAAAGCTCGGTTTTATTCCGACTTTGATTTTAGTTGAAGCTGTAAAAGGAGCCAATGTGTCCAAGGCAAACTGCTGCATTACTGGGTCCAGTTGGTCGTTCCACTTTGCAGAAAGAAGCAGTCATTGTTTGCGATACATTACAGAAGGAATGACCGAGAAGCTTTACAGAGTATTATTACACACCGGTGACATGACTAGTCTGCAGAGAGCATTGGCAATTTAACAACACGTGGAGTGCCCTGGGCAAAAAGTGCCCAAACAAGTACAAGAAGCTACCAGGGACTCCACGATCATAGGCATTGCATATTTTGAATGGGAAAAGCTTGTCAAAGTTTAATCATTGATGTTAGCAAGAAGACGTTAGTTTAATATATTGAAATTGGAAAACCTTGTCAAAATTTGCTCATTGATGTTCGCGGAAGACATGCATTTGATATTTTTGAGTGGGGCGCCCTTCTTTGTGAGCAGCGTTGAGTGTTTTCCTATTCCTGTGTTCAGTTTAGAAGTAAATAGTTACTCTGCTGAGATATCCCTGTGTTAAGAGTTTGTTCTAGATATTGTCTATGTAATGCCAGGCCTTGTGTTTGATTGCAAAGTTGAGCTTGGAATGTTGTGGCATGCGGCATCACGAGCTGTTCACCGTGCCTCCTGAGAATAATGCTTCATATTGTTTTGCATGTCGATCTAATGCCAGTGATTTTCTTGTTAAGAAGATCATCCTCTTCTGTTGTTTCCGTGCTTAAGAAGTTCATCGTATGATGTTTCATTCATAGCCTATACGGCAAGTCGGGTAGGTTAGACGTGAAACCATATGATCTTCCGACCAACTCATGATATTAGGCCGTGATTGGATCGTCGTTTTCCAGCCAAAACCGCTTGTAAAACTGACGCTTGTAAATTAAAGTAGATGGTCTCGGGCGAAGGCGCTTGGTTGGTCAATTTCGACTAGTAAAATATCGGAAGTACTTCACACACGATAAAAACGTTGAATGACACTCGGACGATTGCTAATCCAGCCATTAGCTGATGTTTCAGCCTTGCCCATGGATGGCATGATACGCACGTCGTGCATGTGTCGTCTGGTAATGTCGTCCATATAGCAGTGCTCGTAAAATATACCTTGGTCTCTCAAATTACACGCGTAACCCGCCCGTTTTACTTACAGACCTCAGGCCCTCGGTTTCATTATGCCTGTATTTTACGCGTTGTTTTCGATGACGAGTAAATTACACTTGTATGTTAATACAGGTTTGAAATAAACCAGAGCTCCCAAGCGCGGCCTTACCGTTTCATGCTGTCTCAGTTTCTCGAAGGTGCTCATAGGTGTCCGATGATCCTAGCTTCCTGAATGAGCAGCGGGCGCTGTATCAGACCATCTGTAGGGCCTGCGAGACCCACTCTGTTGTCCTTCGAGTTGTTGCGCTCGCCGTGGCGCCGAGCATTGTTAACATCGTCAACGAACATGAGGATTCAAGAGATGACTTTATTTTGACTGGATGACACTAGGGACCCACTAGGGCCATAGCCGTACGTCACGCAAGTGCCTCCTTATTATGTACAACTATATTTTTTGCTTTCTCCTGGTTTCTGACATCACGGTCCCACACCATTGTCAACCTATGTAGTCAATATAAACGAGAGAATTGCACAAGGTGCGGCCGAAAGCTGGGACCAAGCAGCTCGAACAGTATTTGTGTTTTTGAGGCGTGAGCACTGCAGAGTTTTTCTTGGCGATGATTTCGTTGTTGTTCAGAGGAGAGCAGGGTATTAACTGGGCGGGTTGTGGCCCGTCTAGCCCGAGACAGATATCCAGCCCAGATATTAATTTTTTCAACATGAAAATGGCTAGCCCAGCTATACGTCTTTTTGAGGAATATCCAGCCAAGGTCAACTTGTTATTCTCCGCCCCGCTGGGTTGCAAATCTTTCCTAGGAGGGATGCATTAGGCTTAACAGGAAAATGGGCTTTAAAAAATAATAAATGGAATGTAATTATAAAAACTGGGCAGTAACTATAAAAAATGCACCAAACACGAAATTAGTTTATAAAATATTATTTATGGATTTTGAAAATCTTAAATTTTCATTGTTGCGCTCGCAATGTTTCATTAGATTTTTACGTAATACAAATTTATATTTAATCTGACTAGAAATTTCGGGATAAAAATATTTCGGATCCCATCAAAATGTTGGAAATTTTATTGAATTCTGTCTTCAACGGTTGGTTGAAATTATTAATCGTTGTCCTAGCTTGAAAATGGGTTGTACTTTTAACAAATTGTAAATGGGCTGTTATAAATTCCATTATAATTCAAAAATGGGTTGTACATTCTTAGAAAACGCAAATGGGCTATAAGTTCTCTGCCACACAATTGTGGGCCTACTTAGTGACGCGTCCCCTAAAAAAATAAGTTGACGCGTATGCAAGGCTTTGTCAACTTATTATAGTCAAAACACGGTTATAGCAGCGGTGGCGTTGGATGTCTATCCAGCGAATGTCGTCTTCTTCTTCAATCTCGGATATTCTTAGCTTGGCCGCCCAAAAATGATTCCTCCCACGACATCCGGGCGCACCGTTTGAGGAGGCTAACACTGTGGGCCTACTAAGTTGGAAGCGTACCAAGGGCTTTGTCAACTTAATCAATATAAGCGATTCTAGCCCGGTGGCCGTCGATGTCCATCCAACGGTCGTAGTGCTTCTTCAACCTCTGGTCTTCTTGGTCCAGCCGCCCAAAAGCAGCGCGGTCGTGCCGCTTTGCTCACGCCTCTGTGGCGGTGTCTTTGCCAGCGGAGGCCTCACCGCCCCTACTACTCCCACCGCTGGCCAGGCCATCCCTCCACTCACCCACACCCCCTGTTATTCTGCGGCGACGGCAGCCTCACACCGCAGCCGAACCAGTGAACCCTCGTACTCCTCTCCGCGCGGGCTTCCACTAATGCGTCTTCCCCGGCTCTGCGTCGTCCCCTTCCTAGGCCTCGCCGTCGTCCACCGCCCTGGTGCTCTCGGCGCGGCATGGCCAACGTGGTCAAGGAATGACTTCCATCGGACGTGCACTGTACATGGAGAGGCTAACAGCTGGGTCCACGGCCGCAGCAAGGAAGTGCCTCCTTATTACGCGGAAAATAATGATTCCTCCACCTAACAGCAGGGACACACCGGACGGGCCACCGTATTTCACGAAAAAAATGTTTCCCCCCTGACTGCTGGGACCCACCACCTACACCTTCGCACGCAATGAAGTGCGTCCGGGCAAAAAAAACGATTCGCCCCCCTGACTGCTGGGACCCACCAGCTACATCTTCGCACGCAAGGAAGTGCGTCCGGCAAAAAAGCGATTCGCCCCACATTGCTGGGACCCACCAGCTACATCTTCGCACGCAAGGAAGTGCCTAACGGTCGGGACCCACCTGGTGAAGCGTGCGTGGCGTTGTCATTCTGGTCGTGACGATATGCGTTACATATATCTTGGTCGATGTAGAAGCGGCGCATGTGTCATAGTAGAGCGCGCATGTAGCATGTACCGCGTCACGTCGGCCGAGGGTGCAAGAAAGAAAATACGGCTACGTATGTGTATATACGGGCGGGGTCTCGAACGCCTACTCGCGCATACGTACGGCCAGGGCTCGTGTACATGGCTGGGTCGCAACGGAGAAATAGCGTCGTCGTCGTGTTCATCGGGAGGCAACAGAACGCGTGGGAGCCAACCGGCTGGGTCGGAACGGAATGCGTGGTCGTGTTCATCGGGAGGGCCTTGGACGGAACAAGCGATGGAAACGAGGCCTGGCGTACCGCACAACGAAGGAAACGGACCTCCTACGTTCGGAACAGGATCCTGTTGATTGGGAGGGGTGTGGCGTCTGTAAAAGCGGAGGAAGCGGACCTCCTATGGTCGTAAGCGGGGTCTGTTGATCGGGAGGGGTGTGGCGACCGCAAAGCGGAGGAAATGGACCTCCTACGGTCGAAGCAGGGGCCTGTTGATCGGGAGGGTGTGGCGTACCGCAAAGCAGACGAAATGGACCTCCCTACGGTCGAAATGGGGTCTGTTGATAGGGAGGTGTGTGGCGCACCGCCATAAGCAGACCAACAGAGTTGTGTTGGGCGCTTCACGGTCGAAAGCAGGGGTCTGTTCGCCGGGAGGGGTGTGGCGTACCACAAAGCAGGACTCCACGGGATACTGTTCATCTCCACCATCGATCTCCTCCGGCCTCCACGGGCTACCGTCGACCTCCTCCGGCCTCCACGAGCTCCTGTTCATCCAGCCTCCACCGGCGCTACTCCACAGCTCTTGTTCAACCACCCCTCCACGGGCACCCCTCCACTGTCTACTGTTCATCCAGCCCTCCACACCACGGGGTCCTGTTCAACCACCCCTCCACGGGCACCCCTCCACCGTCTACTGTTCATCCAGCCCTCCACACCACGGGGTCTTGTTCATCCAGAGGCAACACCACCGCTCACTGTTCATCCAAACCCCCCGCAACGCTTACTATTCATCCAATCGATCGACTTCAGTTAGCAGCAGTAGCGAAGGAATCGCTCAATCGGGTTCAGTTAACAGCCATTGATCGATTGCTCGGGTTCAATAACGCGTAGCCTGCATTGCAATCGCTCGGGTTCAGTTAGAGCCCAACGCCTCGCTCGGGTTCAGTTAGAGCCAACGCCTCGCACTGCAGCAGCGTCACGTGTACGAGAGAAACGCGCATCGCTCGGCCCCCGACCTCCCACGGTAATCGGGAACTCCCTGAAATTTTCCTCGCCCTCGCTTCTACCACGGTTTTTTCCGTCATGGACGGCCCAAAGAATGTCATGCAGCTGCGTCTCCGGCCCGCCCAGGACGAAAAACCCATTTTCTGTCATGATTTTTTGCCATAGAAGTAGGAGCCCACCACATCTATGATGATACTGGGTTTTGTCACAATTATCGTCATAGAAGTGTCATATGTATGACAGAAAAAAAATTCGTTCGGCCCAAAATGTCACGGATGTGTCTTTTTTTGTAGTGGAGGGTGGGGGCCGTGCCCACCCCCCTAGGGCGCGCCCTGGACCCTCGTGGCCGCCTCATTTGCTTCTTGACGTACACTCCAAGTCTCCTGGATTGCGTTTGTTCCAAAAATAACTCTCCCGAAGGTTTCATTCCGTTTGGACTTCGTTTGATATTCCTTTTCTTCGAAACACTGAAATAGGCAAAAAAACAGCAATTTGGGCTGGGCCTCCGGTTAATAGGTTAGTCCCAAAAATAATGTAAAAGTGTATAAATAAGCCCATAAATATCCAAAACGGGTAATATAATAGCATGGAACAATCAAAAATTATAGATACGTTGGAGATGTATCAGGTAACACACCCCGAGTATGTTGATTTCAATAGTGATGAAGATGACTTGCTAGGTGATGATGATTTACTTGTTGACAACTCTAGTGATGAATACTATGATGAAACGTCAATTAATCATGCTAATCAAGATAAAACAAATGACAATGATAAGAAGGAGATTGAGTGTCTAACTAAAGAACTAAACACTCTTAATTTAGCTCATGAAACTACTTTAGAAGATCATCGAGAACTTTTAAAAACTCATGAGAAGTTACGCTTCGAAAAGCTCAGTCTTGAGCAAGAGCATGAGTTCTTAAAGGCCATCAATGATGATCTTCAGAAGAAAAGTTCTTCTTACATTGCCAAGCATTTACTCTTGTCTACTTACATGCCACAAGTAAAATCTAGCAACAAGAACAAGAAAGATTCTTCTTCTAGTAGTAACAATAATCATGCTAAATCCAATATTGTTGCTTCTAGTAGTTCTCTTGATTCCACATCTAGGGGTGGGGGATTTACTCTAAGAATTGAGCTAAAGCAACTCTAATGGTGTGAACACAACAATGCTTTATGAAAAAGTGGTAACCCCGCTTGTGCTTAAATGATGAGTATGACCTATGATCAAATGTTCTCATTTGACTCGTATGTCAATATACTCATATATAGATGACCTAGTCATCGCCAATTGCTTGACAGATGCTAGAGTGATTGTGCATGCTTTGCCACATATTTCATTTGCCATTTTATTGTGTGAGCATGTTGGTTGCATACTTTTCTCATTAGAGGACATCCATGTGTTGCTTTGATTGTTTGGAGTTTATTCTTTTTGCCAAATGGATGGACAAGAATGCCTAAGAACTCCCTCTAGCTATCTATGCTTTTCTCTTCTCGAACTCTTTTCATGCTACATCACAAAGTTTGATCTAAGTCAAATTCAAACCCTCTGTGTGAGGAGCACTCGGAGTCCCGTTTTGTCATAGACTTAAAACTTCCAAAACCTCACTGTGTATTTCGGTCTGACCGACTCCTCCATTTCGGTCACACCGAGTTCACTGGGTTGATCAAGTTTCAGTCTCGGTGCAACCGATTAGAACCTTTCGGTCTCACCGAGTTGCGGTAACCGCTTGCTATTCTGCGTCTCGGTGCCACCGAGTTGTTCCACTCGATCACACCAACAGTGTCAGGATATAAATACTGACAGGCCAGATTTCGGAAATCACTACAAAACCCTGTCGCCCGCGCGTGTCCTGCTCTGCCTCTCGAGTGTCCGAATCGCCAGCGACCTCCCGCCGTTGGTCTCCGCCGCCATCAATGGATTTCTTCGCCGCCGACGCCGCCGTAGCAAACTCATCGCCGAACTAGGGCATGAGTTATACCCCTTGTGCACTCTGTTTACTTCCGATTCTACGTACAAGGTCAATGCCATGTTCTATTCCATGTATGAGATCGATCAATCCACAGAGAATCTCCATTAGACTAGATTTGATTTGAAAATTTAGGGTAGGGTTTACGCTGGACTCATCTCGGACCGGCCGAGTTGTAGGAATTGGTTCCACCGATTTGGCTTAGGCCAAAGCATAAGTGATTTTCGGTCTGACCGAAAATTACCGTCAGTGTGACCGATACCAGGACTTTGTGAAACCCTAGCAAACTCGGAGTCACCGAACTGTGCCTCGGTCTGACCGATTCCACATGTTTAGACTCCAAAGTTGCTTCGGTGTCACCGAGTTTTACAAATCGGTAGCTCCGAAATGCTTCCTGTAAAAAACTAAAACTAAGTTTTTGACTCATTTTGTTTGCAAAAACTCTGCACTTTGTGATGCTCATCTACTCTACCTCATCTATATCTATTCACAGGGTCTGCTGTCAGTTTGATTTGCCAGAATGTCTGACCAGAGTGATAGCCAGAACAAATCAGAAGAGCAAGTGCACATGAGTGAGGGCACTAGTCCCTCTAGCATCTCTCATGATGGCAGCAGGAGCACTCCAAGCAACTTGCCCAAGGTAGCTACAAGGACAAGGGAGAAGAGAACCTCGGATTCAGAGGATGAGGACTATGTGGCTGCTGAGGATGAAGTAAGCTCGAAGAAGAAAGTGATGAAAAAGGAATATGGAACTGCTGCTGCAACAAAACCTGGAATGCACAAGAAGGCACCTGCCAGGAGAGTTCCCATGTCAAAGGACAGAACTTCCACTCAGGAAACTATGGTCTTCTCACTTGAGCCAAGAGCAGGTGAAGAAGGGAAGAAGAGGGTCAGAAAGACAACAGCTAGAGTGATTGAAAATCCATCTATGAGGAAGGATTCTGAAAGTGAAGAGGAAGAGGAAGAATAGGTTGCCGCTCATGCACCTCCTGCGAAGGCACAGAAGCTGATGGGGGATGCCACCAAGTTTGGGGCAGCTCCTTCTAAGCCCAAGACATCCCCCAAAGCTCCAGCTCAAGCTCCTAAGAGAAGCACCAGAAACATACACCTGTGAGAGAAGAACAAGGCCCCAATGCGTGAAGCTGTTGAAGAAGCTGAAGCCCAAGTGCTTAGGAAGCTCAAGCCCAAGATTCTAGACCACAATGATAGTCAACCAGTGGCTGAAAATATGAAGGAAAGAAAGGATGCTGGTCCCAGGAAGTGGAGACAAGCTGATCTGTATGCTGTGAGGAGGAGGACTGCAGTGGACTACAGGTTCCACGCCAAAGAGCAACAGGATTTCTATGAGACAATGTTGCTGGACAAGAAACCCATAGTCAGTGATATGAGATGGGTGGACTGGAAACTCATTGATGTTAATGCTGATCATTTCCCAGGTGTGCATGAAAGCTTCAAAGCAAATGGTGTTGATGACTTTGTTGGTCAGAATCTCACCAAATGGAATGATGAGCTCATAATGCAATTCTACTCAACAGCTCACTTCTATCCAGATGGAAGAATTGTGTGGATGACAGAAGGGCGGAGGCACCAATCAACTGTTGATGAGTGGGCTAGGCTCATAAATGCCCACGAAGAAGAAGAACATCAAATAGATGTGTATGCTGAGAAGAAGAAGTATCACAACACCATGGCAAATATGTATAAGGAAATTCCAGATGAGGCCTTGGAAACACACAAGTTTGGATCAGTCTACTATCTGCCATCTGGTTTGGCCACTATAAACACTATCTTGAGGCACACTTTGTTGCCCAAATCTGGAGATCACAGGATGATCAGAGGCCATTCCATCAACTTTCTGCAGTTGTTTGATTTTGTGCCACAAAAGTTCAAGGTCATGAGCCTGATTGTAGTGACAATCAAAGGACAGCAGCTAACCAGAAGAGATCTTGTGGATATGCTCCACACATCCAAGAGCTAATCAATTCCAAGATGAAGCAATGAGTGTATATTTTGGACAAAGAACATCTTCCTTTGCTACCTGAATTTGAGGACAACACAGTTGTCATGGATGCAAATGATCCATCTTCACTTGTAGCTCATGAGAAGAAGGAAAAGGCCAGGGCAGCAAAAGCAGCAAAGATGCCAAGTGCAGCAAAGGCTTCTGAAGTCTTTCTCAAGTCCAAACAAGACCAGCTTGGTTTTCTGATTCAATCAATCCTGAGGGTTGAGAAAGGACTAGTTACCCTGACTCGGAACCAGGAGAGCTTGGAGAGGATAATAGAGATAAAATTTTATGACCTGGACTTGAAAGTGACTAAGATTCAGACAGCTGTTGAAGAACTCCAGGAAGAAGCTCAGGAGAGGAATGGCAAAGCTACTACAGAGGTGTTCCACAGGGTGCCTAGGGCACAGAGGTCTGCAGCAGTGCTAGTGAGAGACACTAGAGCTAGAACTTCAGCACCTGCAGCCACAGCTCCCACAGCTCTTGTTGCCCCTCCAGCGGCAACCCCTCCAGCTCCAACAACATCTACAGAAGCATTCATCCTTGGAGTCATCTCAACACCACCTCCTGAAGATCAAGCCTAGAGAGACGCATAACACTATGCATTTTTGAGCTTTTTGGTAACTTGTTGCCAAAGGGGGAGAAAGTGTATAGATCATAGGCTTCGGAGAGAGAGAGAGAGAGAGAGAGAGAGAGAGAGAGAGTTGTCTCTTTTTGCTACTTAATTTGCTTTGCTTGCCTGGTTGAGATACATTATGTATGTGTGTGTGAGATAGTTTGTATGATCATGTGCTTGATCATATCACTCTTTATGCTTATGCTTGAATGATCACATTATCTATCTCATGTATGATCATTCACTTTGCCTTGGTGATGAGTGCTTGTTCTTATTTATCATCATTTTGAGCGCTCCACCAAGCTGTATGTGACATGGAAGAGTAACTCATAATCCTAACAGATTGTGCATTTGCAGTCCAAAGAAAATTTTAAACAATGCACAAATTTAGGGGGAGTTCTTGCTTATCACATACTTCTCAAAGCGACAATGTATTTCATTCTTATTATCATTTGTTGAAGCTTTGATCTATATGTTGTCATCAATTACCAAAGAGGGGGAGATTGAAAGTGCAACTAATCCCTGGGTGGTTTTGGTAGTTCTTAACAACATATAGTTCATTGAACTAATGATCTTTCAAGATAATCATTTCAGGAACTTCAATAAGTGGCATGGCATGGAGTAGAGACGTGGACCCCTCAAAATGCAAAGGATATATATTGGCAACAAGCTCAAGACTCTACATTTTCATTTTAGTGATCCAAGATCACATTGAATTCATAGGAAAGCCAATACTGTTAAAAGGCTCCACAAATCGTAAAAACGTATTATGCCATGAGAAGAAAGCGTATTGTGACGGTGAACCCGACAAAGTCAATCCGTACTTTATCATTAGGGAGAGAGTAGTACAAATGCCCATGCGTTGCACTAGGCGTCAAAAATCACAAATCCTGCCCTGCATGCTATTACAAGCCACTTGTATCCAATTACAAACGTCGGAAAGAATGTCACCCTCATTCTCTATAAGGTGAATATGCCTTTGTGTTGCCGCTGGTTAATTATCGCTTTTCGGGAGAAACATACATTGTGATTGTTACATATACATACTCTTTAAGAGTTTAATAATTTATGTAACTAATTACCGTGAATTCAAATTTCATAAGATCTATATACGTTAACACAAATTTAGTATTTACTTTTATTTCGCGAAATGTAACTAAATTTGTAATATGTACAAAAATAGTCAAAAAATCTACACATATACTATTAGATATTTAAAGAAGAAAAAAGCTCAAAGCGGTAGTAGATAAGCACAATTGTTCACTATTTTTTTTTCTTGGTGGACTAAACTAAACGTGGGAAAAGTTTACAAACATGAATGAAATGTTTATTTTATATATATATATATATATATATATATATATATATATATATATATATATAGGGTGAGTCTATTATGATAACTTCCCTTAAGACCCTATTCTGCACATCAAACCCGCTTATTCTGCTAACACCCGAGGACTGCGAAAACCAGCAAAACCGACCACCCCACCCACCCCAAACCGAATCGTAGCTACCCACCGCTGCCTTCTTCCTCCCCACTCTGCCCCGCACGATCCCCAAACCCCGTAGCTTCTGCCAGGGGCCTGCGTGGCGTATAAGCAACCCCTCCCACTTGACCACACCTTCCTCCCCAACCCCGGTAGGAGGTACGCCCTCACCCCACCCCACCCCCACGCCCTACCAAAACTTCCACCAGACACCTCCCTCTTCCTCCTAACTTCTTCCTCCCAAATCCTCCGAACTTCTTCCCGCCGGCCAGTGCACCCCAGGCCCTCCCCTAGCCCTCCTACTTCTTCTTTTCCCTGCCCACCAAGCACCAACGCGGCCACCTCCCACCTCCCGCGCGCGCCGCACTGCTCTCCACCCCGCGGCCGCCCAGCTACCTCCAACAGCAGTCGCCCTGCCGGATCCGGCGAGATCCGGCGTATCCGCACTGCTCTCCACCCCGCGGCCGCCCAGCTACCACCCTCATTCCCGGTGAGCCTCCCCGCCACTGCTCACCCCGACGGACGAATCCACCTCCTCCTCTGGTGCCCAATCCTGCCGCCCCTCCACTCCCCATCATCACCATGCCACCAGGGCGAGGTCGTCGTGCCACCACCAGTCCATGGCGAATCCCCAACTTCGCCTGGCGGCAGCTCACCCGGCCAGGCGTGCAGTTAAATACGCCCACTTCTCCATTGCCTTTCACCCCCCGCCGCATGATCCGGCTCCACCGGCGACGCGACTTGCAGCGCGGGCGGTTAGCCCCCGGATCTGTCTCCATCTTCCTCCCCCTCCACTAGCTGTTGGCCATGACAGGGAGGCCAACCTCGGAGAGGAAGGACCCTGGCGGCCTTGAGAGGAAGCGCCGTGGCTGCCCGGTTGATCCAAAGGCGCCCGTCACGATCCACTACACAGGTGCACACCGCCCGGCACTCCCCCCTCCCCAGCGCGAGATCCGGTGGGCTGCGGGTCTTCCCTTGCAGCCCGTGAGGTCGGCTTCCGAGCCTTGGCGGCATGGCACTCTGCCGCAAGTTCCCCTCCCCTCGTCACCTCCACCTCCATGGTCGTGCACCACTGCGGGCTGCAAAGCGCGTAGTACTCGCTCGGGCTAGATTCAGGGCTGCTCAATTAGTGCGCAAGTGCAGTTCTTTTTCTTTTGAGTCAAGTTGTGTGTGTTGGACTAGATGCAGTATGGACGGCGACGCCGTGCAGCTTATTGGCGGCATACGTGTGATTCGGCTGACTACCGGTGCGATTAATTTGCGATTACGTAGCCCCACGATGCATCTTATTTTGCAATTCTTTTGTTGTGTTCCGTGATCTCTGTGTGCTGTCAAAAACTCGGGTGTGTTTTGGTGCAGTTCGCTAGTCTGTCATCTGCAATGCAATACCCATGTCTTCAATAAAGTTGTTTGAAGAGATAATAAAAGGATTTCACTCCATTTGTTTAGCAGCTCATTACCCCTACTGTATGAAGTGCAATTTGTTTCGTGTGTCTCAAATTTAAGTCGACTACAGCAACAATTGAAGTGTGTTTCGTCCTCGGATGTGGTTCACTTTTGAGAATGATGTCGTTCATTTGCCCCCAACATGAAAGTGTGAAAATTTAGCGCAACAACAATGATAGTAATGAGGTTCACTTCGATATATGATGTGTTTCACCTGCCCTAGTCTCTGCGGTCCACTCTCGTTCATAATTTAAAAAAAAACAAAAACTTGTCTGAGAAAAATTACGTCCGACAAAAGAAATTATGCAGCTTGCTTGCGGATTCGATCTTGATGCGATTTTCATTCTGAAGCAGTGCGGTCGGCCGTATGATGTTGTTCATCCTGTAGGTGCAAAAAACTTGTTACGGAAGCGAAGAAAAGTAATGTGGTTCACTTCTTGATAGTGTTGTGGTTCATTTACACCCGATGTGAAGTGCACTCTACTTTCTCGTCCTTGAAAAAAAATTGCGTTTGGATAAAAGAAACCATGCAGTTCTCTTACCCGTCTGATGCAGCGCGGTTTTTCGTCCGATGAAGGTTTTCAGTCAGATGAAGTATGCACGTCGATTTGGGTGTCGCGAAAAACAGTGTCCGCATTTCGGTAAATTCGAAATTCCTCTTAAACCGTAAAGAATTAGAGAGAGTGCTCTACATGAAAGAGTTGCACCTCGTCGATATCTTTCCAAGGCGTATCGTTTGAATCATTCCTACCAGCGGTTTGTAAAAATTTCACGAAAAACATCCGCTGCCACACGTCATCCGCCGCACGATTTTTAAAAATAACTTAAAACCGTAAGGAATCTCAAAAATATTTCAACATATTAAAGTTGCGCCTCGTTCGTAGCTTTCCAACGGCGTATCACACGCCTCGTTTTGACAAACGGTTCAAAAACTGGAGCGAAAACAGTACCTAAAATTTGAAAAAATTTGAAAAACAGAATTCAGCAATTTAGTAAATTTGAAACTGCTCTTAAACCGTAAGGAATTAGAGAAAAATTTATATATGAAAAAGATGCGCCTCGACGATATCTATCTAACGGCATATCGTTTGCTTCATTCCGACAAGCGGTTTAGAAGAAATCGCGAAAAAACGCTCGCTGCCACTCGTCATGGGCCGCACCATTTTCAAAACTGCTCTTAAACCGTGTGGAATCTCGAAAAGTGTTCAACATGTCGAAGTTGCGCCTAATCCATAGCTTTTCAACGGTATATTACACGCCTCATTCCAATAAACGGTTAAAAATTAAAGCAAAAACAGTACCGAAAAAATAACGCGTGCAGTTTTTTTCGACGAGAAGTTCACTCGTGTGAGTATTGGAGCACACTTGGTTCAAAGAATGACGTACACTTCCGTTCAGCATGCAGTGCGGAAGTGGTATGCAGAATAGTTATTCTGCATCTGTGTATATCTTAAGAGAAGTCTGCAAGGTTTGTGGTTGCAAGGCTGAGAAGTCTGCAAGGTTTGTGGTTGCAAGGCTGCTTGCACTTGACAATATGTCCGTGAGTATCAGCTAGTTATGTAAAGAAATTCTACGTATCATGTTCACTTAAGATGTCTTTTAGTTGGAGAACGGCAGTTAGAAAGCATGTCCTACCACCGTCGGCGTTGTGATCGGTAAAGAAAGTTATGTAATCCTTGTAGCATCTTATGTAAGACACCTGCGCAGCAAATTAAATGCATAAGAAAAAACGATACTAATCTCAAACCAGAAAGAGATACTAAGATAACTTAATGGATTCCTGATCCCTGTGTATATGCATTTTGCTTTCTTTCAGGCTAAAAAGTTCTAGCAAACTAAAAGCATCACCAAGTAACCAAAAGTCTAATGAAACATCATGCACGTCATGCTGCTATCTCCGCCTCCCCAATTAATGCCCGCCACTGTCGATGGCACATCAGACTCGCAATCCTTTCCTTCCATCCCCATCCACAGACTTCTAATTTCAAACATATAACCATGGATTTGTGTTATATTTCATAATTTTTACATTCATCGGTCCAATAATATGTTATATATGCAGATTTGTTTTTGGAACTTTTGAAAGTTCCACATTTCGGATTCTTAATCCAGTGGGTGCGCCTGAGGCTAGGTGCACAAAATCAGCTCTTGTGACTCTTGTTCTATCTATGTATGAGGTAAAAAACTACTGAGCAGTACCTCAGGAAAACCAGAAGGTTATGCCATGTTGTACTCCCCGTTCCATAATTCTGGTCGTGGATATTGAACTAAAATCACGACAAGAATTATGTAACGGAAGGAGTAGAGAGTGATGTCCGCACCTGATGTATTTCCTGGACATTATGTCCTATAATGTATACTGAGTTTAGTTTTCAGATGACAAACAGTATAAGCACGGATTAAAAATAGAAAGATGTCTAAACTAAGCCTAACGACCACACCAACTGAACAAATCTATTGGGAGATCAGAGAAGTTGTGCAATAATAAAAGCAAGACCAGGATAGAATAGTACACAAGGTTGTCACACTTACATCAGAATTACTTCTGCTCCTATCATCAACCCTCACTGTCATAGAATTCACCTCAGCTTTTTGAGCAATGGAAGAAATGTAGTTTCCTCCCCGCAAAAAAGTTGAGTTACCAATTGCTGGAAACAAATTGCACCACAAGGAAACATATTTATTGCCATGAAACATAATCAAATAGGACCAAATTCTATTTACCCGGATTGTACGTGTAATCCTACCATATGTTTAAAGCTTATAGGAATTGGCTGTGAGCCACAATAACCAAACAACAATAAAAAATGAATTATTCCTATGCAAGCCTACAGATATATTTTAGTGGCTGTTGCAGAGTTAAATGGGTTGTACAGAGAATTACATAGTGGAGACATAACATTCATATCAAATAGTTCAGAATTTTGAAACAGTTAGTCAGCTTAACCGAAAGACTAAAACCATTCTTTGTTGCAGTTCAGTTAACTCAAGCTATTATAGTTCACTCACCATAGGCATCCAAGCATCCAACTTATTTGCATATTGAATTGAAAATGTAATCAAAGGGGCGTAGGGATGGAGGTGCAAGTTAGTCCTGCCAGGCATAAAATTCTGGATCACACTCACATATCCTGGTCCAATTTTCCAAGAGGGGTCTTCTTTATCACCCAGATGTCTGGTGTTAAGAAGTTCTCTTGGAGAGTGTCCTCATTCCACCACCTACTGTCAGCAGAAAACAGTTCTCTCACCTTCCTCACCCTTGAAACTCGCAAGGACATCAATTATTCAGTGGTCAACCCAAATATGTTTGGTCATGCCATCTCAAATTCTCTTCACTAAGCCTATTTCAAGTGCTCTCCTCCTTTTCAGGATTGCCTCCCAAGTTATGCGAACTATTGCGCTTAAATCTCACATTAATAAAAGATCACGATTAGAAGTACAATCTGCAGCCATTTGGTCTGCTACAAAAACCAGAGCACCTTGTAACAACAAACCAGTTAACTGCTCCCCTAAAGAATGTTTTGCCACCAAATCTGCACTTCTATTTTGATCTCGCTTAACTAATTGACAATGTGTGCCACAGTAGAGCAACTTGAATCCCTGCTAGTTAAAATGAACTAATCCTCTGTACATGATTGTGACAAGAGTTGCAGAGCACATGATTTTACAGTTACCTTTCTATTAATCGCTAGACTATCACAAATTACTGTTCCATCTGTACCAGAATCCTGGTCAAAAACCCAATATAAAGTTGCCAAGCCACAGTCAGTGTATTAATCCTCTATCTCTTTTGTTCATAAAACTGAGCATATATGCATATATAATACTATAGGGGACTAATTAATTATGAAAGCTGCTGAAATACCACAGAAAAGATGAAGGACGTTGCACAGGTGGTCATGATTGAGACTATGCAAGAGATTCATGTGGAAACAGTAAAACAATGATTGATAATTGGTACCTCAGCTGGAGTTCGAGTGGACAGCGTTCTGACGAAGTAGGCGAGATTGGAACCTCGGCTGGAACTCAAATCATCTCTAGAATGAACATATTCTCAGCAGATAAAACAAATTCAGCTTCCAACATGGCATCATCCCAGTTGGGATAAGTTGGTAATTCCATTGTGGACACTACAGGCTGCAGTCAGTTCATACGACCAAAATAAAACTTGCAAACAATTTAGAAAATGAACTTCTTCAACATAAAACGAAATAAGTCACTACCTAGATGGCTGTCAGGTGATATAATTAACTAATGGCTTCAACCAGTTAGGATAACTTGCTGACAACATTTTCGACACTACAGGCAGTTAGTTTGTATCACCGAACAAAACTACCACAATATGACAATTGATAAACAGGCTTTTTCCACAATTGACTGTCCAGTGCTATAATTCACCATGTTGCCAGCATAATGATCATTTACCATTCACATTAGTAACAAAAGTACAGGCAGGTATTCAGTTAAAAAAAGTACAGGCAGGTAATATAACATGTCACAGATCTCCTTATAGCTAGGTGTGGTCAGCTTGAGGGTGTGGAAGCAGATGCCGTAGAGCGCCTCGTTGTCCAGCACCATGCACTCATCAAAGTTCTCAACCAGCTGGTGAACCGAGAGGGTGGCATTGTGGGGCTCGACCACTGTGTCAGAGACCTTGCGAGATGGGAACACGGAGAAGGTGAGCATCATCCGGTCCGGGTACTCCTCCCTGATCCTGGAAATCAGCTGCCTGCCCATGCCCGAACCGGTGCCCCCGCCGATGGAGTGGCACACCTGGAAGCCTGACGACAAGCACATGGACAAAAGTCAGAATCGCTCGCTGGAATCTGCGGAACGGAGTAACTGGAGCGACTCCTGAAGAAAGGGGAAAGTACCTTGGAGGCAGTCGCAGTTCTCGGCCTCCTTGCGGACAACGTCGAGGATGGAGCTCATCTCGGTGTAGTGGCCCTTGGCCCTCTTGTTGCCGGCGCCGGACTGGCCGAAGACAAAGTTGTCGGGGCGGAAGATCTGTCTGTAGGGCCCAATGCGCACGGAGTCCATGGTGCCTAGTGGAGGACGACGGAGTCAGGTCGTGGCGAGAGAGGGGTCGGGGGAAGGTGCGGCATCGGCGTCGAGTGTCGCCGGTGGCGGAAAGCCACAGGGGTGGGGAAGGCGCACGGCGGAGGAGGCCGTCTGCGGCGGCGCGATGTAGGTAGAGATGGAAGGCAAGGTCGTCGTGCGGAAATTTTTTCTTTTCTCTCGCCTGTACGGAGCAACCATTGCACCGCCCCGGAGAACATCGACGCCTTGTCCCGTTGCCGCTCGCATAGATCCGGACGCCGCCGTCCTTCCGCGCGTCCAGCCCGTCGGTGCCGTGGCCCGCCGGCGTGAAGGGGGGCGGCGAGGCGTGAAGAACCGCCGGCGAGGCCGACAAGGGGGGCGGCGAGGCGTGAAGGGGCCGCCGGCGAAGGCGTGAAGGGGGGGGGGGGGGGGCGGCGGCGGCGGGAGAGAAGGGCGTGGGCAAGCAGCGGGCGGCGTGGGGCGGCGGCGGCTGAGAAGGGCGTGGGCGAGAAGGGCGTGGGTGGCGGGGCGTGGTGGAGAGGTTAGCGAGGGAGAGAGAGAGGCGTGCGAGAGAGAGGGGCGAGTGGTGGGGTACCGCGTTTGGTTAGCGACGAGGATTTCGTTAACGATGATTTTCGTTAACAGATGTTTTAGGCAATGGCATGGTGTGTAATTAAAGCGTAAAACACGTTTAGTATGCTGGAGGGATGTAGACCATCAGATTGCAGGTTTCGATGGATAGGATGATCTGGTTCTCCGCCCTCTCTTTCTTTTATAGAGGTAGTAGATAGTAGGTATGGGAGTTTTATCTTTTTTCGTGGATCTGTTTTATTCAAAATGTTTTATCTCTTAAACCGTGTGTCCAAATCTCAAACTATTTTCATCATTGGATTCTTCGCGTTGAGATCTTCAAAATTAGATCCCATATTAATAAGTTTTTAAAGATTTTTCTTCAAAAAAAACAAAAAACCAAACCGAGAGCACATTTTTTCCCGTTTACGGAAAAAGGCACGACCGTTTTTGAGAGTCACGCCCATGCCTTTCGCGGAGGGAAAACAAATCCGTGCCTCTCGCAGAAGCAAAATCGTGTCTCTTATGAAATTAAAAAAACACATTTTTTTTATTTCTGAGAGGCACGGTCACGTACATAAGAAAAATTCGATTCTTTTCTCCAAAAGCTAAGAAAAACCGGTGTAAAACCGAAAAGTAAAACCCCCCTAAAAGACCATCTAAACATGTGAAAAAAAGGGAGCGTCCAAAGTGTGACACGTGGTGATGGCTGAGAACGCGCCATGTTACACGCTCTCAACCTACCCCAAGTGACCATTTGGGAGGCTCCGAAGAAGCGCTTTTCGTTAGTTGCTCCCGAAGACCTATGAGACAAAAGAAAACAACAGAAAAGAGAAAATTGAAAAGGACCGCAAGCCACATGCCACGGCCCAGATACGAAAGCAAACAAGGTTTACTTCTTGTGGAGGCAAAGATTTGCTTCCGTGAGAGGCACAGTCGTGCCTCTTGCAAAAAGGGAACAAAACTTGCTCCCAATTTGCTTTTTTTGTCTGTTTTTTAAAAGAGTTCGTCAAAACCTATCATCGTCAGATCTAGTTTTTGAAGATCTCGGCACGAGGAATCCAGCGGTGAAAATGGTTCGAGATTTGACGCATGGTTTAAGAGATAAAACGTTCTAAATAAACAGATCAACGAAAAAAGGAAAACTTTTAGGTTGTGACAAGTGGCACACATGGGACTGGTCTTTTGAAAGAGTACTCCTCAGCTAGTGATTTCGGACAAAACATAGATAAATCAAATTGTACAATAAATCTAGTTGACTGAGACATGGCTAATTTTCGATCGACTGAGAATTAGCACAACCAAAAAACTAATGCACTTTTTATTTTGAAACCGAGGATACATCGCGAAGCATTGGGACTGCCTTAACATCTTTAGAGAGATCCAAAATGAGGGAAAGAAAGGAATTCTAGGCATATATCAAATCTTCCTCGCGTGTGATTCTACCTCGCCATCGATCGAATCTCCTCCCATGTTGGAATCATCTTAGATAGAGATTCTTGGCAAAATAAGACTGTCAATCAAGAGCTATAAAAATACCAAAGTATTTTATTCAACATAACATGTAGTATTTTCAGGACCACTAAAAAGGGATTACAACTTCTAGAGGATGCTGGCGCGGGCGGCTTCCTCGTCCAAGGCAGCGCATGACGCCTCATCCTCCATGTCGGCAGCAAGGCGGGCCTCGGCCTCCCATGCACTTTGCTTTGCACGAAGGGCGCGCCGGTCCATGTAACACTCATACTCCTCTGCACGGTGATGGGGCGGCAGTTTGACCTCGAGCCGCCAACTCGGACGGATCCAAGCGTCCATTGGCCGACATAATGGATTCTCGTCAGACCAAACCCGAGAGCCCATTGCTGACACAATGGATTTCGCTAGATCGAATCTGACCTCAGTCGGGCGCACTTCTCACGGGAGCAGAGAGGGCCTTGCGGACGGCCAAATCCTCCTCGCCCTCGCATGGGACGATGTCCTAGTCGACGGATCGGGAGTGGCTGGATTGGATCCGCTGCCCGCCATGCTGGAGAAGGTCAAAGATCGTCGGAAGAGAGTTCGGGGCCGGAGTTGAGTGGAGTGGTTCCGGGATGCGGATGGGGACAAATATACACTACTGTGGGCCGGATCCTACGTGACGGACACACCCGGGTGCATTCGGACCTCGTCATGTTGCTTTAGATTTGGATTGGATACGAAGGGTGTCGGTCGATCCAGGCATATGGGACCGATATGAGATTTTGAGCCGTCTGCCGAGCGTAGGGAGGGGGTAATGTTACGTTGGGCAAAGCTGGCCAAACCGGCCTAGCATGGCACGACTCGCCCATGCTAATCGTGCCAGGCGCGACACTGTCCACGAGGTCACGTTTAGTAAACGGGTCGTACCGTGCCGACCCACGTGTTGCGCCTCCAGGCCCAGGCACGGCCTAGTTAGTAAACGGGCCGGCAAGTTGGCCCGTTTAGCACGGTGGACTTCACATTTTCAACATATTGGGCTGATTTTTAGGCATATTGGGCTGTATTTTAGGTCTATATATACATAAGAAATTCTTTATATATATATATATATATATATATAAAATGGGCCATGCCGTGCTGACCCGTGTGCCCAGCCTCCAGGCCCAGGCACGGCCCAGGCATGCCGCATTGACGGGCACGGCTCGTTTGGCTCGGGCTGTGCCTGGCCCATGGTGTGCTCGCGGGTTGGCCTGGTTGGCCCGGCCCGTCTGAGATTAGATGATCTTACTAGTCCTACGGCTTTGACAGCCACTCACTGCCAAAAAAGCCACTCACTGCCAAAAAAGCCACTCACCGCCAACGAGTTTCGAGACCGCTGACGAATTTGAAAAGGGACAGCGGGAGTCCGACCTCCGATCCTTGTGGCGGCGATTGGAAATCTGGATTTGCCGGCGGCCAGACAAGGTACGTGAGGCGGCGCCGTCGCAAAGCATCATTCCGTCTCATCCCATCCCCACCCTCTCCACCCTCGCGTCGTTTGATCTTTTCTCTGCTACGCAGCGCCGACGATGCCCACCGTCTGTTCGACGGAATGCCTCCTGGTAGCGAGGACGAGAATGCGCCGCTGATGAGTGCCACCGACCGCATCGGCGCACTGCCCGACCATATGCTCCACCACCTGCTGTCTTTCCTCCCAGTCCCAGCGCAGGCAGCCGTGCGGACGTGCGTGCTTGCCCGGCGCTGGCGCCACCTTTGGAAGTCCACTATAGGCCTGGGCATCGTCGGCCTTGACGATGAAGATACCGTCCAAGTTCAAGACCTCCGGAAGTTGATGGATCATCTGCTGGTCCTGCGTGAGCGCACCGACCTGGATACCGTTGAGATCAAATTCGATCTGTTCAATCATGATGACGAGCCCTATGTGAACCTATGGACCCGTTTTGCTGTGATTTGCAAAGTTCGGGTGCTCACCCTTCATATCCATGACGAGGTTGAGTACCTCTGCTTGGACGACCTGCCTCTTGTCTCTCGGCATCTGAGAACATTGAACCTTCATGGTGTAGCCCTAGGGAAGGCCTTTGTTGATTTTGCTAGCTGTCCAGCATTGGAGGATCTGAAGATAGATGATTGTGCCATCAATGTCAATAAGATATCGTCCCGTTCCCTGAAGCATTTGAGCATCACTAGCTGTCGATCTGATTTGGATTGCCGGGTCCGTGTTTCTGCTCCAGGCCTTGTTAAAAGATCGTGGATGTCGCCTAGAGGGGGGGAGGGGGGGTGAATAGGCGCTTTAAAATAATTACGGTTGAGGCTTGAACAAATGCGGAATAAATCTAGCGGTTAATTTGTCAAGCACAAAACCTGCAAAACTAGGCACCTATGTGCACCAACAACTTATGCTAAGCAAGAAAAACTACTTAGGTGATAGCAGGGGGAGGGGGTGAATAGGCGCTTTAAAATAATTACGGTTGAGGCTTGAACAAATGCGGAATAAACCTAGCGGTTAATTTGTCAAGCACAAAACCTACAAAACTAGGCTCACCTATGTGCACCAACAACTTATGCTAAGCAAGAAAAACTACTTAGGTGATAGCAAGATATATGACAAGAAACAATATGGCTATCACAAAGTAAAGTGCATAAGTAAAGGGCTCGGGTAAGAGATAACCGAGCCACGCGGAGATGACGATGTATCCCGAAGTTCACACCCTTGCGGATGCTAATCTCCGTTGGGTTTCCTCTACATTGTTAGCACAACAACTCGAGGAAAAACATGCATTTTTATTATGGCAACAAGATATAGCAAGCATATCATCATGAGATTTAGTCAAGCAATTTCTACATAATATACAAGGACTATCAACACAAGCATGTGAAGCATGTAAGGTGCTCAAAGTGTTAAAGTCCAAAGAAAGACCATTGCAATAAGATAATGATGAAGGATCACCAAGAACAAGCACACTATCATCATTGCAATGACCACCACTACTCACCCCAGCATTACCTTGTGGCAATCCACATGTAGGTGAAGTAGAAGAAGTTGAGAAGGTAACACGGCTGGAGGTGGAGGGAGAACAATCATCCCCACAAATCTTGGACACACCATATTTATCTTGAAGCTTTGTCCATAACTTATGAGCATCCCAGAACGGCATGAGTTGAAATATAACTACATTGCTCGAAGCCTCGAAAAGCACATTAGAAGCTTGAGCATTGAGATAAGAGTTTTTCTCATCCTCTAAATATAATCTTTGGGGATCCTTTGGAGGAGAAAAACCCATATCTACAATTCGCTCTAGATTTGGGTCCATGACCCTAAAGAGATTAAGCATGCAAATTACCCAAACCTCAAAATTTGTGCCATCGAAACTAAGAGTGTCAGAGAATCCTAACCCCCTAGTCGACATCTTTACTCTCAAGGAGGTTAAGCCTAACAAAGAGAGACGAGGCTCTGATACCAATTGAAAGATCGTGGATGTCGCCTAGAGGGGGGGGGGTGAATAGGCGCTTTAAAATAATTACGGTTGAGGCTTGAACAAATGCGGAATAAACCTAGCGGTTAATTTGTCAAGCACAAAACCTACAACAACTAGGCTCACCTATGTGCACCAACAACTTATGCTAAGCAAGAAAAACTACTTAGGTGATAGCAAGATATATGACAAGAAACAATATGGCTATCACAAAGTAAAGTGCATAAGTAAAGGGCTCGGGTAAGAGATAACCGAGGCACGCGGAGATGACGATGTATCCCAAGTTCACACCCTTGCGGATGCTAATCTCCGTTTGGAGGCGGTGTGGAGGCACAATGCTCCCAAGAAGCCACTAGGGCCACCGTAATCTCCTCACGCCCTCGCACAATGCAAGATGCCGTGATTCCACTAAGGGACCCTTGAGGCGGTCACGAACCCGTACAAATGGCAACCCTTGGGTGCGGTCACGTGCAGATCAAATTGCTCAGGCGATCTCCACAACCTAATTGGAGACCCGACGCTTGCGGGAGCTTTACACCACAATGATTGAGCTCCGAACACCACCAACCGTCTAGGGCGCCCAAGCACCCGAGAGGAACAAGCTCAAGGGCACCAAGCACCCAAGAGTAATAAGCTTCTCAACTTGTAACTTCCACGTATCACCATGGAGAACTCAAACCGATGCACCAAATGCAATGGCAAGGGCACACGGAGTGCCCAAGTCCTTCTCTCTCAAATCCCACCGAAGCAACTAATGCTAGGAAGAAAGGAGAACACCAAGAACTCCAAGATCTAGATCCAAGGGGTTCCCCTCACATAGAGGAGAAAGTGATTGGTGGAAATGTGAATCTAGATCTCCTCTCTCTTTTCCCTCAAAAACTAGCAAGAATCCATGGAGGGACTGAGAGTTAGCAAGCTCGAAGAAGGTCAACAATGGGGGAAGAACACGAGCTCAAAGGATAAGGTTCATTGGGGAAGAAGACCCCTTTATAGGACCTCCGAATCCAACCGTTATGTGCTCAGGTCGTGCACAAGCGGTACTACCGCTTGGAGGAGTGGTACTACCGCTTAGCACGGTCAAAACAGCCCAACGAGAGAGAAAACACGATTTTTTGGTCCCGAGCGGAAGTAGCCACGGAAGTAGCCATGGTAATCTTGCTCCAAGCGGTAGTAAAAATTACTTCCGCTCTGTCATGATGGTACCGCTGCAGCCTTTTCAGAACACCAAAACTGACACAACTTCTGCAAACAGACTCCGAATTCGACGAAACAAGTTTGTTGCAAAGCTAGAGACAAGGGCTAACATAATCTTGATAGAACTATCAATAAGAAGCAAATGAGAAAAGGCCCAAAAGAAAATGGTGAGAACCCTTCCTCGGATAAGACTGGTAAAACCTCCAACACCGAAAACATCATAGAAGACGCATGCAAACTCCGTTTTCGATGAACTCAAGCTTGTCATCAAGATGACCATAAGCTCTAAGACTCACAAGGAGAACCAAACAACAACTAAGAAACATGATGCAAGGATGCAATGGTTTGAGCTCTCGACGAACGATACGATCAAGCTACTCACTTGAGAGCCCCCCTTGATAGTACGGCTATCGATCCTATAACCCGGTCTCCAACTACCACCATGAGACCGGTAAAATAGAAAACCTATCAAGGGCAAACCTTTTCCTTGCACATGATCCACTTGAGCTAGATGATGACGATCTTGTCCTCCTCAAGATGGACCACCTTTCTTGATTGCGTTGGGTCGATGGAGACTAGATGATTGCTCCCCATACTCCACTATGGGTGAGCCACTCTTGACACATCTTCACAAGTCCATTGACACCACAATGGATGGAAAGCTTCAAGCACTTGATCTCTTCGTGATGCTCCACTTGAACTTGCACACAACAATCTTGATGACGATCACCACTTGATGTCATCCTCTCCATGGGTTGAGTGATATCTTCCTCTTGGCGCAAGACCTTGATCACTTACCTAACCCCACATAGAACTCTCACATAGACCATGGGTTAGTACACAAAGCACAATGGACAATGCTTACCATGCCATGGGATCACTTGATCCCTCTCGGTACATCTTCTACGCTTTGTGAGTTGATCAACTTGATTCACTCTTGACTTAGTCTTGATCAACCTTGAATATTTCCAACTCTCTTCATTTGGATGATGTCTTGAAGGTAACATGAATGATCACACAATCTTCTTATTCAAGACATGCTTTCAATAAGCTCAACTCTCACATGACCAATCTTTGGATAATTCCTTAATAGCACCTTGGTCAACACAAACTCTCCTTGAAACCAACACATGCACTCCAAGAAAAGCCTATGGAAAAAACCTTCAAATATAACTCAAAGCAACCATTAGTCCATAGATATTGTCATCAATTACCAAAACCAAACATGGGGGCACCGCATGTTCTTTCACTTGTCTCACTGGAACTAGAAGAATTTATTGGTATAACCCCTTTGCTTGAAGACATGGCATTACTAGAAGCCGCATGTGTGAATCTTAGCGATGAATGCAAAGATGTCTGTTTGAATTATGACTTTGGTGTTTTCTGTGGAGCTAATGATAATACATGTAAGAGTTGTGTTCCTAGTAGTGATGATTGCAGCAGCGATTGTGTGCTTCTGGGTGGTATCTCAAGTGCTAAACACCTCAAGTTGATATCTGATCTTGGAATGCCACTTGTCTTTAACTTCTTTATGCTATCCCCTTACATGTTGCACTATCTACATCATTGCGGATATAGGATTATAGGCAATAAACTGATCACATATGCATCTTGATTGTTTACTTTTGTATTTTCTTTCAGTTCATTTTCACAAGAGATTTGAAACATTGCCCTACATTTAGCAAGTTGAAGACTTTATTACTCAACAAATGCAGTGCGAGGCTCTGATTTGGATCCACTATCTTGCATTACGACAAACTCACGGTTCTCGAGAAGCTCACTCTTGAACATTTTCCCGGTATAAATCTTCTAAAATGGACAACTGCTGCACTATTAAAGTTATTATCGATTATCCATCTTTGTTAAATGTTTCTGCTTACCATAGGGACAAAATCCTAAACTGGAAGTAAAAGGAAGCTACTGTTGCATGGAGAGTGAAAGTACAAGTGCTCCCTAGGTGGTTTTGGTAATTAATGTCAACATATCTCTTGTTGGACTAACACTTTTATCTAGTATGTTTTAGATAAGTTCAACAATGGAGTGGCATAGACTAAAGGATGTGGGAACTCCTTCAAGATGCTAAGGACAAAGGATTGGTCAAGCTTCAAGCTCAAGACTCTTCATTTTACATTTTAGTGATCCAAGATCACATTGAGTCTATAGGAAAAGCCAATACTATCAAGGAGGGATGAGGTGTTGCTTAATGAGCCTCTTGCTTCATGTGCTTAGTGATATGCTCCAAAACTCTCCACTACTTTATCATATCCACATATGACCTAAACCCAAAGTCAAACTCGGCCCCACCGATCTTTTCTATCCGGCGCCACCGAGTTCAGATGTCATAGCCACTGCCACAAACCCTAGGCAAATCGGTTTCACCGATAGGGATCTCGGTCTCACCGAGATGGGATTGTAATATCTCTGTGTATGTACATTACCAAAATCGGTCTCACAGAGTTTGTGTAATCGGTACTACCGAGATTACAATGCAAACTTTCTGGTTAGCTCATTACCCAAAATCGGTCTCACCGAGTTTGAGTAATCGGTCTCACCGAGTTTGCCTGACCAACTCTCTGGTTAGCTAATAACCAAAATCGGTCTCACCGAGATTACGTTATGCCCTAACCCTAACTAAATCGGTCCTACCGAGATGCATGTCAGTCCCACCGAAAATCCTAACGGTCACTAGGTTTACTAAATCGGTCTGACCGAGTTTGGTAAATTGTGTGTAGCAGTTAGATTTTGTGTGGAGGCTATATATACCCTCCACCTCCTCTTCATTCGTGGAGAGAGCCATGAGAACAAACCTACACTTCCCGGCATCCTATTTACGAGAGAGAACTACCTACTCATGTGTTGAGGCCAAGATATTCCATTCCAACCATATGAATCTTGATCTCTAGCCTTCCCCAAGTTGCTTTCCACTCAAATCTTCTTTCCACTAGATCCAAATGCTATGAGAGAGAGTTGAGTGTTGGGGAGACTATCATTTGAAGCACAAGAGCAAGGAGTTCATCATCAACACATCATTTGTTACTTCTTGGAGAGTGGTGTCTCCTAGATTGGCTAGGTGTCACTATGGAGCCTCCGACAAGATTGTGGAGTTGAACCAAGGAGTTTGTAAGGGCAAGGAGATCGCCTACTTCATGAAGATCTACCGCTAGTGAGGCAAGTCGTTAGGTGGCGGCGACCATGGTGGGATAGACAAGGTTGCTACTTCGTGGACCCTTCGTGGGTGGAGCCCTCCGTGGACTCACATAACCGTTACCCTCACGTGGGTTGAAGTCTCCACCAACATGGAAATGCGATAGCACCACCTATCGGAACCACGACAAAAACATCCGTGTCTCCAATTGCGTTTGATTTCTCCAAACCCTTCCCTTTACATTCTTGCAAGTTGCATGCTTTATTTTCCGCTGCCTATATACTCTTTGCATGCTTGCTTGTTATGTATTGAGAATGTTAAACTTGTGTCTAAACTCCACTTAAACTTAAAAGAACTTAAAAACTGCAACTTTGGTACTTAGTGTCTAATCACCCCCCTCTAGACACCTCTTCTCAAGATCCTACAAGTGGTATTAGAGCATTGGTCTCCATTGCCTTGGTTTAATCACCATTGGAGGAAGATGGATGAGTCTACTTCGGGGAGTCTTAGTCATAGAGTGCCTATTCTTGATGGAGAGTATATTCATGAGTGGAAAAATGAGATGCTTGTGATTTTCAATCAATATCAATTGAACAAGTACATTGCTAGCCCTTGTGCACCTCATGTTGATCCTATGCATCCTACCCTTGATGAGTCTATTGACATGACTAGAAATCTTAGAACATTAATCTTATCACTAGAGGCTTGCCTAGAAACTTGATTAGAATCTTGCCTACTTTTGAGTGTGCCTACACTATATGGAAATTTCTTGAGGAACGCTTTCCAAATTATTCCTTGAAAAATCTAGATGAGATTCTCTATAAGTATATTGCCTTGAGTAAGATGAATACTAGTGATCCTATGTTTGGTGATCGTCTATTTGAACTCACTGACCTTATGCGTGCCAAAGGAGATGTTGGAATTATTAGTGATATTATTTCCGAAGCTATAAGAATTCATAAGCAAGATCTTTGTCAAACTCACTCTAATGAATTACCCTCACTAGGATTTGATCCACCACATGATGATGTTGAACATGGATACTATGATGAGGATGATGATAGTGACTTTGATCTTGATGATGCAATGAGACATTTTGGTCTTATGGCAAATCTTGAGGGATATGTGTCAGGAGGAAAGGAATGGGTTCTTGACAGTGGATGTACTGATCACATGACCAGAGATAAAGACATGTTTCGTGAGCTTGCTGAAAATGATAGTCCTCGAAACTATGTCACTTTCGGTGGCAACTCAAAGGGTAAGGTGGTTGGCCTCGGTAAGGTGGCCATCTCACATGATAGCTCCATTCAAAATTTCATGCTCGTTGAGTCTCTTGGCTACAACTTACTTTCAGTATCTAGACTTACTGATTTCGGTTTAAATGTCCTATTTACTGAAGTAGATTGCCAAGTGTTTCGTTGAGACAATCATAAAA
Organism: Aegilops bicornis; assembly: GCA_021605145.1. NCBI lineage: Eukaryota > Viridiplantae > Streptophyta > Magnoliopsida > Poales > Poaceae > Aegilops > Aegilops bicornis. The sequence continues at coordinate 80,456,869 of CM038674.1, read as the reverse complement.
TGGTCTTTACCGGTATACGTAGAGGTGATCTTTACATTGTTGATTTCTCTAAAAAGGCACAACCTAAAACTTGCTTCATTGCTAAATCCTCAAAAGGTTGGTTATGGCATGAGCGACTAGGTCACGTTGGCATGAGAAACCTTGACAAGCTTATTAAAGGAAATCATATCCTTGGAGTTAACAATGTCATATTTGATAAGGATAGTATGCGGTGCTTGTCAAGCGGTAAACAGGTCGGAGGAAGGCATCCCGTGAAGAACATCATGACCACAAGGAGGCCACTCGAGCTACTTCGTATGGATCTCTTTGGTCCCAACGCCTACAAAAGTCTCGGTGGAAATTCTTTTGGTCTAGTTATTGTTGATGATTTTTCAAGATTTACGTGGGTGTTCTTTCTCGATGATAAATCGCAGGTCCAAAAGATCTTCAAAAACTTCGCTAGGAAGGCCCAAAACCAATTTGAAGTGAAGATCAAGAAGGTTCGCAGCGACAACGGAACGGAGTTCAAGAACACAAACGTGGACACCTTTCTTGACGAAGAAGGAATTTCACATGAGTTCTCGGCTACGTACACACCTCAACAAAATGGAGTTGTTGAGAGGAAGAACCGGACGCTCATCAAAATGGCGAGAACGATGCTTGATGAGTACAAGACACCGAAGCACTTTTGGGCAGAAGCGGTTGAGACAGCTTGTCATGCAACAGATCGCTTGTATCTTCACAAGCTACTCGGCAAGACGGCATACGAGCTCCTCACCGGTAAGACACCCCAAGTTGGATACTTTCGAGTATTCGGCTCAAAGTGCTACATTCTTGATAAGCATCGTCGTTCAAAATTTGCTCCTAAGTCTCATGAAGGTTTCCTAATAGGTTATGGCTCAAACTCTCACACTTACCGTGTCTACAACAATTTCACCCGAAAGGTTGAAGAGACGGTAGATGTGAAGTTTGATGAATCTAACGGCTCGCAAGTAGAGCAATTGCCAATTGATGTAGGAGACAAAGACCCTTCGAAAGCAATCCAAGACTTGTCTATTGGCAAGGTCCGTCCAACAGAGGTGAAGGAGAGTACCTAAATGCATTTCAAGTGGAAGCTTCTACTTCACGACAAGGTGAACCAAGAGTTGAAACGGAAGCATCCACAAGTGGAACACACCAAGATGAAGAAAACGAGGAAGAACATCACGATCGTCAACAACCTCCTTCTCCACCTCGACAATAAAACGACAACGCCAACAATGAAGAAGATCAAGAAGAAGAAGAAGAACAAGATGAAGAAGACGTTCAACCGAGACCCAAGCAAAAGCTTTCACGAGTTCGAGCAAGAATTGCTAAAGACCATCCCGTCGAGCAAATCTACAATGATATTCAAACCGGAGAATCACTCGCTCTAAAACTCGTTTAGCTAACTTTTGTGAAAACTATTCTTTCATCTCTAGCATTGAACCTATGAAGGTCGAAGAAGCATTGGAAGATCCGGATTGGATAAATGCTATGCATGAAGAGCTACACAACTTTGAGAGAAACCAAGTTTGGACATTGGTTGAGAAGCCCGACAACAACCACAACATCATCGGTACCAAATGGGTGTTTCGCAACAAGCAAGATGAAGATGGACAAGTAGTTCGCAACAAAGCACGTCTAAATGGCCCAAGGCTACACACAAGTCGAAGGTATGGACTATGGTGAGACTTATGCTCCCACTGCTAGACTTGAGTCCATTCGCATCTTACTTGCCTATGCTAATCACCATAATATCACCTTGTACCAAATGGACATTAAAAGTGCTTTTCGAAATGGTGAAATAGAGGAGGAAGTTTATGTTAAACAACCTCCGGCTTTGTCAATCCTAAGAAACCAAATCATGTTTACAAACTTCACAAAGCTGTTTATGGTCTTAAACAAGCTCCTAGAGCATGGTATAAATGCTTGACCAAGTTTCTTCTTGAAAAAGGCTTTGAAATTGGGAAGATTGATTCCACACTTTTTACTAAAAGGGTTAATGGAGAATTATTTGTATGCCAAATTTATGTTGATGATGTCATATTTGGATCAACTAACCCTCATTTTAGTGAAAAGTTTGGAAAGCTAATGTCGGAGAAGTTTGAGATGTCAATGATGAGTGAACTCAAATTCTTCCTTGGGTTGCAAATCAAGCAAACTAAGGAAGGTACTTTTGTTTCTCAAACGAAGTACACTAAGGACTTATTCAAGAAGTTCAATATGCAAGAATGCAAAGGTATGCCTACACCCATGCCTACTAGTGGACATCTTGACTTGACCAAAGATGGTAAACCGGTTGATCAAAAGGTTTATCGCTCTATGATTGGATCATTGTTATACCTATGTGCTTCACGTCCCGATATTATGCTAAGTGTGTGCATGTGTGCAAGATATCAAGCTGCTCCTAAAGAATGTCATCTTAAGGACGTAAAAAGGATATTGAGATACTTAATTCATACACCAAATTTTGGCATTTGGTATCCTAAGAGGGCCTCTTTCGATCTTGTTGGCTATTCCGACTCGGACTATGCGGAGACAAGGTTGATAGAAAGTCCACCTCGGTACTTGTCAATTTCTTGGTAGATCTCTTGTGTCTTGGTCCTCCAAGAAACAAAACTTCGGTATCCTTATCTACTTTGAAGCGGAGTACATTGCCACCGGTTCATGTTGTGCCCAATTACTTTGGATGACCCAAACTCTTAAAGATTATGGGATATATGTGAAACATGTTCCATTGCTTTGTGACAATGAAAGTGCTATCAAAATTGGTCATAATCTCGCATACAACATTCTCGAACTAAGCATATTGAAGTTCGTCATCATTTCATTCGAGATCATGTTGCTAAGGGTGACATTAATCTTAAGCATGTTCGCACTTAAAAGCAATTAGCGGATATATTTACTAAACCTCTTGATGAGAAAGTGTTTTGCAGGTTGAGAGGAGAATTGAACATCATTGATGCTTCAAACTTGGAGTAGAAACTCCATTGGATACATGCAAGACAATGAGCTCATGACTAATCCATGATATCTCTCTTATGATGAATATATTATATCTTGGATATATTTGCATCTTGCATGTCATCTAACCTATGTAGGTACTTGGTTGAATCAAATTCCATGAGATTGAAATCTACTCACATCTTGAGCAATCTCTACATCACCAAGTCTCTACCCTATGGTGGCTGAATACAAGGAAGCACGGAATCATTCAAACATATCCTTTGACAAACTCTATGATTGAGCTTCATGATTGTCATTTTGGATACACAAGTGCACTTCCTTGCAAAAACTAACCCATGTAGGTAGATGGACTCAAATTCCAAGTGGTGCTCCCAACTCTTGATGAGCTACATCAACCTTGAGCAACCCACACAAGTTCAACTACATGGACAACACCACCAACCAAGGTATGTTATTCCATCTTAGAGAAGCTTTACTCCAAGACATGAGCTAAAGCAACTCGACAAGATGTGATACATCAAGATGCTTAAACGAAAGATGGTAACCCCATTTTGAGCTTAAACGATGAGTATGACCCATGATCAAGTGGTCTCACTTGACTCCTAAGTCAATATACTCTAACATAGGTGACTTTGTCACCGACCATCTCTAGATGAAGTTCTCTCGTGTTCTTATTTGTGTGTTTGCATTTGTCTCATGCATATTTGTTTCCCCTTTCAAAAAAAACTTCATCTAGATATCATTCTTTTCATTCTAACTGCTCTGCATTTTCAGCATCCAATTCATTGCAAATCATTCAGTTAATTCCTTGCAAATCTTTGTGAGACCTTTCAAGTCTAGTGAGCTGAGGTGACAAATGTTTTCTCTGCGATGAACTCGGTTTCACCGATTTGTTGTTTTTGGTCCAACCAAATCTTTTCGGTACAACCGAAGCATACCACTCGGTGCCACCGATTTCCCAACAGGAAAAACAATCTGCCACTTATTCTGTGTTTCTTTTAAATCCAGCTCCACTCAATGAATCTTGTCCTCTACAAGCATCACAAATTTTATCCAGTACCTTGTGTTGTGACTCAAGGACCAAACCCATACACAACAAATTCCAGAAGACCCTTCTTGGAAATTGATGTCAAAGGGGGAGAGAGAGATCACATCAAAGCATATCACTTAGAGAGATCACATCAGAGAGAGTATTAAGAGGGAGAAAGAGATCTCCAGGGGGAGAGAATACTCAAGTAGAAAGTATTTCTCAAGGATCCCAGATGCTTGGTATTCAAGAGGAGAGATGCCACATGTCTTTTGGGGGAAAGACATGTTCATGTGTGCTTACTTGCATTAAGTTACATTCTTTTTATATCTTTCACTCTGTTTTCAGCTCTGATTTTCTGTTCCCTATCTTCTCCCAATATCCCATGCTAGATTCAGGGGGAGCAAGACATCTAAGGGAAAGAAATCATTCAAATTCATTGCATATCTTTACTCTTGGGGACATGTCTAATCCAATATGATACTCAGTACTCACTCTCTACATGTCATCCCAGTCTTGGTATTCTTGTGGTTTCTTCTGTTTGCTCTGGCTAGTAGATGTACCTGTGTTATCTAACCATGTTTGTGCAGGTTCATTTCACCCTAAGCCAACTCAAGACTACAAGGTAAGTATATGCATCACACTCATGTGTATGAGGAATTCTTGCTGATGTACATACTGTTTGCAAGAAGCACTCATGAGCATGAAGGTATTTTCTTTAATATTCTTTGCTCTGATGCATATGGCCAAGATACATGTAACACATTGCCTACTCTATCATGGTTATTGCTCTCACATGTTTCTATATTCCATATTCACATGATTGCATACATATAGGGGAGCCTATGCTTGTTACATGTCTTTCCGAAGCTTTACTTGCTATTCTTTATATCCTTACCTAAAGCTTTGATGTATGTTACCATCAATTACCAAAAAGGGGGAGATTGAAAGCACAAGTGCTCCCTAGGTGGTTTTGGTAATTAATATCAACATATCTCTTGTTGGACTAACACTTTTATCTAGTATGTTTCAGATAAGTTCAACAATGGAGTGGCATGGACTAAAAAGGATGTGGGAACTCCTTCAAGATGCTAAGGACAAAGGATTGGCTCAAGCTTCAAGCTCAAGACTCTTCATTTTACATTTTAGTGATCCAAGATCACATTGAGTCTATAGGAAAAGCCAATACTATCAAGGAGGGATGAGGTGTTGCTTAATGAGCCTCTTGCTTCATGTGCTTAGTGATATGCTCCAAAACTCTCCACTACTTTCTCACATCCACATATGACCTAAACCCAAAGTCAAACTCGGCCCCACCGATCTTTTCTATCCGGCGCCACCGAGTTCAGATGTCATAGCCACTGCCACAAACCCTAGGCAAATTGGTTTCACCGATAGGGATCTCGGTCTCACCGAGATGGGATTGTAATATCTCTGTGTATGTACATTACCAAAATCGGTCTCACCGAGTTTGTGCAATCGGTACTACCGAGATTACAATGCAAACTTTCTGGTTAGCTCATTACCCAAAATCGGTCTCACCGAGTTTGAGTAATTGGTCTCACCGAGTTTGCCTGACCAACTCTCTGGTTAGCTAATTACCAAAATCGGTCTCACCGAGTTTGTGTAATCGGTCTCACCGAGATTACTTTATGCCCTAACCCTAACCAAATCGGTCCTACCGAGATGCATGTCAGTCCCACCGAAAATCCTAACGGTCACTAGGTTTACTAAATCGGTCTGACCGAGTTTGATAATTCGGTCCCACCGAGTTTGGTAAATTGTGTGTAACAGTTAGATTTTGTGTGGAGGCTATATATACCCCTCCACCTCCTCTTCATTCGTGGAGTGAGACATCAGAACAAACCTACACTTCCAGCATCCTATTTCTGAGAGAGAACTACCTACTCATGTGTTGAGGCCAAGATATTCCATTCCAACCATATGAATCTTGATCTCTAGCCTTCCCCAAGTTGCTTTCCACTCAAATCTTCTTTCCACCAGATCCAAATGCTATGAGAGAGAGTTGAGTGTTGGGGAGACTATCATTTGAAGCACAAGAGCAAGGAGTTCATCATCAACACAACATTTGTTACTTCTTGGAGAGTGGTGTGTCCTAGATTGGCTAGGTGTCACTTGGGAGCCTCCGACAAGATTGTGGAGTTGAACCAAGGAGTTTGTAAGGGCAAGGAGATCGCCTACTTCGTGAAGATCTACCGCTAGTGACGCAAGTCGTTCGTGGGCGACGGCCATGGTGGGATAGACAAGATTGCTACTTCGTGGACCCTTCGTGGGTGGAGCCCTCCGTGGACTCGCGCAACGTTACCCTACGTGGGTTGAAGTCTCCACCAACGTGGAAGTACGATAGCACCACCTATCGGAACCACGACAAAAACATCCGTGTCTCCAATTGCGTTTGATTTCTCCAAACCCTTCCCTTTACATTCTTGCAAGTTGCATGCTTTATTTTCCGCTGCCTATATACTCTTTGCATGCTTGCTTGTTATGTATTGAGAATGTTAAACTTGTGTCTAAACTCCACTTAAACTTAAAAGAACTTAAAAACTGCAACTTTGGTACTTAGTGTCTAATCACCCCCCCCCCCCCCTAGACACCTCTTCTCAAGATCCTACAGAGAGACCGTCCTCAATATCAGAGCACCTCGACATTGTTGAAGTCAAGTGTGATGTGATCGACGAGATAATTCTCGAAGTTTTGAAGTTCTTATGTGCACTTAACATACGTAAGTTAACTAATGACATCTCACATGCTCTCTATGTCCTGAAATTAGCTTTAATGTATGTGAAAAAAGTAGAAAGCATGCAGTCAATACAAAACTTCTGAATTATGAATGAAGAACAGTTTGTATGGATTCCATATTGTTTGAGGCATGAAAAATCTGAACCACTTCTAGTGAGAGGCAGAAATGAAAACCAATATAATCCATTTTGTTGTAAATAATGTTTAATCTATCTGTGTTGTAGAAACTGTTAGTTGTGGACTTGTTGATTAGTTGTGGTTTTGTGGGCACTATCACAAATGTCTGAATCTATTAGTTCAGGGTGGTTGTACAATATCTTCACTTGTTGTTTTGCAGTGAACAGCAACTCAAATGCATAGTAATACCATATTTCGACTCATTGTGTTGTTGGATAATTGGTTCTAATCAATAGCAAACTTTATGGTCTAAATTTGGCACTTAGATTGCTTGTGATTCCGGCACTTATATTATTCCCTGTTTTATTAGACTTTTTCCTGGGGAGTCTTTACAGTTTGAAAATATTTTCTTCAAAAATAAGTCTATACATAACATGTCTAGCAGTGCATGCCATGATTGCTTATTTCACATTTCTTTTTTGATGAAATTAATTTTAACATTTTCTGCATCCTCATCTGGGAGCAGTTTAACTAGAAGTTCTCATGTTAGATTATCAGCTAAAAAGTTTGTGCCCAAATTAATGTTAAAATAAGCTGCACCTGCTAAAGGAATCTCCATCATACATTCATATTTCCGTTGTCGAGTAACTGAGCATTTTTAACACTAATGCAGAACACCAGACTCTTACATTGTTTTTTCATTTCTGTACAGGATTCAGTTTCGAGTAAGGGTAAGAAGATCTTGATTGTTGTCGGTCTTCCATGTATCGGCCATTAGGAAATTCAAGGCTTAAACATATATAAGCATCTTATGCCAACTCTACTTAGAGGAACGATGTAGAATCCCCACTATATAACTTATGACCTGTAGACCATCTTGCTGGACTTGGTTTTATGGTATCCTGTTGCACCTAAGCGTTTCTTTGTTGGCTTGTGCCCATGACTGTTCTGTTATGATGGATCTGTATACTTTGTCTCCTGAGCTAAGACATGGATGTTTGGAAAAGTGAAACAGGAGGTGTAAAGTTGCATACATATGTTGCACTTTGACTCGCTGCTGTTGATTCATTTTTCTGATGTTGCTATATCTAGGCAGAGAAAACTAAAAATGAGCTACAGCTCTGAACTTATGTTACCAGCAATGGGAGGGATACACGGCAGTTGCTACTCTGAGTGATCTCCGCCACCCATTTTCTCATTCATCTCTGCTGCTGGCACCTATGGGAGCACGGGAAAGGCGTCATCTTAGACGACAAGTCGCAGGGTGATGCCCATGCTTGGATCTCTTTCCCTGACATGAGGTGTAGTTAGGGTCGCCTCTCCTTCGCACGTGTCCCGGTTCTTTCACAAGGTCTTCACGTTTGTAGAAATATCTTGCTCAAGTTGCCGTTTTCAATACAAATTCACATGCTCTCTCTCTTCCTCTCTTATATGCTTTTCAATATAATGGTCACATGAGCCGCCCAACGTGATTGTGATCCATATGGTGAATCATATTGCTATGTGATGAACAATTACTTTATGATCAGATCATGATGTTTGATTAGAATGTTTATAGACGTATATTCCTGTCTGATTCGTCAGTTCATTCATTTGCTAGTTTAGATGTCTCACCAAGGTTTTTTTTTGCATAACTCTGGAGGGGCTATGTTTGCAATCCTGTAAAAGTTTGAATCTAAATTTGATCTACAAAAAAAAAACTAAAAACAAATCAAAAGGCTAATAGTGTCAACAAAAGATAAAAATACAAAGACAAAATCTCAAACAGTATTCATAGATGGATTGGCCCTGTACCAAAATCACCAAACCTGAGGCAGCACCAAGTTCATTCGCACACAACAACCACAGGATATAACAACCGCACTATGACATGCCACAGCTAGAAACCAATGAGATCAAAGGAAGGTCGAAAGTCAAAACTAGTTGCGATTACGGTATGGTCGATCTAGCAGAATTTATATGGTTCGTCTGGAAAACAGATAGCATAGGAAAGGACAAACGGCCCATAAGGTCTAAGGACGCCTACTGCCAGCCCCTCTACATGAAGTCGATCAGGGCAAGCAGAACGATTTTACCACGAGATGCTACGAGCATCTATGTGCAACACTTCATTTCAGTTCCACACACCCTAAGCAATCAACATTAGACCCACCTGTCATCAACAGCTCCTTCTGGGCACTTCAGCCTCCTGCTAGGCCAGTGAGTTATCTGGAGTCGCTTCCAGAGAAGCTGGAGTGTCCTGCTGGGTAGTCACTGTCAGAGAAGCTCCAATTCCTGCCGGTGGGTCTGGCAGAGTGTCCTTGCCCGGATTCGTCGACTGAGATGCCTTGGCTTCAGTGGCTGGTGCCGCGCCTCCATCAATTGCTAGTGGTCGATCACGATCGCACTTCTTGAAGTGCATCCCGCAGATCAGTTCGGCGTGCTCCGCGTAGTTCTTCCTCACGTAGTTCTCCATGCACTTGTTGTAGGAGAAGTCTGTGTGGGTCCCATCTGTTGACACCACGTAGAAGCACCGACTTTTCTGGAAAACGTGGTGCTTGTTGACCTGCCAAACATCGCACACCATGAGCCAAATTAATATCTTCAATATTCTAATTATGATGCATCACACCTTAGATATAGATAAATGGAAAATAGATTTCCACATCTGCTCTTTTCAGATGATTGTATGGTGTTTATGAAGGCATATGTGCAGAGTGCCACAATCTTGACTTTGTAGTTTGCACGGTGCTGGATCAGGTCATTGTGCAAGTAAGAAGAAAGGTTCATGTTTCAAAGTGTTGTGCAGATAGGGAGGGAAGCCCTCACGTGGGTCTGTCTACTGCGTCTGGCTGCATTACATAACAGCATTTTTAACACATTTGTGGAACGGGCCAGACCGAGGGTTCAGGGATGGTGTGAGAAGAAACTCTCTTGTTTCCCCCTCTGCCTCTCACCAGACTTGTTAGCACAAGAAGGCAAAGGGTAGCACAAGGATCCATACCATTATATGATCAATTCCACCAGACACCTTCTTTTCCTTTTCAGGATGGTGTTCCAGAACTTTCTCTATGATAAACTTTTCATCCTCCATGGAAAGTCTTACGCCATCACTGCAGAATTGAAGATAATGAATATATTTAAGTATAAGATGGTATGAACAAAAAACCTATTTTGCATACCATGAAGCCCACAACGCAAACAAGTAGATTGTCAAAAAAAGCAAACAAGTAACCTTTACCATGATCTGCGCAAGATCTTCCTGACCATTGTTACAATGGGTTCAATTTCTTGCAGAGCCTTTTTCGCCTCGGCCGGTAGTTCGTACGGCGGTCTTGGTGGTCTCTCAACAGGTCTCATTGGGAGCCTGCCTGGATTGCCTCTATGGTCCCTCCGGTTTTCTTTGCAACCCATCCATCCAATTTCCAGCCTTTGTTGTTGCCAGAAGCACTGGTCTTCCATTCATCAGCACTCGAGTCATTAGCTTGAGAAGAACCCCAGCCATCCCAAGAATCTGGCTGCTTTGCATCAGAATTTTTCTCGTGTCCCTGGGAAATCGGAGCAGCACTCCATTCCGCATCATGGTTGGCGTCGGCATCGGCCTGGAAAACACTTTCCTCTTCTCCATGGCCTTCTTCAGAATCGGAGTGTTCGGCGTCGGCATTCGGCTTACGTTTCTTAGATCCGAGCTCCATTGGGCTGCAAGGCAAAGGAAAGAAATGGATTCGGATTTTGTGAGCTCAGCGATGATGTTGACTAAGAATTTCTCAAAAATCAAAATCGCAAGAGAAGATCCAAACCTGGCACCAATTGGAAGCTGAAACGAAGGGACAGTTTGGAAGCTGAAAAGACTCCGAAGGCTGGGCTCTTTCTTATAGAGCATTAATGAGGCACTTAAAAGAGTCACCGAGCCGCCCATGGCATTGTGAACGGAAAGCAGTTTTGCTTTAAAATATCTTTTCGAGATTAGCGAGACATTTTTCGAATTGGGTTTTTCATTTTCAGAAATTTTCAAGGTTAATTGTAATGCTTCAACTAATATGACCGCATAGCCCACAATTTTCAACAGGACGGTGGCCGCGGGTGGCCATGCCGATTGGTGCTCCTGTTTCGCTCGTCGTCGCGTGTCGGAGGCCTCGGATGCCTCGGATGCCTCTGCGTGCTGCATGAAGGAGGGGCAGTAAAGGGCCGAGGGCCACCAGGTTGAGTGTTGTACTGTCGCGCCTGCATATGACAGTAGCCTGCATATGCAGCGGACTCCGGACTGAAGAAGTGCAGGTTCAGAGTTGCACTTGAATTGAACCTGCAACGCTCTGCGTGGCGAGCTGGGCCGTGGGCCTTGTAAGCGTGAGTGTGTCGAGGGTGGCTGGCCCAGGGTGCCAGCTACTTATTGTACCGAACCCAGATGATTCGGCAGGAAGGAAAAGATCTGAAACTAAACTCTCCCCTCACACACTTCTCACCTACTCCCTTTCTCTCCTTCTCCCCCAATTCTAGATCAGGGATCCCAGGGCATTACAATCTGGTACTCAGAGCTAATTTTTTCTCCGATCCACGCTGCCGCCGCCGCTCTTCCAACCTTTGATCGTCCGGTAACATCCACTGAGCCAGGTGCGAGTCGCCCCGGCGAGCTTACGCAAAATCCTGCTCGGGGTTCTGTTCGATTCGGAGCGAGACAACGGCGCCGCCATCCAAGCCTTCGGCGTAGACCTGCCGTGTCCTGGACGCTATGAGGGAGACCACCGACAAGCTGCAGAGCCTGCTCGAGTCGGTGATCCGCCGGTTGGACGCGAATCAGAAGACTGCCGACGAACGCCACCAGGCGCAGCTCTCTTACAACGACCAAGTCTCCACCGAGCTCAAGCACCTCGCAAAGCAGATCGACCTCACCCAGGCCGACGTGGATGAGGCCCGCAAGGGCGCGCCGTCGCCGATCTCGTGGCCATGTGTAGCGCCGAAGCACGGTCTCCCTCGGTGACTGCGGGCTCCATGGCACATGCGCCACCACCACCACCACCACCACCACTACCTCCGCCGCCACCTCGCCCAGCGCCGACCCCCCTCTACACGGAGGGCACATCGCAGCTTCCGTTCGCCCGTCTTATCAACCATGGGCCACCGCAGCTGCTCACCGGGGCGCCCCTCACCGATAGAGCACGGACACTATGCCGACACCTTCACCAAGCCGCCCAAACACGATTTCCCTCGTTTCGACGGCACCACCCTGCACATCTGGCTCGAGCGCTGCACTTCCATTTTGAGCTCTACCGCGTGCCAGTGCACCATTGGGTCACCACCGTCGCGCTCTACATGGAGGGCCTGGCTGCGATGTGGCTTCAGGCCTACCGACAGAAGCATACTAACATCACCTGGGCGACATTCAGAGCAGCAGTGGAAGAGGAATTCGGACCAGAGGAGTTTTAAGTACAGATGCACACATTGGTTCAGTTGAGACAGACTGATACAGTGCAGGAATATCGTTACGAGTTCGAGACGACCATGTATCACTTGCTCTCCTAGGATCCCACATTGAGCTCAAAGTTTTTCATCTTTCAGTTCTTACTGGGCCTCAAAGATGAGCTCCGACTAGGCGTCGGGCTACAGGCACCCACCAGCATCACTCGCGCGGCAGTCTTCACGCGCATTCAAGAGGAGGAACTCGAGAAACAGCGAGCCCTGCGCCACAGGATCACACCAATGGGACGACCACCGCCAGCAATCAACAACCCAACACCTGCTTGAGCAACAATTCCTCCACGCCAAGGCGGCAATGATTTTGCTCGGGAGCGATAGTTGAAAGAATTCCGGCGCGCTAATGGACTTTGTTTTCATTGTGGAGATAAATACTCTAGAGAACATCAGTGCAAACGAACTGGGCAGATACTCATGATCGAGGTGGGCGACTATGGCGAAATTCTGTCAGATGACACAATACATGCTCTGCAACTGCTCGACCCACCAGCAGCTCAAGAACCAGAGTGTTGTTTGCTATCTCACCATGCCGTCTCCGATGAGGAAGCACCCTCTACCATGCGTCTCCGAGCTCAAGTAGGGGATCGGGTGATGCTGTTGTTCGTCGATTCAGTAAGTACCCATAGTTTCTTCAGCGAGTCATTCCTCTCACGTTTGTCTGTCGAAACTGAACCTCTCCCGCCAGTCTCTGTTCGTGTTGCTAATGGCCAGCGCCTGCATTGTGACAAGATCGTCAGATCACTGCCATGGGAAGTTCCTGGACACACCTTCCACACCGATCTGCGTGTGCTCCAACTCAATGCGTATGACGGGGTACTAGGCATGGATTGGCTGTCGCAGCACAACCCTATGAACTTATCGCGGCAATCAAGGCGATCTCCTTCGGGTTGACGATAAAACAGTGCATCTCCAAGGTGTCAGAACCACGGACCTTCCCCCGATCACCGAATCAGATGCTTATGAGCTCCAGCACATGGAAATCACAAACGACATATGGACAACAACACTTGTGACAGTGGAGCGGACGGGCAAGCCTGAACCAGCACCCATACCAGCAAACATTCAGAAGCTGCTCTCTGAATACAAGGACGTCTTCACCGAGCCCTGCACACTGCCACCCCATTGACAGTATGATCATAGCATCAATCTAGAGCCAGGAAGTACACCCATCAACACCAAACCCTATCACTATTCACCTGCTCAGAAAGACGAGATAGAGAAGCAAGTTCAAGATATGCTGCAGTCAGGAGTGATCGCCCATAGCTCAAGCCCGTATGCTGCTCCAGTGCTACTGGTAAAGAAAAAAGATGGGAGTTGGCGGTTTTGCATCGATTTTCGACGACTGAACTCTGTTACAGTCAAGAACAAGTTTCCCTTGCCCGTAGTGGACGAGCTCCTGGATGAACTGACTGGTGCTGCCTACTTCTCCAAGATCGATCTCCGAGCCGGATACCACCAAATACGCATGCGTGAAGAAGATGAGGAAAAGACAGCTTTCAAGACGCACCACGGGCATTATCATTTTCGTGTGACGCCCTTTGGCCTTTGCAATGCAGCAGCCACGTTCCAGTGCCTGATGAACACCGTCTTTGGGCGCCACGTACGTAAGTTCATTATCATATTTCTTGACGACATCTTGGTTTTCAGTGAGGAACTACAGTAGCATGAAGAGCATCTCCGGGTGACCTTGGACCTGCTACGCGAGCACCATCTGTTCGCCAAGGCCTCCAAGTGCTCTTTTGCTCAAACCAGCATCGAGTACTTGGGCCGTATCATCTCCAAGGACGACGTCGCGACAGACTCTAGCAAGACCAGTGCGATGAATGCCTGGCCTATTCCAACTAACCAAACCGAGCTGCGCGGTTTCCTCATACTGACCGACTACTACCGGAAATTTGTCCCGCACTATGGAATCATTGCCAAGCCCTTGACACGGCTGCTCACCAGGAAGGGATTCGAGTGGAACGAGAAGGCCCAGGACACATTCGTCATGCTCAAGAAGGCGATGGTGAGCACACCCGTGCTCGCCCTTCCGGATGGCTCGCGCCCGTTCACCATCGAGACCAACGCCTGCGACACCGGCATGGGTGCGGTGCTCATGCAAGACGGTCACCCTGTGGCCTACCTCAGCAAAGCCTTGGGCGTGCGCAATCAAAAGCTGTCAACCTACAAAAAGGAATTCTTGGCCGTGATGATGGCAATCGACAAGTGGAGGCCATATCTTCATCGGGTGACGTTCGAGATCGTCACCGATCACAAGAGCCTGTGCGCACTCAGCGATCAGCAATTGGCGACAGAGCTGCAGCGCAAGGCCATGGCAAAGATGGTCGGCCTCCAATTCACCTTTCGCTACAAACGCGGCACCAACAACGGCGCAGCAGACAGGCTATCGCGTGACAGCCACCTGATGGCTCTCGACACGCTCTCCTTGTGTCAACCACAGTCACTCCAAGAAGTCACCAACTCATACGCGACAAACCCAGACGCCCAGGACTTGCTCTCCAAGCTCGCCGTCGTCGACACCGACGACTGATGTCTACTACACAACCTTTTTCTTGTAGACGTTGTTGGGCCTCCAAGTGCAGAGGTTTGTAGGACAGTAGCAATTTTCCCTCAAGTGGATGACCTAAGGTTTATCAATCCGTGGGAGGCATAGGATGACGATGGTCTCTCTCAAACAATCTTACAACCAAATAACAAAGAGTCTCTTGTGTCCCCAACACACCCAATACAATGGTAAATTGTATAGGTGCACTAGTTCGGCGAAGAGATGGTGATACAAGTGCAATATGGATGGTAGATATAGGTTTTTGTAATCTGAAAATATAAAAACAACAAGGTAGCAAGTGGCAAAAGTGAGCGTAAACGGTATTGCAATGCTTCGAAACAAGGCCTAGGGTTCATACTTTCACTAGTGCAAGTTCTCTCAACAATAATAAAATAATTAGATCATATAACAATCCCTCAACATGCAACAAAGAGTCACTCCAAAGTCACTAATAGCGGAGAACAAACGAAGAGATTATTGTAGGGTAAGAAACCATCTCAAAGTTATTCTTTCCGATCAATCCATTGGGCTATTCCTATAAGTGTCACAAACAACCCTAGAGTTCGTAGTAAAATAACACCTTAAGACACAAATCAACCAAAACCCTAATGTCACCTAGGTACTCCAATGTCACCTCAAGTATCCGTGGGTATGATTATACGATATGCATCACACAATCTCAGATTCATCTATTCAACCAACACAAAGAACTTCAAAGAGTGTCCCAAAGTTTCTACCGGAGAGTCAAGACGAAAACGTGTGCCAACCCCTATGCATAAGTTCACAAGGTCACTGAACCCGCAAGTTGATCACCAAAACATACATCAAGTAGATCACGTGAATATCCTATTGTCACCACAGATAAGCACATGCAAGACATACATCAAGTGTTCTCAAATCCTTAAAGACTCAACCCGATAAGATAACTTCAAAGGGAAAACTCAATCCATTACAAGAGAGTACAGGGGGAGAAACATCATAAGATCCAACTATAATAGCATAGCTCATGATACATCAAGATCGTGCCATATCAAGAACACGAGAGAGAGAGAAAGAGATCAAACACATAGCTACTGGTACATACCCTCAGCCCCGAGGGTGAACTACTGCCTCCTCGTCATGGAGAGTGCCGGGATGATGAAGATGGTCACCGGTGATGGATCCCCCCCTTCGGCAGGGTGCCGGAATAGGGTCCCGATTGGTTTTCGGTGGCTACAGAGGCTTCTGGCGGCGGAACTCCCGATCTAGGTTTCTTTTGGGGGGTTTATGTATTTATAAGAATTTTTGGCGTCGGGAACAAGTCAGGGGGGGGGCGGGGGGTCTCCGAGTCATCCACGAGGCAGTGGGCATGCTCAGGGGGGTAGGGCGCGCCCTCCACCCTCGTGGATGGGTCGGGACTCTTCTGGCCCAACTCTTTTACTTCGGGGGCTTCTTTTGGTCCATAAAAATCCACAAAAGTTAGCAGGTCAATTGGACTCCATTTGGTAATCCTTTTCTGTAAAACTCAAAAACAAGGAAAAACAGAACCTGGCACTGGGCTCTAGGTTAATAGGTTAGTCTTAAAATCATATAAAATAGCATATAAATGCATATAAAACATCCAAGATGGATAATATAATAGCATAGAACAATCAAAAATTATAGATACGTTGGAGACGTATCAACGACCAGGGGCGCACCCTTCACCAAGGCGTCATCAGGCTGCGTGGGCGCCTCTGGATTGGCGCCTCTGGATTGGCCTTGCAGACGAAGCTCATCTCCGCGCTCCACCATAGTGCTGTCGGCGGCCACTCTGGCGCCACGGCGACCTACCACCGCGTTCGCAAGCTATTCGCCTGGACCGGCCTGAAGCACGCAGTCGAAGACTTCATCAAGCAGTGCGCGGTGTGCCAGCATGCCAAGCACGAGCACACGCACCCGGCCGGCAAGCTCCAACCGCTGCCGATCCCTCAAGAACCATGGCAGGAATTGACCATGGATTTCGTCGAAGGACTTCCCAAATCGGAGGGCTACAATGCTATCATGGTCGTCGTCGACCAGCTCACCAAGTACGCGCATTTCGTGCCGCTCCGCCACCCCTTCACGACAGCCCAGGTCGCCACAAGATTCGGAAACACGTCATCAAGCTCCACGGCGTACCACACTCCATCGTGGTTCGATCGTGACAAATTTTTCACAAGCGCAATGTGGCGCGAGCTCTTCGCTGCCGCAGGGACCAAGCTTCAGATTCCACGGCGTACCATCCGCAGACAGGCGGCCAAACAGAGCGCGTCAACACGTATGCGGAGATGTATCTCCGGTGCGCTGTGCACGACACGCCCGAGCAATGGCGCAAATGGCTACCTACGGCAGAATTCTGGTACAACTCGACCCATCACTCCTCTCTGAACTGCTCCCCGTTCAAAGCTTTATATGGAAGAGAACCTAATCTTGGAGGACTACCACAACTGAGATCCGAGCTGCCAGAGGACGCCAAAGGCGGGGACCTAGACTGGACCACGCACACTGAGCTGCTCCGATCGCAGCTAGCTCGCGCCCAAGACCATTTCAAGAAATAGGCAGATCATCACCGCGCCGAGCGCGCATTCGATGTGAGAGATAGGTACTTCTCAAGCTTAAACCTTATGCCCAGACTTCCATCGCCAATCGCCCGTGCCGCAAGTTGGCATATAAGTTCTTCGGGCCCTTCCTCGTCACCGAGCGCGTGGGCACGCTCGTTTACCGGCTCCAACTCCCTCCAGACAGCCGCATACATCCTGTGTTTCATGTGTCCTAGTTGAAGCCCTTCGTCCCCGACTACACACCGGTCTTCTCTAAGCTCCCCAAGGTACCGGATCTAGCTGCCAACGAGTTACAACCGACAGCCATTCTGGACATCACATGATGAAGAAAGGAGATGTGTCGGTCGTCCAACTGCAGATTCAGTGGGAAAACATGCCATCCGAAGCAGAAACCTGGGAGGATTACTCGGTGCTTCTTCAACGTTTTTCAAATGCCAGCATATGGGAAGGGGAATCCTCTCAAGGGAGGACAATGTCGTGCTTGCATCTGACAGTAGCCTGCATATGTAGCGGACTGAAGAAGTGCAGGTTCAGAATTGCACTTGAATTGAACCTGCAACCGTGCAACGCCCTACGTGGCGACCTGGGCCGTGGGCCTTGTAAGCGTGAGTGTGTCGAGGGTGGCTGGCCCAAGGTGCCAGCTACTTATTGTAACGAACCCATATGATTCGATAGGAAGGAAAAGATCTAAAACTAAACTCTCCCCTCACACGCTTCTCACCTACTCCCTTTCTTTCCTTCTCCCCCAATTCTAGATCAGGGGTCCCAGGGCATTACACGTACGTTGTGCTAGGAGAGCGTCAGTGACTGTCGGCTCGCCTTTGTTGTGGGTGCAAATCAATCGATTCGATTCGGCTTTCTAAACAGAGAGCACCGACGCTTGGAGGCGAGGCGAGGTCACACCATCGCGCAATGCACTGAGGGCGTCGCCCGTCCTGTTTACCATGCCGCCGCCTCGCCTTTTATCTTCACAGTGTGCTGCAATGGGTCGGCCGGGAGGAGCGGCGCCGTGACTTGATTTGAGAGAGTGGTAAACTGGGGTAGGAAAAAAAGGACACAACAAAGTGCCATGACAGTGAGCGGATATGGGGGAAGCGAGCATGCGCTCGATGGCTTGATTATGATGTCCAGCACAAACGATTGGAAAAGTGACGTGGCAGTAGCTTATTCCGTGATTCGTGCCATGAAATCGTACGTATGAATAACGTTGGATTTCTAGCATTTCCGAAATAAAATCGCCAATCAATGTTGAGAAAATAGGCAATTTTTTAATTAATTTAATCGATGAAATAATCATGAGCATGGCATTGACAGAACTAACGACATACTGATTATGAACTAGACAAGCACGTACTACGCAAACAGTAGACACATCTACACATAGTGCTAGTAGTGCTAATACGAACATAAACATGGGAGGGACAAATGCTATATACCCTCCAGTAGGCCATGCAGAGGCAGCAGCGGCGGTGATGGCGACAGCGGTGTCCTCGGCGGCCTCCTTGTCAGCTTCGGTCTTCTCAGCGGCGGCACGTTCAGCGTCGGTGGACATGGTGATGGCGAGTGCGACGCAGACGTAGAGGAAGTAGACGAACAGAGGCGAGCAGTCGCGTGGTCGCTGCCCAAAAACCTAATCGCCCATCTCCCGTACATGATCCGGAGAGGCGGGGTTTTGGAGACCTGCTCTCCCGTCTACGCGGCGGACGGGATGGAGTCGCCGGCAGCACCAGCAAAGGAACCACGGTGGGCGTATGTGATCTGTTCGTGGCGGCTAGGGTTAGGAGACACCTCACACTTATATAGGCGCAACCGCGTGGAGAGACGTGAGATCGACCCACGTCCGAGTCCGTCACAGCCCACGATATGACGTCTCAGATCATGGCCCCGCTGTCAGAAACTCTCCGTTAGTGACTGGCAAAACTAAGCGCATATGTGTGAGCTCGGCTCGGCTCAATCTCGCAACCCGCGGCACGTCGTGACGAGGTGTGGCGTGGCGAGGCGGGCCGCGGAGGAGGAGTGCGCGTGGGCCTCTTCTCTTCTCAAGCTCCAATAGCATGTAGAAAAGAATCCCTTATAAGGAGGTCCAACTCCTCTTCCACTTCTGGGGTGGGACTAAACTTCCCACTATCCCTAGTGCCAATAAACCCACATGGGCCCTTAGAGATTTTTCAGAAATTGCTATATGGGCCTAAAGCCCACCTCATATTTCAGCAATCCCCCACCAGATCTCGAGGGTCCATTATGTCCTCTGTTCCAATTGCTGTTTCGATATACCAGTGTTTCAGTGAAGACCTGCTAGGGTTGAACTTCACCTAGAGCAAGTAGTACAACCCTTCACAATTGAACAATGGACTAAGCCTTGAATTGTCAGTTTGGCGTAAAGAAGTTTCACCACATGTCTTACTAGTACTAGGCTGCCGAAGGCTGACCCCTCAGGTGGAGCATATAAGTCATACTCCTGGCCTATTCATGAGCTTACTAGAGATAACCCAATCTCATAGACTGTGGCCAGCAGTCACGCTCATATAGGTGTGTTCCTCCAAAGATCGCTATGTAGGATAGCATCTTGCTTACATAAGCTTCGGAACACATTAAGACAATAGTCATCCTACCATACATCATCGAGAGTATTGCATCTCCAACGGAGTGGGTTTGTATAGTTACTGTAGCGACCCGACCTCAGACGGTCAAATCTCTGTGCTTAGGTGTCATCCCTGGATCGGTATGCTGACAAACACAGTACTCGAGGATTTATAACAGAGGTAAATCACATGTATAAAGTAACGTAAATACTATTAACTCAATCCAAATAGCGGAAGTAACAAGGTTGTGGATTCCCATCAACACCAGCGACAAAGTTGAGTGTAGAAATCGTAACCCTAACGTATCACTTACTCATCATAAGATATCCTGCAACATGAGACGTTGCAGCCACAAAGGGTCAGTACATTGAATGTACTGGCAAATTCACACCATAGGATAATGATGAATAATAACTATCACTACATGCATATTTGGCTGGCGGAAAGCTCTATGGTTATAGTTTTTATGAAAAGCCAATTTTTCCGTACTACAAAGGAATATATTTTATTTAACTACAAAGTTGGTTGATAAAATATTGAGAAGGTAAACCCCCTCTCAACCCCAATTAAAAGTAATCATTAACCCAACAAATTAATTTAAGTAATATGATGAGATACTTAAGATAGTCCAAGTACTAGATACTCAAGATTGTCCATAACCAGGGACACGGCTAACCATGATTAGATTGTACACTCTGCAGAGGTTTGTGCACTTTTCTCCACAAGACTCGATCGCCTCCGTTGGATTTCTCGCACTACATGATGTTTGAGAAACAGATGACCGAGACATAGTCTTTCAGAAACATCAACTCTTTACTCCGGGCAGACCATACCAAACCTACAAACCCACTACGTGCTGATCTACCTCTTCAAGAGCTTCACGTAACTTACTCAACTATGCTAGAGCCCATAATAGCTTGTGGCTGCACATGAAAGTTTCTAGCATGAAAATATCTCAGTTCCCTTTGAGCCTGGGTGGCGAACCATAGGATGATCACACGGTGTATCCCCGGGATCTCCTAGGACAACACTGGTATATCCCCAGGTGTCCGGGCAAGTCCACTTGTATATCCCCAGGGTGCCCCTACCAATCCACCCAGATGTGTATTAAAGTTGCCACCTTAAGTTGAACCATTAAGTAAACAATCTCACATCTGTCATGGAATACACTTAAACTCAATCCACGTCTACGAGCATAGCATGGCAATATAAGCATAACGTAGAAGTAACTCCCAAGGTTTGAATGCAGGACAATAGGTTCCTACCTCATCAACTACTTCCCAATACCCACATTTTATCAAACTTACTCATGCAATGTTTGAGGGTGAAGCTAATGCATAAAAACTGGGTATAAAAGGGATATGATCAAAGTGTGAACTTGCCTGTACTGTTGATGAAGATGATTCGCACTCAAAACTCTTGATAGGTCTACTCGTCACACTCCGGTCAATCTATCGTAAGCAATAAATAGTAACCACACATAAGCAATCACTCAAAAGATCAGAATGAACGAAGAAGACGATTCGGAAAACATCAAAACCAAGCAAATAACTCTTACAACATAAAACAAATTTCTAACAGTACCAAAATTATATGAATTTGGCTTTATCAGAAAGTTTAGGTCAAGAGCTTCGATTTGCACAAAGAATCAACTCAAACGGAGTTATAAAACTCAAGTTATGATCAAACGAAGTTCAAATTCAAATCTGATCTAATTCAAATTTTAAACTTTAAAAAACATGTTTGAGTTGGATTACTGGATAGAGGAGATCGTAATGAAGAAGTGGGCGTTGGTTTCATCTAATTTGGATGAATGAGTAAAAAGTTATGGCTATTTGAAAAATTAGGGCTAAGCTGTTTTACGGAAGAAAAAAATAAATACGGCTAAAAGAATTTTAGGTCTAATGTATAAATACAGAGACAAATGGGTAATCTAATTATTTTATCGTACTAGTCTCGAAAATAATAAACTATGGGAAAAAAACGAAGAAAGATACCTTTATAAGGCAGAGAAAAAACAACTTCGGAGAGTGAAGACAATTTCTAGAAGTCGCGCCGAAGAGGAGAAAAATATTTTTCTTTAAGGAATCTAGTCAAACCAAAATATTGATTTAACCTGAATCGGATGATTCTTGGAGGCTCTATGGGTCTATATTTATTGGTGGAAAAGAGGCTTAGGGATCAAAGGCTAGGCAATGTGGGACTAAATGTAGACATAATTAAACGAAACAGAGAAAAAAAAGGCTAACGCCTCGCAAGGGCCTAAAGCCCATCGGCCGGCCGCGCGCGTGCATGCTGCATTTTTTCTTTTTTTTGCCAAAGAAAAATAAAATCTGAAAAGGAAAGGCTAGCTGGGCCTGGCCCATTTAAGAGAGAAAAATAAATGGGGCGCCAGAAGCTACTATACTGCGCATGTAGGGGATAAATAAATGTGGGCTGCGCATACAGTTTTTTAAAATAGAAACAGAAGGAAAACCGGATAAATAAAATAAATTAAAATTTTATATAGGCATATTATATATTATAATTTTCAGAAAAATATTTCTTACAAGCTGAACATTTTTCTAGAGTCAAATAGTATACACATAAATTCAAATAAAACAAAGAGTTATTCTGCTCTAGTAAAATCCAGTAAAATTTTCCCTACATTTTACTAGAGCAGAAGAACTCTTTGTTTTATCTTCTGCTCTAGTAAATCAAATAAAAAATACGAAAATTAATTCAAATTTATTTCTCTCCAATTTTCTGATGTAGGGAATCATGTTACCCTATTTTCCATATATTTTATTTTCCGAGAAAAATAATTTGAATAAAACTCAAATAACTCCAAATTGAAAATAAATACAAAAGAACTTTGAATTTTATTCTTTGAAACTCCCAACTCATATTTCATAGGCTTTGAAGAAGTCATTTTATCTTCGCTCGTGAAAATCATTGAGTTGCATAAAGTTCATGGGTTGGAAATATTTTCTAAATGAAATTCAAATATTTTCAACACCCCTTGTCATTTAAATAAATGGAAGAAGTCATGTCATCTTCTCTCCAGGGTTTTGTGGTGAAAAGAATTTGAATTCACGGAGATCACGAATGCAAAATGAAAGTTTGGGAAAGTCCTTTTATTCCCTCTCATTTAACTTTCATTTTTTTTTGAATTTCACTCAATTTCACACAATCAATCAAACAATCAATCAAATCTATCTATTTATTATAACATTCCAAAATTTATAATTTTGGGATGTTACAAACCTACCACCCTTAAAATGAATCTCGTCCTCGAGATTCGGAGAGGCTAGAAAGAAATAGGTTAGGTTTGGGGTCTTCTCAAAAATCCATCGATCGTCTCCGGGGTCTTGGGTGCTACCACCCTTAGAAGCATGGTTACGGTTCCATCAAAACTCATATACTCCATCCTTATTGTTGACAGTGTCGGTCTTCCCAGATCTCGGGAAATTCCATCTCCGGGCTCTTTCGGTAGCGACATAACCTTTTCCTCAATTCTTTTGTCCTTTTTCCTCTTGGTAAGGTTATTCCGAGATTGGGTCTTCTTAGTTGACGGGCCTGGCGCCAATACCAACTTACTATCGATATCTCATGGTGGTCAACATTTTGGGTTTCTCCTACAGGAAATGGGTCTGGTTGATCCTCACCGTATAACCTACGGTTGGCAAAAGCTGCCTTGTACAAGGGAAAAAATTCTTATACCATTCTAAGGTTTAAACAGGGTTTTTGATCGTCGTCTCTCTACTATAGGTAAGTCACTCGGATTTACCATCCCATATAGCAAGGCGAACAATAAGAGTAAGTCGGTATGGTGATCAATCCATCCCGCACCCAAATCATTACCTTGTACATGGTTTAGCGAATCTCGCATTCTAACACTCGGTCATCCTCACAAGCATTGCAGAATTTCTCTTGTCGACGAAACAAGTTCGGATAAATCCATTGATTCTGCAAGCCAAACAAACATCTATCGTTCCTTAACAACTCTCAGATTTTGCGTAAACTCCTATAGAATCGTCGGTTGATAAAATCGTAACTTCTTCCAGGGTTTTTCCTTCAGCAAGAATGTGCTTGCTTCTTGGCAGGTCACAGGGCCTGTGGGTTATGGCCCATCTCATCACTTGTAGTCCTTGAACTTATCCTCGGGCTTCTGATCATTATTCCAACTTCCAACTTCCTAGTATTCTTAAATCCATCCAATTGTACTGTCTTCCTTCCTTCTATTGGCACGAAACTAGGACATGATTACTCAGACTCATCATGGAATTTACCTTGATCCATATTTCCAACATCATACCTCCTTTATATCCAATAGTAATTCATCTCTTCATCCTCATGGGATATCCCACCTACCGAGATAAAAACTTATACTTATGAAGTCCATACTCCACTTCATGGAACATCATTATCCTTTCCAGGGTCAAGCGTCCTTACAGGGGAATATTGGCCATTTCTGCATGGCACTTCTTTAGCTGGAATACGTGAAACACATCATGAACTCCTAATAGTCCTTCGGGTGACTCCAATTTGTTGGCTACTTCTCCCATACGCTCCAAAACTCGGTATGGTCCTACAAATCTCGGGCCTAACTTTCCCTTAACTCCAAATCGTTTAACTCCTCGTAGAGGGGACACATGAAGACATGCTCTGTCTCCAAATTTCATAGACTACCTCCTTGCGTTTTTGAGTCTGCATAACTCTTTCCGCTGGTGAGCTACCTTGAGTCTATCTCGAATCAACTTAACATTCTCTGACTCCTTGATCACATTTGGTCCAAACAACTGACGGTCTCCAACTTCATCCCACATCAACGGTGTCTGGCTCCTTCTCCCATACAAAGCTTCAAAAGGGGCCATCTTCAAACTAACTTGGTAGCTGTTGTTGAATGAGAACTCCACGTAAGGTAGATTATCATCCCTACTAGATCCATAATCTAGCGCACATGTTCC
The DNA here is from genome assembly GCA_021605145.1 of Aegilops bicornis. Lineage (NCBI taxonomy): Eukaryota > Viridiplantae > Streptophyta > Magnoliopsida > Poales > Poaceae > Aegilops > Aegilops bicornis. Next base: position 80,431,907 of record CM038674.1, on the reverse strand, counting down.
CAACATGTCCTCCAGAATCTGATTGACTCTCTCGATCTATCCATCTGTCTGCGGATGAAAGGCTGTACTGAACTCTAGCCTAGTACCCAAAGTACGGTGCAGATGATTCCAAAACTTTGAGGTAAACTGTGTTCCTCTATCTGATACGATGGTCCTCGGAACTCCATGCAGACATATGGTCCTGGTCATATATATCTTGGCCAACTTCGCACTTGTATAGGTGGTTTCACAGTGATAAAGTGAGCCACTTTGGTCAAGCGAATCAACTACTACCCAGATAGAATCATATCCCGATCAGGTTCTGGGAAATCCGGTAATGAAATCCATGCCAAGCTTATCCTGCTTCCATTCGGGTATCGGCATAGGCTGTAGTAATCCGACCGGCTTCTGATGCTCTGCCTTTACTCTCTAGCATACATCACCTATGACTACATACTCGCAGTATCCTTCTTCATACCAGTCCACCGTAAACGCTCCTTCAAATCCAAATACATCTTGGTGTTTCTGTATTAATCGACTATGGTGAGTCATGAGCCTCCTGAAGTATTAACTTCCCGATCTTTGCATTATTAGGCACATATACACGATCCTCGAACCATAAGGTGTCATGCTCATCCTTACGAAAACCTTCGACCTTTCCTTTGCTCATCCTCTATTTTACCTCAGCAATCTCTTTGTCATCCTTCCGAGCTTCACGGATCTTTCCCAACAATGTAGACTGAACTTCCATTGCTGCAACAAAACCTTTAGGAACAATCTCCAACCGAAGTTTCCTAAGATCCTCTGCTGACTCCTTTGGTAATCCTCCGCTTATGAGGGTATTCGTCCTTATTTTCTTTATGGTTGTGTCCTATTTCTCCACAAAGCTTGTATGCACAAGGTTTCTTCATATCCTTTCCATAAGGCCTCAACTTCTGGGACACAAGACGAGATCTTTGCAGAGTCAACTTAAATTCTTCCCAAGTGGTTACTCCTTGCCATCCATTGATGGTTTGGTACATCCTCCACCAAGTAGCGACACCTCTTTCAAAGCATTTGAAGAGCATCTTTGGGTCATATACTTTCCAGTGTAGTGTATTCTTCATATGATCTTCCATGTTCTAAATCCATCGATGCATCTCCAATTGACTCAATGGTCCGTAAAATACAAGCTCATCTCCATTCATTCTCTATTGGGTCCATGGGTTTTGGGGTGGGATAAGAGAGATAGAGAGGGATTGTGACGCCCGGATAACTAAGCTACAGTGATCCCCCGCTAATGATGCCACGTCACCTCGGTTACTGTTGATAAACCCTAGATAATTCAAAACCGAAACAAATTCAAAATTTAATTAAAGGCAAACAATAAAAGTTTTCAAACATTAAAATAAAAATGTTCGATTTGTACTAAATATTACATAGATAATTATGGTGTAGAGGACACAGCTTTATAAAATGCATAAATATTTTAAACTGAATTAATACAAAAGAGAAAAAAAAGAAACCCCACAGGGCTCGGCCCAGGCCACCAGCTCAAGCCCAGGCCACGACCCACCAGGCCGGCCCACCCCACACCCCCATAAACCTCCCCCACTCCCCACTCATCCCACCGACACCCCCCAATCCTCTCCCCCGAAATATCTCCCCCCTCTCTCGTTGGATGTGGATCGGGAGGGCCCGATCCCGTCCCCGACGCCGCCGCTCGGATCGCACCCCGCCGTCACCGCCGCCCGGAGCTTCCCCGCCGGACTGCCTCCTCCTCCTCACCGGCCTGCCTCCTCTCCGTCGGGTCGTCGCCGTCGTCCTCCCTGACCACCGTTGCCCCGAACCCTACCCCCGCCGTGAGCCACGATCTCCTCCTTCTTTCCCCGTCCCCATGAACACACCGCGTGCTCGCGCCCGGTCGCCTCTCGCTCGCGTTAGCCACGCACGGTCGCGCCCCTTCACGCACGGGCCTTGTCTCGATTCTCAACTGCTCGCTCGACTGACCGCGCTCCGGCGCCCGCTGTCGCCGCACCCACGCCCCCTCACGCGCCACGCGCCACTCCCGCTCCGTCGCGGCCTTCCTCCGCCACGCACTGCCTCGACTCCCTGTGCTGCGCCCGCGGCCTCCTTCCCCACGACGTGCCTAGACCGCGCGCCTCGCCCATCTGCTCCCGCTCCGTCCCGCCTGGCGTGTGTGCGGTCGGTAGCATTGCGCCCCAGCCCGCCGTGGCCTCGCTGGCACCCGCGCCTGCAAAATGCCCCGGGCCTCCTCGCTCCGGCGATCTGGGCGAACGCACGACCCGCCCCGTAGCGCCCGTGCCCGCTAGCCCCTATGGCCCTATGACATGTGGGGCCCTGCGCCCAGAACATTTTTATAAAAAAAGAAAGAAGGGAATTAAAAATAATAATAATAATAATAACAATTAATTAATTAATTAACGAATTAATTAAATTAATTAATCTAGTTAATTAAACCTAATTAACCTGCTAATTAAACTAAATAATTGTTAATTTGTTATCAGTCTATGACAGAATGGACCCACGCGTCGCTTTGACCAAGTCAATCGACTGTTGATCACGACATCACCACGATGTCATGCTGACGTCATAATGACATTTCCTAATTAAATTAATTCTGTTAATTCTAAAAATGAATTAAAACTTAAAAAAAATAATATAAAATAAACGGTACCTCGGATGGAAAAACTTTATACATGAAAGTTGCTCAGAAAGACGAGACGAATCTGGATATGCAGCCCGTTCGTCCGCCACACATCCCTAGCATAGCAAACTCACAACTTTCCCCCTCCGGTTCATCTGTCCGAAAACGCGAAACACCGGGGTTACTTTCCCGGATGTTTCCCCCCTTCACCGGTATCACCTCATACCGCGTTAGGGCACGCCTAGCATCACATATTGCTTTGTCATGCATCGTTATGCATCTGTTTGCATTGTATTCATTGTTTCTTCCCCCTCTTCTCTCCGGTAGACTACGAGACCGACGCTGCCGCCTGCTCGACTACGGAGTTGACGACCCCTCCTTCTTGCCAGAGCAATCAGGCAAGCCCCCCCCCTTTGATCACCAGATATCGCCTATTCTTCTCTATACTACTTGCATTAGAGTAGTGTAGCATGTTAATGCTTTCAGTTAATCCTATATTGCTGCATAGCCTGTCCTTGCTACTACTGTTGTTACCTTTACCTGCTATCCTCTCGCTTAGTATAGGATGCTAGTGTTCCATCGGTGGCCCTACACTCTTGTCCGTACGCCATGCTATACTATCGGGATGTGATCACTTGGGAGGTGATCACGGGCATATATTATATACTTTACACTATTACATTACTCGTGATACTTTGTTCGGAGATGGGGCTGAAAGGACGGTGGCTCCATCCCGGTAGAGGTGGGCACAGGTTCCCGACGGCCCCGATCGTTATTTGTGGCGAGCGACAGGCAGGTTGAGACCACCTAGGAGAAAGGTGGTCCTGCCCCGGCAGCGTCATGGATACTTAACACGCTTAACGAGATCTTGGTATTTGATCCGAGTCCGGCCATTTGGTCTATACGCACTAACCAACTACGCGGGAACGATTATGGGCACTCGACGTCGTGGTATCACCGTAGCACTTCGTTACGCCAATGATCGGCGGCGCTACCGGATTGGAACGTAAGTTTGCTCTTGTATTAAGGGGCTAGTTACGCTTCCAGCGTTCTAGCGTGCAGGTGTCCTAAGGGCGATGGGCCTGCACTGCGGCGCTTAGGTTTAGATCGGCGTGCTGGCCTCTCTGTTGTGCCTAGGTGGGGTTGCGACGTGTTGATCTTCCGCGGCCGGGCATGACCCGGAAAAGTGTGTCCGGCCAAATGGGATCAAGCGTGTTGGGTTATGTGGTGCACCCTTGCAGGGAAGCTAATCTATTCGAATAGCCGTGATCTTCGGTAACAAGACGACTTGGAGTTGTACCTTGACCTTATGACAACTAGAACCCGATACTTAATAAAATACACCCTTCCAAGTGCCAGATACAACCCGGTGGTCGCTCTCTCTCAGGGTTACGAGGAGGGATCGCTGGTAGGATTATTGCTATGTGATGCTACTTGGAGGACTTGTGCTACTCTACGCTACATCTTTGCAAGACGGAGGCTGCCAAGCGTAGTCTTGACGGTGATTAGCTATCCCCTCTTATTCTAGCATTCTGCAGTTCAGTCCCATCGATATGGCTCTTTACACATATATCCATGCATATGTAGTGTAGCTCCTTGCTTGCGAGTACTTTGGATGAGTACTCACGGTTGCCTTGTTCCCCCTTTTCCCCTTTCTTTACCCGATTTCTACAACCAGACGATGAAGCCCAGGAGCCAGACGCCACCGTCGATGACGACTACTACCCCGGAGGTGCCTACTACTACGTGCAGCCCGCTGACGACGACCAGGAGTAGTTAGGAGGATCCCAGGCGGGAGGCCTGCGCCTCTTTCGATCTGTATCCCAGTTTGTGCTAGCCATCTTATGGCAACTTGTTTAACTTATGTCTGTACTCAGATATTGTTGCTTCCGCTGACTCGTCGATGATCGAGCACTTGTATTCGAGCCCTCGAGGCCCTGGCTTGTATTATGATGCTTGTATGACTTATTTTATTCTTAGAGTTGTGTTGTGATATCTTCCCGTGAGTCCCTGATCTTGATCGTACATGTTTGCGTGTATGATTAGTTTACAATTGAATCGGGGGCGTCACAAGTTGGTATCGAGCCATTTGCTGTAGGAATCCCCTTCCAACTCTTTGGCCGAAGTCGAGTCTAGACTTTACAAAACTTTTACTAACATGGCTGTGCGGCCCATGGGCCCACGTCTCCATTGGGTGGTATTAGGATCTTTTACTCCTCGATCTTACTCTGGGAATCTGAACTCTCTTCTACTCGGGTTAAACGATTTTTACTAACTCTGACTCTAGGTTCTCGATAATACTTTCTCCTGGAGAGCCTCTTGATCCGGATGATTACTTGGTGCAATCAAGGATTCTGAAGATACCTTCCGATATTCTCTCGAGACCTTGTGCCCATTTCTTCTGCAATTCCCTATGGATAAATACTTACACCCGTCGTTCTTACTTTATACCCAGTCGATCTTGTTATTACAAGATACCCCGAGAATATTTTGTGCCTACTACCTTGCAGTTCCTTGCCACCTGAATACCCCTAAGAGTAATTTCTCGCACTTTCCGAGTATCCGCTCATCCCCAGTTGTTCAGGTGTTTCACAAAAGTCTTTTAAATACTATTCAATCCTCCGAAAATCTTTAGCAGCTTTATTGCTCTGCAAATACTTGTCTACTTGCATTATGGATGCTTCCCACATATCTGGCAATATTCGCTAGTATCTTTTGACACCGTCATTTTGATCCTATTGATTCAACATGTGTGCGAATGCACACAATCATCTATCAACCCTTCTAAATTATCTTTCTGGCTCAGACGTCATTCCAGATATGAGCTAGTTTTCCGCCAATCGAACATTGACTGATTGTGCCCCTGAATCTATTCAACTTATCCATCCTTGATCAGAGCGTTTGCTCCTGATCCTTGATTTGAAAATCATAATTCCTTTGTTATTTAAATGTTGAATTATTCAGATGTTCTATAAGCCGATGCATTTGCATTCTTTCTTCCTCTAGTTGTGTATCGATACTCACATCAACTCCATTTTGGATCGCAATATCCACTGTTGGATTATTATCCGACAGTGTCCTTCATAATTAATCACCTTGCGAGTTCTTTCTTTGATACATAATGCCTTTGGTAAATTATATCCTCTCCTTTTGCCAACCATGCTCTGCTTTCGAGCTGGTGATATTTACTCTTGAAGCTTGTGGTATATGTTCCTAAGATGCCCTGATGGGTTGAACCTATGCCTTCCTTAATATGTGTGAACTCGAAAGTTTTCACGAGTCATACACTTCTGGTATTTTGCCAGATAAAATTTCAACACTACAGCTTCCTCGAAGGTGAGAAGTGAATGAAAGGTTATGCATTGGAGAAGTGGGAGTCGACCTTGAACTTTGTGTTCATGCCCATGGACACGATGTAGATCTTATCATTAAAGCTTCTCTTAAATTAATTATTCCTTTGGTATAAGTTCATCTTATATCACGGGATCCGGCCTTTTGCAATCGTGGTTCCGACCATGTTCTCCTTTAAATACCATTTCTCGTAAATGAAGTTTAAGCACCTGTCTTCTGCAGAGGAATGCCCCAGTCCAACCTCTACTTTGATCTGTCATCGAGTATTACCCCCCTGGTACCTTGAGATTATCTTGGAACTGCATAACTTCTTATGAGTTCTTCATCAAGTACTACATTCTCACTGATTACAATTTTTCACGGGCTTCGAGTTATTAAACACTCAAGGACATTGATAACTGAATCGAGTCCGCATCGCGATTAAACAACTCTTAGTAATCTTCTTTGCTTATGAGTTTGTACCCGATCACATCTTCCCTAGCCTGATCGGCTATATCATTACCGTGCAAAATTTTAACTGTGCTACCTGGTCCTTCTTCCCGGAGCACGATTCTCGACGATGAACTAACCTTACGTCGGTCCTCATCGTCATATCATTTCGCCTTGAACAACAAGCTTGGTTTCAAGTTTGTGTCCTACCCATGGTTCCAATAACCTTCCGCTTCATCATTCCTTTGACTTGATGTCGTTGCTGATTGATTACATCTTCATGAAATCTCTCGACAAATGTGTCGTGATCATAATCAACCTTATGAGCTCTTCCAGGATATCAATTGAATTCACGATGAGAAATACCATCCTTGCCCTTGATGATCTGTGTTATCGTCGACCACTTTATTGCCTTCCCGCCAACACAGGCTTGTTCGTGTTTGGTGTTATACCTTGAGTTCCTTGCTATACAGTAATTGTTCTTCTTTACCTTGGAACATTAACATCTCTTATGTCCTCAATGTTGTGAGAATTTCACCACCTCTGGAGAATTCTTGATACAAGTGATACTTATCACCATCACCATCCTTTGCCTGGTCACCGAGTTATTTCTAACCACCGACAAATGGACTGTGATGTGTAACTCCAAAACTTCTAGCAACCCTATTGCTTTGAAGTTAATCGTCGGACGTTCATTCTTAGACTATTGATTATTGAATCACCATTCCGACGTTGGTTGTGCAACCCAGCCCATATTTTGGGTGCACCTTCAACCAATGTTTAATTGTGTATGTTTCCCTCGAGCATACATCATTATACCATTTGATCTGACTAATGTTATCTCCTTGTTCACTTAATTGTGGAAACCCATCTTTTGGAAGTCTCAATGAATTGTCGCTGAGATCATCAGCTACCTCCTTATCCCTTCATTGGTTTAATGATGAGCTTTTGTTTCAGAAGTCGCTTCCGTAGTAAATTTCCCGAGAATCTTACAATGTCATCTCGTCAATTTGTATTACACCTTTTTCCTCTTAGGCATCCTAAGTCTGAGGTAGTTTGACACCAATCAAATCTGAATCTCGGTCAGATATGATGGTTGGGACATATTTCCAAAAGTTATAACATTGGTCGTTATATGACCCGGTAAGGTGGTGTCTTGCCTAGTACACCTGGCCGGAGGACCTATTGTTATAGTTTCCTTTTAGCAAGGTTATCTATTCTTCCATGAGGAAATGGTAAGACGTATTCTATAAGTTGTTCCTGATGAATCCTTCGTGTATCCAGAGTCTGACCTTTGCTTGAAGACCTTGTCAATGCTATCTCGAAGCAAGTCTGTGGTACTCCGATCTTCAATAAAAACAGTTGAAGCACAATGCTAAATTTTCGTTATCAATTATTCAAACACCATTGTATGGATAATGCCATGAAAATTCCTCTCCCATAACCTAAATGGTTTTCTACGTTATATCCTATCATGGATATCATGCTCTCTGCTTGTCCTTGGGAAGGATATACCTGAATTATGTGTTTAAACACATTTTTCTTTCCATTGTTCTGATTAAATCTGATAGACACTTTTCCCTTTCCATTGGTTTGTTTAAACCCTTTCTATGATCTATATGATATAGGCAGTAATAATTCCCTGCTTGTGAAAACACCTTGGTGTACAACCGTGTCAGTAAGACCCCGTTGAAATTGTCGATAGCATTCCGGTCACCACCGATGGACGAGAACTTAGCCTATTGGGCCGCCTCGTTCAACGAGCAGGAAATGGTTCTCTTCGTCCCTCGCCCTTGGTATCGCTGTTGTTGCCGACATAACTGACAGGCTACCCTCTGACATACCTTGCTTGCATGATCACGCAAGACGTCTTCGCCCTCCCTACTTTTAACCCACATGGTGGGCCCATAACCCACAGTTCCACAGGATCGAAACCTGACTCTCCTGTACACCCCCTGTTCCCAAGGTTGTTCCTCATGCGTGGCCTCACATGTAATTCACGAGCCACCTTCAGGTCTGATATCAGACACAATACTTATTCCCGTTGCTTTGACACTTCACGCCCTATAACAGGCATCGAACGATTGCCTGCCCGCTCGAAACTTCCTAGGATACCTCCTTACTTTGCTCTCGATATTTTCTTAAGTTTCGATTCGAGAGTTACTTTCTGCCACCTTCCTCGATGTTGTCGACCCGATAGTCAACCTTGCCGAGGTCCGTTCTCCCAGAATGCGCACCCTTTATTCTTTCGTAAGTACGATGGAGTTCCTGAAGGAAGGACGCCGACTTCATCATGATGACCTGAAGCAGAGAAATGAAGACATGAATGTATTGGACCGGCCTCTTCGAGAAGAGCAAGCCAGCATGAGAAGACACGCTAGATTCGTTACCAAACCTTCCTCCGTTTCACTACCTCTTAAATCTCGGGACGAGATTTCTTGTAGTGGAGGAGAATTGTGACGCCCGGTTAACTAAGCTATAGTGATCCCCCGCTAATGATGCCACGTAACCTCGGTTACTGTTGATAAACCCTAGATAATTCAAAACCGAAACAAATTCAAAATTTAATTAAAGGCAAACAATAAAAGTTTTGAAACATTAAAATAAAAATGTTCGATTTGTACTAAATATTACATAGATAATCATGGTGTAGAGGACACAACTTTATAAAATGCATAAATATTTTAAACTGAATTAATACAAAAGAGAAAAACAAACAAAAAAAAGAAACCCCGGGGCTCGGCCAAAGAGCCACTGCTCAACTGGGCCACGACCCACCAGGCCGGCCCACCCCGCACCCCCATAAACCTCCCGCACTCCCCACTCATCCCACCGACACCCCCACTCCTCTCCCCTGAAATATTTCCCCCCTCTCTCGTTGGATCTGGATCGGGAGGGCCCGATCCCGTCCCCGACGCCGCCGCTCGGATCGAACCCCGCCGTGGCCGCCGCCCGGAGCTTCCCCGCCGGACTGCTTCCTCCTCCTCCTCACGGCCTGCCTCCTCTCCGCCGAGTCGTCGCCGTCGTCCTCCCCGACCACCATTGCCCCGAACCCTACCCCCGCCGTGAGCCACGATCTCCTCCTTCTTTCCCCGTCCCCATGAACACACCGCGTGCTCGCGCCCGGTCGCCGTCTCGCTCGCGTTAGCCACGCACGGCCGCCACCCCTCACGCACGGGCCTCGTCCCGATTCTCAACTGCTCGCTCGACCGACAGCGCTCCGGTGCCCGCTGTCGCCGCACCCACGGCCCCTCGCGCGCCTCGCGCCACTCCCGCTCCGTCACGGCCTTCCTCGCCACGCCGGCCCGACTCCTGTCTGCGCTGCAGCCCTCCTTCCCCACGGCGTGCACGACCGCGCGCCTCGCCCATCTGCTCCCGCTCCGTCCGCCCGAGCCGTGTATGCGATCCTTGGCGGCTGCGCCAGCGCCTCGCCCAGTAGCCTCGCCCGGCACCACGCAAAATGCCCGGGCCTCCTCGCCCGGTGATCTGGCGAACGCCCGATCGGCGCCATAACGCCGACCGCCCCGTAGCGCCCGTGCCCGCTAGCCCCTATGGCCCTATGACATGTGGGGCCCTGCGCCCAGAACATTTTTATAAAAAAGAAAGAAGGGAATTAAAAATAATAATAATAATAACAATTAATTAATTAATTAAAGAATTAATTAACTTAATTAATCTAGTTAATTAAACCTAATTAACCTGCTAATTAAACTAAATAATTGTTAATTAGTTATCAGTCTATGATAGAATGGACCCACGCGTCAGTTTGACCAAGTCAATCGACTGTTATTCTTGACATCACCACGATGTCATGTCGACGTCATAATGATATTTCCTAATTAAATTAATTCTGTTAATTCTAAAAATGAATTAAAACTTAAAAAAATTAATATAAAATAAACCTTACCTCGGATGGAAAAACTTTATACATGAAAGTTGCTCAGAACGACGGGCCGAATCCGGATATACAGCCGGTTCGTCCGCCACACATCCCTAGCATAGCAAACTCACAACTTTCCCCCTCCGGTTCATCTGTCCGAAAACGCGAAACACCGGGGATACTTTCCCGGATGTTTCCCCCCTTCACCGGTATCACCTCATACCGCGTTAGGGCACGCCTAGCATCACATATTGCTTTGTCATGCATCGTTATGCATCTGTTTGCATTGTATTCATTGTTTCTTCCCTCTTCTCTCTCGGTAGACTACGAGACCGCCGCTGCCGCCTGCTCGACTACGGAGTTGACGACCCCTCCTTCTTGTGAGCAATCAGCAAGCCCCCTTTGATCACCAGATATCGCCTATTCTTCTCTATATCGCTTGCATTAGAGTAGTGTAGCATGTTCTTGCTTTCGATTAATCCTATCGCTTTGCATAGCCTGTCCTTGCTACTCTTGTTGTTACCTTTACACCGCTATCCTATCGCTTACTATAGGATGCTAGTGTTCCATCGGTGGCCCTACACTCTTGTCCGTGCGCCATGCTATACTCTTTGGGATGTGATCACTTGGAGGTGATCACGGGCATATATTATATACTTTACACTATTACATTACGTGATACTTTGTTAGGAGATGAAATTTGAAAGGACGGTGGCTCCATCCCTAGAGAGGTGGCCACAGGTTCCCGGCCCCATCGTTATTATTTGTGGCGGAGACAGGGCAGGTTGAGACCACCTAGGAGAAAGGTGGGCCTGGCCTGGCAGCGTTCATGGATACTTAACATGCTTAACGAGATCTTGGTATTTGATCCGAGTCCGCCATTTGGTCTATACGCACTAACCAACTACGCGGGAACAGTTATGGGCACTCGACGTCGTGGTATCAGCCGTAGCACTTCGTTACGCCAGCGACTGAGCGGCGCGCGCCGGATTGGAACGTAAGCCTGCTCTTGTATTAAGGGGGCTAGTTCTGCTTCCAGCCGCGTTCGCAACGTGCAGGTGTGCTAAGGGCGATGGGCCCAGACCCCTGTGCGCTTAGGTTTAGACCGGCGTGCTGGCCTCTCTGTTGTGCCTAGGTGGGGCTGCGACGTGTTGATCTTCCACGGCCGGGCATGACCCAGAAAAGTGTGTCCGGCCAAATGGGATCAAGCGTGTTGGGTTATGTGGTGCACCCCTGCAGGGAAGTTAATCTATTCGAATAGACGTGATCTTCGGTAACAGGATGACTTGGAGTTGTACCTTGACCTTATGACAACTAGAACCCGATACTTAATAAAATACACCCTTCCAAGTGCCAGATACAACCCGGTGGTCGCTCTCTCTCAGGGTTACGAGGAGGGGATCGCCGGGTAGGATTATTGCTATGTGATGCTACTTGGAGGACTTCAGGCTACTCTCTGCTACATGCTGCAAGACGGAGGCAGCCAGAAGCGTAGTCTTCGACAGGATTAGCTATCCCCCTCTTATTCTAGCATTCTGCAGTTCAGTCCACTGATATGGCTCTTTACACATATATCCACGCATATGTAGTGTAGCTCCTTGCTTGCGAGTACTTTGGATGAGTACTCACGGTTGCCTTGTTCCCCCTTTTCCCCCTTTCTTTATCCGATTGCTGCAACCAGACGATGGAGCCCAGGAGCCAGACGCCATCGTCGATGACGACTACTACCCCGGAGGTGCCTACTACTACGTGCAGCCCGCTGACGACGACCAGGAGTAGTTAGAGGCCTGCGCCTCTTTCGATCTGTATCCCAGTTTGTGCTAGCCATCTTATGGCAACTTGTTTAACTTATGTCTGTACTCAGATATTGTTTCTTCTGCTGACTCGTCTATGATCGAGCACTTGTATTCGAGCCCTCGAGGCCCCTGGCTTGTATTATGATGCTTGTATGACTTATTTTATTCTTAGAGTTGTGTTGTGATATCTTCCCGTGAGTCCCTGATCTTGATCGTACACGTTTGCGTGTATGATTAGTGTATGATTGAATCGGGGGCGTCACATATACACACAATACAAACAATAGTTTTCAAAAGACAGGTTTTATTGTGGCTCTTGGAAAAACATCAAACAAATGACAGCTCACAATCGCCGCATCTAACGCAGGTATATAATAGGGGTTTGGGCTTCTAATGGTCAATAAATCTTCAAAGTCATCAAACTCTTCGATTCTTGTTCATGTCTCGGATGGCTTCTTCTGATCATGCTTGTCCTACTCAAGTTCTTTTGCCAGATCATCTCTGTTGTCGCAAAGTCTCTCGTGGTGTCCTTCAATATTTCTGGAGTTACGTTCCAACTTCTAGATTTCATCAACCTCGACATGAACCATGATCCTACTGTCCTTCAGTTCCTGACAAATCTCTGGTATCTCGAGGTTTAGCTCCTCCTGCTTGGCTATTTTAATCTTCTGGGACTGGGTTCTTCACTTAACTGCTTCCTTGTCAAATACGGCTTCCTTCAGATCCACCTAAACTTCTTGATGTAATACTCCTGATCACGGTGATGCACCAACTATGTTAAACTGCATCCTTTGGCGGATGCTCCTTGACCTTCTACCATCCAATTCTTCCATGCATCTGCACGCTTAACTCCATAGTCGACAATAGCATAGGCGGGCAATAACACCATGGTTAGCCATGTCTATGCCCATGTTACTGCCATGAGCTTTCATTACATAATTGATATCTCCTGCCTTAGGGTTTTCTTGACAAAAACTTTGAGTTCTAATGCTCCATGTTCCGGTCTTTCTCCGATACACCTTGATCTCGGGTATTGACAGCTTCCATAGTCTGCCAAGTTCCATAAGGGGTGCCTTCCTAGGTCATACAAATCCGGAAATTCTTCAAAGCCTTCAAATTCTCCTAGTCTTCGGAGTCTTCACCGTTGTAGTTTCCGTCATTGTAATGCACGGTAAAAATCCTCTTTATTCCAAAGTAGTCTTAGTTGTCCGATATCTTGTACTTCTTGGAGTGGTCTCATCAGCCGAATCTTCATGTGGTCAAAAGGGAAAGGGTATAGTCTAACTAGAAAGGAATATTTGAATAAGCTCAGAAGAGAAGAGAGGTAAGAGATCTTTTGAAAAGAAAGTTGTAGAGGAAATCTTTCCTATGGGCTTGCCAGTTTCTAGGGTCACGTCCTACAGTCAACATGTGCTCTGATACCATCTTGTAGCGACCCGACCTCAGACGGTCAAGTCTCGCTCATATAGGTGTGTTCCTCCAAAGATCGCTCTGTAGGATAGCATCTTGCTTACATAAGCTTCGGAACACATTAAGACAATAGTCATCCTACCATACAGCATCGAGAGTATTGCATCTCCAACGAAGTGGGTTTGTATAGTTACTGTAGGCACCCGACCTCAGACAGTCAAGTCTCTGTGCTTAGGTGTCATCCCTGGATTGGTATGCTGACACACACAGTACTCGAGGATTTATAACAGAGGTAAATCACATGTATAAAGTAACGTAAATACTATTACCTCAATCCAAATAGCGGAAGTAACAAGGTTGTGGATTCCCATCAACACCAACGGCAAAGTTGAGTGTAGAAATCGTAACCCTAACGTATCACTTACTCGTCATAAGATATCCTGCAACATAAGACGTTGCAACCACAAAGGGTCAGTACATTGAATGTACTGGCAAATTCACACCATAGGATAATAATGAATAATAACTATCACTACATGCATAATTGGCTGGTGGAAAGCTCTATGGTTATAGTTTTTGCGAAAAGCCAATTTTCCCTACTACAAAGGAATATATTTTATTTAACTACAAAGTGGGTTGATAAAATATTGAGAAGGTAAACCCCCTCTCAACCCCAATTAAAAGTAATCTTTAACCCAACAAATTAATTTAAGTAATGTGATGAGATACTTAAGATAATCCAAGTACTAGATACTCAAGATTGTCCATAACCGGGGACACGGCTAACCATGATTAGATTGTACACTCTGCAAAGGTTTGTGCACTTTTCCCACAAGACTCGATCGCCTCCGTTGGATTTCTCGCACTACATGATGTTTGAGAAACGGATGACCGAGACATAGTCTTTCAGAAACATTAACTCTTTACTCCGGGCAGACCATACCAAACCTACAAACCCACTACGTGCTGATCTACCTCTTCAAGAGCTTTACGTAACTTACTCAACTATGCTAGAGCCCATAATAGCTTGTGGCTGCACACGGAAGTTTCTAGCATGAAAATATCTCAGTTCCCTTTGAGCCTGGGTGGCGAACCATAGGATGATCACACGGTGTATCCCGGGATCTCCTAGGACAACAACTGGTATATCCCTGTGTGTCCGGCAAGTCCACTGGTATATCCCCAGGGTGCCCCAACCAATCCACCCAGATGTGTATTAAAGTTGCCACCTTAAGTTGAACCATTAAGTAAACAATCTCACATATGTCATGGAATACACTCAAACCCAATCCACGTCTACGAGCATAGCATGGAGATATATGCATAACGTAGAAGTAACTACCAAGGTTTGAATGCAGGACAATAGGTTCCTACCTCATCAACTACTTCCCAATACCCACATGTTATCAAACTTACTCATGCAATGTTTGAGGGTGAAGCTAATGCATAAAAACTGGGTATAAAAGGGATATGATCAAAGTGTGAACTTGCCTGTACTGTTGATGAAGACGATTCACACTCAAAACTCTTGATAGGTCTACTCGTCACACTCCGGTCAATCTATCATAAGCAATCAATAGTAACCACACATAGGCAATCACTCAGAAGATCAGAAAGAACGAACAAGACGATTCAGAAAACATCAAAACCAAGCAAATAACTCTTACAACATAAAAAATTTTTCTAACAGTACCAAAATTATACGAATTTGTCTTTATCAGAAAGTTTAGGTCAAGAGCTTCGATTTGCAAAAGGAATCAACTCAAACGGAGTTATAAAACTCAAGTTACGATCAAACGAAGTTCAAATTCAAATCTCGTCTAATTCAAATTTTAAACTTTCAAAAACATGTTTGAGTTGGATTACTGGATAGAGGAGATCGTAATGAAGAAGTGGGCGTTGGTTTCATCTAATTTGGATGAATGAGTAAAAAGTTATGGCTATTTAAAAAATCAGGGCTAATCTGTTTTACGGAAGAAAAAAATAGATACGGCTAAAATAATTTTAGGTCTAATGTATAAATACAGAGATAAATGGGTAATCTAATTATTTTATCGTACTAGTCTCGAAAATAATAAACTAGGGAAAAACGAAGAAAGATACTTTTATAAGGCAAAGAAAAAACAACTTCGGAGAGAGAAGACAATTTCCAGAAGTCGCGCCGGAGAGGAGAAACATATTTTTCTTTAAGGAATCTAGTCAAACCAAAATATTGATTTAACCCGAATCGGATGATTTTTGGAGGCTCTATGGGTCTATATTTATTGGTGGAAAAGAGACTTAGGAATCAAAGGGTAGGCAATGTGGGACTAAATGTAGACGTAATTAAACGAAACAGAGAACAAAAAGGCTAACGCCTCGCAAGGGCCTAAAGCCCATCGGCCGGCCGCGCACGTACATGCTGCATTTTTTTTCTTTTTTTTGCCAAAGGAAAATAAAATCTGAAAAGGAAAGGCTAGCTGGGCCTGACCCATTTAAGAGAGAAAAAAAATGGGGCACCAGAAGCTACTATACTGCGCATGTAGGTGATAAATATTGGCCGCACGTACAGTTTTTTTAAAATAGAAACAGAAGGAAAACCGGATAAATAAAATAAATTAAAATTTTATATAGGCATATTATATATTAAAATTTTCAGAAGAAGATTTCCTACAAGCTGAACATTTTTCTAGAGTCAAATAGAATACACATAAATTCAGATAAAACAAAGAGTTTTTCTGCTCTAGTAAAATCCAGTAAAAAACATTTAAAAAAACAACAAAATTAATTCAAATTTATTTCTCTCCAATTTTCTGATGTAGGAAATCATGTTACCCTATTTTCCATATATTTTATTTTCCGAGAAAAATAATTTGAATAAAACTCAAATAACTCCAAATTGAAAATAAATACAAAAAAACTTTGAATTTAATTCTTTGAAACTCCCAACTCATATTTCATAGGCTTTGAAGAAGTCATTTTATCTTCGCTCATGAAAATCATTGAGTTGCATAAAGTTCCTGGGTTGGAAATATTTTCCAAATGAATTTCAAATATTTTCGACACCCCTTGTCATTTAAATAAATGGAAGAGGTCATGTCATCTTCTCTCCAGGGTTTTGTGGTGAAAAGAATTTGAATTCACGGAGATCACGAATGCAAAATGAAAGTTTGGGAAAGTCCTTTTATTCCCTCTCATTTAACTTTCAATTTTTTTGAATTTCACTCAATTTCACACAATCAATCAAACAATCAATCAAATATATCTATTTATTATAACATTCCAAAATTTAGAATTTTTGGATGTTACAGTTACTCTCCTTAGTTCACCACTGGCTTGTTTTTCCCATGTCCTACTTCACGGGATCTCCGATCACATAGGTTGGGTTACCACCATGGCAACTTATGTGGGTCTCATACTCATCTCCCTCGATGCACTATCTATCACAACAAGTGATAGCCCTTTTGTAAAGGGATCTGCGAGATTCTTAGCCGTATGGACATACTGCAACGCTATCACTCCGGTGTTTCTTAATTTTCTGACGGCTTTTAATCTCATTCTGATGTGTTTGTTGGACTTCATGTTGTGCTTTGAACTCTTCACCTTGGTGGTGACAGTCTGATTGTCACATTTCACAAGGATAGCCGGAACCGGTTTATCAACCAACGGCAAGTCCATCAAAAGATCTCGAAGCCATCCTACTTCGACACCAGATGTGTCTAATGCTGTTAATTCTGCTTCCATTGTCGATCTTGTTAAGATCGTTTGCTTGCAAGACTTCCAGGAAACAACACCACCTCCAAGAGTAAACATATACCCAGTTGTGGCCTTCATCTCATCAGCATCAGAGATCCAATTCGCATCACTATACCCTTCAAGTACCGACGGGTATCCGATATAGTGAAGTCCATAGTTCATGGTACCTTTCAGATAACACATAACTCTTTCAACAGCATGCCAATGTACATCACCCAGTTTTGAAACAAACCGGCTCAGTTTGCTCACAGCAAAAGCGATGTCAAGCCTCGTTGTGCTCGCTAGGTACATAAGTGAACCAATGATTTTAGAGTTTCTCAATTGATCCTTAGCTGTGCCTTCGAACTTTCGAATCAACACACTAGGATCATATGGTGTCTAATATGGTTTGCAGTCCGAATATCCAAAACGACTCAACACCTTCTCAACATAATGGGATTCTGTGGTGTCTTCTCTGGATCACAGCTATACCCATCTCCTATGGGTTCTTCTGGTGGATCTACCCTTGGCTTGGATTCCTCCAAGGGTAGGGTTTTTTATGATGAGGTTTTCAAATCAACGGGGCACACGATTCATCCGTTGGGGCATCGAAGGTCTTTTATTCTGATTGTCTCCTTCAGCCGTCATGCTTTCCGCCTCTCCGAGGATTCTGTGGCGGCGGCTTTGGAAGCTGCAATTGGAGGTTCGGCCATTGACCTTCAGGTGGCACACGTCAAAGACAAGGTTTACTATTTCCATGTTTCTTGCAAGCAAGTTGGTTTTATTATTATGGACCTTCGTTCGTTTGCTTGTGATTTGTTCAAGTGCTATTTTCACTTGTGGGGCAATGGGGGCCCTAATTGGATTAGAGAGCTTAGGATCTGGAGGAAGGAATGCTATGCTGAATGGATTCTAGTTAGTCCTTCTAAGTGTCGATCAAGTTTAGGCCTTTTGGCTATGCATAAACCTCCTATTAGATCTGCTATTAAGTCTGCTGAATCTGCTAGGAAAAAGCTCTCTTTTGCTACGTTCGAGCGATACTCTGCTTGCAAGGGATATAGATATCCGGCTACGCAAAAATGTATTGATACAATCACGAATGCTGGATATGATCTTCCTGTCCAAGAGCGTGTTGTCATTCATCAATCTCCTCCTGCGGAATTGCTTTGGACGGCGGCTCATCCACCCATTGTGTTTGGCACGGTCACTCCATTGCCGGAGTTGAGCTGGCCGGCAACCACTGCTCCGGCTCCGGTGAGTGATCTGGTTTTCGAGGATCTCTCCACCGCGATTGCGGCGATCTCATCTGCACAGATTGCGGAGGCGGGATTAACTTCTTTTCAAAATAATTGTAACGATGTTGTCCCATCTTCTTTGGAGATCCACCCGATTATTAGCCCACCGCTGCATACCCCAATTGCTTCTGTGCTTTCCTCTTCTGGACCGAGCCCATTGGATAGTGGTCGAGTTACACCGGTTGTGGTCAATCAGGCAACCATCCCACCAGTGTTGCACAACCCAATTGCTTTTGGGCCTTCCAACCCTTTTGGCGCGAGCCCGTTGGAGAGTAGTCACGATATTCCTTCCTCTCAAGAGGCTGCGAGGCAGTTTGAAGCCATGGTCGATGACATGGTGGACCGTGTGGTTACATGCACTCTTTGCTCGTAGAGGGGCCACTTGTCTGCGGCATGTGGAATGCGAGCGGTCTGTGCGGCTTGCTCCCATCCTGGCCACTCTAGTCGCAATTGTAATGATTTCGCGCGCTCCAATGGATTGGTTTGGAAGCCAATTTCGGTGCAACAAAATACGATTTTATCGGAATTTGCTACTTCTCATGGGAAGAGAGTCGGAGTTATTGGGATAGACTGCCTAGTCCCATTGCTGCAGCCCTCATTGCATCTTCCATCTCCCCAACCCGAAGAAAACCCCAGATTAGCTTCTTGCTCTTCCATGGCGAACTATGAGCTCGATCCTCAGCGCTTTGTGCCTGCGGGTCACCACATCATCGATGGTAGCGACCATCGTCTTCGTCGGACTTTCTTCACACCTGCTGCTCGTCCACCCCGTCACCATGAGGACTACATGGTCGCGGAGGTGATGCCTGCGCCGGAGGGGCCGCTTCGGGCGATCTTGGGAGGAAGTTGTTCAGTTTCTGCAGAACAGAGGTATTTTGGTCCGATCTGCTCAGCCATGGTTTCATGGAGTTGGTTTGTTCCAAGTGAGGGATCCATCAGTTAGGTACACCTTAGTTCAGCATGCTCCCTTCCCGTTGGGCAATGATCGTTTTCTTAGATTTCTAAAGCATGATGAGGGGGAAAACTTTAAGGGGGCACATGGTTTTCTCAAGGGTTGGCTGATGTTTATTGGAATCCCTTTAGACTACCGCACTCCCGAGTACATCTCACAGGCGGTAGGCACGTTTGGGAAGTTTATTTCTTGGGACAGTGAGGATCCTTATCTTGTTCGTACATTGGTGGAGGCTAGTTTTCTAGATACGCCTTTGGTTCCACGTGATGTTGTTTTTGGAGATTATGCGGAGTGGGGAGGTGCCCAAGTTTCTTAGACTGCTGCCTGCTATGTTCTTGGTGTGGATTTTGCAGATCAGATGCCAAATGATGAGGACCCAATGTCTCTGGACGGGAACCCTCATCCACTGCCAGGCAATCTTGTACCGGATAATCTGCAGATTGTGTTACCTCCATACCCAATGTTGGGTTGGAATGATGCTCCGGTTGCTCCCCCCACCACTAGATAATGATGCGCCTGGTTGGGGCAATGCTGTGTGGGGAGACGAGGCTGATGATGTCCAGGCCCCGCTGTCGGTGTCAAAACCGGCGGATCTCGGGTAGGGGGTCCCGAACTGTGCGTCTAAGGCTAATGGTAACATGAGGCAGGGGACACCATGTTTTACCCAGGTTCGGGCCCTCTCGATAGAGGTAATACCCTACTTCCTGCTTGATTGATCTTGATGATATGAGTATTACAAGAGTAGATCTACCACGAGATCATAGAGGCTAAACCCTAGAAGCTAGCCTATGATGATTATTATTCTGATTGTCCTACGGACTAAACCCTCCGGTTTATATAGACACCGGAGGAGGCTAGGGTTACACAGAGTCGGTTACAAAAAAAGGAGATCTAACATCCGAATCGCCAAGCTTGTCTTCCACGCAAAGAAGAGTTCCATCCGGACACGGGACGAAGTCTTGAGTCTTGTATCTTCATGATCCAACAGTCCGGCCAATGTATATAGTCCGGCTGTCCGGATACCCCCCTAATCCAGGACTCCCTCAGTAGCCCCTGAACCAGGCATAAATGACGATGAGTCCAGCGCGCAGTTTGTCTTCGGCATTGCAAGGTGGGTTCCATCTCTGAATACTCCAAAGTAAATTAAGGATTCTGTCCGGATCTGTGAGATAATTTCCGCACACCGCTGTGGAGAGCATAACACTTTACAAATCTAATCTGCTGACAGAATTTTTTTACAGTGTGCCCTTACGCCGCGGCCTGGCTCAATACGAACCGGTTTTTCTCGGCCTCCCTCGACACCCGTTGCGAGGCGGTTTCATTGGCACGCCTTGTCCAAGCAGAGATAGTGTTCCCCTTATCGCGGGATCTTCCATCAATACGGGCGCGGGCAACCCCACGACGCCTGTTGGTATGACTCTGTGTTTTTAGGCAAGTCCTAAGCGGTTATGCTGAGGACGCTTGATATTCACCCCCTTTATAATGGGGCCGAGGCCTATCCCTCTTTCTTACCGCGCTTGTGCCTTTCCGCATCTCGAGTTCCAACACCCGAGGCCCAAGCTTAGGCACTTCGGATCTTCAATCATGTCTGGATCCAACCTTCAAGGCCGGTGGATGGCCTCCTCTATCACAGAGGAGGACATTGCGAAGCTTAGGGAGGTTAGATATCTGACCGCCGACATCAAGCACAGGCTTCCTGCTCCAGGGCAGGTCATCCCTACTCTCGAGCCCAACGAGAGCGTCGTATTTGTTTCTCACTTCCTCCGTGGGTTAGGCTTCACCCTTGATCCCTTTGTGAGAGGGCTCATGTTCTATTATGGGCTAGATTTTCATGATCTAGCTCCGGACTCCATCCTTCACATCTCGTTGTTCATCGTCGTGTGCGAAGCCTTCCTCCACATCACCCCGCACTTCGGCTTATGGCTCAAGACCTTCAATGTGAAGCCGAAGGTGATTGAGGGGCGACACGCGGAGTGCGGAGGCGCTGCAATAAGCAGAAATGCCGACGCCCCATGGCCAGAGGGCTTCTTCCCGGAGGTGTCCGATCTATGGCAGCGGAGGTGGTTTTACGTCACGGCTCCCAGAGGCACAAAGTGGGTGGCTGCCCCCGACTTCCGCTCGGGCCCTCCGCCTCAACTGGCGTCATGGGCCAACGTGGGACTGGATTGGGGGCCTGCTAATGACGTACCAACATTGTAGAGCCGCATTCGGGAGCTTCTTGAGAGGGATATTAGTCTTGTCAGCATAATTCAGGTAATGCTGAAAGTGCAACTATCCCTAGGTGGTTTTGGTAATTCATAACAACATATAGCTCATTGAGATAATGCTATTCCAAGATGAACATTTCAGGAAAGCTCAATGAATGGCATGGCATGGATGATGAAAATGCTAATGACAAAGGATTGGCTCAAGCTCAAAAGCTCAAGACTCTTCGTTTTATATTTTAGTGATTCAAGATCACATTAAGTCTATAGGAAAAGCCAATACTATCAAGGAGGGATGAGGTGTTGCTTAATGAGCCTCTTGCTTCATGTGCTTAGTGATATGCTCCAAAACCCTCAGCTACTTTCTCACATCCACATATGACCTAAACCTAAAGCCAAAATCGGTCTCACCGATTCTTCCTATCCGGCGCCACCGATTTCATATGTCATAGCCACTGCCACAAACCCTAGACAAATCGGTTCTACCGATAGGGATCTCGGTCTCATCGAGATGGGATTGTAATCTCTCTGTTTCCTTTTCGTAACTTTTCGTCTCACCGAAAGAGCGAATCGGTCCCACCGAGATTGCAATGTAAACTCTCTGTTTCCCTTTTGTAACATTTCGGTCTCATCGTAAAGAGAAAATCGGTCCCACCGAGTTTACCTAACCAACTCTCTGGTTAGCTAATTACCAAAATCGGTCTCACCGAGTTTGTGTAATCGGTCTCACCGAGATTACGTTATGCCCTAACCCTAACCATACTGGTACTACCGAGATGCATGTCAGTCCCCCGAAAACCCTAACGGTCACTAGGTTTACTAAAATCGGTCTGACCGAGTTTTATGATTCGGTCCCACCGAGATTGGTAAATTGTGTGTAATGGTTAGATTTTGTGTGGAGGCTATATATACCGCTCCACCTCCTCTTCATTCGTGGAGAGAGCCATCAGACTAAACCTACACTTCCAACTTACCATTTCTGAGAGAGAACCACCTACTCATGTGTTGAGGCCAAGATATTCCATTCCTACCATATGAATCTTGATCTCTAGCCTTCCCCAAGTTCCTTTCCACTCAAATCTTCTTTCCACCAGATTCAAATCCTATGAGAGAGAGTTGAGTGTTGGGGAGACTATCATTTGAAGCACAAGAGCAAGGAGTTCATCATCAACACACCATTTGTTACTTCTTGGAGAGTGGTGTCTCCTAGATTGGCTAGGTGTCACTTGGGATCCTCCGACAGGATTGTGGAGTTGAACCAAGGAGTTTGTAAGGGCAAGGAGATCGCCTACTTCGTGAAGATCTACCGCTAGTGAGGCAAGTCCTTCGTGGGCGACGGCCATGGTGGGATAGACGAGGTTGCTACTTTGTGGACCCTTCGTGGGTGGAGCCCTCCGTGGACTCGCGCAACCGTTACCCTTTGTGGGTTGAAGTCTCCATCAACGTGGAGGTACGATAGCACCACCTATCGGAACCACGCCAAAAACATCCGTGTCTCCAATTGCGTTTGAATCCTCCAAACCCTTCCCTTTACTTTCTTGCAAGTTGCATGCTTTAATTTCCGCTGCCAATATACTCTTTGCATGCTTGCTTGAATTGTGTGATGATTGCTTGACTTGTCCTAAGATAGCTAAAATCTGCCAAACTCTAAAACTAGGAAAAGGCTAAGTTTTTAATTGGTCAAGTAGTCTAATCACCCCCCTCTAGACATACTTCAAGGTCCTACAAATTCTAGTCCAACGGATCCTGCCGTGCAAACGTCGGCCTCTCCGGATGTGGGAATTCAACCCAGAAGGTCCGCGGACTATTCAGCACTTCTTCGGCATGACGCTCGAAGGGATGTGTAAGTTATTCTTCGGACCACAAGTAAAGTGTCCGGACACCACCGAGGATGCGGGCCTGAGCTGCAACCGCCCAGATACCCAAGTAAGTAACTCGGTAACCAAACACTTCGTTTATATCTATCATAACATTATTATGAAAACCATCCACGGCCAGGATTGGCTCAGCAAGGCGGAGAGAATCAGGTGTCCGGCACCGCTTCCCGAAGGCTCGCCTAGTCCTGCCATAGCCAGGATGCTTAGTCGTGTGCTAAGTCAAGTGCCCTCGGGGAAAGACGAAGGGAAGAACAGAGAAGCAGAGCTTCACACATTGCACATCCAAACCGGGGGAATTACCATCTCCACGGAGGAGGATAGTCGGGGAGGGGAAGGCTAAGTCAAGTGCCCTCGGGGAAAGACGAAGGGAAGAACAGAGAAGCAGAGCTTCGCACATTGCACATCCAAACCGGGGGAATTACCATCTCCACGGAGGAGGATAGTCGGGGAGGGGAATCTACGGTCTCCTCCCCCCGCGGGAAGAAGAGGGCCGCCTCCGAAGACTTGGAGGTGCCTAGACAAGGGAAGAAAACTTCACCAGGGGGCCCTGCCCCGGAGGGCGTTCTCACCGCGCCATGCCCGCAAACGGGCCAGCCCTCAGCCGAGCTGTAAGTTAATCGCAAATACAAAGCTACTGCTTCCTCCTCCGAGAACAATAACCAGGATCCATTCTTTGCAGTCCGGCTAGCAGCTCTTCTCGACAGAGTTCGTATTTGGGAGATCTTCTTCCGGAGATGATGGAGAGTGAAACCCCACCAGCCTCTCCGCCTCATGGGGCGGGCGACCCGGAGGTGTCGTCACGGAGGAGTCCAGATTTGCCGAGGCCAGAAGCTAATACTTCGGCCGCCCTGAGCCCGGAGCGTTCGGCTCCCACGAGGGGCGATAAGAAGGGTCCGACACGGTTCGGCGACCGGCCGGACATGCTGACGAGCTTTCTGGAGCAAGCTGCTCTCTCGGAGGATCACCGTTCATTAATGAACACGATGCTTGAGAAGATTTCATCCGCCACAAGCGGGTTGAATGAAGCTTTTACGAGCCTGCTCAAAGGCTTTGAGATATATACGTAATTTTTGGTTGTGGCACACGCGCTAGGTGTGCTCCGTATAGATAGTAGCCCCTAAGACTCTGGTTGCCAGCCCTAGGCGGCAAACGGAGGATCACATTCTTAAGTAATGATCGCACTGTATTCATGCGCAGGTGGCTGAGGGTCCGGCAGCCGACCAGACCGCTGAAGTCGCCGAACTGAGTCGACAGATTGAAGTTGTGGACACCGACATCACGCTTGTGAACGAGCGGCTTAACGAGTCACAGAGTATGTGCTCTATTTTCCTTGTTTTAGGAAAATATTAAGAGGAGCATAATGATAATGTGATATGCCTCGACTGTAGGCGGGGCTTCTGCCATGGAGGCCCTGAGGGCGGAGCTTGCCCTAGCCAAGGAACAAGCCCGGGCTAGCAATGCGGCTGCCCTAAAGGCGGCCGAAGATTTGAGAGCCGAACAGGCTGCTCATCGCCGAAGCGAAGATAGAATAGTCGAGATGGCTGTGGAGCTGAAAAATGCCGCCGGCCGGTATGAGCTCCTTGAAAAGGAGAATCAGGCGAAGTCGGCTGACCTGAAGAAGGCCCTTGATGCGGCCAAGGAGACGCGTTCCGAAATTAGGGATGCGCGGGAGGAGCTTCGACAGGCCGGAGAAATCACGGTTGGAAGCCCCTTTCTGTTGCGGATGAAGTTCTTAGATCCAAAGTATGCTCCTCTGGATCGGAATTTGAACCGCAGATGCGTATCGCGGATCCGGCAAAAGAAATCTGGTGATCACGACCAAGTTTTTCGAGGGTCAAAAAGATAGTGAAGTAGAAAGGCTGTTCTGGTCACAATTCAGTGCTCCAACGCGCCCGTTGGCATTGAGTGAAAGGATGGCCGCTGTGGCCGAGCTCCATAGGTTGTCCGGTCTTGCATTGAGGTCTATAATAGACCATCTATGGCCGAAGGTGCCGAAGCCGGATAGTTATTTTGGTTTAGTGCAACAATTCCTTGGCGCCGTATCACGAATCGATGCCATGAAGAGGTCGGCGTGCATAGAGGGTGCGCGGATGGCTCTTGCCCATGTTAAAACATATTGGGCAGATATGGAGGCCACCACCATTGCAACCCAGAATCCGGCGGGAAGCCAGGATCCGGCTGAGCACTATTTGGAGCAAGTAACAGAAGGTGCTCGTTTAATAGAGGCTCAGTGCTCGAAAAGTGTCATGTTCGAGTGACAAATCGTTTCATTGTAAAAAAAATTGTATTTTAAATATAGAGGCTATGGTTATACTTTTGCCCGAAAGTGTTACTGTGCCTCCCGTGCGGCCGTTTGATGTGTATATAACCTGAAAGTTAGCAATCGTTGGCTTCAGGCCCCATGCATACAATGCGGGGTGTTCACAAGAATGTGCGTAATCACACTTGATCCAACGTCTTGGTCCGTTAAGGAGGTGATCACACGTCGAACTAGGCAACCGGACTATATAGCTGTAACACTTTCACTGATTAGCCATAGGAGTTTGACGGTGGGGCTACTATGTAGCCCCTGGTACCTTCGCGTGCATCCGAATACGGGCGCGTATGTACATGACCGGGAAATGGTCCTTCGTTAATGTGGAGGAATCCTAACGATTTCGATGAGTCCTCAAGTGGTTGACCAGTCTCTCGCTACATCATGACAGTCAGTTTTCGGCTTTCTCTACTAAGGTGCTCATCCGGAATAACCAGGGCACAATTGCAGTAGTTCTCCTTTGGCCGCCTTAGCCGATAGAAGCGGAACGTAAGGCGGCAAACCCAGGAGCCAGGCAAACCCAACATTTGACCAAAGACATGATTCCGAGCTGATGCATATAAGGCCTAACTCGCGACGCCGAACATTCCCGAAGGTATTCGGACTTTATAACATATACTGGGCTGAGTAGTGCCCTTGATTATGAACCTTTATTTCCAGGTACGTGCATTAGTCTGTCGTGGCGAAATGCCAATAACGCTAGTATCCCCTGTGGGTGTATTGAGTACCCATGGGATGTCAAGCAACAAGAGAAATTAAAGAAGGTTTACATAGGGGCTTAATCTAAAGAGAAACCTTTGAGCGGGGCCCTGCTGCACGTCTGCGCCTTTGTCTCCGTTGTGCCATGTCCTGGGAGGGTATCGCATGAATGGTGCCTGTAAAAAGGAAAACTCATGTAAAAGAGTATGACGTAAGCGTGCGAAGAGTTGGTTATTATCACTGGATAGTAGAAGTGTGAGACATTGGCCTGTTAATAAGGTCAAGCCAAAAGGTGGGCTTTATTGCATGTTTGCAGCCCCTGGTGCCCTCTATGGGATTATATGTATAGCACCCAGCTCAGGTTTATCTGGGCTGTTACCGATGATGGTGCGCCGGACTCGTCCAACCGTGTCCATGGTCTTAACGACCAATCATGCGTTCTGATAGGAGAGGCCGCTTAGTGTCCGGCTGCTAGAGCCGCCGCATACTCTTCCGCATGTAAGGAACACTCTGTATTTCCGCTAACAGTGATGGCGCCACGTGGACCGGGCATCTTGAGTTTAAGGTAGGCGTAGTGCGGTATTGCATTGAAGCGAGCGAAGGCCGTTCTTCTGAGCAATGCATGATAACCACTTCAGAGGGGAGCAATGGTGAAGAGTAATTCTTCGCTTCTGAAGTTGTCCGGAGAACCGAATGTCACCTCTAATACGAGGGAGCCCCTACAGCGGGCCTCGACGCCTAGCATCACCCCTTCAAAGGTGGTGTTACTTTGGCTGATTCTGGATGGGTCTATCCCCATCATGCGGACAGTTTCCTGATATATTAGATTGAGACTACTGCCGCCGTCCATGAGGACACGAGTGAGATGGTATCCTTCGATTATTGGGTCGAGCACCAAGGCAGCCGATCCTCCGTGCAGTATACTAGTCGGGTAGTCCCTGTGATCAAAGGTGATCGGGCAGGCTGACCAGGGGTTGAGTTTGGGGGCGACGGGCTCTACAGCGTATGCGTCTCTGAGCACGCGTTTGCGCCTTCTCTGGGGTATGTGAGTTGCGTAGATCATGTTTAATGTTTTTACCTCTGGCGGGAATTTTTTCTGTCCCCCAGTGTTCGGCTGGCGAGGATCATCCTCGTCTTCACTTGGTGTTTCCCTTCCTTTGTGTTCAGCATTTAACTTGCCGGCCTGTTTAAAGACCCAGCATTCTCTGTGAGTGTGGTTCATGGGTTTTTCGGGGGTGCCATGAATTTGGCACAGTCTGTCCAGGACTTTGTTCATGCCGGACGGTCCCTCTTTGCTGCCTTTAAATGGCTTCTTTTGTTGACTGGTTTGAGAGCCCCTAAATCCGGCGTTGACCGCTGTGTTATCCAGACTTTCTTCCTTGTTTCGATGCTTGTTTTTATTGCACCGTGGCTTCCCGTTGCCATCCCTGATTTCGGATGTGCCTGGGTCGCTGGTGCCTCTACGGGCCAACCGGCTGTCTTCACCCGCATAGAAGCGGGTCATAAGGCTTGTTAAGGCTGCCATTGTCCTCGGCTTTTCTTGGCCGAGGTGTCTGGCGAGCCACTCATCCCGGATAATGTGCTTGAAGGCCGCTAGGGCTTCGGCGTCCGGACAATCGACAATTTGATTCTTCTTGGTGAGGAATCTATTCCAAAGCTTGCGGGCGGACTCTCCGGGCTGTTGAATTATGTGACTTAAATCGTCAGCGTCCGGAGGTCGGACATAGGTCCCTTGAAAATTGGCCCTGAAAGCGTCCTCAAGTTCCTCCCAACTTCCGATTGAATTTTCGGGGAGGCTTTTCAACCAGTGCCGAGCTGGTCCCTTCAACTTGAGGGGAAGGTATTTGATGGCGTGGAGGTCGTCCCCACGAGCCATGTGGATATGAAGGATAAAATCCTCAATCCATACCCCGGGGTCTGTCGTTCAAATCATATGCCTCTATGTTCACGGGTTTAAAACCCTGTGGAAATTCGTGGTCCAGTACCTCTTCGGTGAAGCACAAAGGGTGAGCAGCCCCTCTGTATCTGGACATGTTGTGGCATGCTGTCGACTGTTGTTGTGTCCGGTGCTGATTCTGAACTGGTATTCGATCAGTCTGATCGTTTTGGTGACCATAATCCTGTGCCGGAGCATGTCCTCTAGATCCATAGATGGACCTGGTCGCGCCGGCCTTTTTGTCCAGTAGCTCACGTAAATCGTGTCCGGCGTCAGTAGTTGCTCTATTGCGGTCATGAAGTGGTTGGTCCGGCCTACTGGCCGTATTGTTCTTCGGCGGAATGGCCTCATCGTCGAATTCTGGCAGCAACTTGCGCTTTGGGTAGCTCTTTGTGTGGCGATCGTCGCCGTATTTTTCTTCAGTGTCTAGCACTTTATTCCATCTGCGGTTGAGCGTTTCCTGGGTGGCCCTAAGCCTTTGCTTCTGCTTCTTTAGACTTCTCGCAGTTGCCATAAGCCTTCTGTTGAGGTTATCTCGTTCCAGACGTTTTTCCAGGATGATGAATGCATCGTCGTTCGGACTGTGATCTTCTCCTGAGGCAGGTTGATGAGTTCGGACCTCGGGATCGCTGTGATCGGGCGTCTGCTCCGGGCTGTGTTCGGCGTGACCTGACTCATCCTGCTCCATTGCTGGGTCCATGTGGTCGTCGTTGCCTTTGGAGTTGACTGGGGTGTCGATCTTTCTAGCGTTGTTATCGCTATTTTTACTGTGGCTGGACTTAGAGCGGCGTCTGCGCCATCGTTTTGGCTTTTGTCCGGGGGTTTTATCCTCCGTTGTGTCTTTTTTGTCGCCATCGTCCTCCTTAGGCATGTCCACCATGTATATATCATATGATGAGGTGGCAGTCCAGCGCCCCATGGGCGGTGGTTCCAAATCGTCCCCTGCGCCGACGTCCATACCGTCGGTGTCATCAGAGTCGAAGTCATGCATGTCTGTTATGTCATCGACAGTGGCTATGAAGTGGGTGGTGGGTGGGCAACGAATTTCTTCGTCGCCTGCTTCCCCCTCGAGCCGGACATAGTTCGGCCAAGAGTCTCCTGACAAAGAGAGAGACCTTAATGAATTCAGCATGTCGCCGATGGCCGAGTGCTGGAAGATATCTGCAGCGGCAAACTCCATTACTGGAGCCCACCCAAATTCGGCGGGCCCGGGGGCGCGCGGTCTGGAACCTACAGCCGGACACAAGTCCGGGGTCCGGTGACACAGACTTCCTCGGGGGTGGAGTCTGTGTTCGGCTCTACCGCCGATGAGTATGCGTCCTCCGGGGCGGGGTCTATCCACCCGTCCTCGGTCGACGCGATCTACCCCGGATTTAGGTCCGGAGCTCTTGCAGGTGCAATATCCCGAGTATTGTCTGACAGCAGGTCTAAGCCATGCTCGTCGTGACTGTTCGGCACTCCTGGCATAGGCCCGAATCCGTTGAAGATCAAGTCTCCGCGGATATCGGCCGTGTAGTACAAGTTTCCAAACCTGACCTGATGGTCAGGGGCGTAGCTGTCGATCTGCTCCAGATGGCCAAGTGAATTGGTCCGCAGTACGAAGCCGCTGAACACGAAGATCTGTCCGGGGAGAAAAGTCTCATCCTGGACCGTGTTGTTGATGATTGAAGGAGCCATCGAGCCTTGCAGCGATGACATAGAGGAACTCTCAATGAAAGCACCAATGTCGGTGTCAAAACCGGCGGATCTCGGGTAGGGGGTCCCGAACTGTGCGTCTAAGGCTAATGGTAATAGGAGGCAGGGGACACGATGTTTTACCCAGGTTCGAGCCCTCTCGATGGAGGTAATACCCTACTTCCTGCTTGATTGATCTTGATGATATGGGTATTACAAGAGTAGATCTACCACGAGATCGTAGAGGCTAAACCCTAGAAGCTAGCCTATGATGATTATTATTCTGATTGTCCTACGGACTAAACCCTCCGGTTTATATAGACACCGGAGGAGGCTAGGGTTACACAGAGTCGGTTACAAAAAAGGAGATCTCACATCCGAATTGCCAAGCTTGTCTTCCACGCAAAGGAGAGTCCCATCCTGACACGGGACGAAGTCTTTAGTCTTGTATCTTCACGATCCAACAGTCCGACCAATGTATATAGTTCGGCTGTCCGGATACCCCCTAATCCAGGACTCCCTCACCCGCAGCTGGCTGCTCCTGAGCAAGATCAGATATCTACTGTGATTGATCAGCCGGAAGGCTCATTTTCTGTCGATCAACAGGACCATGACATTGAACCCCAGCAGCAGCTGAATGTGCATCTGCCAGATCAACAACTTCTTCCACCACAACAACCTGTCGTCGAGGATAACTTGTTGGCAATTGTGCCTTATTAACCACCTGTCATTCAGCACCATGAGATGTTTATAGGAATGGCCCGCATTGTGGTTGGGCCCCCTCTTCCTCCGGAGATGATCTGGAAGAGATCGTTCCATAATCTGATGTCTGAGTTTTCAGTTAAGGATGTGCCAAGGTCCATCTTATTCAAACCAATGGGCACAATTGTTTATTCCAAGCGGTCTTGGTCCATAGCCTTCGATGAATCAAGGATGATGTCTTTGCTGACTGCCTCTTTGCCCAATGCTGTTTCTGCAAGAAAATCTGTGATGATAAAGCGCCCTGTGGCCAGAGCCCTGTTTGAGGAATTGCCTGCTTCTTTGGATTCAGCTCCTGTTATTGAAGAGGTTTCTGATATTCCTTCTGTTCCTGCCTCAGCTCAGCTTTCTCCATCGCCCGTGGT
The DNA here is from genome assembly GCA_021605145.1 of Aegilops bicornis. NCBI lineage: Eukaryota > Viridiplantae > Streptophyta > Magnoliopsida > Poales > Poaceae > Aegilops > Aegilops bicornis. Next base: position 80,400,626 of record CM038674.1, on the reverse strand, counting down.
TTTCTCTGTGGAAAAAACAGTTGGGAGGAAGCAGAAAGGAAATAAGAAGGTGCCTGTGGTTGATACGTCACTTCGACGTTGCACTAGGAGCGCGGCAAAGTTGGATGGCTTCAAAAATGTGGTCTTCGAGCAGCTCTCGCTTCAACCATCTAAGAAGCGCCCTCGCGCCAAGCCCATGGCGGACAAGGCCCAGCCCACTTCTGACGGTGTACCTGAAGGCAAACAATCTACTGAACCACCGCATACCCCCAATCATGTGCTGCAGGCTGTGGGCGCTGAGCTGGAGATTGATCAGTCCCTACTAACGGTGGACAAGCTTATGGCTAATCCACAGGAGGACTCATCTTCGTCTTCAGTTTAATGTTTATGTTATCTTCTTTGTTATGGCCTGGAGTGCAAGTTATGCTTGTTTATTTTATTGTCGAACTGGGTCTTGTTAGGGACGTGGCAATCTGTGGCACTGAACATTATTTTCTTTTGGGTGGCATGGCACTATGTGCAATGCTGAGTGTCCTCTTCTTTCGTTGGGTTATTAATGAATCGTGTGTCAACGCGTAGCTAGAAAGTTTTATGTTGGAATGTGCGTGGTCTGAATTCTGATGCTCGACAGCGATCTGTCAGGGAGAAAGTGACTGAAAGTCAGCGTGCTATCATTTGTCTCCAGGGGACTAAACTCACTTCTTGCTCCCGTGCAACTATCAAATGCGTTTTTCCTAATGGCTTTGATCAATTTGTTGAGTCTCCCTCGAGAGGTGCTTCGGGGGGTTTATTAACTGCGTGGCGTTCTGACATGTTACATGGTACTCTTCTGGAAGTTAAGCCTTATGCCATTGTTATGCATTTTACCTCTGTTCATAATAACGAGGAATGGTTTCTTGTGAATGTTTATGGTCCCTGTCAGGGCGAGTTACGAGATGAGTTTGTTTCATGGATTTACAACTTGGATACTAACACGGAACAAAAGTGGATGTTGATGGGAGATTTTAACTTTATTCGATCTCTTGACAACAGGAACCTCCTGGGAGGTGATATCAACGATATGTTTATTTTCAATGATATTATTGGCCACTTGGGATTGTTGGAACTTCCTTTAAAAGGGAGAAAATTTACGTGGTCTAATATGCAACACTCACCACTTCTGGAACAACTTGATTGGGTTTTTACTTCTGCCAGTTGGATTAACTTATACCCAATGACGCAAGTGACTCCTCTTGCTAAAACTGCGTCGGATCATGTGCCATGTTTGATTTCTATCAGTACATCAATCCCAAAGGCGCATATTTTTAGGTTTGAAAATTATTGGGTCCACCAGCCAGGTTTCATGGATTGTGTGCAGGAAGTTTGGGCTCGTCCCTCTCATAAAATGCATATTTCAGCAATCATTGTTGATAAACTAAAGGCCTTGCGATTTGCATTAAAGAAATGACAGAAAGGTTTATCACGCATTAAGGGTTTAATTGAGAAATTCAATTGGGTAATTCTTTGCTTGGATAATCTGGAGGACATGAGGATTTTGTCCACACCTGAGAGCAACTTTAGGAAGATTACTAAATTGCATCATGAGCATCTCCTGCACCTGCAATATCTTTACTGGAGGAAGAGATGTACCATCAGGTATATCAAAGTGGGAAGGAAAATTCCAAGTTCTTCTAGGCCATGGCAACTAAGAGGTACAAAAAGAACTCTATTGCTAGCCTGTTGTTGTTTGATGGCACTCTCACTTCTGACCATGAGGAAATGGCCAAGGAGTTCTTATCTTCCTTCAAAAGCAGAATGGGTACTGTTAGGCCCATAATCTTGGATGAGAATATCTTATCTTTAATACCTTTTGTCCATGGCCTGGAAGTGCTCACTAAACCTTTTGATCTGAAGGAGATTGAGCAAGTTATTAAAGAAATGCCCATTGATAAGGCACCTGGACCTGATGGTTTCAATGGGCTCTTTCTGAAAAAATGTTGGCACATCATTTCTCCTGATTTTATTAGGCTGGTTCATGAGTTTCATGCAAGAAAAGATCAATTGGAGAATCTCAATGATGCTTTCATCACTTTGATCCCAAAGAAGCAGACTCTGGAGAATGTGGGGGATTTTAGGCCTATTTCACTCACTAGTGTTGGTCTAAAATTTCTTACAAAGCTTGCTGCTAACCGTTTTCAGGAGGAGATCACCAAATGTGTGCATAAAAGTATGGTTTCATAAAATAAAGAACAATCCAGGATTGTCTTGCTTGGACTTTTGAGTATATACATCAGTGTAATCAGTCTAAATAGCCCATCCTTTTGCTCAAGTTAGATTTTGAAAAGGCTTTTGATTCAATTCAACATGAGGCAATCATCAGGATTCTTGTTGCAAAGGGCTTTGATAATAGATGGATCACATGGATTAAACAGTTGTTGTCATCTGGAACTTCTTCTGTTCTGCTAAATGGAGTTCCTGGAAATCATTTTTAATGCCAGTGTGGTGTAAAGCAAGGAGATCCTATCTCCCCCTTGCTTTTTGTCATTGCTGCTGATCTCCTGCAAACTTTGATTAATGATCTTCTGCACAGGGTTTAATCAGTAGGCCTTTGCCAACTCATGATCCAGATTTTCCTGTTGTGCAATATGGTGATGATACACTGCTTTTTTAAAAGCTGAAAGGGGTCAATTGGAGGCACTGAAATCAGTGCTTCATTCTTTTTCTCTAGCAACTGGTCTACAAATCAATTTTCATAAATCCTCCATGTATCCTATTAATGTGAATGCTCATGATGCTGTTGATCTGGCTGTAATTTAGGCACTCTGCCTTTCACATATTTGGGGTTGCCTGTGGGGACTACCAAACCAAAAATTGTGGATCTTCTTCCTTTGGTGGATTACATGGAGAGAAGATTGACAGCTAGCTCTTGGTTTTTACCTCAAGGGTGGAGATTACAATTGGTGAACTCTGTCATTTCTTCATTACCTATCTTCTTCCTTTGCAGTTTGCCAATTCCTCAGGGTATTCTGAAGCAACTGGAAAGGATTCAGAGGCAGTGTTTATGGAGGAAGTATGGTCGGGGAGAGAGGACACTCTTTGGCTGCTTGGCCTCTTGTTTGCAGACCAAAATCCAAGGGGGGGCTTGGTATCTTAAACCTTGGTTTGGAAAATGAAGCTCTCCTTCTTAAGCATCTGAATAAATTTTATAACAAGATGGATGTGCCATGGGTCCATTTGATTTGGGATACTTACTACTTCCAAAGGATCCCACATGATACTATACTCTGTGGGTCTTTTTGATGGAGATATGTCTGCAAGTTAATGGATAATTTCAGAGCATTTACTTCTATTGAGGTTCAGACTGGAGACACTGTTCTGTTCTGGTCTGATTACTGGCAAATTGGGAACATCTGTGTTCCTCTTCAAGATCGTTTCCCGAGGCTTTTCTCCTTCTGTCTCCACAAAAACCTATCAGTCAGAGAAGCTTTTCAGGCTAGCAGTTTCCAGAATATTTTCTTTTTGCCTATGTCTGAATAAGCCTTTCAGGATTTGCAGCAGCTTACAACCTTGATGGGCTCTTTTCAATTGGACAGTGCCTGTCCTGATTCTTGGAGGTGGAGACATGGTAAGAAGTCCGAATATACTGCAAAGAAGTTTTATGATTTTGCTTATCAGCCAGTGGTAGCAAACCCAATTCTGGGATGGATCTGGAAGAGTTGCTGCACCATGTCAATCAAAATGTTTGCTTGGCTTGTTATAATGGACAGGGTAAACACTAAGGACATGACCCAGAGGAGGCATTGGAGGACTAATGATGGGCCTGAATGTGTACTCTGTCCAACTGGCACACTGTAGGACATAAATCTTCTTTTCTTCCAGTGCAATTTCAGTGTTCGTGTGTGGATCTATATGCAAATTGTTTGGAAGGACAGTGATGACATGGTGGATATTGCGTTTCATGCTAGAAAGGATTTTAACAAACCTTTCTTTGTGGAAGTGGTCTTTACTGCTTGGTGGAACATTTGGAAGGTGAGGAATGACAGGGCTTTCAGGAACATCAGACCTTCTTTCAGAGCATGGAGAAATGGTTTCATTTGTGATCTTACACTCCTCTCTCATAGAATCAAAAGGAAATATCGGGATGCATTGTTAAAGTGGATTGATTTTCTACCTCCTTGAGGGGGGTTTATTTTTGTATGTAATGTTGTAATTATTAGGTATAGTATCCTTCCCCCCTCCCCTTTTTTTGTATAGCTTTTTATAGGTTGCTGTAGTTTTTTTATTTTTATTTTCCTCATCTTGAGGAAACCATGTTTTCTTCTTCTTTTTATATCAATAAAATGCTGTGGCCTGCAAGCCCTGCAGTCTTCAAGGTAAAAAAACATAATGGGATTGCAGAAGTGTAATCCCACCCTCATTATCTGTTAGTAGCTTGATGCTCAAGATAACATCAGCCACACAAAGGTCCTTAATCTCAAAGTTCTGAGATAAAAATGACTTAACCTCCTCAATCACTTTGAGGTTGGTTCCAAATATCAGTATGTCATCAACATACAAGTACATTATAACTCTTTCGCCCCAACCGTGGCGATAGTATACACATTTGTCAGCTTCATTGACAACGAGCCAACAGATGACAAAGTTGTATTAAACTTATCATGCCATTGCTTAGGTGCTTGTTTTAGGCCATATAAAGATTTTATCAACCTACACACTTTTCCTTCCTGACCATCTATCACAAAGCCATCAACCTATTGCATGTAGATTTCCTCGTTTAGCTCTCCATTGAAGAAAGCCGTCTTAACATCCATCTGGTGGACGAGAAGACCATGCGAGGCCGCCAACGAGAGTAATACTCGAATGGTGGTCAGTCTAGCCACAGTTGAATAAGTATCAAAGAAATCTTCCTCTTCTTTTTGATCATAGCCCTTGGCCACAAGCCTAGCCTTATACTTTTCAATCGTACCATCGGACCTAAGCTTATTTTTGAACACCCACTTACATCCCAATGGTTTGCAACCATAGGGACGCTCAGTAATCTCCCGTGTTCCATTAGCCATGATGGAATCCATCTTGCTATGAACCACATCCTTCCAGTAGTCAGCTTTTGGAGAGGCATACGCTTCAGAAATAGAAGTGGGAGTATCATCCACGAGGTACACGAGGAAATCATCACCAAAGGTATTTGCAGTCCTTTGTCTCTTGCCCCTACCAAGGGTTTCCTCGTCATCCTCCTCAGGATTTTCATCATGTTTTTGGTCATAATGTTCCATAGGAATGGCAGGCTCAGGAGTCTCCTCAGATTCCTGTCTAGAAGTGCTTTGCATATCTCTCATAGGAAAAATATCCTCTAAGAATGTAGCATCCTTAGACTCCAGAATTGTACTGACATTCTGGTCAGGTAGCTCAGATTTCACTACTATAAATCTGTAACCAACGCTATTCTTAGCGTATCCAAAATTAACGCAGTTCACAGTCTTTGGTCCAAGCTTGCACTTTTTGGGGATCGACACATTGACTTTCGCCAAACAACCCCAAGTACGCAAGTACGAGAGTGTTGTTCTTCTCTTC